>JASPKZ010000024.1:1200000-1873749 GCA_030220185.1 Diploptera punctata | reverse complement strand
AACTGCAAATGCAATCTTAGATTATAAAGCAAGAAATCCGGTCCTCAAATCCAAAATTTCAAAATTTTTGTTTTCGAACCTAATATTCTCAGCGTTTTTTTTTTTAAAGTCATAATTTTGGAAATATCAAAAGCAGCAAAAATGCAATCTAGTAGGTGTGTCCGGGATTTATAATGCAAAAAATCAGGTCTAAATCCAACATTTCAAAATTGAGTTTCCAAGGCTATATTCTTGTTGTTCTTCCAAAAAACGTAAAAATGTTTGAAAATTTCAAAAACTGCAAAAATGCAATCTACAAGGTGTGTCCAGGATTTATAGTGCAAAAAATGCGGTCTGAATCCAAATTTCATAATTTTGTTTCGAAGGCTATAATCTTGGCATTTAACAAAAAAGTCAAAATTTTGGAAATTTCAAAAACTGCAAAAATACTATCTAGTAGGTGTGTCCGGGTTTCATAATGCAAAAAATCCGGCCTAAATCCAAAATTTCAAAATTGAGTTTTCCAAGCCAAAGATCTTGGTGTTTTTTTCCAAAAAAGTCTTAATTTTGGAAATCACAAAAACTGCGAAAATGCAATCAAGCGGGGTTTATAATGCATACAATCCTGTACTAAATGCAAAATTTCAAAATTTAGTTTTCCAAGGCATTAGTCTTGATGTTTTCCCAAAAAAAGTCGAAATTTTGGAAATTGCAGGAATTAAAAAAAGCAATCTGGTAGGTGTGTCCGGGATTTATAATTAAAAATATCCGGTCCAAATCCAAAATTCAAGAAATCAGTTTTCAAAGGCTTTAAAAAAAAAGTCAAAATTTTGGAAATTTCAAAAACTGCAATAATACAATCTAGTAGGTGTGTAAGGGATTTATAATGCAAAACATCCTGTCTAAATGCAAAATTTCAAAATAGAGTTTTCCAAGGCTATAGTCTTTGTGTTTTTCCAAAAAATTTCAAAATCTGCTATAATGCAATCTAGTAGGTTTGTCCGGGGTTTATAATGAAAAACATCCGGTCTAAATCGAACATTTCAAAATTCAGACTTCCCAGGCTATAGTCTTGGTGTTTTACAGAAAAGTCATAATTTTGGAAATTTCAAAAACTGCTAAATTGCAATCTCCCAGGTGTGTCCGGGATTTATAATGAAAAAATCCTGTCTAAATATACAATTTCAAAATTTAGTTTTCGAAGGCTATAGTCTTGGTGTGTTTCCAAAAAAAGTCAACATTTTGGAAATTTCAAAAACTTGCTAAAATACAATGTAGTAGTTGTGTCCGGGATTCATAATGCAAAAAATCCGGCCTAAATCCAAATTTCAAAATTGAGTTTTCCAAGGCTTGGTGTTTTTTTTCCCAACAAAATGTCAAAATTTTGGAAATCTCAAAAACTGCAAGAATGCAATGTAGTGGGTGTGTCCGGGATATATAATGCAAAAAATCCCGTCTAAATGAAAAATTTTAAAATTGAGTTTTCGAAGGCTATAGTCTTGGTGTTTTCCCAAAAAAATCAAAATTTGGAAATATCAAGAAATGCAAAAAATGCAATCTGGTAGGTGTGTTTGGGATTTATAATTAAAAATATCCGGCCTAAATCCAAAATTTTCAAATTCAGTTTTCAAAGGCTATAGTGTTTCTCCAAAAAAAGTCAAAAATTTGGAAATTTCAAAAACTGCAAAAATCCAATCTAGTAGTTGTGTCCGGGATTTATAATGCAAAAAATCCTGTCTAAAATAAAAATTTCAAAATTTTGTTTTCCTGGCCTATAATCTTGATGTTTTTCCAAAACAAAACGTCAAAATATTGGAATTTTAAAAAATTGCAAAAATGCAATGTACTTGGTGTGTCCGGAATTTATATCGCAAATAATCCGGTCTACATAAAAAAATTCAAAATTTTGTTTTCGAAGTCTATAGTCTTGGCGTTTTCTAAAAATAGTCAAAATTTTGGAAATTCTAAAAACTGCAAAAATCCAATCTGGTAGGTGTGTCCGAGATTTATGACGCAAAAAATCCCGCCTAAATGCAACATTTTAAAATTGAGTTTTCGAAGGCTATAGTCTTGGTGTTTTCCCAAAATAGTCAATTTTTTGGAAATATCAAGAGATGCAAAAAATGCAATCTAGTAGGTGTGTCCGGGATTTATAATCAAAATTATCCGGTATAAATCCGAAATTTCAAAATTTAGTTTTCATAGGCTATAGTGTTGGCGTTTTTACAAAAAAAAAAAACGTAAAAATTTAGGACTCTTCAAAAACTGCAAAAATCTATGTAGTAGGTGTGTTCGGGTTTAGGATACAAAAAATCCTGTCTAAATTCAAAATTTCAAAATTGAGTTTTCCAAGCCTATAATCTTGGTGTTTTTCCAAAAAACGTCAAAATTCTGGAATTTTCAATAACTGCAGAAATGTAATGTACTTGGTGTGTCCGGGATTTATATAGCAAAAAATCCGGTCTAAATCCAAAATTTCAAAATTTTGTTTTCGAAGTCTATAGTCTTGGCGTTTTTCCAAAAAAAGTCAAAATTCTGGAAATTTCAAAAACTGCAAAAATCCAATCTAGTAGGTGTGAACGGGATTTATAATTCAAAAAATTCGATCAAAATGCAAAATTGCAAAATTCAGTTTTCCAAGGCTATAGTCTTGGTGTTTTCTGGAAAAGGTCAAAATTTTGGAAATTTCAAAAACTGCAAAAATGTAATCTAGTAAGTCTGACAGTGATATATAATGTAAAAAATCCGGTCTAAGTACAAAATTTGATAATTTTGTTTTCGAATGTACTAGTCTTGGCGTTTTTCAAAAAGGAGCAAAGATTTGTAAATATCGTAAATGGCAAAAATACAATCTAGTAGGTGTGTACGGGATTCATAACACAAAATATCCGGTCTACACCCAAAATTTCAAAATTCAGTTTTCAAAGCTATAGTCTTGGTGTTTTTCCAATAAACTTCAAAATTTTGGATATTTCAAAAACTGCAAAAATCCAATCTTGTAGGTATGACCGGGATTTATAATCCAAAAATCGAGTCTAAATCGAGAATTTCAATACTTAGTTTCTAAGGTTATAGTCTTGGCGTGTGTCCAAAATACTTCAAAATTTTTGAAATTTCAAAAACTGCAAAAATACAATCTACTAGTTGTGTTCGGGATTTATAATGCAAAAAATCCGGTCTAAATGCAAAATTTCAAAATTCAGATTTCAAAGGCTTGGTGCTTTTCCAAAAAACGTCAAAATTTTGGATATTTCAAAAACTGCAAAAATCCAATCTGGTAGGTGTGACTGGGATTTATAATGCAAAAAATCCGGTCTAAATGAAAATTTCAAAATTCAGTTTTCTTGGTGTTTTTCCAAAAAACGTCAAAATTATGGATATTTCAAAAACTGCAAAAATCCAATCTAGTTGGTGCGACCGGGATTTATAACGCAAAAAATAGGTCTAAATTCAGATTTTCAAAATCAGTTTTCAAAGGCTGTTTTCTTGGTGTTTTTCCAAAAAACGTCAAAATTTTTGATATTTCAAAAACTGTAAAAATTCAATCTAGTAGGTGAAACCGGGATTTATAACGCAAAAGATCCGGTCTAAAAGCAACATTTCAAAATTCAGATTTCTAAAAGGCTATAGTCTTGGTGTTTTTCAAAAAACGTCAAAATTTTGGATATTTCAAAAACTGCAAAAAATGCAATCTAGTAGGTGAGACCGGAATTTATCATGCAAAAAATCCGGTGTAAATGCAACATTTCATAATTCAGTTTTCAAAGGCTATAGTCTTGGTGTTTTTCCAAAAACCGTCAAAATTTTAAAAGTCAGAATTTTGGAAATTTAAAAAATAACCTGCAATAATAAAATCTGGAGGGAATGTCTGGGATTCCATATGCAAAAAAGCAGGAATAAATACAACATTTCAAAATTGAACCTTCTAACGCTATAATCTTGCGGGTTTTCCAAAAATTGTAAAAATTTCGAAATTTTAAGAACTGCAAAAATACAATCTATTATATGTGTCCGGCATTTACAATGCAAAAAATTAGGTTTTCCTAGGCTGTAGTATTGGTGTTTTTGCAACGTTTTTCAAAAAACGTCAAAATTTTGGATATTTCAAAAACTGCAAAAAATGCAATCTAGTAGGTGTGTCCGGGATTTATAAAGCAAGAAATCCGGTCTAAATCCAAAATTTCAAAATTTTGTTTTCGAAGCTAATAGTCTCAGCGTTTTTTTTTTTAAAGTCATAATTTTGGAAATATCAAAAGCAGCAAAAATGCAATCTAGTAGGTGTGTCCGGGATTTATAATGCAAAAAATCAGGTCTAAATCCAACATTTCAAAATTGAGTTTCCAAGGCTATATTCTTGTTGTTCTTCCAAAAAACGTAAAAATGTTTGAAAATTTCAAAAACTGCAAAAATGCAATCTACAAGGTGTGTCCAGGATTTATAGTGCAAAAAATGCGGTCTGAATCCAAATTTCATAATTTTGTTTCGAAGGCTATAATCTTGGCATTTAACAAAAAAGTCAAAATTTTGGAAATTTCAAAAACTGCAAAAATACTATCTAGTAGGTGTGTCCGGGTTTCATAATGCAAAAAATCCGGCCTAAATCCAAAATTTCAAAATTGAGTTTTCCAAGCCAAAGATCTTGGTGTTTTTTTCCAAAAAAGTCTTAATTTTGGAAATCACAAAAACTGCGAAAATGCAATCAAGCGGGGTTTATAATGCATACAATCCTGTACTAAATGCAAAATTTCAAAATTTAGTTTTCCAAGGCATTAGTCTTGATGTTTTCCCAAAAAAAGTCGAAATTTTGGAAATTGCAGGAATTAAAAAAAGCAATCTGGTAGGTGTGTCCGGGATTTATAATTAAAAATATCCGGTCCAAATCCAAAATTCAAGAAATCAGTTTTCAAAGGCGTTTAAAAAAAGTCAAAATTTTGGAAATTTCAAAAACTGCAAAAATACAATCTAGTAGGTGTGTAAGGGATTTATAATGCAAAACATCCTGTCTAAATGCATATAGTCTTGGTGTTTTCCCAAAAAAAATCAAAATTTGGAAATATCAAGAAATGCAAAAAATGCAATCTGGTAGGTGTGTTTGGGATTTATAATTAAAAATATCCGGCCTAAATCCAAAATTTTCAAATTCAGTTTTCAAAGGTTATAGTGTTTCTCCAAAAAAAGTCAAAAATTTGGAAATTTCAAAAACTGCAAAAATCCAATCTAGTAGTTGTGTCCGGGATTTATAATGCAAAAAATCCTGTCTAAAATAAAAATTTCAAAATTTTGTTTTCCTGGCCTATAATCTTGATGTTTTTCCAAAACAAAACGTCAAAATATTGGAATTTTAAAAAATTGCAAAAATGCAATGTACTTGGTGTGTCCGGAATTTATATCGCAAATAATCCGGTCTACATAAAAAAATTCAAAATTTTGTTTTCGAAGTCTATAGTCTTGGCGTTTTCTAAAAATAGTCAAAATTTTGGAAATTCTAAAAACTGCAAAAATCCAATCTGGTAGGTGTGTCCGAGATTTATGACGCAAAAAATCCCGCCTAAATGCAAAATTTTAAAATTGAGTTTTCGAAGGCTATAGTCTTGGTGTTTTCCCAAAATAGTCAATTTTTTGGAAATATCAAGAGATGCAAAAAATGCAATCTAGTAGGTGTGTCCGGGATTTATAATCAAAACTATCCGGTATAAATCCGAAATTTCAAAATTCAGTTTTCATAGGCTATAGTGTTGGCGTTTTTACAAAAAAAAACGTAAAAATTTAGGACTCTTCAAAAACTGCAAAAATCTATGTAGTAGGTGTGTTCGGGATTTAGGATACAAAAAATCCTGTCTAAATTCAAAATTTCAAAATTGAGTTTTCCAAGCCTATAATCTTGGTGTTTTTCCAAAAAACGTCAAAATTCTGGAATTTTCAATAACTGCAGAAATGTAATGTACTTGGTGTGTCCGGGATTTATATAGCAAAAAATCAGGTCTAAATCCAAAATTTCAAAATTTTGTTTTCGAAGTCTATAGTCTTGGCGTTTTTCCAAAAAAAGTCAAAATTCTGGAAATTTTAAAAACTGCAAAAATCCAATCTATTAGGTGTGTCCGGGATTTATAATGCAAAAAATTCCGTCTAAATGCAAAATTTCAAAATTGAGTTTTCGAAGGCTATAATCTTGGTGTTTTCCCAAAAAAGTAAAAAATTAGAAATATCAAGAAATATAATAAAATGCAATCTAGTAGGTGTGTCCGGAAATTATAATTAAAAATATACGGTTTAAATCCAAAATTTCAAAATTCAGTTGTCAAAGGTTATATAGTGTTGGCGTATTTTCTAAAAAAACATCAATATTTTGGAAATTTCAAAAACTGCAAACATCCAATCTAGTAGGGGTGTCCCGGATTTATAATGCAAAAAATCCTGTCTAAATTCAAAATCTGAAATTTGGGGTTTCCAAGGCTATAATCTTGGTATTTTTCCAAAAAACGTCAAAATATTTGGAATTTTCAAAAACTGCAAAAATGTAATGTACTTGGTGTGTCCGAGATTTATATCGAAAAAAATCCGGTCTAAATCCAAAATTTTGTTTTCGAAGGCTATAGTCTTGGCGTTATTAAAAAAAAACAAAATTTTGGAAATTTCAAAAACTGCAAAATTACAATCTAGTAGGTGTGTCCAGGATTCATAATGCAAAAATTTCGGTCTAAATTCAAAACTTCAAAATTGAGTTTTCCAAGGCTAAAATCTTACTGTTTTTCCAAAAAAAGTGAAAATTTTGGAAATCTCAAAAACTGCAAAAATGCAATCTAGTAGGTGTGTCCAGGATTTATAATGCAACAAATCCTGTCAAAATTCAAATCTCATATATGGGTTTTCCAAGGCTATTTGGTGTTTTTCCAAAAAACGTCCAAATTTTGGAATTTTCAAGAACTGCAAAAATGCAATCTAGTAGGTGCGTCCGGGATTTATAATTAAAAAATCGGGTCTAAATCCAAAATTTCAAATTTGGTGTTTATCCAAAAAAAGTCAAAATTTTTGAAATTTAAAAAACTGCAAAAATAAAATCTAGTAATTGTGTCCGGGATTTATAATGCAAAAAATCCGATCTAAATTCAAAATTGAGTTTTCCAAAGCTATGGTGTTTGTCCAAAAAACGTCAACATTTTGGAAATTCCATAAACTGCAAAAATGCAATATAGTAGGCGTGTCCGGGATTTATAATGCAAAAAATCCTGTCTAAATGCAAAATTTCAAAATTGAGCTTTCCAAGGCCATAGTCTTGGGGTTTCCCAAAAAAGAAACATTTTGGAAATTTTAATAACTGCTAAAATGCAATCTAGTAGGTGAGTCCGGGATTTATAATGCAAAAAATCCAGTCTAAATTCAACATTTCAAAATTTTGTTTTCGAAGGCTATAGGCTTGGCGTTTTAAAAAAAAGACAAAATTTTGGATATTTAAAAAACTCCAAAAATACAATCTAGTAGGTGTGTCCGGGATGCATAATGCAAAAAATCCGCCCTATATCCAAAATTTCAAAATTGATTTTTCCAAGGCTAAAGTCTTGGTGTTTTTTCCAAATAACATAATAATTTTGGAAATCTCAAAAACAGCGAAAATGCAATCTAGTAGGTGTGTGCGGGATTTATAATGCAAAGAATCCTGTACTAAATGCAAAATTTCATAATTTAGTTTTCCAAGGCAATAGTCTAGGAGTTTTCCGAAAAAAAAGTCGAAATTTTGGAAATATAAAGAATTAGAAAAAAGCAATCTAGTAGGTGTGTCCGGGATTTATAATTAAAAATATCCGGTCCAAATGCAAAATTTCAAAATTCAGTTTTCAGAGGCTATAGTCTTGGTGTTTAAAAAAACGTCAAAATTTTGGAAATTTAAAAAACTACATAAATCCAATCTAGTAGGTGTGTCTGGGATTTATAATGCAAAAAATCCCGTCTAGATGCAAAATTTTAAAATTGAGTTTTCGAAGTCTATAGTCTTGGTGTTTTCTCAAAAAAGCAAACATTTTGGAAATATCAAGAACTACAAAAATGCAATCTAGTATGCGTGTCCGGGATTTATAATTAAAAATATCCGGTCTAAATAAAAAAATTCAAAATTCAGTTTTCAAAGGCTATAGTGTTGGTGTTTTTCGAAAAAAAGTCAAAATTTTGGAAATTTCAAAAACTGCAAAAATCCAAATTAGTAGGTGTGTCCTGGATTTATAATGGAGAAGATCCTGTCTAAATTTCAAAATTGAGGTTTCCCAGCCTATAATCTTGGTGTTTTTCTAAAAACGTCAACATTTTGGAATTTTAAAAATCTGCAAAAATGCAATGTACTAGGTATGTCCGGAATTTATATTGCAAAAATTCCGGTCTAAATCCAACATTTCAAAATTTTGTTGTCGAAGGCTATAGTCTTGGCGTTTTTCCAAAAAAAAGTAAAAATTTTTGATATTTCAAAAACAGCAAAAATACAGTCTAGTAGGTGTGTCCGGGATTCATTATGTTAATTCCAAAGTTTCAAAATTGAGTTTTCCAAGGCTAAAGTCTTCGTGTTTTTCCAGTCTAGTAGGTGTGTCCGGGATTCATTATGTTAATTCCAAAGTTTCAAAATTGAGTTTTCCAAGGCTAAAGTCTTCGTGTTTTTCCAAATAACGTCAAAATTTTGGAAGTCTCAAAACTGAAAGAATGCAATCTAGTAGGTGTATCCGAGATTTATAATGCAAAAAATCCTGTCTAAATGCAAAATTGCAAAATTGAGTTTTCCAAGGCTATAGTCTTGGTGTTTTCCCAAAAAAAGTCAACATTTTGAAAATTCCAAGAACTGCAAAAATACAATCTAGTAGGTTTGTCCGGATTTATAATGCAAAAAATCCGGTCTGAATTCAGAATTTCAAAATTGAGTTTTTCAAGGCATTTTTCCGAAGAAACGTCAACATTTTGGAAATTTCAATATCGGAAAAAACGCAATCTAGTATGTTTGTCCGGGATTTATAATGCAAAAAATGCGGTCTAAATCCAAAATTTTAAAAACTGCAAAATGCATCTCCTTGGCGTGTCCGGGATTTATAATGAAAAAAATCTGGTATAAATGCAAAATTTCAAAAGTTTTCGAAGGCTATGTTCTTGGCGTGTTTCCAAAAAAAGTCAATATTTTGGAAATTTCAAAAACTGCAAAAATACAATCTAGTAGTTGTGTCCGCGATTCATAATGAAAAAAATCTGGTCTAAATCGAAAATTTTAACTATAGCCTTGGAATACATCATCAGGAAAATTGGGATTTAGACCGGATGTTTTGGATTTTAAATCCCGGATACATCCTGTAGACTTTTGCAGTTTTGAAGGTTTCGAAAATGTTGACTTTTTAGTAAAAACACTAACACTCTGGATTGGAATATACACAATCAAGAAAATTGGAATTTAGACGGAGTTTATTTTTGCTTTATAAATCATGGACAATCCTGTAAGACTTCATTTTTCCATCATCGAATATTTAGAAAATTTAGACTTTTTTAGTAGAAACACTAAGATTATAGCCTTGGAATACAGAATCAGGAAAATTGGGATTTAGACTGGATTTTTGCATTATAAATCACGGACGCACCTTGTAGATTTCATTTTTGCAGTTTTGAAAATTTTAATGTTTTGACTTTTTTGGAAAAACACCAAGACTATAGCCTTGTTAATACACATTCAGGAAAAATTGGCTTTTAGACCTAATTTTTTCATTTTAAATCCGGACGCACCGTGCAGACTTCGTTTTTGCAGTTTTGACAATTTCGAAAATTTGACTTTTTTTTAGTAAAAACACCAAGACTATAGCTTGGAATACATTATCAGGAAAATTGGAAATTAGACCGCACTTTTGCATTATACATCCCGGACGCACACTTTTGATTTCATTTTTGCAGTTTTAAAGATTTCGAAATATTGTAGTAAAAACAGCTATGTTATAGCCTTGGAATACAGAATCAGTAAAATTAGGATTCAGACCAGATTTTTTGAATTATGAATCTAGATTGAACCCCGTATACTCAATTTTTGCAGGACGATAGGCTTGGAATACACAATCAGGAAAATTGAGATTTAGACCGGATTTTTTGCATTATATATCCAGGACACTCCCTGTAGACTTCATTTTTGCAGTTTTGAAAAATTCGATAATTGTTTTTTTAGTAAAAGCGCCAAACCTTGGAATACACAATTAGGAAAATTTGGATTTAGACCGGATTTTTTACATAACAAATCCCGGACGCACTCTGTAGATTCATTTTTGAAGTTTTGAATATATTGGCAATTTTGACTTTTTAGTAAAAAACTAAGACTCTAAGCTTGGAATACACAATCAGGAAAATTGGGAATTAGACAGGTTTTTTTTTGGATTATAAATCCCCGACGCACCTTGTAAACTTCATTTTTGCATAGTGGAATACAGGCTTTCACGGCCGGTAATCATGGTAATAAAAGCTGCATGTTTGAAAATGTTTACTTTTTTAGTAAAAATTATGCGATGAATTAAAATAAATTATCTCCCTTGTAGCAGATGTATTAGTAGATCCAGTGTATAAAAACATGTATCTTTTCTATGATACAGTCATCGCGCAGGTCTATGCTACATCAAATGATATGAAGATTATAGCGAAGGTACCGCTAAAAGGAGCATATTTAATAATGAGCTTCAATTCTGTTCTGTTCCTCCCTTCCGGTATACCATGAAGTTATAAGTTTTGAAACCTAATACTTTGCAGTTTCGACTACAAGTCAATTTTATGCCCTACTGGACCAACCTCAGTTCATGTAAAAACGATCATGTATGTACCATAGTCCAACCTCTCTATCTACAGCATGTTCCTTCGTGTCTGGGTGCACTATATTTCAATAAGGTAGAGGACGTACACAGAAAATGCTCTTAAGTTATCTTACAATAGGACTTCCCGCCTGTACCGATTCATAATTCTAAGCAAAATAGCTGGATATATTCAGTAACCTTTTAAGGTTACAACCAGCTGTCCCTCTCCAGATGGGACTACTAAAACCGTTCAAACCCTTAAGAATACCGGAATACTTATATAAGGATCAGAATGCTGCATATATACGGATGATTTCACACTGATTACTAGAACCCAATGGCGAAAAGAAGTGACCTTTGGTTAGTAACAGATTAAAGGTCTCATCTTTCTAGACAGTCAGCAATATAATATAAGCTGCTTTTATTCCAAAAACACAGATCGGATACTCAAAAAGTGAGGAGACTAGTGCCGCCACATGGTTTACATTACTTCAAAAATCCACATTTTATTGGTTCTGAATCTGTTACCTTCGTGTTTTGTAGCGTATTGTCTTAACCAACCACGCAACGCACTGCCACACAGAACTGAGACCACCCAATTAATGAGGAAAAATATTTATATTATTGTTCTACTGAATTACATCTGTTTCCATAAAGAGGTTTATTACATTAGCATAATGTCCTGCACGTTTACAATGCAGATAAAGATGGATGTAGGCAGCAAGAATTTTATTATTTATCGTAAGCTTAGTTTAAATTTAAAACAATATTTAGTTTACTCAGCCTGAACAAACATTATGTAGATATAGTCTTTCTATTCAAGAATTCTCACTCACTAACACATAGGTGAGAAATGTAATATAGTAACTATGTAATATGCTATAAAATACCCTAAATCCTTCACTCCACACAAGAGAAAAACGTCCTTGGAGCAATGTACAATGCCACTCTATCAGCTCCACATTTTTCTTTTCCACAGGATTCAAAATTTGATATATCTTAAACAGCTCTAATAAGATGGTTAACAAACAGAAAACCGCCCCTTGTATACTAGTATTGAAGAAAAAATTTAACATTCAATTATGAAGGATTTAATTAGAGATTTTAGAAGTAAAATATTACATAATGAGTATATTTTTGGATACATAACTTTTCATTGGTATTTTAAATTGAAATATTTGTGATAATTCCAATAGCAGATTTACCAAGAAAAACAAAAGTAACACATTTTAGAATGACAATGGGCCACGACTGTCTGCAAACACCTTCACAACATCAATGTTGTGCCTTCACCAAAATTATTTTTATGCAGTCATCCAGATGAAGAAATGGACAAGAAGCCCATCTGAACAATTGCATTGCTGACAAACATGACAATTCTAAGACCTCGAAGTACTGGAGAGTAAGACTGCTAATGACTTCAGTGTTAGATGCAGCACATTAGACAACTCACAGGGCAGTTCATTCTGCGTAAACTTTTGAGATGTATTCCTGTAACAGTTGTTTAGTGTTTAAATATGAGAACAGAAATAATATGGTGAAAATATTTACACAACTGGACAGAAAGAGTTTTATGAACTTATATCAGAAATCCAGGTACAACTATTCTTTGGATCAAAAGAATTAAACTCAATATTAAATCTTATTTTTAACATTCGTAATATAAAGGAGTGTTCACAATGAAACTCAAAATTATTTACAGACTTTGTTTAAAAAAAAACAATATTAAAAAAAGGAAGGATGTATTATTATTATTATTATTAATAATAATAATAATAATAATAATAATAATAATAATAATAATAACAACAGTAATAATAATATAGCAGAATCAACAAAAAATTAATAAAATTATAATTTCTCCTAAGTCTTAAATTGGAGAAACAAATAGAAATACATTATATAATGGAAATGGACGGCTAATGACAGATGAGGGAAATTTTGAGGTGGTGGCTGAATTCAAATACCTAGGAACAATAATCACAAATAGGGATGAGACGCACAAAGAAATTAAACATAGGCTCAATTCTGGAAATGCATGCTATTATACATTACACAGACTCTTGATGTCCCAACTCCTTTCAAAAAACGTTAAACTAAAAATATATAAAACAGTTATTTTACCAGTTATATTATATGGATGCGAAACATGGACTCTTACTTTAAGGGGGGAAATGAGATTACGAGTATTTGAGAATAAAGTTCTTAGGAAAAATTTTGGACCAAAAAGAGATGAACAGACAGGTGAATGGAGAAGTGAACTACATGGTCTTTATAGGAAGCCAGGTATAAAAACAGTTAAGTCTCGTAAATTGCGATGGGCAGGAGATCTGGCACGAATGGGGAATGAAAGACGTGCATGGAAGCTTCTTGTAGGAAAGCCGGAGGGAAAATTCCCAGTTGGTAGACCAAGGATGAGGTGGGAGAATAGCATTAACTATGATTTGAGGGAAGTAGATTATACAGGGAATGATTGGAAAACATTAGCTCAGGATAGGGATGTATGGAGAGCTTATATCCGCGCGGCCATGAACCTATGAGGTTATTAGTGCCAGTGAGTTAGTTAGTTATTTAAATGTACTGGACCATAATGAAAATAATTATAAAACTAGCTAGGTTATTACTGTATATTGTGTAATTAAACTCAAATTTAAGTAAAGTCTACACTTACGTTTTTGTAGTATTTTATTTAAAATGTTAAATGCATTAAACAATATACCTTTCAGGATAGAATACAAATTTAAATGTGATAATAATAATAATAATAATAATAATAATAATAATAATAATAATAATGTATATAACTAATAATAATGAAACATGAATTACAGTGACTATAATCCATATAATAATCCCATAAACCAACGACTATGAGCTGTAAATTCTAAGGTAAGTATCTAAAACATCGGACCAGCCTATAAATAAAAGTTAAATCTGCCTCGTTGGCTCAGGTGGTAGCATGCCTGCTTCCTGACTAGCGGGCCCAGATTCGATATTCGGGGGTAGAAAATTTTAATTGATAAATTAATTGCACAATTTTCAATCTCTGGGCCAGGAGAGGTGGTGATGTACAATTTTTATTCGCTACATTGTGCACCAAATTCATGCATTAAATTACAAACCTCTCTGCAGCACCTATGTCCAGAAGGAATATAACACTCTTGATAGTGAATCATCCATCTGATGGGGACGTTAAGCCTGGCAGTCCCCTTGGTGCTTTCTGATAGGAGTAGGCTATGTCCCGGGATCGGGTTTCACCTTCTCCCTTCTCATCATCATGCCTTATACAAAACAAACATACACTCATCTTACACTTCTGTCTGTACACAATACAAGAATACATCTTCTAAATAAAGTGTAAAATTGAAAATAGGCCACATTAACGCCATATATCAGTGCAGAGTGGAACCTGAAGCATGTAAAATATAGTGCATGACATTTTTACACACAAAGGTAGTTCACTCAAAATTAAACTTTAAAATATATCATGCTGCTCATAATTTATGGATAAAGGTTGTAAAAAAAAATACTATTTCCTTGACTGTTATGATATTACATGAATAATCTCATTTGTGTGCATACCAAGAGAATGTTGGACAATACTTAGTTATAATCACAAAGTGAGAGTTGAATGTCTACTTCACAGCTGTATTCTTTACGAGTCTCCCCTGTGAAAAGTGTAATATACCAACAAACATACACATACCACTAGAAGAAACACTATTGCTATGGTAGAATATATTTCATTTATTAATATCTAATGGTAATTTGTCAGTATATTTTTCAATGTTATTAGCCGGTACCAATTTAATGTGACAAGTAACATATTTATGTTAATATTGTCATCATCATCAGAATCAAGGCTTAGGCCATCTGGCCTGTGACGACTTCAAGAGATTTGGTCTCTCCATCTAGCAAATTTGACTTCCTTGACTTAAATATCCTGTAGGTCTGTTGTTTAACTGTTTAGGTGTCATGAGTTGATTAGATCGGCTCAGGTGCTCCTGTCTATTACCTACCAGACAACATACTTAAACTACTTGCAAAGCCAATCACATCGGCAGGTGCGATTTAAATCTCTGACACAAGCGATTTTACCAGTGGCATGCAGAGGGTTAAATAAAATCATTTTAGGAGGTCTATCATCTGGCATTCTAAGTAGATGCTTGTACCAATTTTGTCTTTGTTTGTCAATTTTATCCATCAATTTAAAAATATTTAATTGATCTCTTATCTCTGTACTACTTTTCTGGTCCATATGAGTGTAGCCCGCCATTGGCCTTAAAAATCTCATCTCTGCTGCCTATGTTTCTCTTATCTGTACGAGTCAAAGTATAATTTCCACTGCCATACATAATAGTAGGAATGGCCATGACCTTATAAAATTTCAGTTGAGTATCTGGAGTTGTTTTATTATTAACCTGTAAATTAGTAGGCCTAGTAATCTGTCACGGGCTCCAGCTATCTCTCGTGAGGTCTATTCCACTTCTTATGTAGTGAAGCACCTCACGGAGTATTTTGAAACGTAATCTTGTTGTTGATAATGAATGATGCACATAATTTTTAATTCTTCTCTAATATTAAACATTTAATTCTAGATATAACAATTTGATGATTTTTATATATAGACAAATAAAATCAAATTGAAAGATTTTTACAAGATTAATAATCTAATAAACAAAACTGAGTAACTGTTCGTCGATCACAATTTGCCATTTCATAACATCAAAACTTTGTAGAAAATTACCTGAAAGTGTCTTTGAATTGTGTCTACCTGGAGAAAAATCTAAGAACTTGAAATTCATGCATACAAGACATAAATAAGAGAATGATTGTAAGAAGATTAGACAATAAACAATGGATGGATTGTTGAAATAAGACAAAACACTACTCACAAAAAGAGTGCAAAATTTGTTTGCCTGTATATAAATATAGTCAATTTATTCACAGAAAAATCTCTGTTAACTATATTTATTTTTCTATCACTGACAGAGTTATTCATTCACGTAAATTCAGTTTCACAGGTAATGAAAATTGCTTTCAAAATTTTTATTTGGAAACCATAAAAAACATTCAGACCACATAGACATAGACAAATAGAAACTTTTTTGTTAGATTTTTATTTACGATCTAAATAATTAGGGTATAAATTTATCCAATGGAAGACTTTACTCAATGTGTCAATGAACAATCAAGTTCCAGAAGAAATAATTAATAATATACATGATCATAAACAAATTGACAATAAATTTTACAATAAATATATTTATTTTATTACCATGAATATATACATCTTTTAAAAACACAAAAAAAGTAGAGTACAGCTCAACTTCTTCTGAAGATAATTTTTATCTTTTTTTTTTCTTTCCTGGTCTTCATTCAGATCCTTTATGAGAAGTGTGAAGGGAAAACACGTCTATTCATTATTACGAGTATTAGATTTCTGAGCAAATCTCTCACTAATAATAAAGCAATGTATTAATTACTTATTACTCTCAATATATGAATTATCAGTACAAAGACATTTTTGAGGAAAGTGCTCATTGTTAGCAGAACAGTTGAATTTTTTTTCATTACATGAATGTATTGTAAGAACAGATTTTTTTTCAAATCACAGATTACAAACTGATTCTTCACATTGTTTCTCATTACTGAAATGTTAAGTAAGATTAGATTTTTGACAAAAACGTCAATTAAAAAAAATGCTATCATTTCTCAACATTATGGATAAATAGATTGTCTTATTTAGAAAATTAATCATTATTACAAACACTCGAATGATTTTTCCTAATACAGTGAACATTCATGAATTATGACTGTTTTGTGGAAAGCAATGGGTAGCTACCACACCTACAATTCCTAGTAAAGCTGCAAGCATAGAAGGAAAATGCTATGATTGCAGGGAAGGTTCTGCCCTTGGGCAGAATTACTATGGATGGATGACTGTTTTTTTATACAGTGTACATATATATGATTTCTCATTGAACAAAAACGTAATTGTTAAGAATTGGTTTATGTACAAAAAAAATGCATATAAACAGAACAATTAAATGGATGGTTGAAAAATATGTTTTTTAGTAAAAATATGAATATTAGAGGTAACCTATAGAAAAATAATTTACTTCGAATAGACCATTTTAACCCTTAGATGCATAGTGTAGCATATCTGCTACATAATCTAAAAAATTGATTTGAGTGGATCTGGAGGAAATTATCTGAACTAAACTAGTTTTCATATTGTTTACAACAAATTTTGAGAACACATTTCCTCGTAATATACTAACAGATGACAGAGATGTCCAGTTATTCCATGGTTTGTTACTATCTATCAAAAGTCTTGTCAAGTTCACATGAGGTTCATCTTTACATACTTAAATTTATCATTGGAAGCTAATTTAAGAAGGAAAGAAAATTAATACAAATAAAATAGGTATGTACAAACAAATACATTTACTTACTTTTATATAATTTCTTATATTTCAGCGGTTAGGACATATATTATGCTTGTAGCATATGCTGAACAACATGTGAATGTTTCATTATATGAAAGTGAGGTTATGTTTTCTCATAATTATTACTAAGATAAATATTAATACGTTTTATCCTTTTTTATATTACAAAACATTGGATAAACTTTTCCTAAAGGTATGAAATAAGTTAGTTGATTATATTTATGTAATTTTTGTATTTTTTAATTTTAGATTATGGATACCAGTACATTATTTGACTGCAAAGGCTTCTTGAAGAGAGATGTTGATCCAGAAAAATTGTAGCATTACTTACAATTGCCTTCTGGAAGTGACAATGACCTGAGTGAGTTTGATGGGAGCGATGATGACCCTACAGTCAATCCATATGAATTAGAAGCTTATACTTCTTCCGATAGTTACTCATCTAGTGATGAAGAAACTACAACTGTAACTGCAACATTTTTACAATTTCCTTCAGGTACTTCACAAAAGAAAAGTACTAGAATATAGAAGAGGGGGATTTGCATTAATTTTTTTAGCGGAATATGCGAGAATTTTGTTTATGAGAATACTTTTTTGAAAAAGAAAAAACCCAAATATATTTAAATGTCTTAATGAAACCATTTCCAAAATTAAATCTTTAGACTAAAATCCGAAGAAATAAAAAATACAAATCCCATAAATATTAATGATATTCAGTTGAATAAAAAAGTTAGAAGTGATTAAGTTATGTAGATAGCATCAGATGGCGAGGAGGTCAGTCTGCAGGATAGAAGGCTGTTGGACGTCAGTTGTGAACGTGACACAGCATTGAGAATGTCACAAATGATGCGACGAAACCTAGGTCTTCGAGGAGTTAGGAAGTATGAGGTGAGTGAAAGGGAAAATAAACAATACTAGAAGTGATACTGGGCAGGTGACATTAGAAATCAACCAGAGTAATAGCAGTGCCAATGACTGCACTCAACAAATACCTTAGGCGATAACAAAGTTGCTGGCATTACATCTAACAAAAAACATAATCCATATATTTGGAAAAGAAAGCATATTTTTCTCTCTGATGATGACAAAAAGTTCAAAGGTAATTTAGATTATCCTGATAGCATTAAAAATCTAGAAACTGCATTTCAATTTGTGAAATACTTTTTGACAGATGAATTGATTCAGAGAAAGAACTCAGTAAATTACCGAGAGGGTCTTCAGAAAAATATGTTACAAATGTGGATGGTGTCAACATATCAATCTGTAATTTGGAAAGATAAACAATGTGATTTTTTTTTCAACATTTGCAGGGAAGTTGCCAAAAAAATAAAGTAAAACATTATGAATGAAACACAAAGTCAAACAAAGAATATGTGATTTTCATATTTATTAAGATATAATTTAGTTACAGTACCGAAACAGCTGTAACTAAATTATATCTTAATAAATATTAAAATCACATAAAACTGTAAGTTTTATTTTATTTAATTAAATAAGTTATGGATTTTCATTAAGTAAACACCAATTCAATTGATTACTTCACACAAAGAAGTTGACTGTCCAGAAGTTTTACTGGTATACAACAAGCATATGAGGGGTGTGGATTTGTTAGACGGTCATTGGGTCATCACAATGTTGGATTGAAATCTAAAAAGTGGTATTTCAAGCTCTTTTTACCATTTACTTGATCTGTCGATCATAAATGCTTGGATACTGTATAAGGAAGTGCATTTGTCAAATAATCCTAATGCCAAACTCCTCAATCAAAAACATTTCAGGATAGAAGTAACACAATGTATCTGCAGTATGGGAAATAACAGCCAGAAAAGAGGGAGACCTAGCAGTGAAATACAGCAGCAACTTGAAGCAAGAAAAAATAAATGTCCAAGGGCCGTTCTTCCACCTAAAGTTCTGCATCGAGATTTGACTGACCAATGGCCAAATTGGAATATGAAACGAAACCTATGCAAATTTCCTGGATGCAGTGGATTCACATTTGTTTCATGTACAAAATGTAATATATTTCTGTGTTTTAATAAAGATAAAAATTGTTACAGAAAGTTTCTTGTGTAGGCTAAATAAAAAAAATCCAGTAAGTCCAAATGTTTGTATATTTATTTTTTCATACATTCAACATATTTCATTTCTAATTTCTTCTCACAAATTCATTGTATTTAATTTCCCATAAAATTCAATACTAAGATACACAGAATTAATACATATTTTGTTAATTTCAGTGTGCTACATGTATTCTAGAAAGTGTGACTTGAAACACATTGTAGCATATATGCAACATTTAAAAAAAATATTATTTTTATGTGAAATACTGAGCTAAAATTTTTTTCATTATTTTTCCCTTTCTACAATCCTTCCATAGGGCTCAGAAACATTTTTTAAGAGAAAATAAAAAATCATGCATTTAAGGGTTAATACTTTCTGATTACTATGGATATATAACTGTTGCATAAAATAATATTTTCCAAAAAAGTCTTATTGCATATAATACATGTCTTCTTCTTCTTCCTTCCAAGTATTAGGCCAAGGCCTGTTACGATCCTATAGAAAATTTTCCCTTATGGGAAAATAATACATGTCTGCCTACTGTTTAACATTACTGTGGACACGTAAATGAATCTTAAGTTTTGGCTTCTCAGCAAATGACTTGTTACATTCTACACACTTGTATGGTTTCTCACTATTATGAATATACAAATGTCTCTCAAGACTTCCTTTCCGAGAAAAAGATTTATTACAAATTGCACACATGTACGGTTTTTCGTTACTATGAGTACGTAAATGTCTGTTAAGGCAGTCTTTCCAAGCAAATGACTTATTACAAACAGTACATAAATATGGTTTCTCATTATTATGAATACGTAGATGTTGTTTGTGATTTTGTTTCCAAGCAAATGTCTTATTACAAAACGTACATATATACGGTTTTTCATTACTATGAATACGTATATGTTTGTTAAGATAGGAATTGTCTGAAAAAGACATTCCACACACTGAACATTTGAATGCTTTTGGATTATTATGGTTACGTGAATGTCTATTGAGACGTGATTTCTCAGCAAATGACTTATCACAAATTGAACACTTGTGTGGTTTCTCACTACTGTGAGTATGTAAATGTCTCTTAAGGCAGTCTCTCCAAGCAAATGACTTATTACATATTGAACATAAGTATGGTTTCTCAGTACTATGAATATGTAAATGTTTGTTAAGGTAGGAATTGTCGGCAAATGACATACTACATACGGAACACTTGAATGATTTTACACTACTATGGTTACGTAAATGTCTATTAAGACGGGCCTTCTCAGCAAATGACTTATTACAAACAGAACATTTGAAAAGTTTGCACACATGAGGAATGAAAACTTCATCACCACAAATGTTACATACCACATTTTTGTCTAATATTTTTGAATGTTCATTAGGGGTGTATATTTCAGCATATTTGTAAGTATTGTCTTTAATTTTACCTTCCTCTGTATGCTGAACATTTGTATATTCTCTTAGATGTACCTCTGGTTGTTTTACCAATTTCTCTAAACATTGTTCACTTTGTTCCACCTGAAATTGTAACAAAATGGTAACTAATAAAAATCTTACATCAGAACTCAGAACTATGTATACTTTGTTTTATAAAATATAATCCACGTCCAACTAGCATTGTAAAAATGCTGCTCTTTCATCAAGATGACTATTTGAATTCAAAGTTTTATTTAACACTATATATCATATTATTTCTTGTAAGATGGGCAAGAATATACCATTAAAGCACTGTACCATGTATAGTAATAGTGGAATGCAGGCTTTCACGGCCGGTAATCATAATGTTAAAAGATTCCGCGCTATGTGGCCGTGGTTTATAACTTGTGTTTTTTCCAGATGTTCCTCCCTCAACCGCGGAGGGCATCTTCAGTGGTGAGTGCTGAAGATGCCTCCGCAGTTGAGGGAGAAACGTCGAGAAGAAACACGAGTTATAGACCATGGCCACATAGCCAGGAAACTTTTAACATTATGTATAGTAATAGTCATAAAACATACATATCTTTCACCAATATATCCAAGTTTGCATAGTAAAATACATGTTATATATACACTATTTTATATTATCAATAAATAAGTAAGTCACTGGCACTATTGAACTAGAAGGTTCATGGCCAAGCTCTCGATACTTCCCTCTGCTGAACTAATGTTTTTACAATCATCCTATGTCTAATCTACTTCCCTCAAATCATTGTCACTGTTATTCTCACACCTCATTCTTACCCTACCTACTAGGAGCAATCCCTCTAAATTTCCTACAAATAGTTTCCATGCCCCTCTTTAAATCCCCATTCATGCCACATCTCTTGCCCATCGCCGTTTATGTGATGTAACTGTACCTATTATATCTGGTTTCCCATTGAGATTATGTAGCACACTGTTAATAAGTCTTATCCATTCTTCTGTCTGTTCATCTCTTTTTGTCTGGTCATCTCTTTTCGTCTGGTCATCTCTCTTTGTTTCCTAAGAACTATATTCTGAAACACTTGTAATATTTTCTCGAACCTAAAGGTAAGAGTCCATGTTTCCTATCTATATAATACTCCTGGGAGAATAACATTTTTATATATGTTTTATCTTCATATAGTTATAATAAATTCAACATCAAATACTGGCATGATTACTGTTACCTCTATTTACAGAAATATATTCAACAATAAAGCAAATTTAGAATATATGTAAATATATACTTTATGTTCACCACTGTTGTCTCGAGGTAGTGTGCAACCTGACCTGTAAGACAAATGTCGGGAAGCTTCAGGGACCAATGGTCCTGCAAAATCATCCGGCCATCATCATCATCATTTCACCGGTGTGGAAAGCAAGAGGAAGCTACCATAATTTCCTAGTAAAGATGCAAAGCATAGCATTGAAAATGCTATGATTGCAGTGAAAGACCTGCCCTCGGAGTGAACACTACAGTATTAGTATATACTTTACAGCAGTTTCCAGTATTTGAGAGTGTACAGAGTAGATATTTTGTCAAAAAAAAAAAAAGATTTGAATTAAACAAAAAAATAATCACAAGATTTATGGATGATTATTGAGAGAATTATAAAACAAATCAAAATTATGATGTTATTAAAATAATTATATAATTAGAGTGTGCTGTTTAAATATAAATTCTCTTCATATCATATATATACACAGTAAAGAAAGAGAGTTTTTTTTTCATATAATACTTAAGGAAAGGTTATTGTATTCAAAATAAGATTCATGGAGATTTGAATGTATATCTGTATATAAGAATTGACATATCTACAAAGAAGCCAATCAGGAGGCAGATATTTTGGTTCAAACTACTTAAGATGAAAGAAATCAGCATGAAGAGGTTAATGTAAAAAAAAAAATCTCCCGATCTACGTTTATATTATAAACAAAATTACCATCTCAATGAAACTGAAGTTATTGCTTTTCATTGGAGTTTCTAAATAAATGACTGCTGGAATTAATTTATATCATATAAAAGTCCTAGTAAGTTACTATAACCAGACAGAAAACCCAAATATAATCTAATATTGGAAATAAAGTTTCAAAAAAGCTTATCCTCTGATACAATGTTCTTGAAAGATATTCATTTTCTGTTAAATACATCACAAGTTTAATTTAAGTGTCTATAGTTTTCTGTCTCCATGATGTGTCGTGCTAATAATGCACAAAGTCTCATTACATCAATAAACTGATAGTATAATCTACAATAACATAACAATATAAACAGATATCTGATAAGTGATCGAGGACTTCAGTAACGGCAGTGTATATAGATAACAATATTCCATCCATAGTAATTCTGCCCGAAGGCAGGTCCTTCACTGCAATTATAGCATTTTCATGCTATGCTTGCAGCTTTACTAGGGAATTGTAGGTGTGGCAGCTTCCTATTGCTTTCCACACTGGAGATGATGATGATGGCCATATGATTTCGGGGACCTTTTGGGCCTTGAAGTTTTCCTGACATTTGTCTTACAGGGTAAGGAAAAACCCTGATAAAAACCTCACCCAGAAAAACTGCCCCAACTGGGGATCGAACCCAGGCCCGCTGCGTATAAGGCAGCATGCTACCTCAATAACAATATTAGGTAATTTATTAAAATATTGAATGGATAATACATACCTCACCTAATATTTTCTTTTCTCACTGGGACACTTTTCAACTCACATCTCCGATTCACAGCCAAAAATATTAGGTGAGTTATACATTACTGAATCAATCCCTTATATCTAGATTATATCAAATTAGTAATCATCATTACATACATGTAAAGTATATATAATAATATTAGTATTAAAAATTATAGTAATGACAGCAACTTTTATAATAATAACAATAACAATAATAACAATCCTAATAATAACAACTATAACAATAACAACAATAAGAACAAAAACAATAACAACAATAACAACAACAATAACAACAACAATAATAATAATCCTAATAATAACAACACTAACAACAATAATAACAATCCTAATAATAACAATAATACTAATAATAATACTAATAACAATAATACTAATACAAATAACACGAATAACACTAATAACAGTAACAGTAATAATAATAACAACAACAACAACAACAATAATAATAATAATAATAATAATAATAATAATAATAATAATAGGAGTACTAGGACAGAAGAGATTGTGTTATACTACATAAGTAAGTCAATTGTAAATTACGATATGTGTTATATGATTTATCAAATATTCAAGTTTCTTCATATCGTTGCTTAAGAAACAATACCGCATAACTGACAGTTTTGGTGAAATTGACATTTTTATACTATTAGCATCACTGAACAATTGCACTCAGTTCAAACATAGATTAGTATGAAATTTTGTACCATGACCTCGCTAAACTTATAGTTACAATGGTCTTAATCTATAGGTACTAAGGAGAAATATAAACAGATTTTTGTTTCTACACTACAATTTGTATTTTGTTAGTTACGCGGTATTGTTTCTTAAGTGACGATATGTAATTAATTGTTAAATATAATTCAGTCAGCTGAGATGAGGTCCCTTAGACAAGATAAAGGTTGTATTATACTGGATAAAATTGGAAATGAACAAATAAGAAATTAATTAAAAGTAGAATCAGTCAGCTGAGATGAGGTCCCTTAGACAAGATAAAGGTTGTATTATACTGGATAAAATTGGAAATGAACAAATAAGAAATTAATTAAAAGTAGAACCACTCTAACTTGATAAAGAAAATAAATTGTAGACAGAAGTGGAATGAATTTAAAGACAGAATGAGTGAGGGAAGATGTCCGGTACTAGCAAGGTACTATCAAACTGTAGGACGAGATGTTGGATGTCCTAGAAAATGATGGAATGACATCTTGTGAATATGGGACAAGCAATGGCCTAATCTTTGAAGACATGATGACATGATGATACTTACTTACTTACTCACTGGCACTATCGAACCCGTAGGTTCATGGCCACGCGGACATAAGCTCTCCATACATCCCTATCCTGAGCTAATCCTTTCCAATCATTCCCTGTATAATCTAATTCCCTCAAATCGTAGTTAATGTTATTCTCCCACCTCATTCTTGGTCTACCAACTGGGCGTTTTCCCTCTGGCTTTCCTACTAGAAGCTTCCATGCAAGTCTTTAATTTCCCATACGTGCAACGAAGACATGATGATAATGTAATTAATTGTCCATTTCCAATTACAATGTGAATATAATAATAATAATAATAATAATAAAAATGCAAATAAACATATATTCATTTTAATGATATTCACTACAGCCAGTTTCGTAAATAAAAAAAAGTTAGATAAGGTTGTCTTACCATTAGGTTTGACTTAGGGCTTGCTTAGTGATGAACCCAGGGTCAGCTAGTCCCCATAATTGGTTTTGTCTATTTTTACTAGTCCTAGTAACCGATATACACTTTTTCCTATTAGTCTTTGTCACCCACAGTGGGCTGGCTAGTGGTTATGTTTTTTGTCTCTAGTTCTGAGCGATGCAAGTTCAAACTCGGCCATGGTAAATATATATTTAGGATGGAAAAATCAAGGAACAAGTCCTCCAATAGAGATTTTAAGCCATGGGTCCGGAGACTGAAGATTTTCAGGCTTGTAAAATAACCACAAGCAAGAATAAAAACGTCTCTGTGCAAAATTTAACTGATATTCACCCATCCAAGTAATACCTGAGTTGCCTACTAGATGTTTTATTGAGGTGATGTGCTAACAACATGTCACTCATTGACATCTGTAGATAAATAGGTATAACTAATTATTAATGAGTATGTTATTTTGACTCACCTCATGTTTCTTGATTTTTATGCAAGCTAGGTTTTGTAGCTTTTGAGTGACATTGTCAATGAATTCCAACTGTTGTTTTGCAGTTATCCATCCTGTAAGTCGATTTCTGCCCCTCTGCTGGCTGACCGATGAACTTCCAAATAAAATTTTTTTTTCTTTTTCTCCAGGAGTTTCAAAATTTATGATTTTCTTCTTAATCTTGCAGATGTAAATTTTCTCCCAAATTATGAGTTCCTTAGATTTTTCTGTTTTAGTAATCTGGCCATAGTTTGAATTCAGTGTTTTTCTGACCATGAATGAGCAGCTATTGCAGATTTTTCTATTTCTCCAATTTTTAACATTTCTAAATTGTTCTTTCAACCTTTGTATTTAAGTTCTTTTTATTTTTCCTTTGTATATTTTTCACAATCAATTTGATAAATCCCTGATTTGTTGCCGTCTTCAATCCTTTCATTTTTGTTGGTTTTCTGTGCTAATTTAATGTTAAATTTACTGACAATTTTTTAAAACTTATTAAAGACTAAAGGATCATATGTAAATTTCTTGAATTTTTACCAGCTTCTTTATCTGCCTGAAGAGTACTTTCATTTATCACTTTTTGTTTCTTGAATTAATTTATTTTCTTATGAATCATCATTTCCTGAAAACCATTCTCTTTTGCTATTTTTATAATGTGTTTTTTTTCTTAAAATTTTCTCTGATCATGGGAACGTTCACAAGTCTGTATGTTAAACTATTAAATACTGCCTGCTTATGTGCATATAGTTAAAACCTGTTGCTTTAATATAATTATCAATGTGTGTTTCTTTCCTGTAGATTCCAAATTCAAGTTTCCTTTTTCTTCATTCCTGATCAACTTAAGGTCTAAAAATGGTATTTTATGGTAATTTTCCAATTCTGTAGTAAATTTAACGTTTAATTATGAATATTCGAAAGTTTAACGGCATATTCTAATTGTTTTTATTTGACTATTGCTATGATATTGTCCACATATCTACTCCAAAATTTAAAAATCAAAGGGTGTACTTTGGCTATGTGACATTTAAAGTTTCCATAAATATATTCACAAAAAATGGTGATAATGGATTTCCCATTGTAAATCACAATCTTTGCCTGTAAGTGAAGAACATTTGATCTATGCATAATCTGGTTAATTTAATGTATTCTTCTATGATCTCATCATCTATATTGTTTTTCTATAGCAATTTTTCATAAATTGCTAAAGGAAAACAAGACAGATGATGAAAGCATAGAAGAATACATGAAATTAACCAAAATTTCCATAAATGTTCTTTACTTTCAGAGGAAAATACTATAGGCAAAGAACGGGACTTGCAATGGGAAATCCAATATCACCATTTTTGTTTTATATACTTATGGGAAACTTCAAATGTCAGATAACAAAGCATAGCCTCTGATTTTTAAATTTTGGAGTAGATATGTGGACGATATCATAGCAATAGTCAAACAAAAAGATACAAAAGATACTGTTAAACATTTGAATATTCATAATAAAAACAATTAAATTTAATATGGAGGTGAAAAATAACTATAAAATACCATTTTCAGACCTTCAATTGATCAGGTATGAAGAAAAAAGGAAAACAGAATTCGGAGTTTACAGGAAAGAAAAACAAATTGATAATTATATTAAAGAAACAGGTTTTAACCATATTGCACATAAACAGGCAGCATTTAATAGTTTAACATACATACTTGTGAACGTTCCCATGAGCAGAGAAACTTTTAAGAAAGAGAAAAAAAAGCATCAAAATAACAAAAGAGAACGGTTTTCAGGAAAAGTTGATTGATAAGAAAATAAATAAATTCAAGAAACACAAAGTGATAAACGAAAGTACTCTTCAGGCAGATAAAGAAGCTGGTAAAAATTCAAGAAATTTACATACCATCCTTTAATAAGTTTAAAAAATTTGTCAGCAAATTTAACATTAAATTAGCACCGAAAAATGATTAAAGTTTAAATAAATTAATCAAAACCAACAAGAATGAAAAAGATTGAAGATGGCAACAAATCAGGGATTTATCAAGTTGATTGTAAAGATTGTGAAAAAATATACATAGGAAAATTATAAAGGAACTTAAATACAAGGTTAAAAGAACATCTTATAAATATTAAAAAAGGAGAAATAGAAAAATCTGCAATAGCTGTACATGCATGGTCAGAAAAACACTGAATTGAAATCAAGGCCAAATTACTAAAACAGATAGAAAAAATCTAAGGAACTCATAATTTGGGAGAATATGAAGAAAATCATGAATTTTGAAACTCCTGGAGAAAAAGAAAAACATTTGATTTGGATATTCATCAGTCAGCCAGCAGAGGAGGCAGAAATCAACTAACTGGATGGACAACAGTAAAACAACAGTTGGAATGCATTCGCAATGTCGTGCAAAAACAACAAAACCTGGTATGCATTAAAATCAAGAAATATGAGGTGAGTTAAAATAACCAACTCATTTTAAAATGCAATAGGAAGTAACATTAAGAGGTTTGTTTAATAATTAAAACATTTGTCTATTCATTGTTACCTCTTATAGTTGTTTTTGTCAAACATATGTTTCAGGACTTCTTAGTCCCATCGTCAGTGATTACAGACTGAATTTTCTCATGTTGTCGATATTAACCAACTCATTAATAATTAAAATAAACTTCATAGTGTTATATCATACATATATTAAATAAAGGCATAATTAAATTATGCTTGGTTAAGAAACTTACACTAGGGAGCATCCATGTCCCCATGTGAGACATACGAGGTATACGTACACACACACACATATTAGCCTTTCAGTAATGCAAGGCTAAGTGATTTGTAGCACTTTCCTTAACCCACTTTGTCTCTATGTCATTCCTCAATCTTGATCTATTACTTTATTAATCTGTTAACCTATTAGAGTATGTATTCACTCACTTTCTGTTTGACTCTTGCTATTCTAGTCCAATGCAGTAAATTCTGTGACCACATCTGAGATGAGCATCAACTGCCCCTTTTTTCCTTGTCTCTGGTTCCCACATCATTGTGGCATAGACTCACCTATCCTGGTTCACAGAGACAAAGATTCCACCCATAAGAGTCTCCTAGCTATGTCACCCATTCCACTCCTTCGTCTCAGTTCTTCATTTCATTCTCCAGGCTGATGCCTTATATTCTACTTCATATTTTCCTTTGATTCACCTGTATTATTTATATATTATACTCTGATGAGTTCCATGTCTGGCTTCCGTATATTAGGACAAGACAAACACAGGTTTACAAGATTTCAAAATTCACTGATATATTTGTCCAGGAATATGAACCCACTACTCCAAACTTTTCTCTAGGCCAATCTTATTCTCCTCTGCAACTCTGTGTTCCATCTTTCTGTAGGCCAACTGTTAGGCCTAGGTAGAGATAGTCAGTGTTCCTTCTACTAGAATATATGTATCTGTAAAATTGGTCAATACCTTGTTTAGCATGGGTTTATTTATAGACCAACATCATTGCACCTAGAGGTTTTCCATTATTTTTGATAGCATACAACTTTTCATAACACTCAGTTTCCAGAATGTCCACTGTAGGGTGCATGTGAAGAGTTTTGGAGCTACAGGGTCTTCTTCTTTGTATCTTTTTTTTTTATTCTTGAAGTTTCTCCCCCAACCTCTATCCTTACTTTTACAATGTAATTTGTGTATATCTTGCTTATGTCTTACATATTTTTGGTGCATGACTATTGCTTTAATTGTCTGGATAATATTCTTATGTTCCACTGAGTCAAATGCTCTCGTGTGATCTATGAATGCAATGCAAGGGTTTGGTGATATTACTGTGATTTTTTTGATAACTTGGTTGATTGTATGTAAGGGTACCATATCCTGACGTGATACTTCCTGTTTGGACAGTTTGTTTTCATCCATCCAGTTGGTGAGTCTGATTTTCAGGATCTCAGTGAATATTTTACACAGATTTGACTTTAGACTTAATCACTGTAGTTGATCAGATCATTTCTATTTCCTTCTTTATGTAATAGGATTATGTTCATCTGCCCTTGTATTGATATATCTTCAGATTCTATTATCATGTTGAATAGTTGAGTTATGGTGGTGGTTAGTTTTGCCTTTCCCCCATTTCAAGTATTTGTTAATGATATCACAGACTCCCAAGGTTTCCTAAATTTTGAGGTGTACTTTTGTATTTTTTTTTTTCGGAACGGGCAATTGCCTAATCCCTGGAGTGATGATGATGATGACTTTTGTATTTTCTACTTCACATTCAGAAGTTGTGGTATCTCCTCTGCTTCTTCCATCTTCTCAATACTAGAGTGACTTATTGATGAATTGCTGTCATAGAAATACGTAGCATTTCTGATTATTCCATATCTTAATTTTGTTTGCTCTCCAGTTGTGATCTTTGTACCAAGCAACCAAAACTTGGAGTTTTCCACTTTCTTCCACATTTTTTAACCCAACTTGGGTTTTCAAGTATGTTTCATGTAACGTTGCATTCTGACATATCTTTTCTTATCATCCTCTTCGTTCTACTGTTCATAATCAGATTTTTGGTGTTATTTAATTGAATGTGTGTATGTATGGGTATTAAATTATTATTCACTATTGACTAATGTAACAACATTATTAGAATGTTCTGAAGGCTGATTAATAATAATGATTTATAAAATCTTTTTTACTAGCATGGACATCACAATGTCTTGGAAGAATGCTGGTATGCTTTACATAGACTACACTGTCCAAAGTAATACCTAAGTGACTGCAAAAAAATAATTCTCTTGCTGTCCTTCTATGCAAATGATGAAAATTATACCATGTATTAGGAGAAAATTAATTTTTTGCACATTGTGCGATTTTCTTCTTTATATAAAATCTTTTTACCATCTAAAGATTTCTTAAATGCTTTAGTACATAATCTACAGGGTGCAGCACAAGCACAAACAATGACTCATTTTAAATTGCCCGCCATTATTGGACACGGCTTCCTAAAGAGTTGATATTGGTACCAATGCATAGTGCAGTTCAAAGCATTGCCAATCAGTATGGAGCATTGGTCAAACAAACACCATGCATTTGCAGTAGAAACGTTTTTCAAATGTGATGACAGTGTCGTACGGAAACAGTGTTTGTTCCGGCAACATTTTAACATTGGTAGGAATGATCAAGTTAAGTTCCAACTTGGAAGTTGATTATGAGATGGGTCCAGCGGTTAAGAGCAACAGCATCTGTAACAAACAACAAGCCACCTGGTAGGCCATCTACAGTTCGCACCCTGGACAACATTGCAAGAGTAAGAGCTGCTTTGCCAATGCCATCTGGCCACCCCGTTTGCCCGATTTATTGGCTTGTGATTTTTTCTGTGGGGATTCCTAAAATCCAAAATGTATGATAACAAGCCAACAACTCTTGAAGACTAGAAAAACAACATTCAAGCCGAAATTGAGGCCATAACAGATGACACCCTTCGTAAAGTTATGGAGAATGTGCGTGTTTGTGCAGAAGATTGCATCGCCAACAATGGTGGACACCTAAAGGACACAATTTACAAAAAGTGACATGTGTAATCAATGGTAGGATGTGTTCTTTTGAACAATGTACACTAATAATGTGTAGTTGTATTTCGTCATTCCAAAATAACATGTATAAAATGGGTTATTGTATCTGCCGCATCCGTTATAATTCAACTTAAATAGAGGAATGTGAATAACTTAATATAACTTAAGGTAACATTTCAAGCATAATATAACTGATATAATGGGGTAATACGAATTAAAATAACTGTCATAATGTATCATAAAATTGCCTAAATGTCTACTGAAGGAACATTCTTAAAAAACATATGATATAATTATGTAAAAATAACATAACAATCTGGAATAGAATATAAGAGAATAAGAGGAAGTAAAGAATAAAATCAGTAGATGTTACAATAGAACATAGGCATGTAGCAAGCACAATACAAAATTAAGAAAAGAACTAAACAACTTAGAACATCGTAACAAATGATGCAAGTAAAGCTGTAAAATGAAATAAAGAACAATATTATTAACTGTCACCACTAAAGGGGGGAAAAAAAATTGTCAGAATTAGATATAATTAAAAATATAATGAAAAATAATCAGTAAGAATAGAATTAACATAACATTTGTATATATAATTTGCCTACAATGGATCAATTAATTCTGAACTTATCACCAAAAACATTACCTCAAGTTTAGTTTCTCCGGAAGAAAGTGGGTCAAGAGCTGGAAATGGCCCACATTTAATATCAACATTGACAATTTCATCTCTAATTTCAGTTTTTATCTGCATTTTCAAGTCCTAAAAATAGAAATCACATTATACCTTCATGAAATCAAGCTTGAGATTTTAATAATGACAGAAACCTAAATAAACATTTATATAATAAATTTCTTTATTATTATTATTATTATTATTATTTAACAGGTTTTAATTGTATAAAACACCTTCCTGTGCCAATATTAAGTTTTAATTCTCTTCCCCCATTCATCTCCATCCATCCCCTGTCCTTCATCAAATTCATAATTCCCTCTGTCCATGATGTCTTCTTATGTCTCCCTTTTCTTTTCCTCCAGTTTGCAATACACTCCAAACTAACTGGCAATCTATCATCATTCATCCTCTTCACGTGTACAAATCTTTGTAATTGTTTATTTCCCACAAATTGTATAATTGTTTCTTTAAAGTAATTTTTTCCTCAAAATTTTTCTGACCCTGTCTAATTTAGAGCATAGTGCAGATTATCTTGAAAAATCAACTTCTGTAGATTGCAATTTTGACTTCAATCAATTTGGCATTTATGGTCCACCATTCTGCTGCAAAGAACATTCAATTTCATACTACTGATTTATAAATATGGATTTTAATTTCTTTGAATATCTGTTTATCCCACAAAGATTCATTCAACATTGGTATTGCAGATTGACCTTTAGTTATATTTTTTGTTATTTCAAATCAATGTTTCTATTTAATTTATTTTTACTTCCACATATATTACAAATATTAATGGTACTTTTGGAATCTTCTAACATCAAATTTTCTCCACTATCACCAATTACCATATTCTTCCATTAATTTCCTGGTCATATATTCAATGTCATCATAATCTTCAGCCATTAAAATTCGATCACATGCAAATTGTAATGTGTATATGATATTGTCATTCATCATTAACCCCATATTACATTTATTTTTCACATTTTTATGGCTTGCGGAACAAACATTTTAAAAATGTGTAGGAAATAAACAACATCCTTTTTTAAACCTTTAGTTACATGATATCCATTAGACAATATCTTTCCTATTTTAATCTATGATACTGAATTCTTGTACAGATGTTGTATACTCCTTTTATTAAATTTTACTTATATTAAATTTCCTTAATTCCTTCTGGATCCTGTCACATTGGTTTGTGTTGGAATATCACACCATGCAGAGTCTGGTGCTGGTCCAGCGTGCTTTGAGGCGAACGTTTGAACATCAGGCTCCTATACACAAGTCAATTTTGAAGTGGTACCGTGATTTTGTGGACCGTGGCTGCATATATATTCAAAAGAAAGGCCATTCAGGGAGACCATCTGTCGATACAGAAATTGTGGATCAAGTGTGAGAGGCATTTGTGCATAGTCCCAGGAAGTCTGTCCGTAGAGCTAGTCAACAGTTAAACATCCCTAAATCCACCGTATCTAAGATCCTATGTACACAACTGAAGTTCCACCCCTACAAACTCCTATTAGTGTATAAGTTGAAATCTGATGACCATGCAAAGCGATTAGATTTCATGGCACTAATGGAGGATGATTACGAACTTTCAGACAAAATCATTTTCAGTGAAGAGACAACTTTCCACGTTAGTGGAAAAGTGAACAGGCATAATGTTAGGATTTGGGGGAGTGAGAATCCAAACACCATTGTGGAAACTAAGAAGCCGCCATTGCAAAGATAGAAGCAAAGGTTTCAAGCATTTGGCACGAGGGAATTACAACGTATATAAGAGAAAAATTTGCGTCCGATAGCAACTCGTCTCGGTAGCTCAGTTGGTAGAGCACTTGGCCCGGAAAGCCAAGGGTCCCGGATTCGTGTCTCGGTCTAGGCGAGAATTTTTCTCTTCAAATATAATTTATCCTTAAGTGAGAAGTGTTAAATTAATAATAAAAATGTCAATAGAAGCCCTACCGTCTTTATAAAGTAGTGTTAAATTCCCAATAAATGTCTTGTTATCTAAGAAGCAGCCATTTGCAAAGACAGAAGCAAAGGTTTCAAGCATTTGGCGCGAGGGAATTACAACGTATATAAGAGGAAAATTTGCGTCTAGATCGCAACTAGCCTTGGTAGCTCAGTTGGTAGAGCACTTAGCCCGGAAAGCCAAGGGTCCCGGGTTCGGTGTGTCGGTCTAGGCGATAATTTTTCTGTTCAAATACCATTGTGGAAGTTGAAAGAGACTCCCCTAAAGTGAATGTCTTTTGAGCCATATCTAAAAGTAAAGTCTATGGCCCATTTTTCTTTCTAGAGGCCACAGTCAACAGTGCAAAGTATCTTGATATGCTCACTGAATGGTTATTTCCACAATTGGAACAAGAAGAAGGCAATGAATATCTGTTTCAGCAAGATGGAGCACTTCCTCATTAGCATTTACATGTTCGGGAGCATCTGAATGACCGGCTCCAGGAAGATGGATTGGACATGCCAGAGATGATGATAATGTTTTCTACAAGTGGCCGCCGAAGTCACCTGACTTAACGGTCTGGGACTTCTTTTTATGGGGTTACATAAAGGATTGTGTCTATGTACCCCCATTGCCTCAAAACCTGCAAGTAGTCCAGCTTCGTATCATTGCTGCCATCCAGTCCATTTTTTCACATAAGTTGGAGGATGTGTGGCATGAATGGGAATATCGTCTCAATGTCTGCAGCGTAACTCGTGGGGGCCACATTCAATGTCTATGAGGTATAGCAAAAACGTTTTGAGTTTCTCTTTTGATTGTCAACAATTTCATTTAGATACGATTATACAAAGCGACATAGTAATAGTTTAAAGTACCCGTATGATACTATATTTGTGGACACGGTGTATATAAATCCAGGATTTCTATGGCAATTTATACTACCAACTAAACAGTTAGACGGTCACAAAGAAGATGGTTTAAAATACTTTTGTAGACCATGACAGCCTTTAAGTCTCCAGGCTACAATGGAAATTAGGATGAATAAAATAAAAATAGGATTAATAATAATTATGGTAATAACGACAATGACAATGAGGATGATAATGATGAGGTACTGATGATAAAAATAATAATAAGAATCATCTTCCCAGTGCTACAACTTTCGTTGAGTCTTGGTTTTCTTAAGAATACCTTGTCATTGGTTCCCATCAATCCTTCCTGCTATTCCTAACTCCTGTGACTTGCAGGTCCTTAGAACACAATCCAACCATCTAGTCCTTGGTCATCCCACTTTCCTTCCACCTTCTGTAATCATTGTACAGTTATACTTCACTGGATTATTTGGGTTATTCGGACTACATGACCTGTGAAACTCAATCTGTTTATTTTAATTTTTTTGCAACAAATCAATGTGTTTATACAGATCTTAAATCTGACAGCTAATCTTCTTATTCTACACACCATTATCCTCTATAGGCCTGAATATTTTCTTCAGAACTTTCCTTTTAAATGCCTTCAATCAATTTTCATTACTTCTATTCAGTGACAATCATTTAGTTGCACAAGAAAACCCTGGCATTACAAATGCATAATAAATCTGAATTTTTGTTTCCGTTTGGATACAGTCACTCTACAGGAAGTTAGATGCCAGGATAAAGTAATCAGGAATCATGAAGCTTTACAATATACTATACAGTTGCGGCAAAACCTGAATTCAGAACAGGACTTTTAATCTAAAGGAGGATCCTCTCAGATATCTGAGATGTTAAGTTTGTTAGTAATAGGATATCATACATAATTCTAAAGGGTAAATGGCATAATTAAAATTGGCCACAGATGTAATTCATTATATAATTTAAATTATCTGAGAAAGTTTGACATTAATAAAATTGTTCAAAACTAATTCATCATATAATTAAAACCCATCAAAAAAATAATTGGAGGACAAGAATTAGTTATGATGCTAAAATTAATGAGAAAGGACAAATCTGCAATATCAAAATTTATAATTAATTATTTTTTTAATGAATTTTAATTTTAAAATTAATTTTTTCTGTGGCCAAGTTTCTGTAATGTGTTAACCACAACACCAGTAAATCTAAGACATAGAACTCACCACAATCTTACATCTATTCTGAAGAAAGTCACCCCAGGATCATTAATTAGTGTTTTGTGGGATAAGAATATAAGTTAATATAAAATTATAGAATATTCACCTGAAAGGTCCGTCTCCTCAACTTAATTATCATTTAACTGTAGCGCTTTCGGGACTTGTCCCATCATCGGCAGGATTCAAAACTGGTGTTTCACTGAAGATCTGATAGAGGGGGTTGCATGTATTTGGTTCGTTTTCGTTTATCAGGCTGTCGTTGTGAGCTGCTTTCATGATTTCCATCTCTTCGAGTACGTTTATCTTCGCTGGATTATTTTCTCTGTGCATTACTGTTAGGGTGTTTTCAATATTTAACATGCGATGTCCTTCATGGATGACGTGTTTTGCATAGCTTGATTTACCTTCTGCATGAATGAAGTCTCGAAAATGTTCTTTGAATCTGATGTTAAAACTCCTGTTTGTCCTTCCTATATAAAATTTGTTGCAGTCCTTACATGTCAGTTTATAAACTCCTTTGCTGTTGAAAATGTTATTTTCTTCAATGTTATTGTTTATTATGTTGTTTAATTTGTTATTGGTTCTGTATGCTATTTTTACGTTTTTATCGGCTTTCTTTAGTGCATTGGCTAATTTTGTCGTTTCTTTTCCTGTGTATGTAAGTGTTATCCATGTTTTCTTGTTGTTGTCAGATTCTTTTTCTAGTTTAGTTATGTTGGTTATGTTGTTCTTCCTTTTTTGTTTTTTTACGAGTTTATCTATGAATTCTTCATTATAGCCATTGGTTTTTGCCATATACTTAATGTAGTTGAGTTCTTGGATATAATCGTCTTTGCTTAATGGGAGTTTCAACATTCTACTGACTAAGCTATTAAATGTACTAATTTTCTGTTGAAAAGGGTGTGTAGAATTTTTGTTTATGGCCAGAGCATTGTTTGTGGGTTTCCGGTAGATACCGATTTCTAGTTTATTGTTGTGTAGATTTTTGGTTATAGACAAATCTAAGTAGTTTATGCTGTTGTTAACTTCTATTTCTTCGGTGAAAGTGATTTTTTCATGCATGTTGTTTAAGTCTTGTAGTATTTCTTTTTCTTTTCTGTTTTCATTTTCATATATTACTAGTACATCATCGACATATCGTGTTATTAGTTTTATGTTGAATTTGTGTATTAGTTCCTCAAAATGTTTATTTTTCCAGTTCTTGTAGGAAGATTTCTGCCATTATTCCAGATGTAGGACTCCCCATCGGGATCCCGTCTTCTTGAATAAATAGTTCATTGTTAAATTGGAAGTAATTTTGCTTTATTGTTGTTGTTATTAGTTTGTTTAACTGATTGATATAGTTATCTTCAAGTTTACTGTCTGTTAGTTTTTGTTTTATTATGTTTGCTGTTTCGTTTATCGGGATATTAGTGTACAGGTTTTTTATGTCGAATGACGTCATTTTAGTATTCCTATTGATTTCTAAATGCTGCAGTTTGTCTGCTAGTTCAAATGAGTTCTTAATTGTGTAACGATTTTCAAGTTTGACATCATTTTTCATTTTCTGAGCGACTAATTTGGAAATTTTATAGTTAGGAGCATTCATGCAATTAACAACTGGTCTTATGGGAATGTTGTCTTTATGGATTTTTGGAAGGGCTTTCATTACTGGTGGTGAGGGAGTATTATTTACCCATTTGGCGTTTTTGTATTTGTTATGTTCATTATTGGTTGTGTTGGTGATTAGAGGGCACAGGAAAGTATAGCAGACAAATAAAAGAAGCACTAAAATCGTGCCCTCTAATCACCAACACAACCAATAATGAACATAACAAATACAAAAACGCCAAATGGGTAAATAATACTCCCTCACCACCAGTAATGAAAGCCCTTCCAAAAATCCATAAAGACAACATTCCCATAAGACCAGTTGTTAATTGCATGAATGCTCCTAACTATAAAATTTCCAAATTAGTCGCTCAGAAAATGAAAAATGATGTCAAACTTGAAAATCGTTACACAATTAAGAACTCATTTGAACTAGCAGACAAACTGCAGCATTTAGAAATCAATAGGAATACTAAAATGACGTCATTCGACATAAAAAACCTGTACACTAATATCCCGATAAACGAAACAGCAAACATAATAAAACAAAAACTAACAGACAGTAAACTTGAAGATAACTATATCAATCAGTTAAACAAACTAATAACAACAACAATAAAGCAAAATTACTTCCAATTTAACAATGAACTATTTATTCAAGAAGACGGGATCCCGATGGGGAGTCCTACATCTGGAATAATGGCAGAAATCTTCCTACAAGAACTGGAAAATAAACATTTTGAGGAACTAATACACAAATTCAACATAAAACTAATAACACGATATGTCGATGATGTACTAGTAATATATGAAAATGAAAACAGAAAAGAAAAAGAAATACTACAAGACTTAAACAACATGCATGAAAAAATCACTTTCACCGAAGAAATAGAAGTTAACAACAGCATAAACTACTTAGATTTGTCTATAACCAAAAATCTACACAACAATAAACTAGAAATCGGTATCTACCGGAAACCCACAAACAATGCTCTGGCCATAAACAAAAATTCTACACACCCTTTTCAACAGAAAATTAGTACATTTAATAGCTTAGTCAGTAGAATGTTGAAACTCCCATTAAGCAAAGACGATTATATCCAAGAACTCAACTACATTAAGTATATGGCAAAAACCAATGGCTATAATGAAGAATTCATAGATAAACTCGTAAAAAAACAAAAAAGGAAGAACAACATAACCAACATAACTAAACTAGAAAAAGAATCTGACAACAACAAGAAAACATGGATAACACTTACATACACAGGAAAAGAAACGACAAAATTAGCCAATGCACTAAAGAAAGCCGATAAAAACGTAAAAATAGCATACAGAACCAATAACAAATTAAACAACATAATAAACAATAACATTGAAGAAAATAACATTTTCAACAGCAAAGGAGTTTATAAACTGACATGTAAGGACTGCAACAAATTTTATATAGGAAGGACAAACAGGAGTTTTAACATCAGATTCAAAGAACATTTTCGAGACTTCATTCATGCAGAAGGTAAATCAAGCTATGCAAAACACGTCATCCATGAAGGACATCGCATGTTAAATATTGAAAACACCCTAACAGTAATGCACAGAGAAAATAATCCAGCGAAGATAAACGTACTCGAAGAGATGGAAATCATGAAAGCAGCTCACAACGACAGCCTGATAAACGAAAACGAACCAAATACATGCAACCCCCTCTACCAGATCTTCAGTGAAACACCAGTTTTGAATCCTGCCGATGATGGGACAAGTCCCGAAAGCGCTACAGTTAAATGATAATTAAGTTGAGGAGACGGACCTTTCAGGTGAATATTCTATAATTTTATATTAATTTTGAATAAACCTCAACGGAACACATCATGAATCTTATAAAAGTTGAGAATATAAGTTATAAAAATAAAATCAAATATTTTTAATATAATAATGAGTAAAATTACATACAGTGCAGAAGACTCTGATGAGATGACTGACGATTCAGTTGGAGGCAAAGGCACTGGAACATCAGGTCCATGAGGAACGGGGCATTTGGCCAATGGAATGTTATAAGGATAAGAGATTAGTTTTTATTTTTGCAGTTATACCCATGGACATGGCAGGAACAAAAGTAATACTCATCAGAGTGGTTTTTCGGCTCCCTCCATTGGAATTCCAAATCGTAAAGCAGTCTTCTTTCTTTTGAGCTACTAGCATAGATCATTGAGACACTGCACACAAACTTTATGAGGAGCCCACAATTTGTCCTGGTCTCCATGCTTCTCGGTCAAACAAGACAGATATACAAAAGTACCATGTTTCTTTTTGAGACTGGGACAGTCGTGATAAGAGTCAACATTGGTTCAAAAAGAATGGCCGAAAAGACAAAATCTTGAACTAGGCACCAAGAATGTGATACAGAACAGCTTAGCTGAGTCAAAAAAAAAGTATTGTTACCCCCTTTGCACATAAAATTAGGTGTGATGAAACAATTTGTCAAGGCTCTTCCAAAAGATGGTGAATGTTTCAAATACCAGTGCAAAAAGTTTCCAGGTTTATCCGAGGTCAAGTTGAAAGAGGAAATCTTTGTTGGTCCAGATATCTGCAAACTTACGAAGGATAAAGAATTTGAAACTAGCTTGATAAACAAGAAAAGAAGCTTGGGTTGCCTTCAAAGATGTCGTCAGTAAATTTCTAGGTAATAACAAAGATCCTGACTATAAAACAATTATTATGAACATGCTGGACAAATATCAAGCATTTGGTTGCACCATGAATGTCAAACTACATTTTTCACTCACATGTGGACTTTTTCCCCAGAAACAGAGGACAAAGAACAGGATGAAAGATTCCATCAAGACTTAAAAGATATGGATCACAAATATCAAAGAAGGTGGGACAAGAACATGCTTGCCGACTACTGTTGGATGTTAATACATGATAGACCTGAGATTAAACATAAAAGAAGAACGTGAAAAAGTGGTTTCATGGGGGAGGGGGGAAATTACAAACTTAAATTGAAAAATATTTTCTTTTTGTTTTGTTTTGCTTTTTGCTCAGTTTATAATTTGTTTCAAAGTTTCATGTACACATTCTCCTCTTGGTCAGATCTATTTTATGTAAGTAATCTTAATAAAATTTATTTAAAATAGTATGTTGGTGATTTTTCTTCTAGGAACTGCATCATAATTTGATGTAAAAAGTTTAAACTCAAGGGAACTTTTTATTTTCTCGACCAAAAGCGGCTCATGCGATCTGGCAACAGTGGTTTTCATCCACTTAAACCTACCAAAAATAAAATTGCTGAAAAATCTATTTGCCTCAACATCAATCAATTTATATAGATTTACATGAATAAAAACTACTGTTACCAGATGGTACAGCCAGATAGTACATGCAAAATGATTTGAGAGAATTCCATTTCAAATTGGATTTTAGTCCACTGCTGTAGTCTCGAGGTAGTGTTCTGCCTTGTCATGCAGCGGGCCTGGGTTCGATTCCCGGTTGGGACAGGCTCCAGGGTGAGGGTTTTTCGGGGTTTTTTCTCACCTGTAAGACAAATATCAGGTAGCTTAGGGCCCAAAATCATCCAGCCATCATCATCATCCTTATCATTATCATCCTTCACTAGTGTGGAAAGCAACGGGAAGCTACCACACCTATAATTCCCTAGTAAAGCTGCAAAGCATAGCATGAAAATGCTTTGATTGCAGTGAAAGACATGTCCTCAGGCAGAAATGCTATGGATGGATAGCATTTTAGTAAAAATATTGTTATGGATTTTACAAAAAAATCCTGACATGATGGGGAAAAATGGAGCTCATTTTCAACATCAGCATACCAAATAATATACTAATCGGCAAAAACTCATCTTGTATTTTTCAAAAAAATTCAATTTTGCAAGTCTGTGTGATCTGAGTCATTTTCAACAAGACTGGGACGGAGGATTCTGAATCACCTAACCTAACTTATGGTAAAATAATATAACTATAGTGAACCTAATGACTATAATGAACCTAAGTCATGTTTTATAAGTTATTCAAACTTGTCGGAATGTTAATTAATGAAATGTACTCGAAAAACTATTAAACTTAATTGATCTATGATGTAGTACCAAACAATGTCATAAGTGAAAAATAACTTATTGATGCAGACCATGTTAATAGATGTCACAATACAACTTAACGATATAAGATGTATTAGTGAACAATGTTTATAAGAAAGGAGATAAAACTGATTGTAACAACTATACGGGCATCTCATTACATTCAACTTCGTACAAACTTCAAACAAATATATTAGTAAGCAGACTTACTCCTTATATTGATGAGATTCTAGGAGAGCATCAATGTGGATTTAGAAGAAACAGGTCTACAACGGATCAGATTTTTTAGCTTAAGACAGATTTTAGAAAATAAATGGGAATATAATGGTACTGTACACCAACTATACGTAGACTTCCAAAAGGCATACGATTCAATTAAGAGGGAGATTATGTAGTATCCTTCTGGAGTTCGGAATTCCTAAAAAGTTAGTTAGACTTATACGAATGTGTCTAAATGGCACAAAGAGTAGGGTGCGTGTAGGCAAACAGTTTTCAGATACCTTTGAAATCCATAATGGGTTGAAGCAAGGAGATGCACTATCTCCTCTACTATTTAATTTTGTACTAGAGCATGCCATCAAATCTTTAGAGGATGAAGAAGGCCTACAACTCAATGGTATTAATAAGCTGTTAGTTTATGCTGATGATGTAGTACTACTGGCCGATAGCGAGGAGAGACTAAAGGCCAACACGCACATACTACTGAGTAACACTAAGAAATTGGGACTGGAAATAAATGTCAATAAAACTAAATATATGGTCACATAAAAATACATTATATAATAGAAATGGACAGCTAATGACAAATGAGGGAAATTTTGAGGAAGTGGCTGAATTCAAATACCTAGGAACAATAATCACAAACAGGAATGAGATGCACAAGGAAATTAAACATAGACTCAATTCTGGAAATGCATGTTATTATGTATTACAGAGACACTTGACTTCCCAACTCCTTTAAAAAAATGTTAAACTGAAAATATATAAAATTATTAATCTACCAGTTATATTATATGGATGCGAAACATGGACTCTTACTTTAAGGCAGGAAAGGAGATTACGAGTATTTGAGAATAAAGTACTTAGGAAAATTTTTGGACCAGAAAGATATGAACAGACAGGTGAATGGAGAAGACTGCATAACAGTGAATTACATGGTCTTTATAGGAAGCCAGATATAATGAGAACAGTTAAGTCTCATAGACTGCGATGGGCAGGACATGTGGCACAAATGGGGAATGAAAGACGTGCATGGAAGATTCTTGTAGGAAAACCAGAGGGAAAACGCCCAGTTGGTAGACCAAGAATGAGGTGGGAGAATAACATTAACTATGATATGAGGGAATTAGATCATACAGGGGATGATTGTAAAACACTGGCTCAGGAAAGGGATATATGGAGAGCTTATGTCCGCGCGGCCATGAACCTATGGGTTCGATAGTGCCTGTGAGTTAGTTAGTTAGTGAACAATGTTAGTTCATGTACCAATAGAAGGTACAAAAACAGTGGCAGTGTAAGATGTAATCAAATGTATAATACAATGTAATAGGTAAGGAATCAAATATTGATTATATTATTTTTAGTCTGGACATCTTACCTCAATATTAATGTTGATTTTTTCTTGAACATGTTTCAAAACAATTCTGTTTTATCGTCAGCTTTTCCAGACTGGTTTTATTTATGTTGCATTATGTTGCACAACCTGGATGTCGATGTCAGCTCCATCCTGTGGTTGGCCAAAGAACCTCCAAACAAGGACACACTCCATCGGTATATCAAAATTCATAACTCTGTTTCTGTTCTTCTGAATATAAATTTTTTCCCAAATAGTCAGCTCTTTTGAATTTTCTAACTGTTTTAATAATTAAGGGTCTGAATTTATACTATGTTTTTCAGACCAAACATGAGCAGCAACTGCAGATTTTTCAATTTCCCTATTTTTAATATTTCTTATGTGTTCTTTGGTTCTAATTTTTAAGCTTCTTTTTGTTTTTCCTATATATATCTTTTCACAACCCATGCATTCAATTTGATATATTCCTGACTTTTTATTTTTATCAGTTTTTTCATTTTTGTTGGTTATTATTAGTTTATTTAAACTGTAGTTATTTTTTGGTGCTAATTTAATATTAAATTTCTCAAATATCTTTTGAAATTTATTATATACCCAAGGGTGATATGTGAATTTCCTATATTTTTTCATAGGTGGTTCTTCTTTTTCAAGAGTACTTCTGTTCATCATTTTTTGTTTTTTATACTTTTCTATCCTTTTATGTACCATTTTTTCATCAAACCCGTTTTATCTTGCTACTTTGATTATGTGTTTTTTCTCATGTTTGAAATCTTCTTCGTTTAAGGGTAAGTTTACCAATCTATGAGTTAAACTAGTAAAGACTGCTAATTTATGTCCAATTGGATTGAACCCTGTTGATTTTATAAAATTTTCCGTATGAGTTTCTTTCCTATGAATCCCGAATTCAATTTTTCTTTTTTCTTCGTTTCTGATCAATTTAAGATCCAAAAAAGGTATTTGTTTATTTTCTTCTATTTCTTTGGTAGATTTGATGTTTGTACTCTGTAAATTTAACAGTTTTAGGGAATCTTCTACATGTTTATCTTTAACAATACAAATTATATCATCTACATATCTGCTCCAAAATTTAAACATTGTGGGACGTGCTTTAGTGATTTTACATTCAAAATCGCTCATAAATAAATTTACCAGGAAAGGTGATAATCGGTTTCCCATTGAGAGCCTGATTTTTGTCTATAGAAACTCCCATTGAATGTAAAAAACATTTGGTCAATGCATAACTCAGTTAATTTCAAATAATCTTCTTTGATCTCTCTTTCTATTTTGTTTTTACTTAACCAGTTGTTCAATATCTCCAAAGTTTTTTGTTTCGGTACATTTGTGAACAATGAAACGACATCAAAGGAAACCAACCTATCTGTAGGTTCGATTTCCACTTTTTCTAATTTCTTAACTAATTTCAAAGAATTTTCATCTGCAGACTTTCAAAATTATTAATTCTTTTAAATTCATTATTCAGCCATTTCGAAATTTTGTAGGTTGGTGAAAAAACTGATAAAAAAAGTCAGGAATATATCAAATTGAATGCATGGGTTGTGAAAAGATATATATAGGAAAAACAAAAAGAAACTTAAAAATTAGAACCAAAGAACACATAAGAAATATTAAAAATGGGGAAATTGAAAAATCTGCAGTTGCTGCTCATGTTTGGTCTGAAAAACATAGTATAAATTCAGACACTAAATTATTAAAACAGTTAGAAAATTCAAAAGAGCTGACTATTTGGGAAAAAATTTATATTCAGAAGAACAGAAACAGAGTTATGAATTTTGATATACCGATGGAGTGTGACCTTGTTTGGAGGTTCTTTGGCCAACCACAGGATGGAGCTGACATCGACATCCAAGTTGTGCAACATAATGCAACATAAATAAATCCAGTCTGGAAAAGCTGACGATAAAACAGAATTGTTTTGAAACATGTTCAAGAAAAAATCAACATTAATATTGAGGTAAGATGTCCAGACTAAAAATAATATAATTAAAATAACCTCAAAATATAACTTCCTAAAATTAAATATCAAATATTGAACCTATATAGGAAAAAATCAGTATGAGGTTTAATTTAAGAATAAAATTAGTGTGTTTAATATCTCACTTCATATCCTGTATAATAGAGATATGAGGTGAGGTATTAAAATTTTTAATTTAATTCTTAAGGAATAGAATATTTTGTAACCTATGGCCATATTAATAATTTTCATTACGTTAACCCAACCTCAATATTAGAATGAAAACATTACCTCAAGGACAGCGCCCTCAGAAGTTGTGTCAGTGTCAACATCTGGAAAAGTTTCACATTTGATATTGATATCACAAATCTGGTCATCTACTTCAGATTTTATTTCCATATTCATTTCCTGTAAAATGAAAATCAGTATAATATCATGATACTCAAACTAGGTTCTCAATAATTACTGAGACCTAAATAAACATTTGTACTCATACAATACTTTATTTGAGTCTCAGATTTAGTTTGTAAAAGATTATCACAAAACTCACTATTCATTATAATCTCAGATTCTCAAAATGTCAATAACACCATTAAATAAACTTAATTCAGCCATCATATTTGAAGAGAAAAATTATACCTCAGATTGGGGCATCAACCTTGGACCTTTGGCAGGAATTAACAGCATATATAAGAGAAAAAATTACGTTTAGATTGGGACTGGCTCAGATAGCTCAGTCGGTAGTGTATTGGCCTAGAAAGCCAAAGGTTCAAGCTCCAGTCTGAACATATAATTTTTCTCTTCAAATATGATTTATCCATCATTGAGATGTATAAAATAAATAATAAAAACATTTAATTCAGCCATGTTTATATAAGATTTTTCACTAAATAATATGAAAAAAAAGATAGGTTAAGACTAAAATGATCCCCAAATCTCATTTGGCCATCATAATCATCATTATCATATTCACCTGTTTAGTATGATTCTGTGTTTCCTTTCAATGTTGTGCTGCCTCAGAGGAGATCCACATTGAGCTGATCACTCATTCGGGGAGGCCCTCCATGTCTTTGTGTGGTAAAAAAGGATGTGTGTGATTCATAATTCAAAATTCCTCTCCCAACAAGTTGTGCCACTGTAAGGCCGGGTGGCGTGTGGCACCTATAAGGTGAGAAGTTATTACATGTAATGGAATTATTATTAATTCAACAGTTGAGTACATTGAAATATCTGTCAAAGTTACAATCTCCATAATATATTAAAAAAGTCACTGAATTTATTCTATTATGTTTTTAAAGAAAAAAGAAAACAATTTAAAAGGCATTCACATGTTTATTTTCAATGTGGACAGTGTATGAGAGTGCAACACATGCCAGTGTTACACTCTTTTTAAAATATAAAAAGTTATTAATAAAATAATGCACATAATTACTTAAATATTTCTTTTCTCCTTTTACCCAACATTGGTCTAAAATATGCAAGTGTTAAAACAATGTGGAAATAACGGATAAGTTTCCAAAACATACCACAAACAATTTTTCTAAGCTTGAAGTAGACACCATGTGCATGCATCACCAGATGTAAGTGGATATGTTCATCCGCAAGGTGGATATAATTTAGAATCATATGATGAAACCAGCATATGTAACACTCATTGCCAACCATAGGAGAAACATCCCAATTTTCAAATCTTAAACTCAAAGATTTAACCAAAATACAAATACTCACTATAACCATAGATTTGTACTAAGTAGGAGTTTGATCACATTTAGTACAGAAACATAAAAACTACATGTTGGCTGCAATTGAAACTTAAAAACTACGTTGGCTGTAACTGAAGTTATTAAGGGAATTTTGGAAGTATATCATGACTGCATTTGGTACAGGAATACAACTAAAAACAATAAGGGGATTCCAAGCCACCATGAAATAAATTTGAATAAAAAAATTACGATTTATTATTGTAATGAATAATTACCTGAGAGAGATATATATATAGGCCTATGTTGATTTTTTCCCATAAAAAGTGAGAAATGCAATGAGAAGTTGAGCTCAAAGTAACCTAAAATCACCACATTTACAATGTAAATTATGTATTAGCCATTGCTCTGACAGTGCAACCAACTTATCACAAAACTCGCTAACAAACAACTGAATGTTAAGCTAATCTGGTGTACACTAACTCACCCATTTTCTCATCCTAACTTGCCCACTAATACAGGTGGACTCCTGGGATAGAATCTTCTTATATATAATATAACATATTGGTAATTGGCTCTAGTGAGAACATGAGTTATCACATTGACCAACATGAAGCTAGCAGTCACTTTTTTCTGATAGAATATTCACAGATGGCATAAAATAACCAACAGGGAAACTACCACATAATTAAAATAAGTAGCCTACATAGTTAAAAAGTGTAAAATGAAAAACTATTGACTCTCACCAACTCAATAAATTCTTCTAAGTTCTACAGAATTACAGAGCACATGCGCAATCGCTTCATGTAATCCCACCAGGTAGCAGGATATATTATGTGAAATTGGTATTACCGACTTTTACAATAAATTCCTAAATATTTATAAGAAATGGACATACACCAACTTCCCTCTTCCTAACCTAACAAAATAAATTACTTGCATATTACTTTATAAAATAATCTTGTGTAAATTAACTTGTCCCATCAAAATCTAACAAAATTAAGTTAATTTCTTGAAATTTGATTTTGAATTAATTGTGAATGTGGCAACACCGATTTTACCTCCATCTAATGAAAGTTTGGGAAAGATTAAGCATTCGCGCAACTCGTGTATGCACACTAAGGTTCTGTTGAATTTCATTGATAGATATATAGCACAATTTGTGTACATAAATAAATATTTAATAATATTGTAGGATATGTTTAAGAATAGTTCCAGAATGTTTAAAATAGTACAAAACATTATTAGAAATGGTAAAAACTAGTAGTGCAACAATGATATAAGAATGTTGTTTGGAAAATCATAGAGTCACTCTCTAAACATGAGTCTTACAAAATATTTGAAATGTAGTAACTGATATTAAAAATTAAACAATACGTATAAATTTACAGATGTTGTATCGAGGGGGAATCAGAGTAGTTAAATTTGCGTTACATAAATGGAAATGAGCTGAATTAGCATTTAATGTATCCTCATATTAAAATTTTATGGTCAGCTATATGGAGTACATGAAGACGTGAATTATTTTTTGACTTTTTCTGCAACACATTAAAATATATTAAACACAAAATGATTTCTGATTAACCCTGCTGACAATATATGACTAAGCTGTCCTCTGCTGTGGTCTCATGGTAGCATGCTGCCTTGTCATGCAGTGGGCATGGATTTGATCCCCAGTCGGGACAGTTTTCTGGGTGAGGTTTTATTGGGGTTTTTCCTCACCTGTAAGACAAATGGCAGGGGACTTTAAGGTCCAAATGGTCCCTAAACAGCATATGGCCATCGCAATCATCATCAATCATACTCATCTTAGATTAAGCTTAGGATTAGGGACTCTTCTGGTGCACCACTATCATCATCACTCATCATATCATCGGGGCAACGTAATCCCGCTTACCAGGCTCCCCAACCTTAGAAGTGGATTACAATTACGCCAATGCTAGGAGAGAACACCAGAAATGTCCAAAAAGGCCAAACTGGGGCTTTAAAAAATTACTAAACTAACCTCTGAAAATAGTTATTTCCAGATCATTAATATGAGAATATATTTTCTCGATATCTTCGAAGTATTTTCACTTCTTCATCTGTCCTTTGTTTGATAATTCGTAGTACTAATAAGATAGAGATCAAAATATTTTTTACTTTAGTGTTCTAAGGGGTACGCGATTTCATGTAAGTTTAAAACGAGAATGTGTATAAATACAAACAACAATGTATGTTATATGTTAACTTTCTCACATTGATTCATGATATAAACACCAAATCAGAATAATTTAAAAATTGACTAATAATATAAGCTAAGAATCTGTTTTACTGTCTTTGTAATCAATAATACTGGTCACGGCATCCTTTATCCCATCACAATTTGCTTTGGGTCACCGCTTATAGCTTTAGATACAAGATGGAAGGCACTGTTTTACGAATGAGTTGTCATGTTTATGCTATCAGCCTCATGAAGTCAGAGCTTGTAGACGACAGTTCAAGGAGGTCCCATGTTCGATTTCCGGTCAGAGCATATGATTTTTTCTTAAAATTAATTATTTTGGTTCCCTATTGTCTGGATTTAGACGAACGTAAATTTAGAACATTATTACATTAATCACTTATATCATCGGAGTAACGTAACTTCGTTTTCCAGGCGCCTTAACTTAAGAACTGATTTACAATTCCGCCATGCCAGGAGAGGATACGAGAAATGCCACAAAGAAACATGTTGGCATTATAAACACAATTTTGCAACAAAGAGGCCTATGTAAAACAGCCCCGTCCTTGTATCGTAAAATAACAAATTCACTGGCATTATCGACCCGAAGATTAATAGTCGCACGGACGTAAGTTCTCGACACATCCCTACCACGAGCTAATGTTTCCCAAGCATCCCCTGTATAATATACTTTCTCAAATCATAATTAATGTTATTCACCCATCTCATTCTTGGTCTACCAACTTTGCGTTTTCCCTCTGGTTTTTACTATAAGAAGATTCCATGCACCTCTTTCATTCCCCATTCGTGTCACATGTTTTACTCATCTTAGTGTACGAGACTAAACTGTTCTTACTATATCTGGCTTCTTATAAAGACCATGTAGCTCACTGCTATTTTTATAGTCTTCTTTTCTTCCTCATTGACCCCCAGTTATATCTCATTCATTTATCCCCATTTCTCTCTCCCTCACTGATCTCCAGTTATCTCTCCCCATAAATTATGAGTTATCACTCCCTCATACATCCGCAGTTATCCCTCACAAAATGATCCCTATTTACATCTTTTCACTGACCCCCCCTGTTCTGCCTGTCTCATTGTACCTATGTCACTTCTCCCTAATTGATCCCGTTTACCGCTCTCTCTCTCTCTCATTGATCCCAGTTATCTCTACATCACTGACTCCCGTTACCTCCCTCTCACTGTTTACCAATTATGCGTTTCTCCACACGTTATGTCTCCCTTGCTGATCCCTGTTACATCTCTCTATCTCTCATGTATCCCCAGTCATCTCTCCATAACTGACTCTAGTTACCTGTCTGTCGATGATCCCCAGTTATGCGTTTCTGCTTGTTCACTCATTGATCTCAGTTCCCTCTCTCACTGATACCAGTTAACTCTCCCTCTGGAAAAAAGTATTGCCATGTTCACATTAGCGACTGAACACAATTACATGCTTCACTATCTAAGATAATTTATTGTTATATCTTCGAAGTAGGGTAACAGAGTGGTACCCTTGAAAGAGGTAGTCCATTCCAGTGAGTAGGCGCCCCTGACCTTTTGTGAGCTCCAGGTCCCACTCGCCCAGTGGGTAGTACCTGGGCAGGGCCCCGTCCACAGGGTTACGTGGGGAGAAGAGAAGTCCCCAAAGCCGTAGTGAAGGCAACTTCTCTAGGAGACGAACACTCCGAAATTGCAGTTCCCTGTCCTCCAGGAAGAGGGGTTTGGCTAGAGGCTGGTAACCTCTACTAGTAAAAAATAACTTACTCATAAACTTCAGCAGAAGAAAAGCCGGATTGATAAACCTTATGACGACCACAGTAAAACTAAGGTAATGGCATTCCAAGGGAAAAATCAAATCAGATCCAAAATAGTAATAGGAAACAAAATCATAGAACAGGTGAACTATCTCAATTATCTAGGATGTGACATTTGATTTAATTATGATAATGATATAACTAATAAAATAGCAAAATTCCAGGGAATATGTGGTACGATAAAACGATCACTAAATAATAAAACAACAAGAGAGACCCAATTGAAATTTTATAAAACATTGGCAGTACCGGTACTGCTCTATGGATCAGAAGCCTGGATACATAAAAAACAAGATCTAAGTAGGATAACGGCGGCAAAAATGAAATTTTTGAGATCTGTTAAAGAGTGTATTAAGGAAGACAGAATCAAGAACACAAAAATAAGACAGGAACTTGAAATATTTGCAATAACTGATAAAATAGATACATATAGACAAAAATGGAAGCAACACATAGACAGAATGAATGAAGATAGATATCCAAAACAAATAACAAAATACAAACCTAAAGGCACCCGAGATGTGGACAGACCTAGAAAGAGATGGGCTGAAGTCGGAACGGGTCAACAGACCTAATCCATGAATGTAGATGATGATGATGATATTCAAACTATGCAATGCAGCAAATACACGATTTTGCGACCTTCAAGGTAGCGTGGAAACTCAATCCCAGCTAACCCGCATTGGTCATCATAAGCGAAAGTCGCGAAGTTAACACAAACACCGACCGCTGACGGTAGAGCAGTTGCTGCTACAAACAGTTGGAGTATACATCACCGTACACAACAACAACAAATAACGGAAACTCAACCTGCAGAAGATGGAAGGTAACTTCCGAAAGCGCTCCAGTTAATTTTATAAACAATATATTAACAAAGTTGAGGACGACGGCACCTACCAACAGGTACAATTTCATTTTTAACTTTCATCATATGACTTCATCTCAACGGAATTTGATATGAATTTTACTAGTATTGAAGGCAACCAATATTTAGAGCACTTGTATCCGACGTTCGAGTAGCGTAGATCGTTAAATCGCCTATAAGATGATGATATATGTATGAAAGCCAGGGTTCGAATCCTTCAACGTTTTTTTATTCATTTGTATTTTCGAAAAATAATCCTATAAATGCTATAATTATAATTCCTGCCACAAAATCTACGTCAACTTTACACTATATTAAGTAATATTCCTGCTTTCTTAAACTCTATAACACTATTTAGCTACCGGTATAAATTTAATTGTGTGTGTAGTACCACGTTTTAATCATCATCATCCAGGGATTAAGTCTGTTGGCTCGTTCCGGTTTCATAAAAGCTAGAATTGTTAAAATTGTTCAGATCACCTTCTGTGTGGGCGTCCAACATTTCTCCTTCCGCGCGGTTTATAATTTAGCAATCATTTTGAAAATCTTTCTTCTGGCATTCTATTAACATGTTTTTTTCTTGTCGTTCCTACCGTATATTTGATTATTCGGTCTGTAAGCTTGAAAATATTTAGTTTCTTTCTTATATCTTCATTCGTTTTCTTAATAATAATATTATGAATTTATGTAATAAAATATAATATATCCATCCATAGTAATTCTGCCCGAGGGCAGGTCTTTCACTGCAATCATAGCATTTTCATGCTATGCTTTGAAGCTTTACTAGGGAATTGTAGGTGTGGTAGCTTCCCGTTGCTTTCCACACCGGTGAAGGGTGATGATGAAGATGAGATGATGGCCATATGGTTTCGGGGATCATTTGGGCCTTAAAGTTTTCCTGACATTTGTCTTACAGGTGAGGAAAAACCCCGATAAAAACCTCACCCAGAAAAACTGCCCCGACCGGGGATCGAACCCGAGCCCGCTGCGTGACAAGGCAGTACGCTACCTCCCTGGAACAACTGTGTGTGTGAACTGTGCGAAAAACCATGCGACCGTTACCATGTAACCACCTACAAAAAACGAGGGATATATCTGGTAGAATTCTGCAAATAACAAACTATATGAATCAAATTAATGACAAAACTTATGTAACATATATTTTCTGCACAACTTGTGCGCATTTATTCTATTATCATTATTATTATTATTAGAAACATAAAAGTGTGTACCGCAATAGTATAAGGGTATATACCTTTTACCATAAGAGGCGAAGTAATATTTAGAATCCAAATGTTAACCAGCCTCATGGGCTAATGGTCAGCGATTCTGACGGCTGTTCATGAGGTCCAGGGTTCGATTCCCGGTCAAACCACAGGAATTTTTCGTTAAAGGGAATCATTCCTTTGGTTGCCCATGGTCTGGAATTTAGATTAAGAACTCTCCTGGCGCTTCATTATTATTTATCAACAATCATATCATCGGGGTAACGTAATTCCGCCTCCTAGGCGCCCCAACATCAGACGTGGGTCACAATTAAGCCAATGACATGAGAGAACACCAGGGATGTCGAAATCACAACCTGTGGCATAGAATAAAAGAAAAAAAACTCAATTGTGGTATGAAGTTTTGGTGTCGAGCTGTGGGAGTATCGGGGTTTGTTATTGGACCAGCGATATGAAGCTGGATGATGACGTCAATCTTCCTTTGAATATTTGAAGTCCATCAACAATTAAAAACCAGCTAAGAATGCAGCATGAAGTGCGACATGCGCACCATAATTGCCGGCTTCTCCAATACATTTGTTTTTAACGAAGAGTAGATAATGACGTAGTGCACTGTAGTACTGGTGTAGAGTCGTTAGTGGGCTCTTGTAGGTGAATCTATGCAGATTAAGTTGTAAATATACCTCAAACTCAGTCGGCAATTTGAGAAGCATAACGTAAATTGATACCTGAAGAGACGGAGTATCTAGTAGACCAGCTTGAGCGTCCCGTTGCGAGACTTAACTCAATCGTCCCACATGAGTGCAACATGACGTAACTCGACTGCTCAAGTCGAGAAGCGGCCAGAACTTGTGTTCTTTTCGGAGACTAGAGGGAAGACCAGAACTTAACGTTTGATATAAAGACGTGACTGCGTCCCAATGGTCGATCCATGTAAAATTTAAACGTAATAACTAACTCACTGGCACTATCGAACCGGTAGGTTCATGGCCGCGCGTACATAAGCTCTCTATACATCCCTATCCTGAGCTAATGTTTTCCAATCATTCCCTGTATAATCTACTTCCCTCAAATCATAGTTAATGCGATCCTCTCACCTCATTCTTTGTCCAACAACTGGGCGCTTTCCCTCTGGTTTTCCTACAAGAAGCTTCCATGCACGTCTTTCATTCCCCATTCGTGCCACATGTCCTGCCCATCGAAGTCCTAGGAACATGTCCCTGTGTTTGAGCCTTTGGCATGGGTTCACTGAAGTAATCCCCACCCGGAGAACCGAATGGGGGACTATTTGACTTCCGGAAAATTTTACCCCAGTGGAACCCATGTCCGCATTTCTTGACGGTTGTATTTTACGGTGAAAGGTCGTCACTCTTTCGGCTAAGGTACCTTTTTTCGTCTGGCATATCTCTTTCGATCAGTCTGGCATGGGTAACCCTATCATTTATTCATTTCATATAGAACAGTATTACATTAATTCAATTCCAGTTAGATTGTTTTAAATAATATATTGTCTAGCTGTTTTAAATCTGTTAGATTGGTACAATAGTCCCAACGATTAACAAGGTAAATCGCTAGTCCTCAAACACAGAGATCTTTACAAACTTACCCCGATAGCTACAATATCCCCCTCTGCTCCATACTACAACCTGTCTACCCACAACACCCTCATTTCTTAAAAATAGTACAAGTGAATGCGCAAAGCTTACTGAATCATTTCCACGAGTTCTATGATATTTTTGCACCTCATTCCTTGTTTCTGAAACATGGTTAAAAACCTTCCCTTCCTTCAACACTTGTTCAAAGTCCTGTCTATTCTTTACATCTTGCAAACCAGACAGTTAAAGGAGGTGGAGGAGTTACTGCTTATGTAAGGTCTGATTTACAACCCAAAATTATCTCTCATAGTTCAAATAAATATACAGCTAAACCTGAATTCCGTTTTATTGAATTATTTGTAGAATAGAAGAGAAGACCTTATGATCTTAACACCATCAGGAAAAATAAATAAATAAATAAAAATGCTTTTACAGAGGAAAAATCCGACCATAAATAAATTTGCTGAGGAATTCACTTTGTTACACAATTTGTGGATATATAAAGGGATGCAAATCGGTCGACCGTCAGTAGTGACTGGCTACACAAGTAGTGAACTGGAGACCAGTGAAGTGAGTTGGAAGTTATAGTTGACAAATTTATCTGCACATATTAAGAAATTAACTTATAAGGGATACAGTGGTACATCAGAGACTTAAAGAGAAATTATCATTTGTGACTGTTGTGAAGCAAATAAAGATTGGAAATTTTAACTAAAACTAGTGCTGTTGTGATTTAAAAAAAATAATGTACTTATACAAAGTTTTTGTAACTACTGATACTGACAATAATTTACTTTTCAATCATGTAATTCTGCGTAAAACTAGTTGGAACTGCCAAGATTTCATTGTCACCATATTTAATATTGTCAAGCATTTTTAAAATTGTTTTCCTATGTATACTTCATGGCCATCTTTGTATATGATTTTGTAAATTCCAGATATTTACTATCTGTGATTTTATTTGCCCTTAAAACATTACTGAAGCTGAATTTATGAGTAATACCTATTAATATAATATTGGTAATTTTTCTCGACCCATGTGAGATAGTAGAAGGAATGCAGTGTTAAGGAGACAGTTTCAAACAAAGAGACTGTAGCTTATGAAGGCAATAGCTTAGAACCTAGAGGGATGAGAAATATATATTATTATGAAAGATTAAAAACTCCTCATTAATTATACAATATTGATATTTGCCTCTTAGTGTTACTAATATTAAGAATATTTTTACTAATTTTAAAATTGATTTCACAGCTGTAGGTTGGCCATTTTTGTTCATTTACATAATTTATATTATTGATAACTTCTGATTGAATTATATTTAAAGAAGTTGTCTAAGAAGATCATAGATAAATCTATTTTTCTAATGAACTTAATAAAACAAAACACAAAATCGAAAAAAGGTGCTTATGAAACAAAAATGAGGAGAAATGTGCTCTTACAAATATAGTGCAAAAATAAAAAATACTTTTTTGTACATTTTGCTTTATTTCGTGCCTCAAAATTCATATCATGAACTGTGCTTATGGAAACTACTAAATTTTTATCAAGATGCTGCACCTCAATATCTATTCCCTACTTGTTATGTTTAAGTAAATGTCTTCCAAGTTTTGACTTACAGGAAAGTGACTTATTACAAATAGAACATTTTATTTGTTTCTCATTACTATGCAAAAGTAAATGATTCTTAAAATTGGACTTCTTGGAAAATGACAATTTACAAATGGAACATTCCAACTGTTTCTTATTTTTATGCACAAGTACATGTTTCTTAAGATTGAATTTGCGAGAAAATCGCTCTTTACAAATAATACATTCGAATAGTTTCTCATTACTATGTAAACGTAAATGTATATTAAGAGTTGACTTCTGAGAAAATGACTTATCACAATTAGAACATTTGAAAGGTTTCTCACTATTATGCGCACGTAAATGTGTACTAAGACTGCCTTGGTAAGGAAATGTCTTATTACAAATAGAACATTTAAATGGCTTCTCATTGTTATGAAAACTTAAATGAGTAACAAGGCTAGACTTGTAAGAAAACGACTTATCACAAACGGAACATTTAAACAGTTTCTCATTATTATGCACACGTAAATGCATATTAAAATTGTACTTGTTAAAGAATGACTTATCACAAACAGAACACTTGAATGGTTTGTCATTACCATGCACACGTATATGTTTATGAAGATAATATTTGTTAGAAAAATACTTATTACAAAGATTACACTTGAATGGTTTCTCATCAACATGTAAACGTATATGATTAAAAAGGTAGGACTTCTGAGAATATGACTTGTTACAAACAGAACAGTGGAATGATTCCTCGTTAGTATGTATACGCAAATGTGTATTAAGGTAGTACTTATTAGAATAAGACTTCTTACAAATAGAACATTCGAATGGCTTTTCATTACTATGTACAACTAAATGTCTTTTAAGATTGTTGTTTTGAGAAAATGACTTATTACAAATTGAACATTTGAATGATTTCTCAGTATTATGCACATGCAAATGTTTAATAAGACTGTACTTGTCTGAAAATGACTTATTACGAACAAAACATTTTAAAGATTTACACATCAAGTCTATGTCTCGTGTTTGTGAACTCTTATTAGGACTATCAAGACTTTCTTCATCACTGTGGTCCATCTGAAAATATAACATTAAAATAACTAACAAAAATGTTACTTTGTAGTAGAAATGCAAGTACTGTGTGTATATATATATATGTATATATATATTATGGAATCTATCAACGCGATTTTCACCCACTTACAAACATTGGATCGACTTGAAACTTTGTACACTTGTATATATATATATACACATACACACACATATCACTAGCAATTTGAAATGCTACCCTATCATCAGATTATTTTTCTATTTGATACATGTTTCATCTCAGTTTTTCAGTCCTATGACTGTCAAACAGAATGCAAAGCAACATCCCATGTACTGTAGTATTGACCAACTTAGGCAACTTCCAGCAACATGCAGTAAATTTTATCAGTACATTCACAAGTAAAATGTTACAAAGTAATAATACGTATGAATCAGACACTTTACATATCATAATACATGACCCTCACATGGATATGTTTCAAAAGTTCATCGCCATTTCCAGGTAATTTCTGACTTTATTAAACATGCCGTTAAATTGAAGTTTTTCTGTACCAAGTGGTGGTGGTTGAATGAGCTTTGAATTCAAATCATGCTTGCTGGAAAATTGAAAATCAGTTGTTGTATTTTTGTTCCGTTGAATGTATATTTTTTCATATGAGAAAAAGAAATATATAGAAAGAGTTAATGTTACTTAGAAAATTAATATAATTAAAATAACCTCAAAATATAACTTCCTAAAATTAAATATTAAATACAATTATAAACCAATAGGCAGAAGAGGCCCTTCAAAGGATTGCAAAGATGTTGTGAAGACAGAACAGGCCTAAAACCTTAACCTTTAAATAAGGGTAAACCTACAGAAACAGTTACAAAAAGTGACAAAATGTACTCGACAATAGAGAAAAAGAGTAATAAAGAATTTAAATAATATACAGATATAAAAAATAATAAATTTGGAATTTGCATGATAGTACAGAAAAAAACATTATATAATGAAAATAGTCCGTTAATGACAAACGAGGGAAATTTTGAAGAAGTGGCAGAAATCAAATACCTGGAAACAATAACAGGAATGAGGTCCAGAAAGAAATTAAACATAGGCTCTCAGTTACATTATATGGATACAAAAGTAGTCTCTTACTTTAAGGAGGAGAAAAGATCACAAGGATTTGAGAATGAAGTTCTTATGAAAATTTGGAACAAACTGATGGGTTATTGGAGGAGACTACATAACAGCTACATGATTTTTATGGGAAACCAGATATAATAAGAACAGTTAAGTCTCATAGACTGAGATGGGAGAAATTATACAGGGGGCTATTGGAAAACAATGGCACAGGATATGGATGAAAATAGATCTTATGTCCATGTGGCCATGAACCTACAGGTTTAATAGTCCCAGTGCATTAGTTAAGTATAGAACAAGACACTAAATTAAAAATTCAAGACTAATTCTGAATGAAGGGAAAAATAAGAATGAGAATTTGGAGATTGACATAAATGATATCAGAGCAGTAGCTACAAACTGAGATAAAAGATTTTTGCATTTCCTAGTTTCTTCAAGAGTCATCATCATTCTCTAATCAATGACCCCCTCCTTACACGAGGTTGATTCCTTCCACCTCTACCTTCCCATTATGTTTGTCTTTCTAATTCTTCCCAATCATATTTCTTGTCTTGTAAATTCATCTTCACTTGGTAAATCCACTTTTCTCATTGTCTTCCTCATTGTCGTTTGTCTTTTACTTTTAGGTTAAGCATTTGTAGTGGCAGTCTTAACTTTTCGATTATTTTGAAATATCAAAATTATTCTAGTGAATTTCTAAGGAAAGCAGAAAATAAATCACCTAACACATCACCTAGTAAGGAAGATATCCAAATGTGACTATAACAGAATAACATTGCATGTAGCCCTGATGTAAGAGGGGAAACTTCTACAATTACTGCACTTATGTAAACAAGAATGTAAATGTATTGTGGATAGAATTATAGAGAACTCTTTGCCTCTTCTGTATCAATGTGATCTCAATCCCATTGAATTAATATGGAACGTAATGAAAGAGAAAGTCAAACCAAGCATTATTTCATCAGTTCCACCTTAAGTTTTGAAGAAATAACTGAACAGGCTCTCAATGAAATAACTAAAGGAATAATTTAAAGTAAATTTCAGATTAAGTTATGTAGATAGGAAATAACTCTATGAGGTTTTTTAATATTGTTTATTTTTTATTATTTCACTCACCTCATACTTCATAATTCATAGCAGACCCTGGGTTTCTTCACATCTTTTGTGACATTCTCAATGCTGCGTCACGTTCACAACTGACGTCTAACGGCCTTCTATCCTGCAGACTGACCTCCGCGCCATCTGGTGGCCGACCGAAGAATTTCCAAATCAGTCCTGAACGTGACGCAGCATTGAGAATGTCACAAAAGATGTGAAGAAACCCAGGGTCTGCTATGAATTATGAAGTATGAGGTGAGTGAAATAATAAAAAATAAACAAATTTCAGATGCCTATTAGCATAGGGATGTGTTAATAGAGTGTTATTGGTAATGTATTGATGAGTCTGGTACCGACACAGAAATCATATATGAAAGCGAGACTTTTTAGCAACCTTGGATAGTGAAAATAACAACTGTTCAGGGATACAGTCTCTTGAATAATGTTGCAATAAATTAAGGTAAATGGAATATGTGCTGATGTCTGTTACTGACTTTCCACCAGCACTGCACTCTCCCTGCCCCCAGCAACCTTAATGCACTGCATCATCAGCAAAAAAGTGCATTGAAAACCTGGTTGACTAATATCTATAAAATGTTTATAAATCTTCATTGATATTTCTTACTAGTCATAAAAAATGATAAAAAATGTATACATATACAGGGTGTTACAAAAAAAACACTGGCAATGGAGGTGAGGTGGTTTATTGAGATATGCTGATCTTTTATTAATAAGGTACTCATGTCCGGAAATGATGCGTTTTCACACTATGACTAATTAATTATCTCTCAAGATCAGGGTTAGTTCGAAGGATTTGAATACTCATTACTTGATAACACTTCAAAGGTATGGAATCAGTGATACAACGGAGGTGAGGTGGTATATTGAGATATGTTGATCATTTTTCAATAAGGTACCCGTGTCCGGAAATGATGCGTTTACACACTGAGTAGCTAACTTTTCAAGAGTTTCGTTAGTTGGATTTCAAGACTCAATACTTGACAATACTGCCACAATCACATCAAGTTTTAAAAATGTCCACCTCCATATGCAGAGCGTGCATCGGCGGTGTAGTGATTGGCGCACACGTTCAAATACACCTGGCCTCATTCATATTGTTTCTTTAGCAGCGTGGATTTGGGCTATAAGATCCATACGTGACTCTACTGGAGTCTGATAAACAGACTGTTTCATGTCGCCCCACAAAAAATAGTCAAGAGGGTTAAGATCAAGTGATCTCAAATACCATGGGACTGGTCCCCCTCGACCTGGATACGTGAAATCCAAATGTCTCCTCACATTGGCATCGAAATGAACTGCAGCTCCATCGTTTGCAGCCACATTCCTTTGCGAAGCCACGTATCACAGGGTCTTTACCTGTGAGGTGTTGTCAAGTAACACGTTTTCAAATCCTTCGAATTAACACTGATCTAGAGACATAATTACTTAATTTTTGTGTGAAAACACATAATTTCCTGATATGGGTACCTTATTAAAAAATGATCAGCATATCTCAATATAGTACCTCACCTCCATTGTCGGTGTTTTTTGCAACACCTGTACATGACTTAATGTTACAACAATTGCAACTTAAGTTTTTGTTTAAACCAAACTAAGCGGAAAGCACTCAACTAAGAAAAGTAAGACTAGGTTCATTAACCATCAAATTCAGGCCTTTATGAGTGGGGGAGGGGGGTGTTAATATGAAGGAAACATTTTAAATTACCCCAAAGGTTGAAATTGTAGACTTTCTGCAACAGAACTCAGTATTATAATTACAAAGAAATACACGTTATCTTAGTCAAAGCATAAATTTATTACGACTATGTTTCAATCTCCTTATGTGAGATCATTTTCAAGACAGGGTTGTTTACTGTCAATACAATGAAACAACAATGGTATTCTCCGAAAAACAGTGAAATCTGATCATTACAAGTGGGGAGGGATTATGTACCTGAGAGTCAAAACTTAAAAATTGATCTTGTGGCTGACATGTTTGTTTCCTTGTAAAAAAAAAAAAACTGAATACATACAATTTAATTAAGGAAATAAATAAATATATGTTCGGTAAACCTGCCGAGGAAGTTGCTTTCGGCTTTTGGTCAAATCCCTTTTAGCAAATTCCAAAGGAATGAAGGTACTGAGGATATATGTAAGAAAATCTTCATCAACTGCTCTTACTAGAAACCAACAGTGACCACAATAAAAAGTTATATATATATATATATATATATATGTCTCGAAGTAGCATGCTGCCTTGTCACGCAGCGGGCCCGGGTTCGATACCCGGTCGGGACAGGCTCCTGGGTGAGGGTTTTTTCATGGGTTTTCCTCACCTGTAAGACAAATGTCGGGAAGCTTAGGGCCCAATGGTCCCCGAAGATCATCCGGCCATCATTACCATCCTTAACATAATCATAATCATTCTTCACTGGTGTGAAAGTAATGGGAAGCTACCACACCTATAACTCCCTAGTAAAGCTGCAAAGCATAGCATGAAAATGCTATGACTGCAGTGAAATACCTGCCCTCGGGCCGAATTACTATGGATGGATGGATATATATATGTGTGTGTGTGAATGCCTCTTACAAGTTTTTGTAACGATACTGGGTATATGGTATTAAAAATAAAAAGCAGAAGATATTCACCAAAAATTAAGAGAAAACTTGATACCACTAGAAGTGGGAGTTCATGTTAAAATTAAAAAAAAAATATTTGTTTTTGATAACGAAATAGTATGTGACATTTGAATAAGATAAGTTAGATCAAACAATTTACTGAATTAATATTAAGACGGTAAAGCTAACAATATTATCAAAGTAAGTAAATCAATGTACATAACTAAGCTATTGTAATCAATTGTAAAGACAACATTACTGCCTGAGCCAGGGATAGAACCCTGAACCTTCAGCTTAACATGCTGAATCTCTGCCCACTGAGCTAATCGAGGCTTCCTTTTCTTTACCATTGATTAATAACTTAGTTGTGTACATTACTTTACTTATTCTAATTATAGTAAAAGCTTTAGCTTCTAATTATTATGTTAATAAATTGATTCTAAATATGCTACAGCTGTGTGGAACATCTTCTGAATGTAGAAGCAATTCAATGAGTATTGTGAATGATGGTTCATTGTATTGGACGTGGCATGAAGAGAGTAAGTTAAGAGGGGAATCTGTGCTTTAATGGGAAGGAAGCCTGACTAAGCTCAGTGGTAAGAGAATCAGCATGTAAAGCTGAACGTTCTGGGTTCGATCCCTGGTTCAGGCAGAATTTTTCTCTTTATGTTTGATTACAAATTAATGTCAACTTCATTAATCAGCAAAACCCGACACTAAATACAAATTGCTTCAAGAAGAATGAGTAATTATTTTATATCTTACCTCATAGTTTATGTTTTCTTGAACACGGGAACTACAGTTTTCAATAGGAAACATCCCTCCCATTTTCAACCGACAGTATGATTACTGGATTTTTGTTGGAATCTCCAACTATAACTGAGGCAAGATATAAAAAATTACACATTCTTCATGAATACGAACCTCATAATGTTATTTCCCATATTTTACTATGAACAAATTGTTTTGTTTATGCAGCACCTGAATGACGGGCTTTTTCTTCTTGTAAAGGCACAGCGTATGAAACTAAAGGTAAAGTGATCCCACCACAGGTCCTTGCCATTCACAGGCAGTCATTTAAATCACCAGAGCTTCCTGCAGGATACCCAATGGCCATTTAAATTAAGACAGAATTTAAAATTACAAATGTTCTTGAAAGAGTGGCACAAAATGTTGTTTTTTTAAGTTATCTTAATGAAAAAAAATAGCATCCAATAGAGAAATCTCTCCTTTACATATTTGTGGGACACTTTTATTTATTTTGAAATACCACAATAGTCGGAAAATAATTTTACAGCTTTTTTTCTGAAAAAATTGAAGAAAGTCTAACTTTTAAAAAAATATTTGCACAGACTGTAGTGTCATACTTTCTTGCTTGTCTGTACACATGCTTACATAGACATTCAGGATAATCAGATCAAGTTGCACACCTATAGAACAAAAGGTCTTATATTTCTCTTCCTCAACACTCAAGGAAAAAGAACTTGACTTCTCATTCATAATAAACTGTCCCACAGTCTCTAAATATAGCACACAAAGGTTTCTCAACATTTCTTTGAAAGGAAGAGAAAGAGATCTAGTTTCACCATGTAGTTGTTTAAATAAAATTAGTGGGGAAAGAATAGTCTAATTGTTATGGAAACAAATCTTTTCAAACAAAAAATAAAATAATTTTTATGAGGGAAAATTATGGTCCAATGGTCGATGTATCTACATACTATGTGAACAGAAGGTTTTTTCTCTAATTATCTTGATAGCAATTATTAGAAAATGAAGTTTGGAAATGTACTGTCTCACAGATAAAATGCTCACCACACCAACTTTTTCGGAAGTATGACAAAATTCAGTTTTTCTTTCATCTTGAGATTTCTGTATTGCTAATAATAATATAGCATATGACAAACTAAATATGATACCCCTTGTTTTTATACTCCTCATAACAATATATATAGTCCACTGCTGTGGTATCGAGGTAGCATGCTGCCTTGTCATGCAGTGGGCCCGGATTCGATTCCCAGTCGCAGTTTTTCTGGGTGAGGGTTTTATCGGGGTTTTCCTCACCTGTAAGACAAATGTTAGGAAAACATTAAGGCCCAAACGGTCCCCGAAATCATATGGCCATCATCATCGTCATCATCATCATCCTTCACCGGTGTGGAAAGCAACGGGAAGCTACCACACCTACAATTCCCTAGTAAAGCTGCAAGCATAGCATCAAAATGCTATGATTGCAGTGAAAGACCTGCCCTCGGGCAGAATTACTACGGATGGAACAATATATATTGTCAATCTATTGACAGGGAAAAAATTACGTATATCAAAGTCTCATATTATGTAAAAGACGTTTTAGCTGGAAACAGTTTATTCGGTACAAAAGAGCCAGATTCAGAAAAAAAATTCTTATTTGTGTGAATGTGGAACTGGAATATCAGCAGTATTTACAATGGAAAAGAAACTGTTATTATGGGCAACTTCAAATTAAGACTTTCAATTCTATTGTTATGCAACTGACAGATCCATTGTTGGATAATGGTACAAAAAAGATAAAAAGAACAATATTCAAATTGAACATTGCACACATTTTCAATAAGATTATGGATGGGGTGGATCTAGCGGACAGCATACCATCAATGCGGAAAAAATGGTGCAAGAAATAATTTGATTCATCCATATGATACATATTGTCATATACACCTAGAAAGTCCTGGATCTAAATGTGACACTCTTAGATTTCCATCTCGCTCTATCAAGTTAGTCTGTTTCGAGTAGCGCTACTTGCCACGTCTGACCAATTTAGGGGCTATAAATTGCCAAAATCTTCACCACTCCGACTGAGAGAAAGGGATTTTATTTAAAAAATACCCAACAGAATAAAGCAAACATGGAGGCTGCAAATGTGCAATATTCGAAAAAAAAATTGTGTTGAGAAGAAAATTAAAAAAAAAGTGTGTTGCTTGTGGAGATGTACCCCTCTGTTATGAGATATACTACTTTCCAATAACCTGTAGAGGTAAGGTTATTATATTTTAATTGTATAGGTACATTTACAAAAATAATACTGTTAAAAATAAACAGTTTATAAATTATAGTATAAAAATTAATGTGTCACAGAGAATCTCCATCCATAACAGGGAATGTGTTAAGCCTCTTACCTATATGATAGCTGCCATGAGATGGCAGCCCTATATAATGGCCCATTTTTACTCCCCGAACAAACATCTGGTACTCATTTCATTGGAAGGTAAGGCTAGCCTTGGGCCATTATACCATCAAAGTATTAGACCTGTTTAAAAAAACCTTTGCAGCATCGGAACTTGAAGCACTCATCTTCTGGTGAGGCATAATTGTTTAACTAACTACACTATAGTGAACCATATAGCACTTAACTTTCACAGTTATGAAGGTAAAACTGAACTGATATCCATGACCATCAACATTACACAGTAAAGAGTAGGCTATAGTAGTGAGTTACAAGGTCCAAGTTAGGTACTGCTACAGGACAGAGAAAACAAACTATTGGTAAGTTCTTTTCCTACTCTTTCAACTTATCTGCCAAGAAATAATTCATTCAGACAAATTAAAACCTATAAATTTCAGATACGTATATTCACAGTTAACCCTTTAGGTGCCGTGAGCCGATTAGATCGGCTCTGATGTTTCTCTCCATTACCTGCCAGACAATATACTTAAACTACTTGCAAAGCTGATCACATCGGTGGATGCGATTTAAATCTCTGACACAAGAGATTTTACCAGTGGCATGCAGAGGGTTAATATATGGTATAATACTAAGGGGATCATCACCAAAATCTACTCAAATTACAAAAAAAAAACTATTAAAATCATGAAGAAAGCACCATTCCGAACAGAAAGTAAGAAACTCTTCTAAGAACTAAAAATATTACCTGTTCCTTGTATTTACATTTTAGAATCAGTTTGCTTTATTCATAAAATTTTTAAACTCTTCAAAATAAATTCAGATTTATGTGAACATAACACTAGAATATCTTACAATATACACCTAAATTGTCACAGGCTTACCAGAAGTCTCAACAGCATATCACATAGAGGTAGTAATCTATATAATCATCTCCCTTCCAATATTAAACTTCTTAAAAACAAAACAATTTAAGCTTGCTGTAAAGAACATCTTATTGTCTCACATACCAAAAAGTATGGGTGAATACCTAAATTTAAAATTGTAAATATAATTTGATTGGAATTGCATCACTATCTTTTGTTGCAAAAGTGCTGCCCCTTGGTATTTTGGTGTATTTTAATTGCAATTTTATATTACATTTTGTTTTAATAATTGTGGTTGCATTGTGTCAAATGTTAACATTTGAATCTATTGTGTTCAGATCACAATGTGAATTGGTTTCATTATATATATACATATATGTACGTTATGTTTTATATTGTTGTTTACGTATGAGTTGTAATCTGGACAAGTCCTAAAGCATCTGTGATGCTCTAATGGATAATAAAAAAATAAAAATACTATAATCCGTTATGAAAATCAAAGATTTTCTAATATTGCAAAGAAAATACAAACAATTTGTTTACCTCTGTTATAGTTTCCATAATTGGTTCCAATTGTTCAGTTAGAGATACTTCATGTTTAATGTCTGCATCTTGACTTTCTTCCTTTGCAGGAAATGCTAAGATCTGCAAACAAAGTTACATTAAAATCAAATGAATTGTGAATTCTTCTAATCTCATACAGCTATGTTTTTTAACACAGAACTGCAGTATCAGGAAACATCATTCCCATCTCAGCTGTTTTCGAGACTGATGATTCTTCATTATGCTGGTCATTTTCTAAACTGCCATCTGGTGTTGACTTAATGAACTTTATAATCAAATTTGGTTCATCCGGACTCAAAATTCATGGTTCTCGAACCAAATTTGATTAAAAGTTCTTCTAATCAACACCAGATGGCAGTTTAGAAAATTACTGGCATAATGAAGAATCGACAGTTGTGAAAACAGCTGAGGATGGAATTGATGTTTCCCGATACTGCAGTTCTGTGTTAAAAACATAGATGTATGAGGTAAGAAGAATTCACGATTCATTTGATTTTAATTACGAAAACCTCTTAATGTAAAAATTCCCAACTGTATTATATAAAAGTTACATTAAATAGATAATTATCTAAATTTACAATATACTCCAACACATGTAGGCTGTCTAAACCTTTAGGCTCAAAGTTATACAGCTCATGGAGTCAAGACTATATAATGACCGTTTTGAGAAAATAAGACAAGGGTCAGAAACTGATATTTTAGGGATCATGAGATCTTGTGTGAAATATGTTTTGTCAGCAGATTTTGTTTATATAGCAAACAACTTCCTGCTGCTGGTGTTAGCATAGAAAACAATACGTTACTCAGTTGTCTTCTAGGGGTGAATCAAGTTGTTTGGAGGAGAAACCCCAGTAGACGTTGATGAGGAACTACTGTTGCCTATCTCATACATCAGATAATGGTTCTTTGAAAGAGTACAACAAAATGTTATGCACCATTGTCAGGAATGTATTTAGATTGGCAGCCACCACTTAGGAAACTTGCTGAGCTGAAAGTTGTTGCAATAGGGTGTAAGTTTTCTGGCAAGGGTTTTCAAACATTTTGCTGACATGGCTGCCCTCAACTGCAAAAATCTGGAAGAACTCCCCTGTCAAAATATGTAAAAAAAAAACTGTGTGTTTCTTAAAAGAAAAACTATCACTATGGCAAGTATGTGTCATTAGTACATGTGATCTTCACTTTTTGTGTGCTTTCCCACAGATACATGGTCATGCATCAAGCCTTGATTAATAGCTACAGAAAGGTACTGGTTCAAGTCCCCATGGGGACAAAAAATTTTTCAATAGATTTTCAGGCAGTATGGGACTGGTGCTCAACCATCATGAGGTATTTGAGAACCTGCAACAAGTAGCAGCCCCAGGACAACAAAATTAGTTATAACTAAGATTCCTGACATGCTGACCAAATGTCACTTCTATTCTAGTCCACTTCTGTGAGAGGCATATGTGGATGTGAAGCCAGGTCTGTCATGCCACAGAGTTCGATCTACACTTTTAATATTATGAGATGATGTCAACTCAGCGTGATAACATGTATATGATTCTTGAAACAGAAGGGAAGAAGAATGCAGATTCTGTGATTTCAGTCGTACATACTACTATAATGGATTTGCTAAAGATGCACCCTTTCAAGACTATTGTGCTTTTTTTCAGATGGTGCTGGGGGCTAGAATATCTTTTTGGCTTTTGAAAGTGCATTATGTTCAAAATGTTGCACGTATTTCCAGTTAGAGGACACAGCTACTCACAATGTGACCAAAATTTTGGCTTATACGGCATTAAGATGGAAAAAATGTTGACAGTAGAAACTGGTAAGGAATATCTTGAACATATTTCATCTTATCGAAAACCCCAACCATATTCAGTTCTAAGGGACAGCTCCATTTTGAAAGAATTGTCAGGAAAACTGAATGCATACTTCATGAAGAAGTTAACAAGTAAGTAATCTTCTTTCGAGATTCAGAAATATTGTTAAATCCTTTGTGAGTATTAAGGAATTGTTTCTGCTTCTAACTACTATGATATTACATTCAACATATTCACATTTTGGAAAGGAGATTATGTAGCATGTGAATGTCACACACCCAAAGATGAAGTGTGTTACGCTTAAACAGGCTAAGTAAAAAGATATCAGAGATTTGTTTCCCTTGTTGAATGAAGATTCAACGAACTGGTATCAAGATTTAATAAGAGGCAAAACAGGGATCTCCAGCTGAAGAAACTGAAAACGAAGTAACTGACTTGCCTAATATTAATCAAGATTATTTATTTAGCTGCAGTTATTATTTTGTTAATGTTCTCACATTATAGATTACCAGGCTTCAGTAGCATTTGATGTTAGTTCAAAATATTGCGAGAGTGAACTTTTTGATTTGTATTTCTAATTAGACAAAGGTGTTAATATTTTGTGTTCTGTATGGGATGCATTCAAAACATTGTAAAATGATCCTAGTTTCAATTATAATTTGTATGTAAAATTTGGTAAAATAAATAAAAAATACATTTGAAATTTATGTTCTTCCTAGAAAGGATGTATGCAGAAATTAAAGGAAATTACTATTATTTTAGTATATTATTTTGTTATAATTTGTTTCTGTATTAATTATGTAGGTCAGAGTAACATATACAGAGTGATTCAAAAGGTTGCATGCTATGCTTGCAGCTTTACTAGGGAATTGTAGGTGTGGTAGCTTCCCGTTGGTTTCCACACTGGTGAAGGATGATGATATGATGATGATAAGGAAGGTTATGATGATGATGGCCATATGATTTCGGGGACCGTTTGGGCCTTAAAGTTTTCCAGACATTTCTCTTACAGGTGAGGAAAAACCCCGATAAAAACCTCACCCAGAAAAACAGCCCCAACCGGGGATCGAACCTGAGCCCGCTGCGTGACAAGGCAGCATGCTACCTCGAGACCACAGCGGTGTACATATATATATATATATATATATATATACAGAATAAAAATAAATTTTTGTGTTGGGATCTTGAGTGGCTCATTTGGTTAGAGCGCTAACATATAGAGTTAAAGATCTCAGGTTCAAATCCCGACTAAGGCATTTATTTTTCTTTTTATATCATAGTTGGCCTTCATAGCTACATGTCAAAAATTTAGTTATAACATCTAAATATACAAGTGTTACTGCTATACACTAAAAATTCTCTTTAAAATACTACTTGTTATTGTGGCCACTATATGGCAGTTGGACCGATGTACCACTGCCTCTCGTGAATTGAGAATTAGATATATATATACACACAAGAAAAATAAATGTTTGTGTTGGGATCCAGAGTTGCTCAAATGGTTAGAGTGGTAACATAAAGAGTTCTTGGGTTGAAATCCTGACTCAGGCTTTTTTTTTTCACGTCATATATATATATATGGTAGATATTCAATTTCATTTCAATTGAAACAGTTTGGATAAAAGTAGTGTATTAAATTTTAAACCTCATTTATTTCTGATCGTGATATTCAATCACCTTGTTAGGGTGATGTCCTTAATTATTTCATAAGATTGTATTTGTGGACAATAAACACATGTGATAAATTATAAATGTTTATTTATAGACCCTATACTATCACATTTATGGAACTTTACTTCCACACTTATCCTGAAAAACTTTTAACTCTTGAGGGAGGCATGGTACACAGTTTGAAACACCTAGTTTATGTCTGTGCACACAGTATATGCTGAACAGAGGTTCGAGCTACTCAATACATGTGAGAGTAAACTTGATTCAGTTCGGCCACTAATGCTCATACCTATAATATAACATATAATTCTATATGTTGTGAAGAAATGTTACAGTATTATCAAGATAATATTGCTTAGTCAAGTAATCAATATTATCACCACAGAAGTACTTCACTTGCTTCCAAGGAATGCACTCCACTGATTTGCAGGATAGGAAGATGGTACAAAACAAGCATAGAAATGTTATAAATTTGGTACTAAACTTAATATCTTGTGAGTTATTGTTTATAGCAGACGTTCTCAATTCTAATTTTACAAAACAGCATTGAGATATTTGAAAGCCTGTTTTGAATGATGGCAATGGTCAGAGCGCAAGGAAAGTTGAGAATGAAGTGAGGTACAAAATGCACAGAGTGTTTTTATGAGAGAAATTACTCTATTACATAAGTGTATCGTGTTGGGAGTGGGTGTTGTTTGATGGAGCAGGAGTTACAAAACGTACTCAAATGAAGTTCAACGCAGCAGCCTATCACAATATTCTGGAAATGTAACAGTTCCTCCGATTCAGGAGTGTTATTCTGGAGTGCTTGTGTTCCGACAAGGTAATCAACTGGTCCCCCATGCTCTTTGAATTCAAAGATGGTTTTGAGGGAGGGGTGATTTCCATCTCTTAGATCACCCTCCAATGTCTCCAGATATCAACCCGATAGAACATGTGGGGACGAGAGTGAAGGTAACTTTATGACCAGAACCATACTGTAGCCATGACAATTTGTGGAATAGAGTTCTTGATATATGGGAAAAGGTGGCATTGGATCAAGAACTATTTCAGAATCATGACAAATGCATGCTGTGATAGACGCAAGCAATGTGTGGATGAGGTCTCAGTTCCACAGTTTATTTACTTCATCTATTATTTGTGTACCACCTCCAAATATGACTTCTATTTTAAATTGACCAAGTCTGGACTCATAATATTCCTCAGATGTAGGGCAATAAACAATTCCACATAACCATCAGTACATTGTATTTAAAAAGACAAACAAATGCAAATAGGAAGAGATAATAAAAGTATCCAATGCAGATGAAACCAAGACGCCGTTATACATAGCAAGCACTCCAGCACTGAGCTAAGTGTTAAGGGTCACTAAATGGGTGTATTTCACTAAAGAACACCAGTGACTTCACATTCAATTCATACTCTTGTGAACTGGGCAAATCGTCTGTATGCTGAAGACCAACAGTCTGCTCATTCTTTCCACCTCTATGATCAATACATGTGGATTTGAGGCCAACAGCACCAGAACATGATCAAAACTCCAAATCCTTAACCTTCTACTTCAAAAGTCAGAGATCCCTATCTTCACACCTATCCCTCACTCCCAATAAAGCCCTTAAAAAAGTATCCCCCAATTCCCAAGGTTCCCAGAGCTGCTGAAAGAAGAAATCAGTCAGTTACAATAATTAAAAATTTAATTACATCGCTTATGGGCTGCAATGGTGGTACAAATAAAAAATTGCTATTCTAGAGTTAGAGCACTTTTCATCATCATTAATATTCTCCTTCCCTTCAGCAACAGTGGCTCATTGATTAGTTCAATATTTCATCGCCATATAGCAGGCGTATTAGTCATATGATATATGCCTTTTAGTGTTAAGGAAAACTTCAACCTCATTTATCTCAAAACTTGCTTTTTTGAGTTGTGCCACTATTGCAGCTCAAGAGAGATATAGAAGAGAGAAAAAAAAAACAAAAATCCAGCTATCCCCAAAGATACCACAAAAGTAATGGTATCAAAGAAAGTAAAGTAAAGTGATCCCACAACAGGCCTCAGGAGGCCCTTGGGGTAGTAGGAGGTTAAGGCTCCCACTTTTTCTAGACAATCGGCACTTTATGTCAGCCGGGTTGTCAGCCCTGCGTGACAGCCGCCTTTACCCCAGAACAAGCGTCTGGTACTCATTTCAGTTAGAGGCTGAGTCGACCCAGGGTCATGAAGGTTTGTGTCAGTTTAAAAATCCTGACCCCAACGGAGACTTGAACCCTGTACCTTCCTGCTTGTATCTCAGTGCCTTAACCACTATGCTACGGTGTGCCCCCATAATGGTATCACCTGTAGAGAAAACAACATAATGTAGGCTTGTCTATGACTCTTCAGATGACAGCTCAGAGAGTGACGAGTTTTTGAGCGCTACGAAGAAACCACATGATAAGCAGATTGGATTAAATGCATCTCATGTTCTGAAAGATTACATGAAACATGTTCCACCCATGCTAATTTGTGTTCCCTATGTGGCAGGAAAGGAAAGAGAAAAATCAGAGAATAGGAAAAAAGAATGAATTCATTATTATGAAGTGTGTGATCTCACCCACACCCTGGTCAAAGATTGGCACAGCGTTCCATATTTATCTAATACTTTTTTTTTTCTTACATAAAATTTAAAATTTCTTGTAATATGGATACATTCATTTATCAAATGTGCATAAAGTATATTTTTTAAATTAAGTACTGAATGCCACATCTGGTTTTTAAATTATTTATGGTTTTTGAAAAGTGCACAATCTGTCCTGGCCTTACCCTACACAGAGTACATTGTTCTGGTTTGGAATTTCTATTTGTTTCTGTCTACTATGTATAAAAAAATTATATATATTCACATAAAAATATGTTCTCCAATTATTACATTTGTTACAGCTTCACAGGGTAATAAGTTAACATTCTATTCTACAGTAATTCTGGCCGAGGGCAGGTCTTTACTGCAATCATAGCATTTTCATGCTACGCTTTGCAGCTTTACTAAGGAATTATAGGTGTGGTAGCTTCCTGTTGCTTTCCACACCAGTGATGGAAGATTATGATGGCCGGATGATTTTCAGGGACCGTTGGGCCCTAAGCTTCCTGACATTTGTCTTACAGGTAAGGAAAAACCCTGAAAAAACCTAACCCAGGAGCCTGTCCCAACCGGGAATCAAACCCGGGCCTGCTGCATGACAAGGCAGCGTGCTACCTCGAGACCACAGCAGTGGACTAAGTTGACATTAATATATTTAGTTTTATTCTTCATTGTCACAACCATGAAACTGTTTCATTTTTTCTGTAAAATTTGCTTTTCTGCACTTAATGCAGTCTGGATTGACACTTCACATAAGCTCTCCATACATCCATACCCCGAGCTGATTTCCAATCATTTCCTGTACAATTTATCATGGTTAATGTTATTCCACCATCTCATTATACTGGGCACTTTCCCTCTGGTTTTCCTAAAATATGTTTCCATGCCACTCATTTATTCCCCATTTGTGAAACATCCTACCCATCACAGTCTACAAGACCTAACTGTTCTTATTATATGTAGTTTCCCATAAATATCATGCAGCAGTTCACTGTTCAGTTCCTCCATACATGTGGCTGTCTCGACTCTTTAGTCGACAGGAAATGTCCCTAAGACCTTGATTCTCACGATACTTGTAATCTTCTGCCTTGGCCTTTAAGCAAAAGACAACACTTGGCACCCATATAGTATAATGGCAGAATAACTGTTTTAAATAATTTTTAAGTCCCCACGGCTGTCATCTCAAGGTAGCATGCTGCCTGATCAAGCAGTGGGCCCAGGTTCGATTTCCTGGTCAGGAAAGGCCGCCGGCTGAGCTTTTTCCTTGGTGTTTTTCTTCAATTTTAACATAAATGTTCAGGAAGCTTTAGAGGTGTCACACAGTCCCCAATAAATCATCCGGCCATCACCATCCTTATTGTTATAATCCTTAGAATGGTGTGGAAGAAAGCAACAGGAAGCGACAACACCGTACAATTCCGTAGTAAAGCTGCAAAGCATAGCATGAAAAAGTGTTTTTGATGTTGCAGTGAGAGACATACCCTTGGGCAGCAATTACTAGTGCATGTTGGCATTTTTCGAGATTACACATTTTCTGGGGAGAAGATTGAGAAGGAACTTAGAGATGTGGAACACTCAAAAATTGTTTTGAAACATAAGTAAGATAAACTTTTGATTTTTTATTATTTATCATTAAACATTTTCACACTGATGATAAAAAAAAAACTTTTTACTCAAAGGTACAGATTCTGCATTGCTTCAAGTAAATTATGTATAAGAAATCCAGAAGTGAGAGTGACAGTTATTAGTTAACCAGTAAATGAATGAGAATTTTATTTAGCACCACTCACCTTATAATTTTTATTACTCAGAGTTACGTACTTTCAAGGACAATTACCTTATCTTCAATTACCTATGTCAGATTGAAGAAGAGAACAATATCCTGTTGGAAATAAAGCGTGAACTATGAGGTTGAGGTGCAAAATCTGATTAAATGAAATCTCCTAGAGCCTAGAGTACTTTCTAACAATATTCACATCGCGCAGTCGCTATACTCGTACCTGTTCCACTTAGTGACATTGGGACCAAAATAAGATTTAAAACAAAAATTTAAAATTAAACACTATCAACAAAATCTGAACAATCTGTTCTTTTAGTTAATTCCAAAATAATGTACCACCTGACATCTTTATCATGAAAATACTTTTGACAAAAACATTTACTAATCTTCATTTATCTCTACTTGCAAGGGGAATGTCAATCATCACATGCCAAAACCTACATTGAAATTCTTCTAGAGAAGAGCTGGGTTGTGCAAATATTGTAGCAAAAAAATTCTGCTTTTTAACTACAAGGCACTAAAATCCAGCCGCTAAATCTCTCATTTAAGCTATAGGGAAATAATACAACGCTTTTGAATTGGTACAATGGATAACTCTCACTACCTGCTGTGTCATGCACAGATGCCCATCTGCTCCACACTGTGGATTCCCATTGCTGGATTTTGACTTTGATTACTGTGCCTTGAAATTAAAAACAGCAGATAATATTTTGGACATGGCCTTGATACATCGCAAGGTAGGTTCCAGAATGCAATGGTGAGAATTACCACGACATTGTGTTCTGATCACAAGTATAAATAAATATAAATATCCTCAGCTTGTGTCCAATTCAAGGTCGGGTCGAGGTCTGTGAATGATAAGGGTGCTGGCCGACCATGCTCACGCACCATCACAGAGGCAGATGAATGAAATGAAATGGATGAGATGAGTATGGAGAAATGGTGGAATGAAATTGTGGCAGAGGAAAACAGAAGAAACCCTGAAAAAAAAAGTCCAAGCTCCGTTTTGTCCACCATGAAACCCACATGGAGTGACTGAGACTCAATCATGGGATGCCAGCGGTGAGAAGCGAGCATCTAACTGTTTGTGCCACTGAGCCACCTGCTGATAAGTATAATAAAATTAATTTATATAATTTCAAAGTAATGGATCTAAAATAGCTAAAGTAGGTAACATTTTAAAGAGGAGTTTGAGATTATTAATGCAATTTTGTTGTTTATTTTAGAAGTGTCACTCTCGTAAAAAAAATTCAAAAGATATTTCCTTGAGAATAGCCTCAGTAGCTGCATTTTTTTTGGAATTATGCTAAAAAAAATTGCAAGGTCCTTTTTAAAATTTTTCGACCAAAGAAAGACGAACAGATAAATGAATGGAGAAGACTTCATAACAGTGAGCTACCTGATCATAAATGAAAAATGTGTGGTACACGTCGCACATCAAGGCAATAATCTCCTGCAAGATGGTTCACATGAGGATCACATGGCCTGCCAATCCAACAGACCAAACACCCTATCATTTTTTTCCTGTGGGGGTTTGTCAGACACCATTTGTGTAATTTGGCAGACTAACAAGAAATAATTTATGTTTCTGTCAACAATTTAACAAAACAAATGCTTCATAACACAAGTCAAAGTTAAATACCAGTTGAACATCATTTCCCATTCCACTAATAGAAGTCATGTTGGCATTTATGGAACACAAGGTAAACAAAAATCAGTTTTACTCTTTATAGCAACTGGTTTCATATATATATATATATATTAATTTAGGCCGTCCTATGAAACGCTGGAGGGAAAATTTTCTATAGGATCGTAACAGGCCTTGGCCTAATACTTGGAAGGAAGAAGAAGAAGAAGATATTAATTTAGAAGCTTTATTTATTATATTAAACTAATCAGTGAAATATGGTGTGTGTATATGTGTGTGTGAGTGTGTGCTTTAATGATCTAGAGTCCACAATTTTTTTTGGAACTAAATTCAGCATATAGCAATTAATTGAGAAATGTATTAATATTAAATTTTAAACAAACAAAATAAGATCAAAAGTGTTAATCTGAAGCGAAAATTAAAAAATCATTCTAGCGAGACCAATTTTCAATTTTTTGCAAATAAACATGACATAAGTTATGTTAAAAATGTATATGAGAAAAATTTGCATTTAGATTGGAGTTTCTCAGGTAGCTCAGTGCTAGAGCATTGACTAGAAATCCAAACGTCTTGGGTTCAAACCCCAATCAGAGAGTATAATTTTTCTCTTCAAATATAATTTATCCTTTAGTGAGAAGTGTTAAATTAATAATAAAAACATCAAGAGAAGCCCTACTAGCATTATAAAGTAGTGTTTAAATTCCCAATAAATGTCTTCTTAAATTAGAAGCCGCCATTTGCATGATCCAGCAAATGCTCGTAGCATTCAATGCTCAGGAATTAACAACGTGTAAGAGGAAAATTTGCATTTAGATTGGAGTTTTCAGGTAACTCAGTGGTAGAGCATTGGCCTAGAAAGCCAAAGGTCTTGGTTTCAAACCCCAGTATGAGCATATAATTATTCTCTTCAAATATGACATAAGTTATTTAATAATAACAAGACAGATATCCTCCAAAAAAATAATCAAAATCTGCCCATTAGAAGTAGGGGTTCAACTGAAAGCCAAAACTTATAAATCTACCTAGTGGCCACCATATATTTTCTCAAAATGAAACTGGATACATACAATTTAATTAACAAAAGAAATATACATTCTATAAACCAGCAAAATCAGATTACAAATTTGACATGTTGAAAAATTCAACTAATTCAGGTGGTAGACTTTTATAAAATTAATCATGACATGCCAGCACATCTGAATTACAAATACTGGGAAGTTCATCCGCCATCACTCCATGTATGAGCAGCAACATTATACTTGTCTTCTAGACTCCTGTTGCACCTATAAAGATCTGTTAATTCCACTGTATAATTCTGAAATTCCAAAAAAAAAAAAAAAACATTACCTCAGGTTTTGTTTCATCAGAAGCTAGAAATATTTCATCTTTAATATCAACATCGTCAGTGTCTTCTTCTCCTTCTGATTTTATTTCCAATTTCACATCCTGTAAAATGAAAATCACAGAGTGTCATGATATCAATAGAGGGCAATGCAGAATTCATCTGCAATATTTTTAGGCACTATACAAAAATAATTTTTTGAAGAGAAAAGTTTTTTCCTGAACTCGGATATGAATCATAGAATTCCAGTTTCACATACTGACAGACTAATCACTTATGCCACCTAAGCATCCCATCCAGACAAATTTTTCTGTCTCTTATTCGCCTATAACCCTGTTTCCCCATACTAATGAAAAAAATCTTTTTCTCTTCAATAAATAATAAGCCTAAATGTAAATTTACAACTTTACTATATGAATGTAGAAAAGGATATTGTACAATAGACTGAAGAAATCCAACTAAGAATGGTATGGGCATATAATGAGAAGAAGAGACACACAAACAAACAAGTATTGAAATGGATACCTCCTGGAAAAGGGAAACGTGGTTGACCAAAGCCAACGTGGATAAAGCGAATTCAAGATAACATGAAGAAGAGAAATATGACAGAAGTAGGCACACAAGACCGGGAAATGTGGAAGAAAAAAAAAATGTATATTTTGGTTGAGGATACCTGTGTATATAACAGAAACAATCCTGAAATAAAATTAAAAATAGTACTAATAATTCATCATCAGTATTGCATCTTGTGAGGGGATTGTGGTTCATGAGTACATTTTTGTTTACAATCTTCCAATTGCAGCTTTTTTTTTTTAAATTTTTATATTCAACACAATATTAATTATATTGTTATAGAATTATTTGTGTGTTAGTGTTATTGAAAGTGTGGTGTTGTTAATTGTATTTACATGATGGCCTGTTCCTTCGGTGCATTTTGTTTAATTGAATTTCCTTCTGTATATTTAAAGTCTTTAAAATGTTTGTTGTGTCTTATGATAAAATTTATAGTGGTTCTTCAGATTTATAATTTATTACAACTCTATGTTAATTTACAGATGTCCTCGATTGTATATGTGGAATGTCAATAGAAATTGTGTTAAATGCAAAAAAAAAAAAAAATTACTAAAAGCAAGAAAAACGTTGGATACTATGTTAAAGAATAATAAAATAAACAAGTAAATATCACTTTTTAGACAATATAAAATAGTACCGAATGTAAAAACAATAACTTATTCTAATAGAAGATATTATTGTTTAATGTTTGTACTTATATTTCGCACCATGAAATATGATTTACTCATTTTGAAGCAATTTTGTGACTTCATGTTTTGAATATCTATACAGTACATATATTATCTCTCTATAGGCCACAACTTTCTTTTAACCAAACTTGGCATATACCATTAATTTATAAAAAGTTAGGTCCAGTTCGTCAAACAGCAAAATTGTCCTTTTATGAATAGGGGTTAACCAAAATTAAAAATTCAATCTAGCAGCAACAATTCTCAATTTTTACAATGAAACTTGGCATATTCCATTGAAATAAAATTATAAAGGTATTATTGAAAGATCACTGAAATCAGATAATAAGAGGTGGGGGTTTAAATGAAAGCCAAAGTTTATACATTAATGCAGTGGCCGACATGTTTGTTTTCTTCTAATGAAAATATATACATAGAATTTAATTAACAAAAAAGATAAATTCTGTAAACCAGAAAAATTTGAGCATACATTTGATTAACTGTGGGCTAGCTTATGCAGATTCAGCATGACAGACTTTTTCCCATTTTTTGTTTTTTTATTTGAAGGCCTTAGGACAATAACATGATAAGCCACATATTGTTCTTTCTGAGATAAAAGGATTTTAATGTTTCAAAAAATTATAAATACTAATTGTGCAGTATTGTTGTTAATATATTGTGTGTCTATATGTTTTAACTCATCATTGGCACAATTACAAATGATTTTGTGGATATTTCAATACATTTATTTGCTATCATTGTAATAAATGATATTTCTTAACAGAATGTGGCTTATCATGTTACTGCCCTAAGCCCATCATTTGTATTATTACTGTTTTCTGTAACAATGATAACCTTTAACCAGTGGCAATTATATTACACACCTTTTTCATCATTCAAATAAAGAAGAGAAAAAAAAAGATTTGATTCCATATTATATTATAGTCTCACATACACTTAGCAACAAAAAGAATGAGCTGTTTAAAAAAGCAGAGTTCCTGTTATGGCCCACTGTACATGCTCGAAAAGCTAAAGCACGAGGTAACACATTGTTAAATGTTTTAAATACGCTGTATTTGGTTTTAATCATCTTTAATAGTTAAAGAACAGTGAAGTAGACATGTTTCTAGATATTTACGAGTGTTCGACAAATGTAATGTTCCTCAAATTGCGACATTTTAAATAAAGTTCAACTCTCGTTCATAGTGTAAAAGTAAACAAGACAACTAGTATCCGATGTCCGAGTAGCGTAGATTGTTAAACCTCTTACAAAAAGGCGAAATATATATATATATATATGGTATGATAAGAAAAATAAATATATGAGAACCAGGGTTCGAATCCTTCGACAATGTTCTTCTTTATTCATTTGTATTTTCGCAAAATACATCCTATAATATTTAATTCCCGTCACGTAATCTACGTCCACTTTACACTATATTATGTAATATTCCTGCCTTTGTAAACTCTATAACAATGTAAGCTACTGGTATAATTTTAATTGTGGATGCAGTACCACATTTTATTGATAATGCTGTAAATTTATGTAATGAAATATAATAGAGCTTAATATATTTCAGTGTTTATTTATTTATATATTGGGTATTAGTGAGGAAAAAGTTTCACCCTTCAATTAAAAATATTTAGTTTATATATGCCAAGTCCGACATAATAGCCATAGATGATGGACGACGACCACGGCGACGACAAAAAAAAGAATAATAATAATAATAATAATAATAATAATAATAATAATAAACGTTCTTCATCTATACACTTATATTCTTCAATATTATTTATAAAATATTCAATTGTGGAATTATCACACAGGAATTCATTATTATGCACATGAATATCTTCATGGTTTCTTGGGTCAAATCCCGGTCTTCATTATTTCTATCACATTCTTCTACATTTATGTTTTCAATGAAAATGTGCTACTCTTTTACCATATTTTCTTGTCTACTAATATTCGGAATCTCCTCAAATTCTCTGGCAAATGGTACGACAATTCTCGTTACTTACAGACATATTATAATTCTCAAAGTCAATGATAGCTCTGATCTAACATGTTGTATCCAATTAGCACATCACATGATAAGTAAGGTGATATTAAACAAATAACTTCAAATTTAGTCGCACAGATATTTACTTCTAATAAACACTGGAGTTAAGTAGGTAACTTCTTTCCAATAGCTAGGGTGCAGTATACCCCACAAATTCTTACTGTATTGATCTTATTTCCTCTAGAAATTTGGGTATTGTAAAATTTCTGATCAATTATTTTGTTAGAACATCCATTGTCTGCAATACCAATAATCTCCAATCTGCAAATTTTAAAATTTAGCTTAGGTGGATGACCAATAATATTCATCTCTCTAGTATACGTTCTATTTAATTCTTCATTCTCCTTGAAAATGTTTGTCATCATCATCATGAACAAATTCGTTTTAGGCCATGTGGCCTGTACGGTAAACCTAGCGAAGATGGTCTTGATCTTTCCACCGATGTTTTGGTCTTCCTTGGTCCCTATGTCCAGTTGGGGTATATTGGAATGCCAATTTTGGAAGTCTATTTCTTGCCATTCTTCTCAGATGATTTTTCCATTCTTGTTGGTATCTTTGGATATCTTCATTTAAACTTGCTACTCCAAGTTTTCCTCTGATAGTAGTGTTCCTTTGGTGATCCAGTCTATTAACTCCTAACAATGATCGTAAGAAGCGCATTTGGCTTACTTGAAGTTTATGAGAGTTTCTTTTATTTAAAATCCAAATTTCACTTCCGTATTTTAGAGCAGCTTTTGATGTGACGTTATGTATTCTTAGTTTTGTCTCTGTCCTCATCTGTTTACCAAAATGTCTTCGTATTACCCCATTCATTTTATTATATTTTTGTAATTTTGAATCAATGTCACTCTTATACTCTGCAAATACACTTCCTAAGTAAGAGAAATCTGACACTTGTTCTATAATTTTTCCATCAATCTCAATTTTCACCCGTTGTATGTTTTTTCCACACATTGCCATTGTTTTGGATTTTGATGTGGAAATTTTCATATTATATTTGCTGGCAATTTTGAATAATTGATATGCTGCTATTTGTAAGCTATCTTCGGAATCTGATAATATTATTTGATCATCAGTGAAAATGTTTGTATTATTAACAATTCCTCCTTTATTACCATTATCATTATTAATGCTAACCATATCTGTTGGTTTAAATTTTCATAAAATTTCTACACGATTGAAGCTATTGTTGACCCCTAATTTTAGACAAGTTGAGATACGCAACGGAGTCCCTGACGTAACTAATTGACATTTGAATTATGATGTATTATTCTATTCACCTCAGCTTCAACCTTGTTGTTATTATTTGTTAACACAAGCTCATGATTATTAATTGTAATAGAATTTATTCCAGTATCATTATGTCTGAAACCATTTTCACTTTGAGGACTTGTATTATTTATACATTCTTGCCTAACGAAGTATCATTCTTTTTGATTATTGTGAGAGTATTCATTAGAATAACTATTATGTCTACATTTCCTTCTATGGGGTGATCTCCAATTTCTATCATTACCTTCACCAGAAATTTCTACGTTCATAAAGTTAATTTCTCTCCTATCATTTCTATTCTGAAAATTTCCAGAATTATTTACAATTCCGTCATTATAAGGTCTGTTCCTATAATTATTTCCATTTGACAAGCATCTATTTGCTAGGGTGTTCCTATTCCTATTATAGTTATCATTAAATTGTTTTTTCACATCTTTATTATGATCATCATAATTTTTCTTTTCATTATTCTCTGCCCCTATCCCAAGAAAATTTTTGTTGGAATTTTCTTGTTCATTCCAGTTAGCTCCCTTGTTTCTGATCTCAACTTCTCTTTTGTTTTCTAATAAAGATAACAACTCTAACATGTCTGAAATGTTTTGAGGTCTAGCAATAATCAAGTGCTATTTAATTTCATATGGGTAATGATGGGATATTAATGACAATAAAGATTTTTTCATCAATAGGCGGTTGGAGAAGTGCAGCCATCCTTGCTTTTTCTAGAAAATACCCAAGGTAACTGTGATCTGTTTTAGGGTTATATTTACCACTAGTAATCTCTAACCTGGCTTTATTTTGTCTTTCATGACCCCAATAGTAATTCATAAAGCATTTTTAAATGTATTATAATCCAATGAGTCATGACATGCTATTTTAAACCAAGATTCAGCCGAATCTTTTAAGGGGAGCACTTTTGCCTATATTTGACAAAATTATGATTTTTTTTTTTACATTTTTGAGTACTATGAACCTTTGGGAATACAGATATGTTCATTGAAAAGCGTCAAATGCCTTTTAGGACCTATTTTTAGAAATTTAAAAACTCTTGTTTTTTGTTGACACACCCATTTTTAACACTTTTAAACAAATTTACTATGACCCATATTTCAGAGACTGTGAGAGCTACATTTGTGAATGCACCCTCAAATTATAGGAAAAATTCTGCTATTTCTATTGGTAACAGTGCCAAGTGCAACATTCGGTTCCTTTGTTTATTTTCCCACGTTTTCTGAGCACATGTTTGTTTAGTAATATTATCCAACATGGCTAGGATAATACATTTGGCAAACACAAGTTTAATGGAAATAGGTTCACTGCAAGTAAAAAAGCACAGAATAGTAATCAGTGTAAAGAACAGAGTAATGTAAATAGTAGTGGTACTGCCACAGTGGAAGTTGAAGATGAGGTTATGTCTAACCTATCAACAAGTGGATGTGTGAATGTAAATGGGGAAACTCCACCCAGTGCTTCTAGAAGGAAGTTATATTTTGTAAATAATAATTGTACAGAATTTAGTGTAAATAGTAAAAATAGTAATAAAATAAGTTCAGGTTTTCATTTGGTGGACATGGAACAATTTTCAGAAGCAATGAAAAATTTTGTTGTGTGTAAATATTGTAAAGGAGAAGATTGTGTGTCAGTGTTTGAGGATGTAAACAAAATAAATTGTTTAGCATCTAAATTAATTCTAGCATGTTCTAAGTGCAAAGAAGAACATGACTTTAAAACCTGAAAAGAAAATGATAATATTTATGAAATAAATGTGAGGTTTGTTTATGGCATGAGATGTATTGGAGGTGGCTTAGAAGCAGGAAAAATTCTGTGCTCAATTCTGAACGTCCCAAACTCACCAGTGAATTATTGTAAATTCAATAATATCATTACAAGTGCTCTTGAGACAGTGGCTGAGAACTCTATGCAGGAAGCTGCAAAAGAGGCTATTGAAAAAAATGAGGGTTCTGTGGACATTGCAGTGGCAATAGATTGAAGTTGGCAGAAGCGAGGACACACATCCCTATGGTGATATTACAGCCACTAGTGTTGTGGATACAGGCAAGGTAATTGATGTGGAATGCCTTTCAAAATTTTGCCAACAGTGTAAAATGCCACAGAAGAAGGATGTCCAACATGACTGCACAGCTAATTATGAGGGGAGCAGTGGGGGCATGGAAGCTGAAGGTGCAGTTCGTATATTTCATAGGTCAATTGACTCGAGAGGTGTAAAATATATCAAATATCTTGGAGATGGAGACAGCAAAGGCTACAATACAGTTATAGCAAGTAAATCATATGACAATTGCACTAAAACAGAGAAGCTAGAGTATATAGGCCATGTCCACAAAAGAATGAACATTCATCTGAGAAAATTGAAAAAAGATATGGGCAAGAAAGTGCTGTGTGATGGGAAAAAAATCGGAGGAAGGAGTAGATTAACAGATGGCGAAATTGATCTGTTACAAAATTATTATGGTAATGCCGTTAAGTCACATACAAATGACCTACAAAGCATGAGGAGAGCAGTTGTCGACAGATGGCAGACCACAACATGGTTTGTGTCCCCAAACTGCTGATTCTTGGTGTAAATATGTGAAACATAAGAGTGAATATAAACAACATGGACTACCAGAAGAGCTTATGTTATTAATCAAGCCCATATACCAAGACATCTCACATCCTGACCTGTTGAAGAAGTGTCTCCATGGAAGAACACAAAATACGAACGAGTCCTTCAACAACATGATATGGCGAAGGATTCCAAAGACAGTATTTGTGGATCTCAAAACTCTGAAAATGGGGGTGTTAGATGCAGTGCTTTCATATAACGTTAGAAACATTGGTCGAAATAGGGTCCTTCAGCACCTAAACATAAGCCCTGGATACAACATCTTAAAAAGCTTCCGACAAATGGACATTAAACGTGTGAAGAAAGTGGACTTGGCATTGTTGGAAATGTCCCAGATGGCCAGAAAAAAGAAGAGAAACCTTAAAAGGAACATAAAAGAAGCAGATGATCCTGATTATGGTGCTGGGATGTTCTAAATCAGCATCATGTAGGGTTAATGACAAGATAAACTTTAATGCTAATTTTCTCAGCTTTATTTTTTTTGTCATATTAGTCACATTTCTCAGAAACCACACAACATAGGGAAATAATATTTACACCACACGTGTATATAATATATATCTAAATTCTAAACTAAAAATTAATGAATTTTTTCATCCCTGACCCAGTAAAAAAATAATTTGGTGTTCAAAATGTGTAAAATGTATACAAAAATTTACTCAATTAAAAAAAATTATATACTAAAAATTGTGTGGGTTTAGTAGATTAATTTTTAGTTTTAACGTTTTCAGAAGGGATGAAAATATATATCCTCCCAAAAAATTGTTGTTTCAGTTTAAGGGTTCTGGAGATGTGTGTACCACAAAAATTAGAATTTAACATTACAGGGATAGGCGAAAAGTGCTCCCCTTAATGACCTTTTCACAAACATCATTTTATAATTATCGCTAATGGATTTTAATTGAAAATATTCCTCCAACTCTGTAATGAAGTCAAGAGGACTTTGGCTAGATTGATCTGAAAAACATGGTAAATTTATTTCTGACAATAAATTTGCCGGGATTTTAGAATGTTCCACAACATTTTGAGATTGACTGTCCATACTATAATCTTTTGATTTGTCAAATTATTTTCACTTACACTAGTTGACTCTTTAATCTTATTCAAAATTAATTTATATTTATTTTCTAAATTTGTAATTTTTTCAGTCCAATTTACCATCTTTTCATTCATCACTTCTTCTAGTTTTACTACTACTTTGCTTTTTGAATTATTTATTTCTTTTTCAACCTTGCTTCCTAAATTTTCAATTGTACTTTCTAAATTTTCAACTGTACTTCCTAAATTTATGAAACTATTTTTACATGCTTCACCTATTTGTACAATTGATTTTACATCATTTACTCTATAATCTTATTGTTTAAATTCACTATCATGTTTATCTCTCAAATCTAGTATCATTTGTTCCACCCTATCTTGATTTAGATTACATTCAATTTTTAATTGTTCAAATCTTTCTTCTACCATTACACCAAATACTTCTAATTTATCATTTAATTCTTCCCTAAGTTTAGAATTATCACTTTTTAATTCTTCCCTAATTTTAGAATTATCACTTTTTAATTCGTCCATTTTCTGATTAATTTTAAGATTATCACTTTTAATTCGTCCATTTTTTTATTAATTTTAGAATTATCACTTTTTAATTCGTCCCTTTTCTGATTAATTTCCACAAACATGGTCTTCATCATTATCATAATATCATTCAAAGGTTGATTATTATCATTATTAATATCACTACCATTAGAAATCTCAACACTTTGTCCATTAGAGGCCGTTTGCACTAAGGAAGAAGCATGACCTACAAAACTCGCGCAGGTAAACGTAGGGTCTTGGGGAAACGATCCCTATCAGCAGGCTTTGTCCGCATCTGCAAAATCATGGTTACTAGTCGTAATGAAAATATTAACCCTGAGTAGGATATGATTATAATAACTATGTATCACGTCAAATTCCTCAAGGGCACCCGGTACTAATTTCCTTGTAATTTGGTTTAAAAATAGGACATACAAAAAATAATTATTTTTTCAGCTTATTCTTAGGTTATGTGTATGAAAATTGTTTCACTAATTAAACAAGTCTTCCTGAAAACAATGAGACTTTGGTTAACATTTTAGACATATTTCTTTATGAGTAATTAAAAATAAAAAATCCATTATGTTAAAAGTATTGTCTTGGTACAATGTTTTCACAAACTACTTTCCAATTATTTCCAAAATTTAGTATGTTATTGTCCATGGCTCATTTGACAATAATAAGGTTTGCTTGTGTTCAGATATGGATTGTAATTAAAGTATAACAAAATTCAAGGACCAATTTTTTTGTTAAAAATGTTGCAGAATTTCTTTTTTTTATTTCAAACACCATCAATAGCACAAAGATAAATTTAACTAGGTCACTAATTATTACAGAGCTCTTTAAACTGCATATCCAAGCCAAAAATAATTCTCCTATCTTTCATAGTTTCAAAGAAAGGTGTACTGAAATATGAAAAAAAATACAAGTTACGGGACAATGCAAACAAATACAAAAATGTGCACATTAGGATAACACAGAGACGCCATTTTTAAAAATCAATTTTTATGGGTTTAAATGTCCAAAATCGACAAACTAATATTACACATCGATAAAATAGACCTTACTGGATTTTTCGAAGCAAAAAGAAAGAACAAAAAAATTTAACCCAAATAAGTACTTGGTGTCCTTAAAACTGGAGAAAATGAGAATAAAATTATTGCAAACCAATAATTTATCAAATATTATTCATGTTAATATGAATCTTATTATTTTAAAATCAAACTCATCGCTTACATTAATTATATTGGATACGAGAACTCCATTAGGACTATAGTAAATTTTCAAACCTAATGTAATAAAAATAAAAAAAAACGAAAATAATTTTAAAATAGGTAGGTAATGTGGCACAACTAGGGAAAGAAAGAGGTGTAGGCTATGGAAGCTTCTTGTAGGAAAACCAGAGGGAAAACGGCCAGTTTGTAGATCAAGAATCTTACGAGGTTTTAGAAGTAAGGTGAAGAAAACTAATATTTTTTAGACTGGGAGTACACTATTTTGGAATTGAATGTGTATGCCTGTACGTTAGACTACCCGCAGTCAAGGGGATGAAACTGGTCTTCTGCGCATCTGAGGACATGCTTCAACCTTGATGAAACGGCCTATTAACGGATTCAAATTCATTTGTTGGCATATTACTGTCACTATTTACATTATTTTCTCCGTTGGATTCCATTTCTATATTTCTATATAAACTTTTCCTATTTCTTAAAAATCATATAAATGTAGTTTAACTATTTCACTACTAAAATTTATATTTACTTACATTCGTCGCTGTGTACGAACTCCGATCTCGTGTATAGGTACCTGGTTTGATTTTCCCATGATGTTTCTGGTTCCTTGATGTATTAGATTCTATTAAGTTCCAGAATGTACGATGAATCTAGTTGAATGATTCAGGTCCCGTGTTGAAGGCGTCATTTTCAAGAAATAATTAGCTTTGTCCCACGTTGTGGAGACGTTTTGAAGAAGTAATTCTCTTCATGCCCGATGTTATAGTGAGATTTTGAAGAAGGATTTATGTCCCAAAAAAGAATTACTGGTTCAGGTTGGGTTTAATTTTCGGTAGAGCCAGATTCTCTTCTTAGGGTCGGTAGTTGGTATACTGGATAGGAAAACACTTTAAAATCACTAAAAACTGTTCCTTGTAGAAATAATTGCAAATTTATTCACTTCTTAAAGTTCCCAGCAGATTAAGTAAATGTAGGGGGTATTATTCTTCACCGCCAATTAAAAATTAAAGTATTTTCTCTTCTTGAATCAATTCTTCTTCTTGTATTAAATATTACATTTTATCAGGAGATCTCTATTTACTTCTATCATTGTTGAAAGTTGTATGCAGAATGAATAGTGTAATTCTTTTATAATTTAAAAAAATATTATTACATCACATGTTGTTATATTTAAATTCTATTGGTTAATAGTTCTTTAAATATGAGGTTTAAATTGATTTGTTAAATACGAAAGTTAATTGTTTCAATATCCAATCAGAGTTTAGTTTACTTTCATTTAAAAATATGAAGTTAGGCAGGTGTTCTTATTACAGTTATAACAGAAGGATTTATAATTCTGACAACAATGACTTAAAACAATTTTTAAAAGCATTATTTACAAAACTGTTATGTAGTACAATTTCTTTAATTGTTACTGATACATTTTTATTCAACAATAACCAACAATGAATTATTTAGATTTTTTTCTTTATTAAAGTCCCTAGGGTCGCGGGTTCAAAACCCGATCGGGGCGATGGATATTTTAAGACGAAAAATCCAAGGAGCAAGTCCTCCGGGAGGGACTTTAAGCCGTGGGTCCCGAGTCTGAAGATTTTCAGGCTCGTAAAAAATCCTTAAGCCTGAATGAAAAGGCCTCTAAGCAAAATTTACCGAATTTTCCCCTCCTAGTACCACATTGGTTTCCTAGATGTCAGTAAGAGGCGGAACGCTGACCACGGACCACACAAATGACATCTATACGAAAACAAGTGTAACTAATTTACTATGGTTCTAATTGTTCCCTGTAGGGGGAGAGCGCCTAAATCTCTGTAAAGGGAAAACATGGGCTTACAAAAAGAATTAAAGTTATATGTAAATATTAAAAGAATTTAAAATACAAAATTATTAACTTAAACTTTCATATTTATTATAATATTGAAATTCTGCTTTATATGTTGAGCTGAATAAGTAGAAGGAAAAATAATAATTATAAATATATATTTTGTAGATACCCCATGCTGATTACCCGGTGTTGCCCGGGAATCTACTTATCTCGGTCTTCTTGGCATAAATGAGCTAAAAGACAAAATTCGTTATTGTGAGTTATCCGTAAAAGAATACCCGTCATGTATGCTTGCACAAGATTATACGTACTTGTCTCGATCTTCTTGGCAACAATGAAAGACAAAAATGGTTATTGTGAGTTATCCGTAAGAAATAAACATATGCTGTGGCAGACTTTTTTGAACAGCTTTTTGAGATATTGAATTCTCTGTACATTAATTTGGTGTATTTGTTATGGTTTTGGTAGCGTACGGCATTTAATCGTCCAAAGAGCTACTTTTTTCACGTTTTCTACTACAAAGGGTGATTTTTAAGGGTGTACGAGTTGAGTATCACAACTTCATCCCGGGAATCTCCTGAACATTTTGCAAAAAGCCCCATCACAATCGGATCAATGGTATGGCCGCGCATAAAGTACGAATAAGCAAACAAACATTCATTTTTATATATTAGATAATTCGAAGCAAGCTAACATACGGTGCAGAAACTTGGCAGTTCAATAAAAATTTGAGTTTATAGCTTATGTCTACTGAAATGGATTGTTTCAGACACTCAACTAGATATTTTAATTGGGAAAAATCAGAAGTACAATCATCAGACAACAAATGAAAGTCCAAAATCAATAGTAGATTTTGTGAGATACAGACATTCAAGAATGGTATGGTCATACATGTAGCACGCCAGAGAAAAGATTACCCAACAAGCTTTGGAATGGTTCCCACCTGGAAAAGGAAAGAGAGGTCGACCTAGATTTAAATGGATGGACTATGTAAGAAGAGGTATGAGGGAGCTAGGTCTGGAATAATTGGAATGGTAAGATAGAGAAGAATGGAGAAAGAAGATTAAAAGCATGTCCTCAGATGCGCAGAAGACCAGCTTTGGGCACAGGAAGATGTTTTATTACATTGTAAACCTGTTTGTAAATAAATAAATAATAACAATAATATTATTATTAATATCTCCAAATAGTTAGTACGTTTTGTCTTTAAGAAGGGACATACAGAATGAAATAGAAAGCATTTTAACAATTTAAAAAATCAATTAATATTGAGTGGAGAACATATTTTTAATAACTCACCTCATACAATTTCAAATTTCTTTGAGACCATTGGTTTCGAACGAATTTTTCATTCATCTTCAGTCATGACTCCAACAGTTGAAATTCTCTGTTTGTTGATTGGCTACCTCTAGTGCTACCATCTTTGGTTGGGTTTATAAATTTAGAAATCAAATTTTTTTTTCTACAGGAATATCAAAGTTCATCGATCAATATTTATTCTTTTGAATGAATATCTTCTCCCAAACTGATAATTCTAAAGGTTTATCCAATTGTTTCAAAGTTTTGCATCTCTATTAATTTTATGATGTTCTAATAAACTATATGCAGCAATTGCTTATTTTTTCAATTTCACAATTTTTAATAATTCTATAATGTTCTTTAGTACGTGTTTCCAAATTTCTTTTTGTTTTCCCTATATATACTTTGCTGCAATCAATACAAATTATTTGATAAATACCTGATTTTTTATTGTCTGGAATGTTGATTTTTTTTATTGATACTTAGGAGTTTACCCAGACTGAATTTATATATATTGGTGCAAAGGTAACATTGTGTTTATTAATTTTTTTTTTGAAATTTCCTGTGTACTTCAGGATGGTAAGCAATTTTCTTGAATTTTTTCTTTACTTTGCTATCAATTTTTAGGGTAGTCTATTCTTTAAGTCCTTTTTTTCTGTTTGAATTTCTTTAATTTACTTGTAGTTAATTTCTTATCAAAACCATTTAATTTGCTATATTTAAGATATTGTTGTATTTTTTCTTAAAATTTTCTTTGTTTAATGGAATATTTGTTAATCTGTGTAATAGGCTATTAAATATTGCATGTTTATGTTCATTAGGATTGAAGCCCGATGATCTAATATAATTATCAGTATGGGTATCATTCCTGTATACATCAGTCTGGGTAAACTCCTAAGTACCAATAAAAAATCAACATTCCAGACAGTAAAAAATCTGGAATTTATCAAATAAATTATAATGATTGCAGCAAAGTATAAATAGGGAAAACGAAAAGGAATTTGGAAACACGTACTAAAGAACATTTTAGAAATATTAAAAATTGTGAAATTGAAAAATCAGCAATTGCTGCACATAGTTTATTACAACATCATAAAATTAAAAGAGAATGCAAAACTTTTGAAACAATTGGATAAACCATTAGAATTTAACAGTTTGGGAGAAGATATTCATTCAAAAGAATAAATATCAGTCAACAAACTTTAATATTCCTGTAGAAAAAAATTTGATTTCAAAATTTATAAAGTCAAGCAAAGATGGCAGCACTAGAGGTAACCATGGTAAAATAAACAAACAGAGAATTTCAAACAGTTGGAGTTATGACTGAAGATGAATGAAAAATTCATTCGAAACCATTGGTCCGCAAAGAAGTTTGAAATTGTATGACGTGAGTTATTAAAAATATGTTTTCCACTCAATATTAATGATATAACCTTATAATGTTTACATCCCAACATTAATTTTAATATACATAATTTACCTCACTGGGAAATGAACCTCTGACATCTTGCATATGAATCAAGCCACTAAGCAGTGGCAGAAGGGAAATGCATTCTAGCTCTACTGTGCAATTAGTTTATCCGTGTGAATCTCGTGCTAGAATTCAAAATATTCAATATCAAGAGTCAGCCCATTCTTTTTGTTGCTAAGTGTATATGAAATCGCTTGAAACAAAATTTCAGCAACAGGTGGATTCAATCAACACTCCATACTTGTTTTATTTTTAATCTCATTTGGTATTTTGTAGAGTATTTATTTCGTTTTTAGTTTCATAAGAATTTTCATGTTATTATTGTATATTTCTTTATGGTTTTGTAGTTTTGTTTCCTCTGTAAATGAAGTCTGATCATTTTTGTTCTAGTTGGGTAATTTCTTGTTTAAGTTAGATTTGTGAGATTGTGTTATATTTTCTTATTAATTTGTCAACCATTTCTTCTTTGTAACTATTTTTATATTATGAAAAGGATGAGACCACCAGGGATTATAGTGTCCTCTGACTAGGTTATATAGGAAGCTCTGGCCAAAGCTATATAAAAAGTCATGGCATAACAGACCTAGAAGGCCTTTGGACTGACAGCCAGCTCCTGGCCTCACATCCACATGTGTTAATGTCAGAGATGGACAATTATCCAGAAGGCAGAGGTCACATGTGGTCAGTATGTCAGATCCCTCAGTTGTTATATCTGGCTTTCTCAACCTGGAGTTGCTACTAGTTGTAACCTAAATTCTTCATGGTGGGGCACTGGTACCATACTGGCCGATATTCTGTAAGTCCTGCATTGGGAATCATATCATGTCACTCGGTATTGCGCAGTAACTATGCAGGTCAACACCTAGCCAATTCATGGTGAATATGCTGCAGGGAGTGGATCAATAGCAGAGTTACACCAGGAACGCAGCACTGGCGGTATAATCAGAACATGTTACTAGCTTCCACCAGGCCAACACACTTCAAAATTAACTAACTAAATTGAACCAAAGACAGAAAACTGGACTCATAAAAAGAAGCCATCACCTCAAATGAGACACCTATTAGTAACTCTAAACAATAGTTCTGAAAGTTGCAAATCCACAAAGACAGCACATCAGAATGGATAACACACCCTCAGTCCGCATAGCCTTCTTACCATATATATGAGTCATGGATTGTATCGGAAAACTCCTACAAAAACACAACATAAAAACAGTTTACAGACCTACAAGAAAAATAGAAAACTAACTTCACTCAGCAAAGGATTCTCGGCCACCTCTCTCCACTTGCAGCGTATATCGACTTCCATGTTTGTGTGAAAAATCATACATAGGAACCATGAAAAGAAGTATAGCACCCGTTTATCGGAACACAAAAGGAACTGCAGACAAGGAGAAATGGACAAATCAGCTGTAGCTGAACATGCCATTATAAATGGACATCAGATTCTGTTTCAAGATACACAAGTTTCCGACACAACATCCTATTATTTTCCTACAATATACCGAGAGGCTATAGAAATTTACAAACATAAGGAAAATTTCAATAGAAAAGAAGAAGGAATCAAATTGGCTAATGCTTGGCATCATACATTAGACAATAGCTGTATTAACACATTCAATAATAAGGAGACAGTTCAGAACCAATCAGATGATAGATTGACGAATTTGTCCGGAAAATGGTTAAAAACAACGATAACCAACACCAAAAAAGTTTAGAAAAGAAAACTCTCAATTTGGAAAAAAATCAAACATTATACAACTATAAGTAAAATAGACGTAGAACTGTACTTTTTACATCTAAAATTAACCAACAGTTTAGGACAAATAGTTTGTGATAACCTAGAAAAAAATTTCTACAACCAATTGAACCGAAAAATGATTACAGCTTAAGTAATTTAATAAAAACCAACAAAAATGAAAAGATTGAAGACTGCAAAAAATCGGGAATTTATCAAATTAATTGTAAAGATTGTGAAAAGATATACATAGGAAAAATAAAAAGCAATCTAAATACAAGATTAATAGAACACCTCAGAAATGTTAAAAATGGAGAATCCGAAAAATCTGCAATAGCTGCACATGCCTGGTCAGAAAAACATAGAATAGAAACCAAAACAAAATTACTTAAACAATTGGAAAAACCGAAGGAACTCACAATTTGGGAAAACATTTACATATGCAAGAATGAAAATACAACTATGAATTTTGAAATACCCGGTTATAAGGAGAGAGGACTGATTTGGAAATTCTTCGGTCGGCCACCAGATGGCGCGGAGGTCAGTCTGCAGGATAGAAGGCCGTTGGACGTCAGTTGTGAACGTGACACAGCATTGAGAATGTCACAAAAGATGTGAAGAAACCCTGGGTCTGCTATGAATTATGAAGTATGAGGTGAGTGAAATAATAAAAAATAAACAATATTAAAAAACCTCATAGTGTTATTTCCTATCTACATAACTTAATAATGTTGGCTATCAAGTCATACGAAAACAAGAATAACGTAAACAACTGAAACAAGATGGCGGCTTCAAACATACAACATTTCAACGAACATTTTTCGAAAACTAAGATAGAAATTAAAATATATTTGAAATTAAATGAACTTAGAAACAAAAGAGCTGCAGATATCAAATTCATTAACAAATGTTTAGAAAATAATATCACTCCAAAATTTGTCCGGAAAATGGTTAAAAACAACAATAACCAACACCAAAAAAGTTTAGAAAAAAACTCTCAATTTGGAAAAAATCAAACATTATACAACTATAAGTAAAATAGATGTAGAACTGTACTTTTTACATCTAAAATTAACCAACAGTTTAGGACAAATAGTTTGGGATAACCTAGAAAAAAACTTCTACAACCAATTGAACCTCAAAATGAAGAAAAAAATTGATGTACAAAAGAAAAAGATAATTAATTTAAAACCTGAGTTAAAAAAATTGAAGAAAAATAAAAGTACAAAAAGTATAACCACTAAATTAGGGGGGGGGATAAAGAAAATGAGAAGAATGTAATTAACCTATCATCTGAAAACTTTACAAAAAAAAAGAAATATCTATTTAGGACAAGGGATTGAAAACATGCATTAGTTACTCTAACAATTTAGAAGATTACATAGCTGATGTTGAAATTGCTATCGATGACATGAATTATGAAGAACAAACAATAATCAGAAAAGAATGTGGGGAAGTTATTGAAAAAATTAAAAACACAAAAATAGAAAACATATGCAAAACAAATATGAAGAAAGTAAGAAACATTAACAATAAAAATGTTGTTTTTTCAAAGTCAGACAAAGGGAATAATTTGGTAATTTTGGATAAAGAAGATTATAATGATAGGATGGAGAATTTATTAAAGGGAGAAGAATATGAAGAAATAAAAACAAATCCTCTCGCAAAAACAATTAAGGAAGTTGAAACCAGCCTAAAATCAATTAAAAAAATTATGACACAAAAGGAAAAGTTTAAATTAAAAATACCAAATCCCAGAAACCCCAACATTCATGGTCTTCCTAAAATCCACAAAGACGGAAAGAAAATGAGACCTATCATCAACAATATCAACTCACCGACATATAACATATCAAAATGGCTTAGCAATAAATTTAAAGGTATGGAAAAATTTGAAAATTTAGCAGTAGAAAATTCTTACCAATTAGTTGAAAAATTAGAAAATGTAGAAATAGAACCTTCAGAAAGATTGGTCTCATTTGACGTTACTTCATTGTTCACAAACATCCCGACTGACACAACTTTGAAAATTTTAGAAAAATGGTTGAAAGAAAACAAATTAGATGATGATAGCGTTAAAGAATACATAAAACTAACAAAATTATGCTTAAATCAAATGTTCTTCACCTTTAGAGGAAAATACTTTAGACAAAAATCAGGACTTGCAATGGGAAATCCATTATCACCATTCTTAGCAAACATGTTTATGGGGAACTTTGAATGTCATGTAACCAAAGCACATCCTTTGATGTTTAAATTTTGGAGAAGATATGTAGATGATATCATAGCAATAGTAAAACAGAAACAATTAGAAGATGCCATTAAACTGTTAAATATTCAAAATAAAACAATCAAATTTACAATGGAAATAGAAAATAATCATGAAATACCATTTTTAGACCTTAAATTGATTAGGAATGAAGAAAAAAAGAAAATAGAATTTGGAATCTACAGAAAAGAAACTCACATCGACAATTATATAAAAGCTACTGGATTTAACCATTTTTCACACAAACAGGCAGTATTTAATAGTTTAACACACAGACTTGTGAATGTCCCCATGAGCAAAGAAAATTACAATAAAGAGAAAGAACACATCATAAAAATTGCGAAGGATAATGGTTTTCAAGAGAAGATGATACACAAGAAAATAAATAAATTCAAAGAACAAAAAATCATTAATGAAAGTACTCTTCAGACAGATAAAAATATAGGCAAAAAATTCAAGAAGTTCACATACCATCCTTTAGTATTTGACAAGTTTCAAAAAATTTTCAACAAATTCAACATTAAATTAGCACCGAAAAATGATTACAGCTTAGGTAATTTAATAAAAACCAACAAAAATGAAAAGATTGAAGACTGCAAAAAATCGGGAATTTATCAAATTAATTGTAAAGATTGTGAAAAGATATACATAGGAAAAACAAAAAGGAATCTAAATACAAGATTAAAAGAACACCTCAGAAATGTTAAAAATGGAGAAACCGAAAAATCTGCAATAGCTGCACAAGCCTGGTCAGAAAAACATAGAATAGAAACCAAAACAAAATTACTTAAACAATTGGAAAAACCGAAGGAACTCACAATTTGGGAAAACATTTACATATGCAAGAATGAAAATACAACTATGAATTTTGAAATACCCGGTTATAAGGAGAGAGGACTGATTTGGAAATTCTTCGGTCGGCCACCAGATGGCGCGGAGGTCAGTCTGCAGGATAGAAGGCCGTTGGACGTCAGTTGTGAACGTGACACAGCATTGAGAATGTCACAAAAGATGTGAAGAAACCCTGGGTCTGCTATGAATTATGAAGTATGAGGTGAGTGAAATAATAAAAAATAAACAATCTATTAACTTATCGACTTTTTTAATCTGACTTTAAAGTTTAATACTTTTTAAAATTGTATTAAATGTCTTTGGTACATCTTACAGATTGAGCCATAATAGTTGGAGCATTTGACATGTAAACCACATATCACCCTTATACAAGTTGAATGATAACCCACCCCTGAAAATTACAAGAGAATGTGAAGCAAGTGAATGGTTGGTAAGGCAACTATCTTTTAGGGCAGTCGCACCAGCATCACATACACCAGAGACTATGATAATTTACATATTACGATCACATTTAAATAAACATAAACTTGTACAGTAACTTACATAAGATCCAGTTACTGTGTTTGATATATCATCCACATGTTTAACAGCAAACTGACAATCCATTTTCTAATCAGATTACCTGAAAATATAAAATACACCATATTCATTCCTTCTCTCTACATACAGTTAGTGCAGAATGTATTGGTACACTTAAAAATAACACAGACAGAAATAAATAATTCCATTATTTCATCACTATGTACAAAAACAAAAATGTACACCTTTATATTGAACTCTATGAAGTTAAATACATACAGTTTCCTCAGTTTTAACATGATAATTAACGAGTAAAAAAAAATACTTTGTACATGAATAACGAAAATTAACCAACAAAAAGTATTGGTAGTCTCATAATATGACTGCTTTGAATCTTTACTTTTTGAGTTCAATGCTTGGTTGGGAGTTCCTTTGATTCCAAGCTGGCTTGAGGAAAACGTAGGATTGGCCCGACTAAATTTGAAGTTACTGAAGAATGTTTATTTCTCCATTCTTCTTCCAAAGCATTTCTCAGGTCTTGCTTGTTGGAAACCTGCCTTCAAAGAATTCTCCTTTTCAGATGTTCCCATAAATTCTCAATGGGGTTTATTTTGACACTCGATCCCATCAGCACATTGTCCTTTATATCCCTTGTCATCACACTGTGTATTATTCATTATCTTTTACAGTCTCACTTGCCAAAACATGGAATTCCCTTCCACCCTATGTCAGAGACTGTCAAACTATAACATCCTTCAAAAACAAACTAAAGAATTATTTAATAACAAACTAAATTATATACCTCACTGATAGTATTCATTTAACAATTAATAAATTTAATTATTTATGAAAATAATATTAAGATTAACAAATATTTTTATTTGTTTTGTTTTAAATATTTTATAATCATCAAATTAGTTTTCTATATCTCATTATTTTTCTTTGTTTTTTTATACATTAGACAGGGACAATTTATTATGTCTTGCTTGTATATAATTTATTATTAGTTTTAGACTTAATTTTAACTAACATTAACTGGTTGCATTATAGATCATAATATAATAGATATTATCTTATTGATCAAATTTTTATTTAGTATTAACATTAGAGTTAATTGAGATTGTAATATTCTGATGTAATATATATTTGTCCTTGTGAGTGGAAGGGAAGGCCACATGGCCTTAACTCAACCTGGCTAAATAAATATAAATAAATAAATATATGTCCGGAGATTAGGGAGGCGTTTCCATGTACTTTGGTGTAATATACAAAATCCATAAATGCATATTGAAACCGATCTTTTTGGGATCATTATCTTGCAGAAATACAAAACCTTGTTCAATCCACATTTCCTCTGCAGAGGTATTATGATGTCTTCAATATGTTCATATACTGTTTGTGATTCATCACACCATTGATAAAATGCAAGACTCCAGAGGTACTCATATCCCCATAGTAACCACCACTATGTTTCACAATGGGTTGGAGATTTTGCTTTTGTAGCTCTGTATTTTAATTCCTCCAGATATTTCTTCTTCAATCTGAACGGGAAATGTTGATTTTAGGCTAGTCGGTATAAATTACTTTTTTTACAAAATTCTTTCGGGCTTTTTATGTGTGTTTTAGCGAAGATCAAATTTATCTTTCAGTTTTCTTCACTTACTAAGCATGTTTTACAGGCTATTTTCCCATGCAGTTCGTCAGCCCATAGACTGTTACGAACATTGCTAGCAGAAATACAAATATTAAAGTCATTCTTGATACTAGCTGCTAATTTAGAGGCACTACTTTTAGGTTTTTGCTTTACTTTTCTCATTAATGCTTCTTCAACATTAACATAGAGTTTTCTAGGACATCCTGATCTGTGGCTATTACGAAAGATTTTCGTTTGCCAACTCTATCAATTATATGCTGAATGTTTGGTCTTGGCCATCCAATTATTTCACTACTTCCATTTAGCGATTTACACTGATTATGCAAACCAATAATTAATTCCCTTTCCTCTACTGTGGTCTTTCTACCTTTGTGCCCCATTCCAGCTCAATCTGTAGCCAGAACGTTCTTGTAAACTTTAGCTCTTCTTGCGTATTTACTAACATTTTGTAATATTTTAAACATTTTTCAAATTATTTTTTTACATTATTTTACAATTTTTAAGTATTTATTTAAATATGCAAAACACTGTAATGTTATGACACTGTTAGAAATATTGATTCTGAGTTGCTAATTTGTCCACAGAGTATATTACTTAGTCTATGATTTTTCTCTCCTCTTCCAATGTTGGACTCATGTGTTATCGCTGGTTGCCACCATCAATGCCTCAATTACACTATTACGATTTCTATATGGAACAGTTTCTCTTTGTATTTAATGTACATCCATTCCTAATAAACGTTTGGTAATTTATTTCAAAGGTATACAATTGAAATATACGGAGTAACTCACTTTAATGAAACTAACTACTCTACAGTAAATTATGTGCATATAATTTATTTTGTTACATTAGGAAAAGAGAAGTTAGTGTACATCCATTTTTAATAAATGTTTGGAAATTTATTTTGAAGGTAAACAATTGAAATATACGGAGTAACAATATTTATCTACGTATGTAATAATTTTTCCAAAGTTTTACAGAATCGTGTGCATGCACGAACACTTAAAGAAACTTTTTCTATATTGCAGAGATATCGTACAAATTGGAATGACCAACATTCGAAAATATATTTTAAGAAATGGATGGGAAAATTCTAGTATTTGTCACTCACAAATTTTTCTAAGTTCTACTGGATTGCAGTGCACATACGTGAGATGCTCAAATGCTTAATGTAGCTTCTGTTACATGGCAGTAAAATCGGTGTTATCAACTTCTGCAATAAATTCTCTAATGTTTATTATAAATGGACGTACATCTACTTTCCTTTTCCTAACTTAAAATAAATTACATGTATATTGTTTAATAAACTCTAAACTAATCTTGTGTACAATAACTTGTCCCATTGGAATCTATAAAAATTAAGTTAATTACTTGAAATATGATTTGTTGTAATTGCAAATGTTGGTAACACTGATTCTACTGTCATCTTGTGGAAGTTACATTATATTTTCCTGCTAATGACTGCAGTGTTAGATTCAGCATATTAAACACCAACCGACATTATTCAGTTGTGCATCTCATGCATGTGCACAGCATTTCTGTAGAACTTCATTCACTATACTTGCATAATTACACAAATATTTAATTGTAAGAAATGTTTAAAATAGTACAAAATATAATTACAAATGAAAAGTGTTTAGTGCTACAGTGGCATAAGAATGTTGTATGGAAAATCATGAACAACAAATACTAGACTTGAGACAAATTAATGTTCACTTGCTTAATTTGTTATCTTCCAATGGGACAAGTTAGTGTACACAAGATTAATTTACATTTCATTAAATAATAGGCATACAATTAATTTTGTTAGCTTAAGGAGGAGGAAGTTGGTGTACATCCAATTCTTATAAATGTTTAAAAATTTCTTGCGAAGGTTGTTTACACCGATTTCATACATATGTCCGCCATCTAGCGGAAGATTTTTAAGCGTTCGCATATGCGCACTACGATTCTGTAGAAGAGAAACATTCTTGGTAAAGGTAAACTAAAGTTGTGCCAAATAAACATCGACAGGGTGAAAAAAATATTCTATGCACAAAGACGCACACACCATTATATCATAAAGTACTAATACAAATAAAATGCCATTAGTAATATGCTGTTCCAAATATTGGAAATACAGGGTGCAAAGTAGCTCTTAACATGCCTTGAAAAAATGCTGGCGACTAAATAAACAATAAACGTGGCTCAACGGCTTGATAGATATATTAAGAAACTCGATCAAACAATTGTAATCGCTTGGAAAAATAATGACATTCATTCTTCTCACATTTCAATATGTACATAACAAAAATTGAATATTGGTATTACATGCCTGGGTTTCTACACAGATAGGTTATGGTGTTGCCAATCAAGTTTAGCATAATTGCATTAATATACGTATTTCACAGAACAAATAAAAGTTAAACCCACCTCTAACAGATTAGTAATTGACAACCACGTCAAAACCAGACAATAAAAAAATTACGTAATGGTCTTTGTTTTCTGACGACGTATTATTAAAAAACCACTGTAGCCAACCCACGAAAAAAGTAACTAATCTAAAATAACATTGCTAAAACTGTCTAAAAAATCTATGAAAGGACTTTGAAAAGGCTAGATGAACATGTAAAATAATTTTAAAATATGATCTCCTATTCCTTCTCTTATAGTCTCCAACAGCAGTAATAACGACAGCCTATTTTTTCAATCTTTTTGAGACGCCACTAAGTTGTCTAGGAGCTAATGCTACGGTTTATTATATTATTATTATTAATTTGATTTACATTGTTGACATAAGAAAACATCAATTATGAAGTGCTCCACATTTATAGGTTTTTGAGAGATAATTATATAAATATTGTGATAAATTTTGATATATCAGTTTTTATTAAACGTTTATGGATTATTTTACATAGTAATATTATATTTTCATAGTGTATTATGGCTTCAAATAACTAAAACTATATAATTCTGAAAATTGTTTATCTTAGCAACCATATGAAATGTGTACATTTTATAGAAGATTTTATAATACCATATAAATATTTGATTACTTATTTGATTAAAGTATTAGTCATTCAAAATATCTCTGCAGGCCGAAGAATTGCGAAGCTCTGTTTGTTTCTGCACGTGACGTCATATAAGGCAGTGTACACTGTCAGCGTCCCACGTCCCATTCCCCTCTGCGATCATAGATAGCAGTGTCACGTGTTCTATTCCTGCATAAACACGAGTGCAGTGCCCTCCGACAACTGCGCTTACTCCTTAAACGGGTAATATTACCGATGGATTTGTACATCAATTTAGAAGAAAGGTACAATTTTATATGTACTACATTATTTTATATTCTTAATATAAAGGCTGGCAATGGCCACAGCGGGGCTGTTAATGCCAGATTGACATGATCTATAAAATGTGTAAAGCCAACTATCATAACACCAGACAGCTCTACCAGCAAATCCTACTCCCACGTCCTCGTCGTGACCTCTGGACAATGTAACTCATAATTACAGCAGATGGGAGAGGGTGAGAGCGAGTATCCGGCGTTCACAAACCGGACCCACTGGCTATGGGAGCACTCCCAAACAGAAAAGCAGGCAAGTTCAGAAGCCTCAATGTGGCAACCCCACCACTGAACTTTCTCAGCGATGAGTTGGTAACCCAGTCTGAGGAGATCTATACATGCTCAGAATCTAAAGGAAAGAAATGACCGGACTGATATCACAAAGACGACAAATGCAAAGAAAAGGAATAATGAAATGAAAATTGGTGTATGGAATGCCAGAGGTCTGCGTAATAAAGAAACTGAATTAATTAAAGAGTTAGAAGAAGCCAAAATTGACATAGCAGTGATTCCAGAAACTAAGAAAAAATTACGCGGAAGTAAAGAATTTAGAAATTATATTCTACTTTATAGCGGTGTAGATAAGCTCAGACGAGCAGCAGCAGGAATAGCAACCTTCATAAAAACACAATGGAAAAATAAAATTGATTCATATTGCTACGTTAATGAAAGAATTCTAACATTAGGGGTAAAAGTATGCCAAGGTTTTATGACTATAATTGCAGTATATGCCCCGGAAGAAGGGAAAACTGAAGAATCAGAGAAATTTTATCAGGAGTTACAGGTTCAATATAATATCATGAACAAATCAGATTACATTATAATAGCAGGCAATTTAAATGGCAAATTTGACAACACTCCACTACAAGGAATTGTTGGAAACAACGGCGAACAAATCATTAATAAAAATGGATAACAACTTATTGATTTTGCAGCACTAGACCATCATAAAATCACTAATTCCTTTTCCGACATAAAGACATTCACAAATAAACATGGCCAGCAAGAGGTATTAAATCAATAATTGATTACGTGATCACTAATAATAAAACCTCGCCATATGTTAAAGACATTAGAGTCTTTCGAGGTTACGATATTAACTCTGACCACTATCTGGCGTCCACAATCAATATCCCACTAAGATGGCATAAAGCTCAAAGGAACAGAAATTCTCCTGAGAAATACTTTAAAATACATCTATTACATGAGCCCAGTATTAGAAACTTATATCAAATTCGAATGAATCCTCCCAAAGTATGCGGTAAGCACCAACATTAATCAGGAATGGGAAACATTTTACTAAATACAGCAACAGAGGCTCTCGGTACAAGAACAAAGAGACAAAATAGAAGAGGTTTAGTTATTTGGAATGATGACATTGCAGATAAAACTAAAAGTAAGAAGGAAGCTTATATGAAATACTTAAATGATAAGTCAGACGAAAACTTAATGAATTATAAAAGACTATCAACAATTGCCAAACGAGAAGTACGCAAGATCCAACGCCAAACATGGGAAACATTTATTTAGCAATAATATAGAATATGATGTCAATGGACAACAAGTCAAAGCGTATAAAATATTAAAAGAATTAAATAAATCTGTTAAAGATAACTTAAACATAAATCCCATCCCAATGACCAAATGGTTAAATTACTATGAGCAGCTTTGGACTGTCACAACTAATATAACACAACATACTTTCAGTGATTATGATGTAGATCCTATCAACTTGGATGAGTTGAACTTCGCTTTATACAAATGCAAACTACGGAAGACACCAGGATCAGATTATATCAACACAGAATTATTAAAATATGCTTCTATCCAATTTTAAACAATTTTTTAGATCTTATTAATATATGTTGGAAGACTAGCTGTGCACCAGATGAATGGAATAACTCGTTAGTTGTACCTATTCATAAAAAAGGAAACAAACATTATATTAATAATTATATAGTTATAAGATCCCAACAGAACTGATAAAATCAGGGGGAGAAAAATTGATTGACAAGATACGCTGGTTGCTTAGTATGATTTGGGAAAAAGAAGCTCTTCCAGATGAATGGAAGGAATCAATTATCGTACTAATTTATAAGAAAGGAGATAAAACTGATTGCAACAACTACAGGGGCATCCCATTACTTTCAACTTCGTACAAAATTCTAACAAATATATTAGTAAGCAGACTTACTCCTTATATTGATGACACTCTAGGGGATCATCAATATGCATTTAGAAGAAACAGGTCTACAACAGATCAGATTTTTAGTATAAGACAGATTTTAGAAAAGAAATGGGAATATAATGGTACTGTACATCAACTATATGTAGACTTCAAAAAAAGCATATGATTCAATTAAGAGGGAGAAGTTATATAGTATCCTGCTGGAGTTCGGAATTCCTAAAAAGTTAGTTAGACTTATACGAATGTGTCTAAATGGCACAAAGAGTAGGGTGCGTGTAGGCAAACAGTTTTCAGATAATTTTGAAATCCAGAATGGGTTGAAGCAAGGAGATGCACTATCTCCTCTACTACTTAATTTTGTACTAGAGCATGCCATTAAATCTTTAGAGAATGAGGAAGGCTTACAAGTGAATGGTATTAATAAGCTGTTAGTTTATGCTGATGATGTAGTATTGTTGACTGATAGCGAGGAGATACTAAAGGACAATACGAACACTGTTAAGTAACACTAAGAAATTAGGATTGGAAGTAAATATCAATAAAACTAAATATATAGTCACACTTAGAAATTCATTATATAATGGATATGGACAGTAATGACAAATGATGTGAAGTTTGAGGAAATGGCTGAATTCAAATACCTAGGAACAGTAATCACAAATAGGAATGAGATGCACAAGGAAATTAAACATAGGCTCAATTCTGGAAATGCGTGCTATTATACATTGCAGAGACTCTTGATGTCCCAACTCCTTTCAAAAAACGTTAAACTGAAAATATATAAAACTATTATTCTACCAGTTATATTACATGGATGCGAAACATGGACACTTACTTTAAGGGAGGAACGAAGATTAAAAGTATTTGAGAATAAAGTACTTAGGAAAACTTTTGGACCAAAGAGAGATGAAGAGACAGGCGAATGGAGAAGACTACATAACAATGAACTACATGGTCTTTATAGGAAGCCAGATATAATAAGAAAGGTTAAGTCTCGTAGACTGCAATGGGCAGGACATGTTGCACATATGGGGAATGAAAGACTTGCATGGAAGCTTCTTGTAGGAAAGCCAGAGGGAAAACGCCCAGTTGGTAGACCAAGAATGAGGTGGGAGAATAACATTAACTATGATTTGAGGGAAGTAGATTATACAGGGAATGATTGGAAAAATTGGCTCAGGATAGGGATGTATGGAGAGCGTATGTCCGTGCGGCCATGAACCTAAGGGTTCGATAGTGCCAGTGAGTAAGTAAGTATATATTAATTGTCTGCTAAATGCTGCCTATAAAATTTATGCAAACGAGATTAAACACAATTTCTGACGCAATTATCCTAGAAGAACAAAATGGTTTCAGACCAACAGATCCTGTATAGATAGTGTCTTTACGTTAGCACAAATCATAGAAACACATAGAGAATTTAATATACCAACTTTTATGATATTCATTGATTATCATAAAGCCTTCGACACAGCAAACAGAATAAAATTATGGGTTATCTTACGTAATGCATGAATACCCAAGCATTTAATTCAAGCGATTCAAAGCATTTATCATAACACACGAATTCGAATAGAAATAAATAATCAAATCAGCAAATCACATAGACTAATATCCCAAGGTGTAAAACAAGGCTGTACACTTTCCCCCCTTCTATTTAATTTATATATGTAAGTAAAGTAAAGTGATCACACAACAGACCCGGAGGCCCTTGGGGTAGTAGGAGGTTAAGGCTCCCACTTTTTCTAGACAATCGGCACTTTTATGTCAGCCGGGTTGTCAACCCTGCGTGACGGCCGCCTTTACCCCCAGAACAAACGTCTGGTACTCATTTCCGTTAGAGGCTGAGTCGACCCCAGGGCCATAGTGCCGCCAGAGGGTTTGGGTCAGTTTAAAAATCCTGACCCCAACGGGACTTGAACTCTCGACCCTCCGGCTTGTAGCTCAGTGCCTTAACCACTACGCTACGGCGTGCCCCATTTATATATGTATGAAATCATAAAATGATGGCAAAAACAATCACAATCACACTTTATGAATGATGGTCGACTCCTCAACACAACTTCTGAAGATCACCTACAGAGAGCAGTACATAGATTTCAAATATAACCCAGGATTATAATTTACAAATTTCGGTGAGTAAGACAAACTATGGTGTTTCAATAGAAAATACCGATACGAACTAAAATTGTTATTAACAATATAATAGAACTAGTTAATAACTTTACTTATCTTGGATGCAATCTTTCCTACAACACATGTAAAGACATAGACATAAAATTGGTCAAATTTCAAAAACATATAGGAATAATAAAAATCATTATTTTCCGAAAAGTACGCCCAGATACAATTATAAAATTTTATAAAACAATGGCTCTTCCAACTCTACTTTATTGTTCTGAAACCTGGACTCTTACTACAGGTAAATTAAATAGGATAGTAGCTGCAGAAATGAAGTTATTAAGACTTTTAGTGGGTGCAGCAATAGCTTTCAGAGGCACGAGGGTCTCTTCAGGGCGTATTTTTAGATTATGCTTATTTTTGGGTTCTACTGGATTGATGGACAAGGAATTCGATAATCAGTAACAATGAGTTGTGTTAATTAATAAAAACAAAGGGTTTATTTTCTTAACCACTTATGAAAAACATAATACACAACAAATTAATACCATCTTGAAGGCTACTCGAGCAAATCTAGACTTCCCTAGTATATTTACGTACGATAAATTGATTCACACTTTTAAGTAATAATATGGGAGCAACAGGCTCCTCTCAATACTCGTAATAAGATAAAATAGCCTACTATGTTTTCGTAAGGAAGCTACTGGCTCCTCTCTGTATGTACTCGTATGGGAGCTACTGGCCACACACTCTCATCGTATGAGGACAACCGGCCACACTCTGTGTGTGTATGAGCTACTAACCACACTGTTAACAATAAATATTTCTTGGCCTTTTATATTCATTTCCCAAGGAAGTTTTAAAATTGGCTCAAGTATTCCTTTTAACAAAATGTATTGTTTTGCAAATTTGAACATATTCAACACGTCAATCAAATTTACACTTTTATAATAAACATTAGTTTCGCTTCGCTAGGTACATGTACCTGCCAACCCTTGAGTTACCGTTAACCACTGTATAACAAAAGCTTATTGTGTGGTCCCAAATAATAACCAAATCAATTCTAGGAATTACTAATGCTACATAAATGCCTCTTGAATTCAGACATAAAATTGAGATTAATTTTTTTCTTTTGATTCAACGTCTACATTCTGATCATTGTTTGAAAACATGGTACATACAACTTTCAATACACTTGAACACATATTTTGTTTACAATCTTTTAAAATTCTTAATGCTTAAATACAAAATATAAACCCTTATACTTATAGTAATAATATATAATAGTCTTCTTCTGCATATATGTTTTTCTTTTGCACTTTACGTTTTTTTAGACACACGTATTACTGTTTATTCCAACACTTTCTTTTACACTTTATTCCATTACTGTATCATTAGACACTTGAACATCTTGCTGTTACATTCATACCATGCCATTCTTTGCGTGTTCGTATCCAACTTTGCACTTTTATCCCAATTCTTTACATGGACGTAGTGTTTGAAGATGGAATACGCCCAGGCTTTTTTGTTTAAATCATTCATATGACCTATTTTGAGTGTGTGCGTGCCATATTTCTCGATTACTATTCCCGGACTTTTCTACAATGGATCCTGAATTCGAGTTTTGGCCCCGTGTGTTATTAGATCGATATCTATTCGACATGCTCTCAGTCCCATGAGAATTATGAGAATTACGATTATTTATGATTGCATATTTATCGTAACTGTGGTCACTTCTCCGATGATTTCTAAACTCTGTGTCGCGATAAGGCACATACCTGTTTTCTTCAATTCTACCATATACTAAGGGCCTATGCTGTACTTTAGCATCACCGCCTATACTACACATATTTATTTGCCTATTTGCATTATTATTGGACCGTCTGTATTCATTTTGTGTATTCTGGTTATAGTTCCTGTTTTCATTTCTTTTATGATACTTGTCGTTCCTAGAATCGTATCTATTCTCCATGGAATTGTAATTATCCTTGACGTAGCTACCTGCCTCTACGTCCACTTTCAAGTTCTTACTAGGGTGTTTATCTATACCAAATTTATTCCCATCGGTACCATTTTCTTCCGTTCCTCTATAATTTACCCCCGTATTTACATATATAGGTTCCAAACTTTGAAGTAACTCTAGCATATAATTTATGTCACTCATTCAAAAACATTTAATAATTTTCTTCAACCAGTTTTGCAATTTTCTTCAACCAAGATCCTGACTTGCAATCCTATCTTTTAAATACTAACAATGGGATAGTTATCACATCAGGCACTCATTTTAAGTTTTGGGGTTTTAAAATAAGTGTTTTTGGGTTGTTGTGATGGCAACATTGGAACAACATTGGAAGAGGAGGAAAAGAAGCAAGTAATTGCAGTATGATCATGTTTTGCGTAATCATATGAATATTAAAAAATTGTAAGAAATGTTTAAAGAATCATTATAAAATGTTTAAAATAGTATGATACGTGGTAAACATGTAGTGAATAAGAATGTTGTATGGGAAATTGTTATTGACAAATACTAGACTTCAGTCTCTTCATCAAATGACTTGTCTTTTTGCACAGAACACAAAATTAATTTTGTAAAAAATCTTTTATAATTTAAAACTGTCTCTAGAACTACAGATTTTATAAACTGAAGGCTTTCAGTGATGAAGCTGTAATTGGGCTCTTTCTGCAGAAATTTCCTAACTATCTATATTACATAGGATTTTCTAGCAGAGAGGAATTGGCACATTGCATGTTGAAAATGTTTAAAACAGAGAAATGGAATGATTCTTCAGAGCTTCATCTACAGAACTCTCTTATCTGCCATGAAATATTCCATTCAATTAAGTTACATTATTATCCAGTTCATATCCTATCCAACTTTTAACGTGAAGTGATAGTATACATTGTTTTGTTTTCTTTGTTGCATAACCTCAGAATTTTTTTTGCAACTTTTATTGATGTCGATGGAAGTGTATCATCATTTGCTACTGTGTGTCTTGAATTATATATTCAGAATAATCCAGAAATACTTCTTTTTGAAACTCTAATTTTAAAATAAAGATAGAAAATTAATTTTAATTAATTTATCTTTACAAATAATTTTATTTTTTTCTATTCAAGTGGATATATCCTGACTAAATAAATGGTTTCAACCCACCACCTGCTTTAACATTTCCTTTGCAGTAAGACCCACCTTTTTATAGTTGTGTATCCAGTTCTTTTCTCAGGAGCTTATATGTTTAGTGCTGAAGTGAATTTAGTGTGTTCAACTTTATAATCATGCTTTCTACTTTTATAAAGATTAAGAGAGATTATGTATTGCTTGATAATCCAAAGGAATAATGATTAAAATGACACTTTTGGCCATGTTTGGACTCTTGAGTTATCTTGATATCAATAGAAATTGTTCATTGCAAAAAAGTGTGTAGGCTCAATTAAAGTACAATTTTCAATAGTACATGCAATAATCTAATATACCAATTTGGATTCTAATGAACTTCCATCAATTATAAAAAATGGTACAATAGATCCTAATAGATACATTTTGGATAGGATCTATCTCATTTATGAAGTTATCTATCCTAGATTAAAGCATAAGAATTAATTTGAAGTCTCATTTTTATCAGACAAACATTACATAAAAGGCCACAAAAGCTTTATACATTATAAACACAGGTCACAAACAATTAATAAAAGAAAAACACAAAATTAAGACAAAGTTGCAACAATTACAGAAAGTGGAAAGTAATTATAAAAAATCAGGGAAAATATGTGCTAATGTACCATAGCTAATACTCCTACAGGATCCTAGGTTTTTCTTTGAAAGCACTACTCTCTGCCAGCATGTTAGTGACAGGAATCAGAGTTTTGAAGGTATTCAATTGGTAGAGCACTTGGCCCGGAAAGCCAAGGGTTCGAGTCTCGGTCTAGGCGAAAATTTTTCTCTTCAAATATAATTCATTTAAACATTTATTTTTATACCTGAAATAAGATTTGATACGATTGACTGAAGTGTCAGAAGTATTACTAACAATATTATTATTTAATTAAATTTATTACATTTACCTATGTTACACAAAACAATGCAGTTGTTTGCAATTAAACTTTTTTTTTAAAATTTACATCCGAATAAAAAATTGAATACTAATATTCTATAAGAACAGTTTCTTTTATCTGTGTGCTATTGGATTATTACAAAGAAAAGTTTTATTAGGTTTCTCATTTCTGTAATAATGTACACTTACCAAAAAAAAGGATGAGTGAACTCATGATCTCAAACATTTCAATTATTACCGCGCAATTCATATGAGTAAACCGATTAGACAGTAGAGCTACAATTCATCCCCTTCCTCCAATAAAGAGCATTCTTTTATGCAAAACAATCAAGCGAATACTTAACTCAGTGCCTTATGACTTGCTTCGTATGCAAGAAGTCACAGGTTCGATTCCCAATGTCATAATTTTTAAAAATTGTTACAGTACTTTCTATTTTATTCTATCTGTCCACTGTTAAAGAAAAAACGAAATAACAATTTGGAAATATTATTATTATTGTCCATCATCTATGGGCTATTATTAGGCTGGACTTGACCTATATAAGCTAAATATTTAAGGGAAGGGTGAAACTTCTTCTTCACTAATACATAATAAGTAAATAAATAAATAAATATATACAAAAATATATGAAGATACATTACCTTTTATTACATAAATTTATAGCATTATTATTAAAACGTGGCACTGCATACACAATTAAATTTATACCAGTAGCTAAATAACGTTATACAGTTTATGAAGGCAGAAATATTAGTAGTGTTAAGTGGAAGATGATTACATGTCTGGTATTAAATGTTATAGAATGTATATTGTGGAAATGTAAGTAAATAACAAACAAAAAATACAAATTTATTTTTTCATAATTGATTTAATGATCTACGCTACTCAAACATTGGATACTGGTCATCTAAATGTGGTTGTCTTCTTTAATTTTACACTATGCACGAGAATTGAGCTTTATTCGAAATATCACAATTTGAGTAATATTGTATATGTCGAACGCTTGTAAATATCAAGAAGCATGTATCCTTCACTCCTCATTAACCAATTAAGTTGATTAAAACCAAATAGTGTATTTAAAACATTTAACAATGTGTAATCTTGTTAATCACAGCTTTAGCTGTGTACATATTCAATATGAACACATTTTGAAACAAATAATTTAGCATAATAATAAATGTTTAATATTTCTTATTATTATTATGCAAACATAAATATGTATGAAATATAACATGAGCACAAGATTCCCCATCTTCAGCTTTTGCAGTCTGTAAAAGCTGAAGATGTGCATCACAAGCCTTGAAACATGTTTTATTTTAGGAAGTAATATTTTGAGGTTCTTTTCAATAAATTATTATGAGTCTGTGGTATCTTACTCTTGAAACATATGTTCAACAAAAACAACCATAAGAGGTAAGAATACACACAAAACATATCTTAAATATTAAATAAACCTCTTAACATTACTCCCATTTGTATTTTTAAAAAAAGATGATTTCAATGTTTCACAATTACTATGTGTGTGTAAATTTCCATTAAGGCATGACTTTAAGAATTTAAGAATATTTAATGGCTTCAAATTACTGTGCAAACATAAAGGTACAATAAGATTGCCATTTTCAATAAATAATTTATTACAAACAGTTCATTTAAATGGATCGTCAAAACTCATGCAAACGCAAATGTATAGTACAATTGCCCTTTTGAGTAAATGACTTATTACAAAAAGACCATTTGAATGGCTTCTCGTTATTATGCAAACGTAAATGTACATTAAGTGAGCCCTTCTGAGTAAATGTATTATTACAAATGGAACATTTGAATAGCTTCTCATTGCTATGCGAACGCAAATGTACAGTAAGTGAGGCCTTTTGACTAAATGATTTATTACAGATAGAACATCTGAACGGCTTCTCATTGCAATGCGAACATAAATGTACATTAAGTGACCCCTTCTGAGTAAATGTTTTATTACAAACAGAACATTTAAATGACTTCTCATTATCATGGGATTGTAAATGTTCAGTAAGATATGACTTCTTAACAAATGACTTACTACAGAAGAAACATTTGTATGGTTTTTCTTTAACATGCAAACGTGAATGCATAATAAGATCAGTCTTCATAGTAAATGATTTATCACAAGTGGTACATTTGAATGGCTTCTCATTATTATGCATATGTAAATGGTTTTCAAGATGTGATTTTCGAGTAAATGAATTGCTACAAGATAATTATTTCAATGGCTTCTCTTTCTTATGCAAAAGTAAATGTGCAATAATATACAGCTTCTGAGTAAATGATTTATTACATAGAGAACATTTGAATGACTTCTCTTCACTATGTATACGTACGCATGTATTCGGACTGGACTTCTTAGTAAATGACTTATTACTAACAAAAGAATTACAAGATTTACACGTTAAGTCATTGTCTCCAGTTTGTGAACACTGATCTGAAGTGCTTGTTCCAGATAGATCCTCTTCACTAAGGTCCACCTGAAAATAACATAACTATGAAATATGTGAAAAAATACCATACATTTATTTTTCACTCACATATTAGCAGCAAATTTGAAATGTTAACATAGCATTGGTATTCTGAGTTTTTTTTAAATTTGATAGCATTATTATAGTTCTTCAGTCTTCTAACACGGCCAACAAAGACAATTTTGTAGTGCTTTCACTTACGCATTACTACTGAACATATACATGCAACTCTCATTAATAACTGTAAGTTGTGGTAATAGCAGCCACCACGGGGCATCACTGGGACTACAGCTAGTACATGTGACCAACAAATATATGGTATGCTAGGTCCCAGTAAGTGCAGGAAACTGGCCACCAGCTGGTAGATGTGAAGAGACACACAGTACTGGAGGAAGAGGCTGGTGAGGGGTAAAAACATTGTGAGAGGGTCTCTGGTTTTGGCAGTGGATGAAGGTGGATGGAGAGATTTAGTTACTGTGAAAATTGCATTTTTCTCTTACAAGTTTTGTTTCAGTGTGAAGAAATTTTAAACGTAAAGCTTTACGTTTTTAGATATATTACTTTTTATTGTCATCTTCTTATGACATATTCATAATAATTCCAATATCACATACAGGACATTTCATTATGAGTTCAATTTTGGAGACATGTTTTTACATATGTAGTTCAATACTATATATAGAATATATGATAAGGAAATTAGTAGATGCATTTGCAGTAGGGATACTAAAAATAAATTATATTTAAACAGAATATGTGGAAGTCAGAGGAAATCCAGAAGTCCTACAAATAAATAATATGGTAATTAAATGTATTGAAGAATTTAAATATTCTGGTTCTACAATAGATAAATCTGGTACTTGTGAAAAATGTATTATTAACAAAGTAAATTGTGCAAGGAAGGCAATTAATTCCCTGAATGGTCTTTTATGGTTACTACATGCCAAATAGGATTCAAAATTATTGTTGCTACTAGACCATAAGGCATTCAAAATGTATTGTGTCACCAAAATAGCTTCAAAACATATTAAATCGAATGTGACAGTACAAAATGTAGCATGTGGAAATAATTGGTAATGCCTATTAGAATGAGTTATAAAAATCGTTCTTATTTATTTGCGTACAGTTATACAGTGTCTAAATATTGACTTTAAGATGTTTCCACTCTAATTATTATAGCCACCAAACATATTTCATGTTTCTTGAAAAATCTGCTTCCAGCACTTAATGTGATTTGAATCAAGAATCAACAAGTACACAAAGTATTATACTTGAAAAAAAAAATTCGCCTAGACCGAGACTCGAACCCGGGACCTTTGGCTTTCCGAGCCAAACACAAAGTATTGTTGTAAGCAAAGTCTGTTATAGTTATTCAGAGAGGTTGTGAGCATACAATGAACAGATATAACTTATGAACAGATCTCTACTCTCATTCAGAAACCTAGGAGAGTTTTGATTGATATATCTCACAAAAAAAAAATGCTCTTCTCAAGCTACTTTCAAAAATAGAAAGAGAATACTTTGATGTTTATTTGCGTGGTTCTAAAGCTGACTGCTGCACAAGGTTCACAGCAGCTAATAAGCATTCTAGAGCTATTCCATCTGTTGCGACATGTGTCACAACACTTTTGCCAGTTTGGCTGGCTCAGTGATATTTGGCGTGATCTGCATCGACTAGCGACCTAGTTCACTTTGTCTCTACTTGGAGGTGACTGAGTACAGCACCTGACATTTTATGTTGGATATATTGCTTGCTGCAGCATTTGTAATGGATGCCAACATTGTTGGTGCTGTGTTCAGGTCTAGCGTGTCCACATGTGACTGACTTGCTCTCCGTATGTTGTAAGCCTTCCAGCGCAACAGTCGCGACAGTCTGCGACGACGGTATTGCTTGTAGGATGAGGCTTGGAATGCCTCGCGGTCCCTTGTTGAAGGAACTTGAAGGTTCCCATTAATGTTTAAAGTTATTCCTAGTGTAAATGTTTAGTACAAGTAATAAAATTTCTTTATAATAGTCACCAAGAGTGTTCGATAAATTTTTTCTACATATAAAAACCCAGCGCCTACCAGAGGTCCTTTCGAACTTTGAGTCTAAATTTAGTCGTGATGCATTTTGTTAAACTCGTCAACACCATCGTTGGAATTTTATCATCATACATGGGATTTAAAATATACCAATAAAATCATTACCTCAAGTTTTGTATCCTCAAAAGCAAGTGGATCACCGGATGGATATGTCTCATTTTTAATATCAATACTGCTAATTTCATCATCTTCTATTTTCATTTTAATCTGCATGTCCTGTAAAAGAAAAATCACAAAATATCATCAAGATGTTTATTGATCGCAAAGAGCAAATTAAAAGTTTGAACAATAACTTAGTTCTAGTCCAACTCCAAACTGTGATTGAAGACCTTCATGTTTACTTCAAACAAAAATGTGTTATTCATTTCAAGCAATGACAAGTTTTTAAGTGTAACCAACAGAACTCAAGAGGGTACATTAAAATTAAAAAAAAGTTAGGTAATGGAAAAATTGTAACTACAAGAGGGCCAGATTTCATGTTTCTCAGAGGGTCACAAATTAAACGCACGATAAAAATTAGCCAACCATGTCTCGGATATGGATCATAATTAAACATTCAACTTACCGGCCAAGATTATGGATTGTACAGATAACTTACAATCTCAATTGGCCTGCATATTGGTAATTAATCATTATCAAAATGTATGAAAAAATAACAGTGCTTAGTACTGTTCCATATATCTATTTTTTATCCCTATCTATCAACGTATAATTTAAATTTATTAATTACATTAATTTAAATACTGTATATAATGGCCCAGCCATATAATGAAAAACAATATGTTAAACTTAGATTGCTCCCCAAAAGAAAGTTAACACTGATAGAAAAATTCCTATAATTTAGAGACAATTTATTGTGAAATTTGGTGAAGTTAAATATGTGAAACCAAAAAAAGAATCTAGTGATAGATTGAAGTAGTTCTACTTTACAACCTATTAAACAACATACATATTTATTTGAAAATAATATAAAATGTAGTAATGATAAAAAAAAATGCTTCTTTTTCATCATCCAAGGATTAAGCCTGTTGGCTCAAAATGGTTTCATGAAAACTAGATTTTTTTTAACCCAACATTTATCTTTCCTAATGGTTTATAATTTAGCAATAATTTTGGGAATCTTTCTTTTGGCATTCTATCAACATGCTCTTTCCAGGCATTCCTATATTTAACTATTCAATCTGTATGTTTAAAAATATTTAGTTCCTTTCTTATATCTTCATTTCTTTTCTTATCCAGCAGAGTACATCCTGCTGTATCTCTTAAAAATCTCATCTCAACTGCTTCCAATCTTTGTTCTTGTCTTTTAGTGATCGTCCAACATTCTGATCCATACATCAACACATGAACAGCCAATACTTTATAAAATATAAATTTTGTTTCTTTTCTTGTATTTTTAAGGGCTCTTTTAATAGTGCTATACATTAGGTTAAATTTATTTATTATTATTATGTTCAATTTTAACATACGATAAATTGAAACCTAGATATTTAAAACTATTCACTTCTAAAATTTTACCATCAATTAATATTTTTGCTCTTAAGGTATCATGTCCATTAAATGTTAAAATTTTAGTTTTATACTTCAAATTTTTAAAATTATAATTGACACTTATTTTTTTCCAAATTAAAAAGAGGTCTTTGTAGAGCATCTTCTGAACTTGAAATCACTACTTGATCATCGGAAAATAATATTGTATCAAACAATTTAATTTAAATTTAAATGTTTATTTAAATTATTATGCCACTGTAAGATAACTTTGTACATATATAAATTAAATAGAGAAGGTGATAAAGGACAGCCTTGCTGGCACCACAATTTATTTTTATCACTTTATGGTGTTTTGATTTAAAACCTGTCTATTACAATATTTCATTAATCACGTTTAAACTTTGAGTAGCCATGATCAAATGTTATAGAATATCTTTATTTATGATTATAACCCATTATTTTCTTCTATTTACAATATAAAAAATGCAAAAAATATGAAAAACATTCAAACACATAAAAAATTTGCTAATCAATTACTTAACATATTCTGAACTAACTTTCTTAATGTCACGATAATTTCAATCGGACAACTTATAATATTTTTTTGTTAATATTTTTAAAAATCGTTAAAAATTAGTACTAATAAGATTCCTATCAACAAGGTGGGTAAGGAAAACAATAATCTTCATTTATTTAAAAAAATCATACAAAGTACATTCTGTCTCTATTATATACTGTGATGCATCACAATAGCAGGGTCTCGCATGGGTAGCAATAGATTCGTTGGTTGTCGACTCACGCAGACGATCAATGTGTCTGGAATCCCATTCCGGAAGTTTATTTATACTTGTACTATCCCTGTTGGGAAGGTTCAATGCCAGAAGCTTCCATACTAGAATGTTTCTTTCTATCCATTGCCAATGAATTTCCTTCTCTGCCCTATATAATCTATGGCTAGGATCAGGAACAAGTCAGTTGTGTAATGATAGTGATAAAGCTTTTTTTGTGATTAGGAAGGAGTGTGGCAAGTGAAAATGTTAGATACTGAAGATAATTGTGAGATGTATAAACTCTAAAGCAAAATTAATTATTTCAGCGATTTGTGAGTGGATTGTTACTAAGAGTTGATAAAATTAAATAAAGTTACTGTGTAATATTAAGCAATCATCTGTGTTGTTTTATTATGAGAAAAACAATGTAAAACTGACCCCCTGGTAACACGCCCCAATACACTCTTACTGAACCTAACAGAATATTTGTTAAGAAACTTGTGCACACAATGAAAAGAAGTTAGTCATTTACGTACAGCTATCCACTTTCATTGCGAAAATGAAGGATTTTTTATTCATATCCATTCTCAGAACTCTCTTGTTTATTCATATCATTATAAGACTGATACCTGAGTAAATTGCGCTGACAGCTTAAAACCTTATGGAGCTATTATATGCATGGAGTTTTCCAACATACTTGTAAATCAGAATATATCAATAAAATCATAACCTCAAGTCCTGGATCCTGAGAAGAAAGTGTGTCAACATCTGGATATGTCTCAGTTTTAATACCAGTTCTGCTAGTTTCTTCATCATATTCATTTTTTATTATGATCTCCATATCCTATAAAATAAATATTCACACAACACTGTCAATATGTCATCCTATGTATTTAATGATGACAGACAGATAAATAAATTAAGGTAGAATATGTTTATCACTCACCTCATATTGTTCTTCTTATTTGATTATAGACTAGTTTCGGAACATAGTTTCTGTTCCATCCTCAGTAACATCACGACCGTTGTTCTGTCGTCTTGAAGAGTTGTCCTTCTCTCCTTCCATTGGCTGACTGAAAAACCTCGAAACCAGGTCATTCTCACCGGGAATTTCAAAGTTCATTAATTTCTTCTTTTCGCTCTTTTGAATGTAGATCTTTTCCCAAACAGTAAGTTCTTTTGGTTTTTCTATTTGTTTTAATAATTTTGCTTCTTTCTCGATAAGATGTTTTTCAGACCATGCATGGGCAGCCACTGCAGATTTTTCTACTTCCCCTTTCTTGACATTCCTGAGATGTTCTTTAACTCTAGTTTTCAAATTTCTTTTAGTTTTTCCTATGTAGAATTTCTCACATTCTTCACATTTAATTTGATAAATCCCTGATTTGTTTTCTTCTTTAATTTTCTCATTCTTATTAGGTCTAATCAGTCTGCTGATGCTGTAGTCATTTTTGGGTGCTAACCTTATGTTGAAATCTTTAAAAAATTTTTGAAACTTGTGGTGTTTTAATGGATGATATGTGAATTTTCTAAATTTTACATTATCTTCTTTTACTTTTAGAAGAGTGCTTTGATTAATAAATTTTTGTCTTTTGAACTTGTTTATTTTTTTGAGTATCATTTTTATAGCAAAACCATTTTTCGTGGCTACGTTGATTATGTGTTCTTTTTCTTTTTCATAATTTTCTTTGTTCATTGGTATGTTCACTAATCTATGTGTCAAACTATTGAAAACTGCTTCTTTGTGAGCTATGTGATTGAAACCTAAAGCTTTTATGTAGTTATCTATATGTGTCTTTTTTTCTGTAAATTCCAAATTCTATCTTATTTTCTTCATTCCTTTTTAAGTTGAGATCTAAAAATGGTATTTCTCCATTGATTTCCTTTTCCATAGTGAACTTTATAGTTTGACTTTGAATGTTCAATAATTTTAATGCGTCATCTATCTGTTTATGATTAACTATTGCAATTATGTCATCCACATATCTGCACCAGAACTTGAAAATTAAACGATGTCCGTTAATTATCTTGTGTTCAAAATTCCCCCATGAATAGATTAGCTAAGAATGGAGATAAAGGGTTCCCATCGAAAGTCCTGAATTTTGTTTATAAAATCTTCCATTGTAGGTGAAAAACATATTATCGATACATAATTTAGTTAAAGTTTTATATTCGACTATCTTTACTTTTTCAATTTTATTATTTTTCATCCAAATCTCTAAAATTTCCATAGTTTCGTCTTTTGGAATGCTTGGAAATAAGGAAACAACATCAAATGAAACTAATCTGTCTGAAGATTGTAGTTGTATGTTTTCTAGTTTATCTACCAATTCATAAGAGTTTTCTATTGCAGAGTTTTCAATCCATTCATTTTATTAAATTCCTTACATAACCATTTAGATAAATGATATGTAGGAGACCCTATGTTGTTAATTATCGGCCTCATTTTCTTCCCTTCTTTGTGCACTTTCGGGAGTCCGTAGATGTTGGGAATTTTTGGATTTGAAACCTTCAGATGAAACTTGTCTTTCTTAGTTAAAATGTGATTGATATTCTTGAGAGTGTTGTCCTACTTCTTTAATGGTTTTGTTAAGGGGGTCTGATTGAATCTGTGTATATTCTTCAGAGTCCAAAAGTTTTTCCATATACACAGATTCAATCAGACCCCCTTAACAAAACCATTAAAGAAGTAGACAACACTCTCAAGAATATCAATCACATTTTAACTAAGAAAGACAAGTTTCATCTGAAGGTTTCAAATCCAAAAATTCCCAACATCTACGGACTCCCGAAAGTGCACAAAGAAGGGAAGAAAATGAGGCCGATAATTAACAACATAGGGTCTCCTACATATCATTTATCTAAATGGTTATGTAAGGAATTTAATAAAATGAATGGATTTGAAAACTCTGCAATAGAAAACTCTTATGAATTGGTAGATAAACTAGAAAACATACAACTACAATCTTCAGACAGATTAGTTTTCATTTGGATGTTGTTTCCTTATTTCCAAGCATTCCAAAAGACGAAACTATGGAAATTTTAGAGATTTGGATGAAAAATAATAAAATTGAAAAAGTAAAGATAGTCGAATATAAAACTTTAACTAAATTATGTATCGATAATATGTTTTTCACCTACAATGGAAGATTTATAAACAAAATTCAGGACTTTCGATGGGAAACCCTTTATCTCCATTCTTAGCTAATCTATTCATGGGGAATTTTGAACACAAGATAATTAACGGACATCGTTTAATTTTCAAGTTCTGGTGCAGATATGTGGATGACATAATTGCAATAGTTAATCATAAACAGATAGATGACGCATTAAAATTATTGAACATTCAAAGTCAAACTATAAAGTTCACTATGGAAAAGGAAATCAATGGAGAAATACCATTTTTTAGATCTCAACTTAAAAAGGAATGAAGAAAATAAGATAGAATTTGGAATTTGACAGAAAAAAGACACATATAGATAACTACATAAAAGCTTTAGGTTTTCAATCACATAGCTCACAAAGAAGCAGTTTTCAATAGTTTTGACACATAGATTAGTGAACATACCAATGAACAAAGAAAATTATGAAAAGAAAAAGAACACATAATCAACGTAGCCACGAAAAATGGTTTTGCTATAAAAATGATACTCAAAAAAATAAACAAGTTCAAAAGACAAAAATTTATTAATCAAAGCACTCTTCTAAAAGTAAAAGAAGATAATGTAAAATTTAGAAAATTCACATATCATCCATTAAAACACCACAAGTTTCAAAAAATTTTTAAAGATTTCAACATAAGGTTAGCACCCAAAAATGACTACAGCATCAGCAGACTGATTAGACCTAATAAGAATGAGAAAATTAAAGAAGAAAACAATCAGGGATTTATCAAATTAAATGTGAAGAATGTGAGAAATTCTACATAGGAAAAACTAAAAGAAATTTGAAAACTAGAGTTAAAGAACATCTCAGGAATGTCAAGAAAGGGGAAGTAGAAAAATCTGCAGTGGCTGCCCATGCATGGTCTGAAAAACATCTTATCGAGAAAGAAGCAAAATTATTAAAACAAATAGAAAAACCAAAAGAACTTACTGTTTGGGAAAAGATCTACATTCAAAAGAGCGAAAAGAAAGAAATTAATGAACTTTGAAATTCCCGGTGAGAATGACCTGGTTTCGAGGTTTTTCAGTCAGCCAATGGAAGGAGAGAAGGACAACTCTTCAAGACGACAGAACAACGGTCGTGATGTTACTGAGGATGGAACAGAAACTATGTTCCGAAACTAGTCTATAATCAAATAAGAAGAACAATATGAGGTGAGTGATAAACATATTCTACCTTAATGAATATACCTCATAGTGAGAATTCCTAAAATAAGTAGATAAATAAATGTTTGAACCGTAATTTACTTCTGCTCCAGTTTCAAGTTCTGATACATAACCTTCTTTTTTTAATATCAAACTGATAATCCATTATAATCAGGGACCTGCAACATTAATAATAAATGAATTCATATTTGAAGAGAAAAATCTTCGCCTAGACCGAGACTCGAATCCGGGACCTTTGGCTTGCCGGGCCAAATGCTCTACCAACTGAGCTACCGAGGCGAGTTACGATATAGACGCAAATTTTTCTCTTATATACGTTGTAATTCCCTCCCGCCAAAAATAATAAAAACATCAAATGAATTCATGTTTGAGTATGTAAGATTTTTTACTAACCAGAGAACAATTAATTTATAGAAAAGGCTCATCATTTAAATGTTATATACATGACTACTAATACTACACTCACAAATTACAGTAATTATCATAGACTGACCATTTAATTACATACCTGTAGGATAATTTCACAAACTAATGTATTGAATTTTTAACTTTAATTAACATTTCAATGCAGCAATTCTATAAGATGAACCTACTGGGATCTCAGTAAGTTACATTACAAAACAAATACTAAATGCAGAGTTTTAAATAAAACATCCAGAAACATGACTGTCGCACATTAATCAAATTTATTAAATTGTATTCAAGATTCTCTCACACACACACAAAAGGTTTTCAAGCACCAGGGACATGTCACTGCAAAATATAACTTTCAAATGCGGTCTCCACACACTCTGAATATGATTTGGCATTTACACCACTCTACATTTTTATCAAAGTATAAGATAAAACATACTTTAGACTCATCTCTTTTTAATGTGACTTTTGCTTTACATATTTTATTACAATTGTTGGCTTCATTATGTTGATTAAGCCTCCACATACTCACTTATACTTTCAAGTGTCTACATTTGTGGGAAAATAAGAACAGAAATATTGTGAGCTATTATGTGTATATTATACAGAGAAATTCACACCACTGAAGTATTCAGATTATAAATACTTCATACCAGAATATTAATTCGTGTAGCTTTACAAACATTTTAGAGTTGTTGAAAACCACAAAAATCAGGAACTTAACGTTTTTGTGAATGATGAATGCAATTCTGCAATAGAAAAGATGGCCACAAAGAGTTTGTTTGAAATATTAGGGTGAAAATCATAATGATGGTATACTCAACATGAATAATCAATGTTGTGGACACATGAAATGGATTGGAGCACAAGGGATTCCACCAAGCATGTACTTTAAGTTCAACATTGATACTTATTCATTTTATCTTTGAAAAACCTTGATTAGGCAGAACACTGATTAATGTCCTGATGTAACCAGTGAATTACATGGTAACTGATATGACAACTGCAACAAAATATTACATTTTAATATTTTTAGCATTCAGATAGTTGGACATTACTTTTTCTTTTCAAAACATTAATATACAGGTTTCAATCTCCTTAACGGAAAATATGGATTTTATATCTTTAATAATCGTACTTAAAATGTATGGTTTTATAACAGTAACTGATGTTACTTAGAATAACTTCATGTTTTACACAGCAAGAGTAAAATAATAATATCTGTGAAGTTTTCAATTTTATTTCAAGAAACAATTGTGAATGTAGTATGTAGGAGGATAACAAAATAATTGTTTTGAGTTTCATGTTCTAATAAATTTTAGTCACTAATCATATAAAATAAAGATAACTGACATAACTATTAATATCTCTGCATGGTCTAAGAGTTTTAATTATAGAGTAATTCCATATGTGACTGACGTTTACAATACACTTTTGCAGCAAAATGGTTGCATAAATATTACAATTGATTGAAATTAGGGGTGTTATCTATGTGATATGATAGAGGAATAGTGTGTGGTTAAGACTGTACTTAAATATACAACTTTTGAAGAAAAACAGTGCTATTTATTATCTATCAAAGTATGTGTGACTGACTGACATAAATGTCAATTCATCATTCAGCTTAACATGTTCATCTGCATCATGCTCTGAAGTGTGATTCCTAATTCAATTTTCCAAAATACCGTTTGGAGGACACATTTCAAGTTACATTCTCAATAAAAAACGAAACAAAAATCGCAATTGAGACCAGAGTTATAACCTAATATATGATGTGTGACTGACTGACTACATTCTGTGACTGACTGACATATCTGAATTTTATTTTGACTTTAATATTCTGGAGCTGTAAATATTATACAAATATTAAAAATAATATGAAATTATAATAGCTAAGTCCACCGCTGTGGTCTCGAGGTAGCGTGCTGCCATGTCACGCAGCGGGCCCGGGTTCGATCCCTGGTCGGGACAGTTTTTCTGGGTGAGGTTTTTATCAGGTTTTTTCCTCACCTGTAAGATAAATGCCAAGAAAACTTTAAGGCCCAAACGGTCCCCGAAACCATATGGCCATCATCATCCTTATCATCATCATCAACGGGAAGCTACCACATCTACAGTTACCAAGTAAAGCTGCAAGCATAGCGTGAAAATGCTATGATTGCAGTGAAAGACCTGCCCTCGGACAGAATTACTATGGATGGATAATACATAAAAAGCGATAATATGGAGATGAATAAAGAACTTCACTCCTTTTATCATGTATAGGAAATGTACAATCTGATAACTGTAAAAATATTAAGTAAATAGTGTAATTTATTTAATTTGGTTACCAAGCATCATTTTAAATTTCACAAAATAAAGAAAATATTAACTTTTTAACAACGTAGGGCCTTCTCTACAGTTAAATGTGCCTAATATGGGTATAATTTTATTACAACCATATTAACTGATTAAAATTTATCTGATACTGTTAATGGATTGAACCATTAAAATAAATAAAAATGCCGATATGGAATTTGCATTGTTCGTTTCAGATCACTAAAATTAACTTTCACGCGTCTCAACTATAAAGACAAAAAAAAAAAAAAAAAAAATTAACGAAAAAGTACAGTAGACAAATTATTGAAATTTGTATTTAAATATGGAAAATTCTGTTATAATTCTTTCAAAGCAACTGATTACAAATTATTTTGCTAACATGAGTTCCATTTTTAAACTAAACAATCGAAATAAATCTCTTACAACGCGCGAAAACTTACTTTATGTTTGTCTGTTTGCAGCAGGTGCACATAGTACAGTGTTGTCATACGTATTTTCACTGTTGGTTTCCAATAACAACGTTACACCCAATAATAATTTTATTTTACACTACAGGTTATACATACTTAATCACATATACTTCACGCCAATTGTATTTTTTTATACAAGAAACTTCATATGATTAAAACTGTTTTTGCAATTAACAAGCATGACTCTGTTTCAATGTGGCAACATCGCACTGTGAATCCCCGATAATACGGCACACATGTCATGTCAAAGGTCAAACTAATGCGTGAACCTTTCAGGTTCAAGGCCTTCCATACACACATTTTCTAAACACATATGAGCCGCGCACCTGCTTCTAATTCCATTGAATTAATAACATACATATTGGAGAATCGCATAATGAAAAATTATTTAAATGCCATTAATAAAAATATAAAATGTAATTAATATAATTAACGTAATTACTTTACAAGACAATGTCGTTAATATTTTTTTGTTAGTTATGTACCGATGACGTAGAATCACAGAGGAAATTTGGATCCATCAATTATCGTATTGTGTACAATAATTTTTGTATGTTTTATGTGACTGACTGTAGCTTACTCTTAATAATTATAGGGCGCATTTTAATTATCTAGAATATTATAATACAATTATTAGTATTACATTTATAATCAGGAAGGACCGAAATATGGTATAACAAAAGAGTCGGTGAAACAAAACAAATTTATACAGTGAAATCGTAAAACAAAATTTCGTTTAATTTTGCATGTGTTTTCAGGTTTCGGAATATATCATGTTCTACTATTAATTTAGATAAGAGAGGAAAGGAGATTACAAGTATTTGATAACAAAGTACTTAGGATCATTTTTGGACCAAAGAGAGATGAACAGACAGGTGAATGGAGAAGACTACATAACAATGAACTACATGGTCTTTATAGGAAGCCAGATATAATAACAGTTAAGTCTCGTAAGACTGCGATGGGCAGGACATGTTGCACGTATGGGGAATGAAAGACTTTCATGGAGGCTTCTTGTAGGAAAGCCAGAGGGAAAACGCCCAGTTGGTAGACCAAGAATGAGGAGGGAGAATAACATTAACTATGATTTGAGGGAAGTAGATTATACAGGGAATGATTGGAAAGCATTAGCTCAGGATAGGGATGTATGGAGAACTTATGTCCGCGCGGCAACCTACGGGTTCGATAGTGTCAGTGAGTAAGTGAGTAAGTATAATCCGTATTTCAAACATTAACTTCTATAATCGGAACATTTCATCTGCAAAAAATATCTCATCGAAAAAAACACTCCTGCGCCAATTTCAAAATTTTCACATCGGTATGACATTTTCATGTAATTACTCTACTTTTAAATCCTTCCGCTGGCTACCTTTTAGCTCAAATTGTCACAGAAGAAGGGCCAGTAATTATTTAATGAAACAGCTGAACCGAACAGTCTACCAGATTTCCTAAACCATGTTTATGTTAATACAGTCCAGCAAGCAACTGACAGCGTTATGCGTATTAGCAATATAAGTGAGGGGACAAAAAGTCAGTCAGTCACGGAACTCCAGCGGGAAAAATAATGACTTTACAAGAAAATGTCATGTATACTTTTTTGTTAGTTGTGTACCGATAACGTAGAATACAAGAGGAAATTTTAATCCATCAATTATTATGTCGTGTACAGTAATTTTTATCCGTTTTCTGTGACTGACTGACCATAACTTACAGTTAACAACTATAGGACACATTTAAGGTATATAGAATATTAGAATCCAATTAATATTGTTTAATTTACGACCAAGGAGGATGAAAGTATGGTTTAACAAAAGATTTTGTGAAATAAAACGAATTCTTACGACCAAATCATTAAACAAGAAATTGATAAAATTTTGCGTATTTTTTCAGGTTTGGAATATGACAAGTTCTACCGCTATTATTAGAATAAAATAATGCACATTTGAAACATTTTCTTATAGAATTGTAAAATTTGATATTTAGAGATATATATTACATCAACAGATTTATTCCTGTGTCAGTTTCAAAATTTTCACTTCGGTATGACATTTTCGTGGAATCGCTCTATAATAAAATAAAAGACCATCTTCGTTAGGTTTACCGTACAGGCCACATGGCCTAAAACGAATTTGTTCATGATGATGAAATATTTTTTTCTTATGTATGAAGTTGTATATTTTACAATATTTATGACATATAGGCACTTGAAAGGCTTTTTAATAGAAACATGACATTAGAAAACAAGGAGGAAAATTTAATTTTCTTGTGTTATGTCAAATTTTACCTCTTCATATTCAAACAAATTAGAATATTCGAATGGAAGAATCTACAAAAGCATGTTCGCTAGGTATTCATCATATTACCACAATTTATACAGACTACTGCTTCATGAAGCTCACTCAACCGTTATTATGGTAAAAATAAATATAATAAAGCCCCCTTGCTGATTAAAAAGAAGTTATTTGAATGTTTCACTAGTATTACCTTTTAACGACAGATATGACTTCAGAAGATAATTTTTCAACAAAACTTATGGGACCTGATGTTTACAGATTATCTTTGTGATGATTAATTTTGATAATAAAAAAGACACTACTGTTGAAGTACAGATACATTACTATAAATTTTACAGAGCAAATAACTCACTGCTTGCATGGTTCCCAGTGAGTGCTCTGGCACTTATTCAATCTCACACCAAGGTATAATTAAAATACTTTTTGTGTTATGTATGGAAGATATATGATTCATTATACAGTTTTTTGATGAATAATATGTGTATGGTGATAAAACTATTGAAAACTCCAGATAAGTAGATGAGAAATTTCCTTAAAATAGTACTGCCTGGTATCCAGACTAGTTTTCCTTATATAATTTTCTTAATTGCAAAGTAGTCTAAGTAAAGTGGCAATGCTACTGTACTCTTAAAAAAAAGTGCTATAACTAATTATGTAACGTATATTTACAAAATTGGATGATATTATTACTACAGAATTCCACTTCAAGCTAGAATATCTTCCAAATAATCACTTATGCTAGTTTACACGTCAACACCTTGATCATAAAAATAAAAACATATTATCTTGGGTTTTGATTACAACTTTTTAACAGAAAAGCATTATTCTAAAAGATCACAAAATTTTGTAAATAATTGGGAATAATTAATAGCATAAAACTGTCCATTTTTGTACAACTAAACATATTTAACATAACATATCGGCAAGATCTGTTCCTTGCTGTGAGACCTGGATATTTATCTTAAATAGAATTATGAGAATTAATGAAACAGAAATATATTTAATGAGTTCATGAACATGATGGCAGTCTTTATAAAGTAGGTACATTTAGCTGAATATATGCCCAAATTTCCATTTAGATATTTTAAATATCAAATGAGATATTTAAGTTTTACAAAATTTTGTTTTCTAACTTACAAATTGAAATTGAAGATATCCTCGCGGAACTGAGAACCATGAGGGGATAAATCCACCCACACTGATGGGTTAATCTGTCAAATAATGTGGCTTACCATAAAAGATTGTGGTAGGTATTTACTTAGGGTCTATGTAAAGCACAAACCATTCCACTTCTAACAATAATCCAATATAATTTCACATTTAAACACAAGACATTTTAAATGAAATAAACTATCTTAAACACTTTCCAAATATTATATTTGTCCATCTTGATTTAAACAAGTTATTACTTACTTGAAATTAGGTCAAGTAGTTTATAGATTTCCTGTTCTGTAAATGGTAATTTGCTAAATTGATAAAACATGAGACAGTATGTAAAAATGATAACATTAGTAAAATAATGTATTTAATTATTAGTTAAATTAATCAAATTTATTTAGTATTTTTGTTAAACAGATACTAATCCATCCTTTTTTTAACATCTGTATTAATTCGAATGCAATAATAAAATTACAAAACTCACATATTAATTCCTGAAAGTGATACAGTTGCTTCATATATATATTTCTTTGTGACAATGTCCAATGTGAAGGGAGAATAAAACAACTTCACTTTGTCACTTTAAGAATAAAATGAAGAAAATGTATCAGATCTTCATTCACAGGTATAATGTGTGCAATGAACTTCCGTAACAAAACCATTATTGTAGCTGATAATTACAAACTACAATGTTAAGAACAGTACAGAAGTTTATGTATGAACATATATTTTTAGTGTGAAAAGTGAAGATCCTTTATTTTTCTCCTTAAAATTTACATTATTCAAAATTAGTAAATGTTGGTTTGTATAAATGAAACTACACAAGTCATAAATCATTAAATTATTATCATCTTATCCACGGAGACGGGGAGTTCTAAATACTTAACATGAATTTGTTGTACCTGCAAATGAAAAACAAAATGTTTCTGGGCAAAAATACCTATTTATAACATAACCCCAATAAACTCTAGAAGATTGTAATGTGAATTTACTAACACCCTGCATATATACACATATAATATAACAGCAATAGAAATTTTGGTAATTATTTACATGTCTAAGAAAGATTTATTTCAATCCAAATTGTTCAAATCAATTAATGATTCAAATATGTTAAATGTAGATTATTTTAAGTGGGAGTTAACACAATTCCTGGCCAAGGGAAAATTTTAGTTTACATTCCTTTAATAGATTTTTAATTTTTCAAGTCATACAGAATAGCAGTGTGCATGCACAAAAATGTATGAAAAGTTTATAGAGTTGTCAGTAGATGGAACCACATATCTGTAAAGTCCTAGAGAAAGTTTATAGAGCTGTAGCTAGATGGAACCACATAGCTGTGAAATCATTATAACCAACCTTCAAAATAAATTCCCAAAAGTTTATTAGAAATGGATATATACCAACTTCCCCCTTCCTAACCTAACAAAATAAATTATATGTCCATTATATGATGTAGTGTACACTAATCTGATATACATTAACTTGTCCAATTAGAACCTAACAAAATTAAGTGAATGGATGTACACGTAGCGACAAAAAGAATGGGCCGACTCTTGATCTCGAATATTTGAAGTTCTAACGCGCGATTCACACAAGTAAACTAATAGCACAGTGGAGCTACAATATGTTTCCCTTCTTCCTTTGAAGAGCATTATTTCTAAACACAACAAGGAAGCGAGAGCTTAGCTCAGTGCCTGGCTTGATTCGTAAGCAAAAATCGTAGGTTTGATTCTCGGCAACGTCAACTGTTAAATTGCTTTATATTTTATTCTGTATATTCATTCTTAAAGAAAAAAGTATTAATTATTTGGAAGTATTACTATTTTTATTATTAATGTTATTATTTATTTATATATAAACAGGTTTGCAGCATAATAAAACATCTTCCTATGCCCAAAGCTATTTTAAATTTCTATTTTATTTTTCTTGGGTACATTTTGAGTTAATATTGATCCCCAGGTAATTACATCATTTGATACATCCCATTAATAATAATAATAATAATAATAATAACATTAATAATAATATCATTAATATTATTATTATAGATGATGGATAAAAATAATAATTTATATTTTTATTACTGTCAATCATCTATGGGCTATTATTATGCTGGATTTGACATATATGAAGTAAGTCCATCGCTGTGGTCTCGGAGTAGCGTGCTGCATTATCACGCAGCGGGTCCGGGTTTGATCCCCGGTCGGGACAGTTTTTCTGGGTGAGGTTTTTATCGGGGCTTTTCTTCAACTGTAAGATAAATGTCAAGAAAAATTTAAGGCCCAAACGTCCCCGAAATCATATGGCCATCGCAATCATCATCATTCATAGTCTTCTTAGGTTAAGCTTAGGGTTAGGGACTCTCCTGGCGCACCATTATCATTATCACCCATCATATCATCGGGGCAACGTAACCCCGCCTTCCAGGCGCCCCAACCTCAGAAGTGGGTTACAAGTACGCCATGCCAGGAGAGAAACCAGGAATGTCGAAAGACAAACCTGGGGCATTATAAAAAAACATATGAAGTAAATATTTTAATTAAAGGATGAAACTTTTTCCTCACTACGTAATAAATAAACTCACAATTATATGGAGCTATATTATATTACCCAAATTTATAGCATTATTATTAAAACGTAATACTGCACACACAATTAAATTTATACCGGTAGCTAAACGGTGTTACAGAGTTTACGGAGGCATGAATATTACTTAAGATAGTGTAGAGTGGACTTGATTATGTGGCAGGAATTAACTGTATAAAAAATAGGATGTATTTTGCGAAAATACAAACGAATAAAAATAACTGTCGGAGGATTTGAACCCTAGCTTTTACAAAACTTTTCATCTTGTTGTAAGTGGTTTAATGATCTACGCTACTCGAACGTCTGATGACAATTGCCTTTGTTTACTTTTACACTATGAACGAGAGTTGAACTTATTTGAAATGTCGCAATTTGAGTAGTGTTGCATTTGTCGAACACTCGTAAATATCTAGAAACATGTCTCCTTCATTGCTCTTTAACTATATAAGACGATTAAAACCAAATACAGCTTATTTAAAACATTTAACAATGCGTTACCTCGTGAACCGCAGCTATGGTCTTTCGAGTATGCGCAGAGGGTCATAACAGGAACTCTGCTTTTTGAAGCGGCTCATTCTTTTTGTCGCTAAGTGTAAATTTCTTACAATATATTTTTCAATGTAGATCATTCCGATTTCTTAGATATCTTCACCATTTAGTAGAAGTTTCGTTAAGCGTTCGCGCATATGCACAATTATTCTGCAGAACTATGAAGAAATCACTGCAAACCTAGATACACGATTAATAATTTAAAAAAGTTAAAAGTATCGTTGCAAATGTTTAAAATATTACAAAATGTTACTAAAGGCAGAAGAGGTATGTAAAATAACAATATTACAAGAATATACTAAAGAAATTCAAGAGGAAGGTAATGTAAAGTTGAACTTAAACGTTGTTAATGAGAGAGAAATTATGTATTTTCAGAATTGTTTACATAAAATCAAGAGGAAGGCAATCTAAAGCTGCACCTAAACATTGTTAATGTGAGAGCAACTTTCTCAGCGTTTTCAGAATTGTTTATTTTTTTCAAGTGACGTCCCAGAGTGTTATGAGTAGGGAAAGTATTTTAAGGTGCTGCACCTTTTCAAAAATATAGCTGTTTTTATACCAATAGTTCAATATATGTATTTGGGGGGATGAAATGAGGCGAAATAAACACAATTTGTTGCACCTTTTGTGAGATTACTACATTTCGCCACCTTTTCCCTCCTTTTTCATGCTTCAGCACTTTTTCCTCCATTCCTCTCTGCGTTTTTAAAAGATAGGGCAGAAACATGTTTTTTCTCTCTTCTTGAATAGCTTTTCAAAATCTCGTTTAAACAGAAGTCAACAATAGAAGATATTAAAATATAATTTATTGTGAAGCGTTGTATTAGCGTCGTTTAAAATGCGCGGGCCGGCTAGAGAAACCTCGCATTGGTGGACTGGATTGGCGAATAGCCAATCGCGAGTCGTGGAATCCACCGAATTTTCTTGGTTAATAGCCAGAGTTCTACCAACATCTGTTCCCCATTTGTCGAAACATCTCGTTCATGGACCAGGAAATTTCCGTCTACTCACCTATAAATATGTTGTGAGAGTGGAACGACCCCCAGTCCCGTACCGGATGGCAAGAAGTTAAATTGGGAGCTAGACTGTGAGGAAGGATTGAGTCTGCAACTGTGTTATAAGTGATAATCTTGTAAAATTTAAAAGAAAAATAGTTGTTAAATCAAATTGTGTTTGAAGGTTTACTGATATTTGTGGAGAAGGAAATAAAGTGAAAAGGAAAATTTTACATATAACTGTGTATTTATTTAAGTCCAAATAAGCTAAAGGAAAACCCCGCACAATCAGCTAGTCCAGAGACAAATGCCTATTAGCAGCTGTGAAGTCAACAATGGTTAATAATAAATATTAAAATATAATTTATATAAACCACCAGTAATTTATATCCCAGCAACAATGGTCAAATTGCAGATGTGAAATCAAATTTAAATTGCACAGTGTTTCTGAAACAGTTTAAAATAAGTTATTTTTGTGCTGGCAATAATTTTACAGTTTTCTATCTATAGACTCTGTTGTTGGCTGTGTTTTACTAGTCTGAACCACAACATATTTTTATTAGTATTACAACTGGGTTTTAACAATAACATGGCCCTACATTCAACGGACACAGCATCCATCAATCAGGCCTAACAGTTACTCAACATCGAATACTTAAGAGTTGGAACTTTTCACAGTGCATGACTACAAGTGTTGCCTGATGTGATTCAGAGTTTGGAAGAACAGTGGAAGAAGTTTATGAGTGTTAGGGACAATTTGATGGATTTGCCAAAGTCAAATTAAACTTAAATTTTAAGAACAATCCGAATGTGGGAACCTTTGCTACTTTAACTGAACTCCCTTCACGAGTGCTTACAAGATATGTTTCACTGATGTCTGTAGATGTCGAGCAGTTTCTTTCCATACAAGAATCTCCTAGCTCAAAGCGCCAGCTACTTACTGCCAAAAACATAGAAATGTTGCGTGTAATCCAATATAATAAGTTGAGTCAGTAAATGGTTACGTCTGTCTCCTAATTCTATTTACTTATTGTATTTACTATAGTGTTGGATAAGGAACTATGAATCACCTCTTACGGACTCTATAAATAAGAAAAAGCTGGTGCAAAATAATATACATATTCTAGAAACTGAGTTTATACAACTGGTTTAAACCGTAATACAGTTGTTACAGCAGCACCTTATTTTTTGCACCTTTTTGTATGTATTATCAGAACCTTTTTTCCCCCTTTTACGACCAAAATTTGCACCATAAAATCCTTTCCCTAGTTATGAGCTATATCAATAGGTAAAAATTATAATATACTCAACAATAGAAGGATAATAAATTAACCAGATCATAATCGAGAGGAAATCCAACAAGAGAGAGAAACATGGACACCACTAACAATAGAAGAGGTTCAGAATGTCATAAACAACACCAAAAACAAGCGCTACAATGAATACATTAAGGACACAGCTCAAATATTGTTTTACCAGTGTTGACGAAACTATATAACAAATGTCTAGAAACAGCATCCATACCAGAAAAATGGAGGCAATCATTAATAAAAGTGATGTACAAAGGATCATATGACCATAATGACCCAGTAAATATAGAGGAATAGTATTGGAAAATATCTCTTCAGGATATTTACAAGAAGAATAATGAATAACATAACTGAAATAATAGAAAAACAGTTACCTGAAAAACAACTTGCATTCAGAAAAGGAAAATCAACAATAATGGCAATAGAATAACTACTGAAGAAGACATGGGATGTCTTGGACAAAAGAGTGAATTTCTATACAGTATTTATAGACTTCACCAAAGCTTTCGACAACATAGATAGAGACCTCACGAAGAAAAATACTTGAGGAAACTCTAGGTAAATACAATACCTGGACCAAAACCATCAACTCGATATTAAGATGGAATGAAATAAAGATATCAGACAACCACTCAATGTCAAAACCGATACTACAAACGAATGGGGTCTTGCAAGGGGTCCAGTAAGTTCTCTGCTGTTTATCTTGGCAGCAGAAGAAATAATAGAAATGACATAGAGGGAGGGAATAAACTCTTATGCATATGTGGATGACATAGTTATAGGATTAAATGAACTCACAAAATTACAGGAAATAATAAACATCATGGAGGAATTGTGCAAAGAACACAAATTTGAAGTAAATTTAGAAAAACATTTCAGAAATGGCAGAAGAATACCGGAAAAAGCAGAAATCTTGATACAGAACAGAAAATTGAATATTGTATCAGACAAGTATCTAGTCCTGACGTTACAACCCAACACAAAACACATCAGGCCTGACGTTACAGCCCAATACAAAACACATCACAACACAAGCAATGAGAGTGATGCACGATATTGAAAATGTCACATATCTGATACTAAAAACACCAATGGCACGTTCAAAACCAAAATAATGCTAATACTAAGTTATGGCATAGAAATAATCGGAGAGTATCTAACAATGGCTGATCTAGAAACACTAGAAAAAAATAAAAGCCACTTACTTAAAGAAGGCAATTTGAATCTCCAAGAACATGAGATTGAGATTTGTATGTATATCTACTCGCAAGGAGGCCTTCCTTATTGAAGACCTAAGGATGAATTGATCTTACCCAGAACTAAAGCTTCGCAATTTTTACAACAGTCGAAAAGAAAAGAGAAGGCACTCCATTAGAATTTTGCGGTACAGGTGCAATGATACATTGATAATGGACAAAAGAAAACTTTGAATTGTGACATATAATAACAAGACTGGCAGACCATGGATTCTACCAACTAACCCTACAAAATCACACCATACCACGAACCAAATGAATCATGTGAGTGTAAATTGTGCAACAAAAAATGTGAACGCTATCATATCAAATTAAGCACATAGAAGCAAGGTCACTAAACAAATACACAAAGCACAAATTGTAAAATATGATATTAATATAAATGTCCATTTGGCTGCGATAAGAATAATAAATGTTTAAAAATTATAAAAATAGCCAGTTTCCGTTAAAAGATAACATCTTAAAAGACAGCTGATATAAAGTTTTGAACACATGCCACTAAATTTTTTCTAAGTCCGCACCAACAGATGAAAGTGGATATAATTTTTAATCATGCAATGCTGCCAACATACACAAGGATGTTTATATAATTTAATAACTATTTTGGCCTAAAATAACCTAAGAACTAACTTAATGCAATTTAATTACTCTATCCTGTAAAAGTATGAAATAGGTAGTATAAATAGTAAATTCTGAAATTCTCAAGTATATGTTAATTGCATTCGAGTAAAGAAATAAATTGGCGGGAAAAAATATATATGGCTGCTACATCAAACGATACAAAGAGTTAAATATTCCATTAAAATATAAGTAAAGTAAAGTAATCCCACTACAGGCCTCAGGAGGCCCCTTGGGGCAGTAGGAGGTTAAGGCTCCCACTATTTCTGGACAATCGGCACTTGATGTCAGCCGGGTTGTCAGCCCTGCGTGACGGCCGCCTTTACCCCCAGAACAAGTGTCTGGTACTCATTTCCGTTAGAGGCTGAGTCGACCCCAGGGCCATAGTGCCGCCAGAAGGTTTGGGTCAGTTTAAAAATCCTGACATATAACCGAAACATAATTATAAAACATTCAAAATAGATGTTAGGTGATAATTAATGCTAAAAAAAATTAGACTCAACGGCACTTCTACTATCTCAAAATTTTTCTGTTATATTGCCGTAAACTATAGCTTTTGTTCTGTACTTACGATCATTTTCTAATATTTTAAAACGTTTTAAAACATTATTAGACAATTTTAAAGTATTTATTTAAATACGTAAATCGCAATATTATGAGACTGTTAGACTTTTGACGCTAACTGCTATTTTCTCCACAGAGTATATTACTTAGTCAATGATTTTTCTATTGCTGTTTTGGGTTATCGCTGGTTGGATCAGCGTTAGGGAGTGATAAGTAAGTGTACACCCATTTTTAATAAACGTTTGGTAACTCACTATGATGTTTGTGGGTTATCATTCAATGATAACGTTATCGCTGCTACTTCTAACTGCTACCGTGTATTCGCAGTTCTTTGCAGTTTTGAGATAGTGTAAGTGCAGTTTTTCCAAAAATTAAATCCGTGAAAGCAAAATAAATAGAACGTAGGGCATTTTAAAATCGAGGTGCATGTTGGAAACTTGAGCCAGACAGCTAACCTAAATTCAATTTAATAATAAATGTTATACAATACATGGTATATCTGAATCATTATAGTTATTGTTTTATATTAAAAACTGACGAGTTTACATGTGAAATATTATAGCTTTACTTGGAAATGTGACCCAGAGAAAGGAACAAATGCGAGGTTATGTGAGTTAAATTAGTATATTAACTTCACAAGTTTTTAGTGTAGTACTGTGTAAATGAGAAAAACGCCCAAATATAAGCTGGACCTTAATTAAATATAGCGTGGAGCTAAGTTAAAATATAATAAAACTGACTCAGAAGACAATATCAAAATGACGTCTACACATACTGTTTTAATATTAATGTTGTTCATGGTTACAATGACAATTCAAGTTTGATGGTCACTTCAACGAAATGATCGGTTGACAAGTAAACAATAAACTAAATTTCTTATTTTTTTCCAATAATTACACAACATGGACAAACAAAAAAACTATTTGCCTCCATACCTGTTGCACAGCTTCCTTCGGTTCTCTATGCGAGGTTCGACGCTGTAGTATCCAACAGGATAGAGAACATTCATCACATTTTCTTATGTTGCATCACTGCGAAACAACAAAACTTTTTCAGTGCACACACTTAATTCCTGCAGTGGTACTAGTACCACGGCACTTAAATCCAGAAAATACCCCTGTAAATCTGCCGGCAGAGGCATGCCGAGGGATTTAATTTTCTCTGGCTTCAGTGTCATTTAAATGCCGTGGTACTAGTACCGCCGCCGAACTCAAAGTGTTAATATTTTTTGTCGTATTTTATTTCCGTCTTTGATCCGAGGCTTGATCCTTCGGACTGCGAGCAATGTATAAGATACAGTACACCGTGAAGTGGGTTGCTTGTCCGTTTTCATGGCGGGTTTATTATTCGGGGTTTCCTCCCTAGGCCGATTGCCTTCACCCATTTCCAGAGCTCAGCCTGCTCCGTTTTAATTCGGAGTTGTCTCTCCTAGATTGGCTGTCTTGCAGGACTAACGAACTCCATCCGCCCGTTTGTCAATCTACAAGGCAGTAGATGTAGAGTTGCCTCTTCCGTCAGGTACACCGTACCGAAGGACTCCTTCTTCTCTGCCGTTGAGGTTGAAATATATGGAATATGATATATATGGAGGCCAATGAAAAATATGGGGAACATTAAGAAGAAATAAAGTGGAAATTAGGGATAGTATACAAACAAATTGACAATGAAAGAATGGAATAATTATATCCAGAAACTATATAAACAAGAAGAAAGTAATCACGATGTTATGAATATCAAATTCAAGATAAATTGATTAAAATAACAATAGATGAAGTAACTGACACAATACGGAGATTGAAAAATTGAAAGGCTGCAGGTGCTGATACGATAACAAATGAAATGTTAAAATATGGGAGAATACAACTGATAAATGAACTACAGAAGTTATTCCAAAATATCGTAATAAGCGGTACCACCCCACTAGAATGAAAATCGAGTATAACTATTCCAATATTTAAAAAGGATGATAAAACTAAACCAGAGAATTATCGCGGAATTACATTATTTATTAGTTCTCTAAAAGTATTCACAAAAATATTAAACAATACATCAAATGCATTAATCCATATTAAAGAACAGCAAGGATTTTGGAAAAAATAGATCCACATTAGATGCAATTTACGTAGACAAATTGTGGGGAAAAAAAAATCATTGGAATTCAATTAAAACAGCATTCGTATGTTTCATAGATATGAAGAAGCTTTTGATAGAGTACAGCTTGAAGATGTTGTACATATCTTGAGAGAGAATGAGATTCCTAATGAACTGGTTAGAGCAGCGATGTAAAACACGAGCTCTGTGAGACGGTGCGCTCCGATATGCACCAGGAGCGCTCCGCTGAACAGGTAATGCTACCTGGTGACTTGGTTCAGTTTCAGTCGTCAAACGCAATGATGAGCATAGCTACGTTCAGCAATGAGGCCTTGCGAGAATCAAGCCTTCGCATTTTTTGGCACAGAATATGTCTCCCAATTTTGAAACGGTTAAATTAGCTAATTCGATGAAAAAACAAGACAAAAACATAAAAATCTCCTTTAAAACTAATAACAAGCTCAACAACATCGTATCAAATATATTAAGTAACAAATAAATACGAAAATAAAGACGTTTATAAACTGAAGTACAAAATTGCGATAAGTTTTACATCGGTAGAATAAAAAGAAATTTTAACACAAGATATACTAAACATTAAAAAAATATTATTTATTATTATTATTAATATTATTATTATTATTATTATTATTATTATTATTATTATTATTATTATTATTATTATTCAATCCCCAAATATTTTCAAACCCTATCTCGCCACAAAGGCATTTTAGGGTTGTAGCTTATTATAACAATATTACGAGTATCTTATGGTTTTGAATAAGTGTTTTGAATTACATAAATCGTCTATACGTGTAAGAGAAAATACTACATATTGTTATGAATGTGTGTTTCATAAAATGTTTATAATAATTTTGGTTCTTAAAATCACTTCACACATTAAGGCAGAAGCCTCGTCATCATTTAATAGTAAGTTTAACCAGAATCGTTGTCTTTCGAAAACAGGACAATCAAATAAAACATGTTTTACAGAATGTATTGATTATTGACATTTACAGTTATTATCACTGTCTGGGTTAATATTAAATCACATAAAATAACTTCCAAATTTTCCATGGCCAATCATAAATCGTGTTAAAATGAAATTTTGAATTAAATGTTTTATATTTAGCTTATGGTGTACTGTAGGAAAGAAACGCTCTTTAGTCAAAGCACCATTTGCACTCATCCACTGTTCATTCCAATCAGTGATGATATAGTCCAATACTTTACATAGGATATTGGACACTTTGAAAATTAATTATGAAGCTCAATATATGCTGCAGATTTAGCTAGTTGATCAGCACGTTCATTTCCCACAGTTCCCTGGTGTCTTCATATCCAAGACAAGCACAGGTGTATTGTGTATTTTATTATGTTATGTTATTTTTTATACATAACATAACAAAATATTAATAACGTAGAAAAATTAAGTTTTTCCAAACATATACTAGAAACGGATCATCAGTTCGACAAAATCGATGACACTATGTCAAAATTACACAGAAAGAATAACAACAAGATTAGCATCGTAGAAGACATAGACATTTTAAAAGCAGCTGAGAATAAAGACTTGCTCAACAAGAACACGCCCGCAAACCTGAACCCATTGTACAACTTATACAGCAACATTGGTATTGTAGCCTCACAGCGACTCGCTTTGTTTCCCCGCAGGTGTTATATATAATTGAATACAAAGATGCCGATTACCGCCACTATAATAATTCCGTATGTTAATCATTATCGAACATTGTCGCTTCCGTTTTTACGTTTTGTATGGTTTCCCTGCCTCTTCGCTTTTGGAGGAGGTATGCAATTTTATTTATTTTTTCTAATTGACAAATAAATTTTAGTTGTTTTTGTACCCCTCTCTTTTCTTTAATGAAATTTCCATCTCCACAGAAAGAGTAGTTTACAGTTTCAAGACAAACGGCTGGTGAAATATGGAATTTTAGTACGGATAGTTAGGCGATTACGGGATACATATGTAACCTGCAGATATATGTTGCAGAGGGGAAACGATTAGAAGAAACACTATTTTGCGTTCTGGAGCCGAAGTTATATCTGTGGCACCATGTCTACCAGGATAATTATTATAATAGTGTCGCTATAGCTGAAAATTTGCTCGAAAGATAGACGAGAATTTCTGGAACAATACGGATTAACAGGGGGCATCAAAAATCATTCGTGGAAGCAGGAAATAAATTCAAACCAGGAAAGAGTATATTTTGTAGTAAGACGGAAGTTTTGATTTAAACATGGAAAGATAAAAAGAGACGTAAGAATGGTTAGCACACTGCATCAGGCAACACGTGCATGGGAGGGGTAAAGTTGTAAAAAATGCCCTATTGAATACTTCAATATAACTAGCATGTGAATGGCGTAGACAGGGCTGACCAGTACCTATCACAAATGCCACTCTCGTTTCACCTTAGGAAAACAGTGAAATGGAGCAAGAAAGTTGAACTGTGGCTTCTGAATTGTGTACTCTTTAATGCTTTCAGGGTCTATACATTTCAAAACCCTAACAACAAAATGTCAAACAAATGTTTTGCTTGAAACAGCCTCTTGTTTGGCAGTCGCAAAATTAGGAACAGTTGACAGGGAAGAGGAAGAAGAACATAGAGCAAAGGAAACCACTTCTAGGACACCAGGTCAAGACCCACCAGATAGGCTGTCAGGAGACATGAAGAAACATAAATTAACACCAATTGTGACTGGAAAGAAAAAAATACGCCTCCAAACCTTGCCGCATTTGCAGTGAACACAAGAAAAGAAACTAGCTATATATGCTTATTTTGCACTGTGCCCTTACATAAAGGGGAATATTTCCAACCCTCGTTCTTCTACTAGAAGGTCTGGTGAGAACACTCATAAAGAATTATTTATGTATTATTGTTATTGACTGTAAATATATTGATGTGAAAACCACACTGTGCTAGCGCGATTTAAAATTTAAAAGTCCACCCCACTGACAGAAATGTCCGGTCTAGCAGGGGTGGGTGGAACGCACAGCTGTAGGTCACCAATGTGTTAATATTAAATTAGTAAATGGGAGTAATAGACGAATAAATATTATTGCATTAAGCCATCTATTAAAATTGGTATGATATTAGATCCCACAATTTTGAGACAAATAGTAGCCAACCTGAGGAAGTTGACTCTGAAAAGAATGCCATATATGAGCCAACAGTTGACTATTACAAAGATAAATGCCAATTAGATAGTGTAACTGCCACAGTCGGGTCAAGAGGTACTATAGCAGGATTCTTAGCTAAATTTTGGAATTTCTTAGATTTGGACAGGGTGTATCTTTCTAAAATTGCCATCGCTGCCATTAGATAATTTCAATATAAAAAAACATGTCTTCAAAAGTCCTACTTCATAGAACATATTTCAATTATAATTTGAACATTTTTAATGTACTTTATACATTTCGAAAATTGTATGTATCACTTTGTCCTTGTGGCAATCCTCTAATGAGGAAAGTTTTACATAAAAAATGTCGTGTTTCAAGTAAGAATGTCCGGGAATTAGCAGCCTGAAAAGAGGTGATTTATTTTCCTACAGTGGGAAAAATAAATATACCCACTAATTTTGATTACTGTATCAAGAAATATTAAATCATGTTTTGTTAAAATGGTGTAAACACATGGACATTTTAAACATATTCTTATATTTTTATTTTGTTTGTATGTAGAGGCCTGTTGGATCTTAACTTTTTTTTCCCAGGCAAATATTAAATATTGCAGATTAAAATCTGTTGAGGTATTATTTAATACCATTAATTAACAAATGCTTTACTCCTGTTTGTGCGTTGTTTTATAATTCGATTCCTTCTGTTATAAGTTTTCATGATAATGGTATACTTTCATACAGGTCCCGCCGGAGAATTTAGGAAGTAGAATGCAAGCTCCAGAGTTTGTACCGCACTTCGCGCGAAACATGGAGCTCTGAAATGTGACATGCCTGGATTAGAGAAATAATATCAATTAACTCTCACTGCAAAAGAGTAATCAAAGTAAAAGAACAGCAAACTGAAGAAATAACGCTCACACAAGGTCATCAGGCAAGGTGACTCTTAGTTTCTCATTTATTATTATAATGGATACAATTATTAAAAACATTCCACCAAGTTTGGGTTATAAAATGGGAAACACTAGATTTCACTTGATATGTTACGCAGGTGGTCGTTCTTCTTTCAGAATCAGAAGATAATTTAACATAAATGCCAGAAAATACAATATGGAAATTAGCACGAATAAGACAAAATGCTTGACAATATCAAAAGAACCAGTAAGATGCAAATTAGAAGTGGAAAGAAAAATTGTACAAGTATCAGAACATAATTATTTAGGTGCATTAATAACAAACACTAAAATTTTAATAAGATAAGAAAAGAAACAAGCCGATAAAGCAGCACAAATATCTGGATATATGAAAGATTTAATTTGGCGCAACAAACATATGTCATTAGAAAGCAAAACCCGCATATACAAAACAATAGTTCGACCAATTATCGTATATGGAGCATAAACTAGGGCTAATACAACAAAAAACTAAACAATTAATAAGCACATGTGAAATGAATATCTTAAGAACTATTCAGGGGAAAACATTATTTGATAAAATACACAACACAGAAATTAGGGACAAATGTCATATTCAAGACATACTTACTTACTTACTTACTCACTGGCACTATCGAACCCGTAGGTTCATGGCCGCACGGACATAAACTCTCCATACATCCCTATCCTGAGCTAATGCTTTCCAATCATTCCCTGTATAATCTACTTCCCTCAAATCATAGTTAATGTTGTTCTCCCACCTCATTCTTGGTCTACCAACTGGGCGTTTTCCTTCTGGCTTTCCTACAAGAAGTTTCCATGCACGTCTTTCATTCCCCATACGCGCAACATGTCCTGCCCATCGCAGTCTACGAAACTTAACTGTTCTTATTATATCTGGCTTCCTATAAAGACCATGTAGTTCATTGTTATGTAGTCTTCTCCATTCACCTGTCTGTTCATCTCTCTTTGGTCCAAAAATTTTCCTAAGAACTTTATTCTCAAATACTCGTAATCTCCTTTCCTCCCTTAAAGTAAGAGACCATGTTTCGCACCCATATAATATAACTGGTAGAATAATAGTTTTATATCATATTCAAGACATAACAAAATTTATTATAGATAGACGACGATATTGAAAGGGTCATACAGAAAGAATGGAAGACAACCGACTTGCAAAAAGAACTAAAGAAGATGGACCACTGGACGAGAGAAGAACAAGAGGAAGACCAGCCAAGAGATGGATAGACAGTGAATGCACAACCAAATCGTCTTCCTCCGAAGAGTGATTTTGGAAATAAACAGGATGAAAATCTTACAAATTATGATTAAGAAGAAGAAGACTTAATCAATAGCCTGTTCAAGACTGGTTATTTATGTTCAGACTACCTTTGTCTGTACTCCAAACCGTTTATTGTTTATTATTCATGTTCATAATAATTAGAGCCTGGAATTTTACGTAATATTAATATCCAAACATGTAGTAAAATAGTCAATATATATATTATATTTTTACCATCCATCCATCCACAGTAATTCTGCTCGAGGGCAGATCTAACATCTTCATGTTATGCTTTGCAACTTTATTATGGAATTGTAGTTGTGGTAGCTTCCCGTTGCTTTTCCACACCGGTGAAGGATGATGATGATAATGATGACCATATGATTTCGGGGATCGTTTGGGCCTTAAAGTTGTATTGATATAAGTCTTACAGGTGAGGAAAAACCCCGATAAAAACCTCACCCAGAAAAACTTTCGAACCCGGGCCCGCTGCGTGACAAGGCCGCACGCTACCTCGAGACCACAGCGTTGGATATTTTTACTATGTAGTATCAAAATGTATCGGCTCTTTATACTAAATACTCAGGAGATTAAATTTAATTTGCGAACTTGAGTATACTGTTCCAAATTATCTAAGTTTTTTTTTAAATATTTAAACAAATATGTTTAATTTGGAAGCCTGTATGTAGTCTAGAATTTTTTGTTTTTTTAAACATTTCTTAAAAATATAATTTAAAAGTCTGTATGTAGTTTTGTATTTTAAAAGTTTTTAAGTACATTTTTAAAAAATATTATTTGAAAACAATATTTGCAAGTAATCAATTGAGTTGGTGTTTACTTGATGAAAATCCATATTTATTAATTAAATAAAAATAAAACTACATTTTATTTTTTCAAAATTAACTTCTAATTCCTCCTACAATTTTATTTCATCATCTGCACATTACATATGTGTTGACGGCTTACAAGTTCATCATCTGCACCTCACATATGTGTTGACAGCTTACAAGTTCATCATTTGCACCTCAGATGTGTCAACGGCTTGCAAGTTCATTATCTGCACCTCAAATTTGTGTTGACGACTTACAAGTTCATCATCTGTACCTCACATATGTGTTGACGGCTTACAAGTCATCATCTATACCTCACATATGAGTTGACGGCTTACACGTTCATCATCTGCACATCAAATTTCTGTTGACGGCTTACAAGTTCATCTACACCTCACATGTGTTGACGGCTTACAAGTTCATCATCTGCACCTCTCATAAGTGCTGACGGCTTACAAGTTCATCATCTGTACCTCACATATGTGTTGACGACTTATAAGTTCATCATCTGTAACCACACATACAGGGTGTATCAAAATGGATGGCGCAAACTTACGTGGTTGAAAGTACACGATATTAGAAACAACAATGTCCCAGTAAACATGGGTCCGCAAACGAGCCGTTTGCGAGACAATTACGAATGTATGGTTACATGCCGCCACTGACGTCTTTGTTTGTAACATCGTACGGTTTACTTCTTGTGCACTTGAAGCCGTCCTATGTTCTTTGTTTACAAAACTGAACATTGCCGAGAGGTGGAGTTGTAATCAAACCATACACGCAGAACGTACAGGATGGATACAGTACATAGTCTCAAAAGGTATCAGTCTCGTCTGGGAAGTGCCACTTGTGCTGTGTTGTAGTTACAATGGAACCTTACAGTAACGAAGAGTTATGCGGATATGCATTTAGTGTACGGTAGGGCTAATGGCAATGCACAGGAGGCTGCACGCTTGTACCAAGAAACATATCCTGATCGAAGACACCCCGAAAGTCATACATTTTCAAGGGTCCATCAGCGCCTGAGAGGAAATGGGGTTTTGCACATGGCAGAGCAGTAGGTGGGCCTGTTCACTTTATGCCTGAGATTGAGGATATGGTGTTGGAAGCAGTACAGCTCTCTCCAGGAACCTCGACGAGAATTGCCACACAAGTGCCTGTACTAAGCCACAGTAGTGTATGGAGAGTTTTACAGCGCAATTTACTGCACCCTTACCAACTCCAACGAGTTCAATGTCTCAATGATGCGGACTTTGTTCCTAGAGTGATGTTTTGTTAGTGGATGCAACAACAGACTGTAGTCAACCGTCGTTTCGCATGTAACATTTTATTTACAGACGAAGCAGGATTCGCACGCGATGGTGTTTTTAATTATCATAATACACATTTTTGGTGTGAAATAAACCCACATGCTGTTCATGAGTCACCACATCAGCACCGTTTCTCACTGAATGTGTGGTTAGGGGTACTAGGTGATCATCTCATTGGGCCACACATTCTTCCACGAAAACTTAATGGACGGAGGTACCGTAGGTTTCTGCGGCGTCATCTTCCAGGATTGCTTGAGGATGTTCCCCTTCAGCAACGTCGGAGTTTGTGGTACATGCATGATGGAGCTCCGGCACATTTTGCTGCTGCTGTGGGACGGCATCTAACGCGCAGATACGGCCAAAGATGGATAGGTCGAGGCGGATCTGTACCTTGGCCTCCAAGATCACCTGATCTAAAACCTTTGGATTTTTGTATCTGGGGTCATCTCAAAAGCGAAGTGTACAGCACACCCGTAAACAGGGTTGAAGAACTGGAGCAGAGAGTTGTACATGCTTGTCAAAAATTCAGAAATGATCCAGAGACTTTCGAAAGAATTCGACGTTCGTTGCAGAGACGAGCGGAGTATTGCATCCATATGCAAGGAAGACACTTCGAACACCTCCTTTAACAGGTAACCCATAAGTGAAGTGAACTGTGCACAGTGAATAAAATGAGATTAAAAATTAATAGTAAAGTCTAAATTCAAATTAATTTGTTCCAACTAGGACGATGTTTGCACTGAAGTCAGTGGCGGCTTGTAACCATACATTGGTAATTATCTCGCAAACGGCTCGTTTGCGGACCCTTGTTTACTGGGACATTATTACTTCTATAATCGTGTACTTTCAACCATGTAAGATTGCGCCATACATTTTGATACACCCTGTATGTATTGACGGCTTACAAGTTCATCATCTGTACCTCACGTATGTGTTGACGGCTTACAAGTTCATCATCTGTACCTCGCATATGTGTTGACGGCTTACAAGTTCATCATCTGCACCTCACATAAGTGTTGACGGCTTACAAGTTCATCTATACCTCACACATGTATTGACGGTTTACAAGTTCATCATCTGCACCTCACATAGGTGTTGACGGCTTACAAATTCATCATCTGTACCTCACATATGTGTTGACGGCTTACAAGTTCATCATCTGCACCTCACATAGGTGTTGACGGCTTACAAGTTCATCATCTGTACCTCGCGTATGTGTTGACGGCTTACAAGTTCATCATCTGCACCTCACATAGGTGTTGACGGCTTACACGTTCATCACCTGTACCTCACATATGTGTTGACGGCTTACAAGTTCATCATCTGCACCTCACATAGGTGTTGACGGCTTACAAGTTCATCTATACCTCACATATGTATTGACGGTTTACAAGTTCATCATCTGCACCTCACATAGGTGTTGACGGCTTACAAATTCATCATCTGTACCTCACATATGTGTTGACGGCTTACAAGTTCATCATCTGTAAACACACATGTGTGTTGACGGCTTACAAGTTCATCATCTGTACCTCACATATGTGTTGACGGCTTACAAGTTCATCATCTGCACCTCACATAAGCGTTGACGGCTTACAAGTTCATCATCTATACCTCAAATATGCGTTGACGGCTTATAAATTCATCATCTGTACCTCACATATGTGTTGATGGCTTATAAATTCATCATCTGTACCTCACATATGTGTTGATGGCTTACATGTTCATCAACTGCACCTCACATATGTGTTGACGGCTTACAAGTTCATCATCTGTAACTCACATGTTTTGACGGCTTACAAGTTCATCATCTGTATCTCACATATGTGTTCACAGCTTACATCATCATCTGTACTTCACATGTTTTGACGGCTTACAAGTTCATCATCTGTACCTCACATATGTGTTGACGGCTTACAAGTTCATCATCTGTACCTCACATATGTGTTGACGGCTTACAAGTTCATCATCTGCACCTCACATAAGCGTTGACGGCTTACAAGTTCATCATCTATACCTCAAATATGCGTTGACGGCTTATAAATTCATCATCTGTACCTCACATATGTGTTGATGGCTTATAAATTCATCATCTGTACCTCACATATGTGTTGATGGCTTACATGTTCATCAACTGCACCTCACATATGTGTTGACGGCTTACAAAGTCATCATCTGTACTACACATATGTGTTGACAGCTTACAAGTTCATCATCTGTAACTCACATATGTTTTGACGGCTTACAAGTTCATCATCTGTATCTCACATATGTGTTCACGGCTTACAAGTCCATATTTTAAATAATCCACATTATTTGCCGGATAATTCAATTTAGTACTTTCAAGATTTGAATGTCAATTCTATTTATATCAATGCTTCTGGATTAAAAAAATAATGTCAAAATTTTTCATTCTTTCGATCATTTAAAAAACATAATTATTATCTTCAACCAGTTTTTGCAATTCTCTTCAACCAAGTTGCTGACTTGAAATCCTATCTTTCAGTTACCAACAATGGAGTAGTTATCACCTCAGGCACTCGTTCGTTAGTTCTGGAGTTACTGCAGATTTTATAAACTGATGGTTTAAATTGATGAAGCTAAAACCGGGCTCTTTCTGTGGGAGTTTCCTGATCATTCGATATTACATAGGATATCCTAGTAAAATGGAATTGGCATATTTCGTGTTGACAATGTTAAAAACAGAGAAATGGAATTAATATTCAGAGGTTCATCTAGAGAACTCTCTTATCTGCAATGAAATAATCCATTCATTTAAGTTATATTATATTCCAGTTCATATCCTATCAAACTTTAAACGTGAAGTGATAGTATACATTGTTTTGCTTCCTTTTTTTGCATAACCTCATAATTTTGTTGCAACTTTTATCGATGGTGTTGAAAGTGAACCATTATTTGCTACTGTGTATCTTTAATGATATATTCAGAATAATCCAGATATACTTCTTTTTGGAACTTTAATTCTAAGTTAAAGATAGAAAATTCATTTTAATTAATATATCTTTACAAATAATTTGATTGCTTTCTATTCAAGTGGATATATCCTGAATAAATGAGTGGGTTGATCCCACTACCTGCTTTAACATTTCTTTTGCAGTAAGAGCTATCTTCATAGTTGTGTATCCAGTTCCTTTGTCAAGAGCTTATATGCTTAGTGCTGAAGTGAATTTAGAGAAAGTAGAGATGGTGTATTGCTCGATAAACTGAAGGAATAATGACTCTTCTGGCCATGTTTGGGAAATTCAGTTGAAATTGATAAAAATTGTATATTGCAAAAAAGTGTGTAGTCTCAATTAAAGTACAATTTTCAATAATACACACAATAATCTAATATACCTATTTGGATTTCAATGAATATCCATCAATTACAAAAAAATTGTACAATAGATCCTAATAGATACACTTTTGACAGAATCTATCTCATTTATGGAATTATCTATCCTAGATTAAAACATAAGAATTAATTTGAAGTCTCATTTTTATCAGAAAAACAGAAAATGTATAAGGTTACAACAGTTTTATAAATTATACATTCAGGACAGAAACAGCAATTAACAAAATACAAACACAATTAAGATAAAATTGCAAATGTCATTATAGTATAAGAGTACATGTATTTGTAAAAATTACAGAAAGTGGAAAGTAATTATAAAAGTCAGGGAAACAAATGTGATATTGTAACATAGTTAATAATCCTACAGGATCCTGGATTTCTCAACTAAAGTACTGCCCAAAAGCACTACTCTCCACCAGCATATTAGTGACAGGAAGCAGATGTTTCACAGTATTCATTTAAACATATATTTTTATACCTGAATAGGATTAGATAATATTGACTGAAGTGTCCCAAGTATTGCTAAAATATTATTTAATAAAATTAATACATTTACCTATGTTAAAAAGAACACTGTAGTGGTTTGCAAATAAACAAATCATTTTTTTAAATATTCAATATCTGTATGAAAAATTTAATAGTAATATAGTATTAGCACAGTTTCTATTTACTTCTGAGCTAATGGATCATTACAAGGAAACATTTATTTGGTTTCTGATTTCTGTAATAATGTATAACCTTTGAAATAATTGATGGCGCACAGATAATTTTCAATTCTCAGAACGAAGCCACTGCGCATGATCAGAGATAAGCTATTTGGTTCACAAGTTTACAACTATTTGAGAAACTAAATCCGTTCTATTTCGTTGTGTGTCGTGCAATGGAAAATTTCGTGTAAATAAGTAGTGCGGTAAATACTGAAAATAAAACAAAGCAAACGAAATTAAACAAAATAAAGAAAATTAACTGAAATAAGGACAAGAGAGAATAAAAAGCATGACAGCAGGATCGAACACGCGACCTCATGCACGGGAAACAGAAGCTCCCTCCACTAGACCACAACCATCTCTCCTAGAAATTGTCTGTATGAAGCGATGCAGTACTTCAGGACTTACTCGAATAATGAAATTAGATATCAATTTAATTTTATATTAATCAGACGCATTTTGTATTAGTAATGGAAAGAAATAATTTGATTATGCCACGTGTTTTGTAAAGAAAGTAATGAGACGTTACAATCGTTATTCATTTTCTATATATATATTATATATATATATATATATATATATATATATATTATATATATATAGCTGTATATGATCTGTTTCCATTATTTATTTATTTCCATATATTCCATTCCATAGTAATTCTGCCCGAGGGTAGGTCTTTCACTGCAATCATATCATTTTCATGCTATGCTTTGCAACTTTACTATGGAACTTTAGGTGTGGTAGTTTCCCGTTTCTTTCCCACACCGGTGAAGAACGATGGTGATAATGATAAGGATGATTGCCGGATGGTTTTCGGGAACCGTTGAGCTCTAACCTTCCTGACATTTATCTTACAGGTGAGGAAAAACCCCGAAAAAATCTCACCCAGGAGCCTGTCCCGACTGAGAATATTTCCATATATATACAAATTTATTTATATAACGAAGCCTGGTAACATGTAGGCATTATGAAAATTAACGACGTTATCAAATAATAATAGAAAAAATCGAACGTGGGCCCGCGTCGTTGGAAAAAGTTCATCTTTCCGAATGCTCCTCTGAAGCGAATGATTAGAATACTGCATGAAGAGAGACTTACGCCGTCTGCTTTATACTCAATCGAGTCAGAACATGAAACAACGCACTGGTGTGAAACGCTCTTCAAAACTCTAACTTTCCATCATCAAGAGTTGTGCCATCATTTTCTTCAAAGGCTGTACATATTCAATATGAATAGATTTTGAAACAAATGGTTTAGCATAATAATAAATGTTTAATCTTCCTTATTATTAAAAAAAGTACAGTAAAGTGATCCCTCTACAGGTCTCAGGAGGCCCTTAGGGTAGTAGGAGGTTAAGGCTCCCACTTTTTCTGGACAATCGACACTTGATGTCAGCCGGGTTCAGACCTGCGTGACGGCCGCCTTTAAGTCCAGAACAAACGTATGATACTCATTTCCTTTAGAGGCTGAGTCGACCTCAGGGCCATAATGCCGCCGGAAGGTTTGGGTCAATTTAAAAATCCTGACCCCACCGGGACTTGAACCCTCAACCTTCCGGCTTGTAGCGAAGTGCCTTAACCACTACGCTACGGCGTGCCCCCTTCTTATCATTAAGCAACCATAAATATGTATGAAATATGGTAACCTGAGTACAAGATTTATAATAAGGCGATGATTTCAATATTTCACAATTACTTTGTGTGTGTAAATGTTCATTAAGGTATGACTGTACAGAAAATTACATACAGGCTATTCAGAAAGAAGGAACAGATTTCGAGCATTTATTTCTTCCAAACTACAGAATATAGAAAAAAAACAATATCAACGTTATTCGAAAGAGAAAAATTCAAATTTCCCTATTTGAAGCCGTACAAACTGCAGTTATAGCATCCTGACAACAACAACAAAAGGTACGGATATTGCATTAGCTTGCTAGATGATATTGAAAAAAAAAATTCTGGACAATTAATTTTTTTTCCGATGAATCCACTTATCATCCTTCCGATAAAGATTAATCGGCATAATGTTAGAATTTCGGCAAGTGAAAATCCTATGTCAGTTAATGAACATGAAATAGATTCGCCGAGGATTAAAGTCTTCTGTGCCATGTCCGTAAATAAAGTTTATGGACCTTCCTTCTTTTTGGAGAAAACGGCGACACGAGTAATCTATGAAAAAATGCTTGAAAAGTGGTTATTTCCTCAATATGAAGATGACTCAAATTACCTCATCTTTATGTAAGATAACACCATTCCAGGACATTGGATCGGAAAAGGAGGAGTAGATGATCAACTTCATCGCTGGTGGCCTCCCAGGCTCCCAGGTCAACAGACCTAACCCCGTGTGATTTATATCTGTGGGATTACGTAAAAGACTGAGCTTTTATCCCCCATGTGCCTGACACTCTTGAAAATATGAGACATCGAATAGTTGAAGCTGTGCATTCGATAACTAGAGACCAGCAGATTCGTGTATGGTAAGATACGAATCATTTTTTTGATATTTGTCGTGTAACACATGGTGCTCATACTGAATGCATAATATAGTGACATTTATACTTTTCTCTTTCCAGGAACGATGTAATTGTTTCTATTTTTTGCGTTTCGAAGAAATAGATGTTTGAAGTCTGTTCTCTCATTCTGAATAATTCTATATTACAAACAGAATATTCAAAATTAATATAAAAATTATGGAATATTCACCTGAAAGGACCGTCTCCTCAACTTAATTAATTATTTAGCTGTAGCGCTTTCGGGACTTGCCCCATTATCGGCAAGATTCAAAAGCGCTACAGTTAAATAATTAATTAAGTTGAGGAGACGGACCTTTCAGGTGAATATTCCATAATTTATTATATTAATTTTGAATAATACCTCAGCGGAACACATCATGAATCTTATAAAAACAGAATATTCACCGGTTTTTAATTACTACTCTAAGATAAAGGTACAATAAGATTGCATTTCTCATTAAATAATATATTACAAACACTTCATTTAAATGGCTCTTCAAAACCATGCAAACGCAAATGTACAGTACAATTGCCCTTTTGAGTAAATGATTTATTACAAATTGAACATTTGAATGGCTTCTCCTTACTGTGCAAACGTAAGTGCACATTAAGAGAGCCCTTCTGAGTAAATGTTTTATTACAAAAAGAACATAAGAATGGCTTCTGATTAGCATGCAAACGTACGTGCACATTAAGTGAGCCCTTCTGTGTAAATGATTTATTACAAACTGAACATCTGAATGGCTTCTCATTATTATGGGAATGTAAGTGTTCAGTAAGGTGTGACTTCTTAATAAATGATTTACTACAAATAGAACATTTGTATGGTTTTTCTTTAATGTGCAAACGAGAATGTATAATAAGATAAGACTTCATAGTAAATGATTTATCACAATATACACATTTGAATGGCTTCTCACTATTATGCGTATGTAAATGATCCTCAAGATGTGATTTCCGAGTAAATGACTTACTACAAACAGAACATTTGAATGGCTTCTCATTACTATGCAACCGTAAATGAGCAGTAATATACCGCTTCTGAGTAAATGATTTATTACATATAGAACATTTGAACGATTTCTCTTTACTATGTAATCGTAAGCGTGTATTAGGACTGGACTTCTTAGTAAATGATTTATTACTAACAGAAGAATTAAAAGATTTACATGTTAAATCACTGTCTCCTGTTTGTGAACACTGATCTGAAGGTCTGATTCCAGCTAGATCCTCTTCATCCACCTAAAAATGTAACATAACTATGATATATGTAAAATCATACCGTAAATGTATTTTTCACACAAATTAGCAGCAAATCTGAAATGTTAACATAGTATTGGCATAATTTCCTCAGAGTTTTGAAAATTTGATAGTAAGCTTTAACACCTTATTACAGTTCTTCAGTCTTCTAATATGGCCAACAAAGAGAATATTGTAGAGCTTTCATTTATGTAATATTACTGAATGAATACACACAACTCTCATTAGTAATTGTAAGGAGTGCTGTAACAGCCACCAGGGGGCACACTGGGACTACAGCTAGTATGTGTGACCGGCAAACATAGTATAAACTGGGTTCTAATAAGTGCAGGAATCTGGCCACCAGCTAGTAGGTGTGAAGAGACAGACAGTACTGGAGGAAGTGCTTTGGTGTGGGTAAACATTGTGAAGGGTTCTCTGGTTTTGGCGGTGGATGAAGAGATTTAGTTACTGTGTGAAAATTGCCGTTTTCTCTTACAAGCTTTGTATCAATATGAAGAAATTAATTAGAAATTTTACACGTAAAGTTTTACACTTTTCGATATACTACTTTTTATTCTCATTTTGTCACGATATAGTCATAATAATTTTAATATCACCTACAGCACAGTTCATTATGAGTTCAATTTGGAGACGTGTTTTTTTTCATAAGTAGCTCAACACTATATATAGAATATATGATTAGGAAATTAGTAGATGCATTTCAAGTAGGAATACTAAAAATAAACTATATTAAATCAGAATATATGGTAATCGGAGGAAATTCAGAAGACCTACAAATAAATAATATGGTAACTAAATGTGTTAAGAATTTAAATATCTTGGTTCTATACTAGATAAATCTGGTACTTGTGAAAAAAATATTATTAAAGAGTAAATTGTGCAAGGAAGGCTATTAGATCCCTGAATGGTTTTTATGGTTACTATATGGCAATTAGGATTTAAAATTATAGTGGCCGCTAGAGTATAAGGCATTGAAAACATATCATGTCACCAAAACTGCTTCAAAACATATTAAATCCAATATGACAGTACAAAATGTAACATGTGGAAATATTAATTACTAACATCTGTATTAGAATTAGTTATAAACATTATTCTTACTTACTTCAGTACAGTTTCGCAGTGTCTAAATGTCGACTTTAACAGGTTTCCTTTGTGCTCATTATTATAGCCATCAAACATATTTCATGTTTCTGGTAAAATCTACTTCCGGCACTTAATGCGATTTGAATCAACTCTCAACAAGTATAAAGTATTGTTGTAAGCAAAGTCTGTTGTAGTTGTTCAGAGAGGCTGTGAGCTCACAATAAAAATAAATAACTTGTGAACAGATCTCTACTCTCATTGAGAAACATAGGAGAGGTTCAATGTTAATATTATTCGTTTTTAAACATCTTAATGATGGACAAATTATATTTGAAAAGAAAAATATACGCCTAGTCTGGGGTTTGAACCCAGGACCTTTGACTCTGTATGTCAATGCTCTTCCAAGTGAGCTACCTAGGGCTCCAATCTAAACGCGTATTTTTCTCTTATACATAGTTAATTCCCTAACCCCAAATGCTACTAGCCGTTGCTACGATTTTTGCAAATGGCGGCTTCTTTATTAAGAAGACCTTTTATTGGGAATTTAAACATTACTTATAAAGCCAGTAATATAATTTGTCCATCACTAAGATGTTTAAAAACGAATAATACTAACATTGAAAGAAGCACTACTGGCTATATAAGTAATGTTTAAATTCCCAATAAAAAGTATTCTTAATAAAAATCGTAGCAACGGCTGGTAGCATTTGGGGTTAGGGAATTAACTATGTATAAGAGAAAAATACGCGTTTAGATTGGAGGCCTAGGTAGATCACTTGGAAGAGCATTGACATACAGAGTCAAATGTCCTGTGTTCAAACCCCAGTCTAGGCGTATATTTTTCTTTTCAAATATAATAGGAGAGGTTAATGAAATCTCTCACAAAAAAGATAAGTTCTTCTAGAGCTACCTTTGAAAATATTATAGTATAAAGAAAACTCTCTCAATGTTTATTTGTATGGTCCTAAAGCTATTACATGCTTGGAATTTTACCATCATACTTGTTACCAATAAAATCATTACCTCAAGTTTTGTATCCTGAAATGCAAGCGAGACAAAAGCTGGATATGTCTCATTTTTAATATCAACACTGTTAATTTGATCATCTTCAATTTTCATTTTGATCTGCATGTCCTGAAAAATAAAAATCACACAACATGATCAAGATGTCTATTGAACACAGAGAGAAAATTTAAAATTTGAACAAGTACTTAGTTCCGATTCAACTCCACACTCTCATAGATGACCTTCTTGTTTAGTTAAAACATAAATTTGTTATTCATTTTAAGCAGTGAAAGCATTTCAAGGGGACAATTAAAATAGAAAAGTTTTTTTGGACAACTGTAACTATAAGAGGACCAGAGTTCATTTCTGTCAGAGGGTCACAAGTTAGATGCACCATGGAAAACGGTCCACCCAGGACTTGGGTATGGATCATAATTAAAGATTTGACTTACTGGCCAAGATTGTGATCAATGATACTATATGAACGTAAAATTTGCACTGGCTTGCATATTGGTAATTAATCATTATCATTAGGTATGAAAGAATAAACAGTGCTTGCTTTATTACTGTTCCTTATATTTATTGTTTAATGCCTACTTGTGTACAATTTAAAATTATTCATTAAATTAATTTAAATATTGTAAATAACGGCAAAGCCATTTAATGAAAAATAATATTTTAAACTTAGAGAGATCCCCCGAAAGGAAGTTATCACTGAGAGAGAAATTCCTCTAATAATACAGAGTGTAAATGAATTATAGCGCACGAATTTAATACGTATAGAGGGGTATTATATAAGCATTTTGAGATAATGAACTGATGGTCTACGAATAAAAATGCCTAAGATATGATTCAATTTGTAAAATGGTTGGCATGCCACTGATTATTTCAAATTAAAATGAAATAATACGACACAGACACTGTAACTTGCAATAAGTACGAGCCTTTAGCACAGTGCTTATAGCAATCTTACTATCGGCGCAAATGTAAGATTGATGCATCATGTTCAAAACAACCTACAGAACGTGAACACATTTTTTTCCTTTCTTCCTTTATTATGTACGTCCTGTAAATTAGTTACATACGTAGATTTACTTCTGATTTAATTGTTTATTCATTATTTTACAGAACACGGTATTAGAATGTCGGCGCAGTACATGAGTTACAAACTATCTACATACGTATTGTACAGACAATTGTTTAAAAGGTTGTATTAGTAGTAGTAGTAGTAGTAATAGTAATAATAGTAATAATAATAATAATAATAATAATAATAATAATAATAATAATAATACACGTACTGTAGAATACAATAGATTTTGCAAATAAAATGTGTAATTTTACTGTACAGTACTTATGTATATAGATAAATGATAGTGCAGTGATCACAAGAGTAATGACATGAAGAGGTACAGTGTATGTATACATTGGCATACATAGTATTATTTGGAAATAAAAATAAATACATTTGAGTATACCAAAAAAAAAGTAAAGCACCTGAAGACTCATTAGAGAAATTGTTCAAATTGGCCACCTCCGTTCTCACAACACAGACGACATCGGTGACTGAAGGATTCTCGTACCATGTACAAGATACCGGGTGTCTCGCGGATCACTTCTCATGTTGCGATTATGAGTGCAAGTTACAGTTCATCTGTATCAACAAGGGTCGCATACACAAATGTTTTCAGGTGCCCCACAAAAATAATCGAGTGGACAGAGATCTGGAGAGCGAGGTTGCCACACTACAGTTGAACTACCTCTTCCTACATCCAATGGCCAGGGTATCCAAATGATTTCACACATTACGGCAGAAATGGGGAGGAGCCTGATGTGAAGAGGAACTTCTTCTAGCAATCTTGGTAGGACGTGCTCTAAAAATGTCTTATAAATGATGCCATTTAATCTCTGGGGAAGAAGGTAGGGACCAATGATATGGTCAGAAATTACGCCTACCCATACGTTCGCGAAAATCTCTGCTGGTGATCCCTCTCGAAGATGGCATGAGGATTTTCATAATCCCACACATGACTGTTCTTTCAGTTCAGGACCACCCCATCCGTATTAAATATTGCTTCATCAATGAATAACACCGAGGAAAAGAAGTGCGGTGGCTGCAACAAAGCCCAATTACAAAATTGGGCCCGTTGAGCGAAGTCCACTCGCTCTAAGGCTTGTACTTTTTGCAGATGAAAAGGATAGAGCTGGTCTTCGAGCAGGACTTCCCATATACTTTGACGGTTCGTGCCCATTACACGTGGAAGAGCACGAGTACCATAAAAGGATAATCTTCCATCCTATGAAGAACATTTTCTTCGAACTCTGCAGTGCGGCGCGTACGTCTTTCAACGGCGTCTACTCTACCTTCAACGCCCAATGCTCCCGCAAACGTCTATTAACAAACTCAAAGGTTGTACGGTGAGGACGGCGTCTATTCGGATACCGCTCCGCATGCATGGCAGCAGTTCTTGCCCATTACCTTGTGCTACATCATAAATCAGATGCATTTCGGCAAGTTCAGCATAAGATATTAAATATAAAATTGGTACCTGGTAGGTCAGATGTCAACTAAATTATTAAACTTCAGTAAGTAGTTTCAATAAGCAGGCCTTTCAAAAACAATGTTTCTTCTGTATTTTAACTGGTTGAGGACGACTGACCTACCAGGTACCAATTTTATATTTAATATCTTATTACATAACCTCAATGGTGCTTTAATACGAATTTTAAAAGTGTTGAAAGTTCAGCATAACTGTAAAAATATTCCATGATGCTTTCATGTAATGCGACTGATACTTAAGTATCTTCTAATCAGATGTTAATGTAATAACTAATACGGGAATAGATATTTTGCGCATGCATATACTGAACAAAATAAAAAAAAGGGGAAGAAACAAGTGGCCTGCCGTGATTTGAACCATCAGAGTTCGAACTTAAATCCATGTATTTAACTATTAAGCCACACGTTAACTACACAGATTCTGCGTGTTTCACTCTGAGCTAAGGCTACCACTGTATGAATGCTACTTAACCAGTGCAGTGGCGTGCATCCATCTACTAAGTTCGAAATTTTAAGGAATTTGATAACCCAAAATTTCATAAACGTTGATTAGCAATCAGGATCTCGGAATTATTACAAAAATCTGATGTTATTCTAGTATAATTTTCTCTCCTACTTTGCTCTCCTATTGATTTATGTGTACTAATTGTCGATAACTTGAGGTATGGACAATCAATAAGTATAACAAGAATGGACTAAGAGCTCTAGAAATGGATTATTTACGCAGAAGAGCCAGAAACTCAAAATTAGAACATGTCACAAATAAGGAAATTAGAAACATAATGGAAGCAGAAGAAATCATAATTGAAGGAGTTGAGGAGAAGGAATCAAAGTGATTAGGACATGTTTTAAGAATGGAAGATGAGCGATGGCCGAAGCAACTATATCAATGGCATTCGACCAGAGTGAAGAAAAGAGGGAGACCAAAGTTAACATGGAAGGAAAACATGAAGACATTAATGCAAGCAAGATGGCTAGGCATTGAAGATGCCCAAGATCGCAGGCTTTGGAGGTTTGGCACGGGAAGACGGCAGCAGCTGTAAAAACCCGAAGATAGATGGAAATTGTCGATAGCTTTGATTCCCTATAACTAGCCAATTTTCCCTATTTCAAATTACTTGTATAATACCCCTCTGTAAGTAGTTAAATTTGTGTGGCATATCAATTTATTTAGAAAATTGATTAAGTTAAGGATATGTTATATTAAGTTAAATACGTGAAATCAGAATATAAATCTAGTGGATCAGGTCGAAGTAGCCCTATTTAAACCTCCTACTCATTATATAACATAATTATTTATTTGAAAATAATATAATATGTAGTAAAATTTAAAAAAATGAAAACATATAAAACAATTTGCTAATCAATTATTATGTAACATTTTCTCCTACTATTTTTTTTTTCAAAGTCAGGGTAATTTCAACTCGAGAAATTATAATACATTTTATTTAATATTTCTACAAAATCATTATACATTTCGTACTAACAAAACTTCCTGTCCGTAGGATGGGGAAGGAAATAATAATAATAATACTGTTATTAAAATATATCATACAAAGTACATTCGGTCTCGTTTAGCATATTATTAACCGAGGTTATATACTGTGACGCATGGCAATAGCAGGGCCACGCATTGGCAGATATAGATTCGTGGGACGTTGAATCGCTAGTCGAATGATCAGCGCAGATAATCGATGTGCCTGGACTTCCGTTCCGCAAGTATCTCTATGCTTCTACCATCCCTGTTGGGAAGGTTCGATGCCAGAGGCTTGGTTCGATTAGAGACGCTTCCTTACTGGAAGGTCTGTATCGAAAGGTGAAAAAAATCCTTCCGCACCCTATATAATTCTCTGCCAGGAACGGAAGTCAGTCAGTTGTGAATTGACAGGGATGCAGTGACTGTGACAAGTGAAAGCGTGTAAGACTGAATATAACTGTGTACTGGATACACTTAAAAGAAAAATTAATTATTACAGCCATGTGTTATCGGAATTTCGTTTAGAGAATTAAATAAAGTTATTATGGAGTTTTAAGCGATTACAGTGGGTAACAAATTTTGGGCAACTTTTTGTTTCTCTCAGTTTTCTATGTTTCTTATATAATTGAGACACCCTGAGTTAAAAAATGTGGGAATTAACACAAAAATGTATCCACAAATATACATGGAATAAATGCAAGCTTATGTTGGTATTGTATCTGATGATATGAATTGGGATTTTGTTTCAGCATCTCTGATTTGGCCATCAAATTGATTAAAAATGAAGTTGTGACAGCCCTTTTCAATTGTGTTGCTGTGGACTGTCCCTAACCAAACTCCAAACGTAGTCCCCCATCATGTCTATATCCCATCTGCCCTGATAAGTTCATTTCATGTTTGTGAGATCCTGATGGAATCATTCTCCATGTTCTTCACTCACATCGCCCAAATTTGGTCTAAAGAAATCCAAATGTGAATGCAGGTAATATTGACGTTCTGTAACCTAATGTACGATATGCACACAGCAAGTTCTCAATCAACTCTCGGTAATTGGGACTCTTCTTGTTTCCAAGGAAGCCATGCACAACATTACGAAATGCTTGTCATGCATTTTTTCAACAGGTGTCATATTTTGTTCTAATTCTGCAGACTCCAGCATAAACGTGGAAACATAGAGCGAATATGTTGGAAAGCATCTGACTATTTAACCAAAGCTTTAACATACTGTTTTTCTAGTCCCAATTAAATGTGGAGAGGTGGTAGTAATACCATCTTCCTGTCAATTAGAGGATTATGTAGAACATTATTTTCTCCTGGAACAAGTTCGTTTCTTGAAGGCCACATTTGTTGGATGTAGTGTTGGCCACTTGCTCGGCTGTCCCACAAACAAAGGAAATAAGGATACATAGATGAAATCAAACCGTTAACATTTGGATAAAAATAATATTAACCAATCGTATACTTGAAATTAAAAAAGTAACGAAAACAAAAATCGTGATTACTATTGAACAGTCGACATTTGGAGAAAAATAATAACATATTTAAAATCAGCGCAAAAAATGAGTCAGAAACACTTAAAATATGCAGAGGAACATTTTACTGTTACCCAGTGTCATCTGTGTACTTTTATTACGATAAACACAACGTAAAAATGACACTTTTACGGGACCTAAGATAATTTATGTCAAGAAATCTGTATTACAAAATTAATCATTTCCATTTTCCGCAAACTGTTCTAGTTGCATGCTATATGATATAGTCCCCCCTCCGGGACATGTGAAGAAACTAGAGATGCTATCTGCTCATTGTGAGAGTCATTCACGCATTTCATCACATCAAACACAATGCTGCCAATATTGATACAGTTGCAAAGGTAAGTATGTGATAAGGCACTGTTGAACAGAAATTGAAAACTTTTAATAACATTTATATTGTATACAATTTTTTGTTCAATGGCCAAACAATACTAGTAAGGAGAGAAAAGGTATCCACAGTACTCAAAAAAATTATAGGTTGTGATCGTATGTATATTAATCCCTTATCTGGGCACTTTCCTAGTGCGTTTCTACAGGTCTGTGAGCATTTTCTTCCTTAATTTAAAATATTATAAAAAATACAAGGAATAAAGATTTGTAATATATCCATCTCCATGTAGTATTACTCAAAACAATCATTCTATTTAATTTGGTTATATTGTTTAATCGAGATTTTTTTTTCAAGTTTGAGACAAAAACAGCACAAGTCTATTATTGTGTTCAATCTGAAAGTAATTTGGTAAAATAATAATTACTATTTATATTACATGTAATCAATATTATAAATCATGCCAATTTCTTTAATGCAATAAATGTTATCTCTGGCGTTATACGGTATCTGTCTGGCGTTATTTCAAAACTTATATTGATAAAAATCAAGCATATACAGTATATTGGCAATATACTCTGAAGTTTGCAACAGAAAAACACATTGATGTTAGCACTGTAAAACATAATTTTACAACACACATGGCCAGAGGCATTACAGACGTAACTACCAGTTTTAACTATTACAAATAATCGCTAAAATTTTGATCTTTAGAACTAGAATATATTGTAAAGTAAAATTTCTGTATGATTTAGTAGTTTTCATTGCAGTAATAGTGATTATTGATCTCATCAGTGGCCTTATTAAAGACATAATATTTCATAAGCTACTTACAATTTACTGAAAATATGAATGGTTTCTAAAATCAATTAATTCAGCATTTATAATTACAATTCCGTAATAACAACAACTGGTGACTTCTAAATATAATAGTGTTTAATTATTTCACCAAAATTCAACAATAGCAATAATAATAATAATAATAATAATAATAATAATAATAATAATAATAATTATTATTATTATTATTGCTATAGTGTAAAATGTCCAGCGCCGTAGCCGAGTGGTTAAGGCAGGAAGCCTTGGCGCAGAGCTACGGGACTTGCGCTGGTTCGAGTCCCCCAAAGGGGAAGAAATTTTCTCATGGTATTTTGGCCAATATGGAAACGGTGCCCACCCAGCATCGTGAGGCATTTGGGTAGCTACAATAAGTAGTTGTTCCAGGTTGAGAAAACCAGCCATAACGACTGGCGGAATCGACATGCTGACCACATGTCACCCCTACACAGGCTAGGCGATAATCTACATATGTGATTGACATATGTGGATGTGAGGCCGACTGGTAGGCTAAGGGCCTTCTAGGCCTGTCGCGCCATGGTGTTTAATAATTACCATATTGTCATAATAATAAATATTCAGTGGTTTTGGCAGTGTTTATGTTGAGAGAAATTTATCCACTGACACAAATATTGTGATATTGAAACAGATAGACTGTAGATTAATGTAAATTTATAATTTCATAATATTAGAATTGCTTACATATTACTTGTTGTTTCCAGTCTACAGTTTGAAATTTAAGTGAAACAAAAAAGTGTTTTTGCAAAAGTTCACATATGCAGTAAAAATGCTTCACACTGTACACAATATACTAAAATAAAAAGAAAATATGAATTATTTATGAGTACAATATCACACTTACGCCCGCTGGATGTATTAAGTTCGGAAGCAGGGATATGCACAACAGGGCACTTTTCATTCTGTTTCTAAACACACGCAACACGCCTCTTACTCTCGTGTTTCTTTTTTCCTGATTTGGAAGGTGAATTCAAATCAGGGAAATCTCGACCTTAAAATCTCCCAGTAGGATCTGTTGGCGTTGCACATAGTGTAAGGACAGGTGCAGCTTCGTTATGTGTTAATCCCGCATACATACCTACCGTATTTTACGGTCTGTAAGACGCATTTTTTACTTCGAAAAATTGCTTCCAAATTTCAGGAGCGTCTTTTACTCGAAATTAATATAGAAATATCGAGTGTTCGATTTAAAATTCCCGCCAATCTTAAAATGGCCATATATTCGATGCCGCGGGAATTATCTCTATCTGGCAACAATGGATTCAACTGGAAGCAGCAGTGCATCGATGCGACGAACATGAGTTGCGGGGATTCACAAGCTGGCTAACACTGTCTCCCCCCCGCCCCGCCATCACAAACCCAGAACACTGTGTAACCTATTTTGCGTCATTGCAGTTTACGATGTCAGTGAACTTGAACAAATGGATGATGGATGAAACCCAACATGAATTCACGCCGAAAGGAGCTTTAAAATGATATACAATCTAACAAGTGTGCCAGTGGATAAAAAGTCGTGGTCTTGAGTGAGACAAGACATTATTGTTAAATCTTTCAAGAAGTGCGGCGTAAGTAACGCTCTCGTTGACACTGAAGACCATCTTATATATGAGGAGGACAACGATGATGAAGAAGAAGAAGAAGAAGAGGAAGAATAAGAAGAAAGTTCAGATGACGATTTTCAGATATTTTAAAGTTCAAAACGGTTTTATAAACTAAGATTTTTTTTTAGTCTGGCTTTGCAATATAATAATAAAAATTGTAAAAATGTCATTTTTTTAAAAATTGCATAAAAATTAAGGTGCGTCTTATAGTCCGTAAAATACGGTAGCATTTTTTTGAATGAGATGCAATGGAACCGTAGTATTGTGCATTTAGCTCCATTTTTTATGCATGGCAAATGAATTGAACACTGTAAGATCCATTAGGTGTCAAAAAATTTTATAGTAGTACTTCTTGAAGCGTTTGTAACATAAGTTACGATATACTGGAGAGAAAGATCAACACCTCCTATAGCATTGTTATATTCAATGCAGACTGCTGGCTTTTTCACGGCTCCTTTTTTTTTCGCATGATGGACACTGCTAAGCATACGTACAAAATTCTCTCTTATCTATCCATTTCAGCGCCATAAGTTTCTTTGTACATGAATGTTACTTCTCCCTTCTTCAGTTTTTTATTTATTTAACCTTTTTGAAAGCCCTTTTCTATTGCTTCTTACAGTTCCAACAGCATCTGTATTCATAGGGTTGAATAGTCAAAACGTTCACGGCTGATAAAATAATTATTAAAGCCAATTGATTCAATAAATTGTGTGCTAATGTTCACAGTAATTTGCTAGGCTTAGACATCTAAGAAATGTACCCCAAGCACCTCACCATTCAGCTCTGTGTTTTTTCCTGATGTTCCATACACACACAGTCCCTGCTTCAAACGATTTATAAGATTCCATCCCATGTCGAGATCTCTTTTTCGGTATGAACACTTTTCATCCAAGCTATCCTTTCCAAAAAAAAAAAAAAACACCCACTTTCGTCGATCGATATGCTGGCTTCTGGTGTGTATGCTTTAGATAACTTACAAAACAAATGGTCAAAAAATTGGTTCTACTTTGTAAATTTTAGGAGACATTTGTCTACCATATTCTTCATTATTTGAAAAATGAAGGAAAGGATAAAAAAAGGCATTAGTTCATAAAATATTGCAGTAGTCAACAAACAATTCCTACAAAAATAATATCCTAATTTTGGATTCTGAATTATACCCTCGTATTTCAATTAAAAAAATATTTTATATGATTTTTATATATTTTAATTTTATTAACTTGGACCGATTTTGCATTAAACTTCATGGCTAATCTGAGTTGAGAGATTTATTATACTTGAACAAACAGATGGTGCCTGTTCTTTCAGAACACATGCAGTGAATTATATCATAAATATTGTACAGTTGGCCAGTTACTGAAATACGTTAGATCATTCTTGGGCAATACATAATGTGCTTTTAGGTTCTATAATAAGAAGCTCTAAAGAGATTGGTACAAGAAGGTTGGATAACATCAACATAGATATCAGACCCATGCAGATCTATCTTCTAAGTTTCGTGCTGCCTAATAACCGAGTAAAAAATAATATATTTAATGTTGAATTTAGCCACATAGCAGTGGTGAGCGTCAATGAAAGCGCTGGATGGCCTATCTTAGTGGACAGGTCTACAACACCCTTTATCATTCACTCCATTACTCAATCAATCTCCAAAACATTCACTCACTCCTTCACTCATATGCTTTGAATCAATATTCACTCACTCCTAACTTATTAACCCTCACTCATATATTCTGACCCACTAACCTTACACTCACTCACTCACTGCCTTACTGTACCTGGGTTCCATGCCATATTCACTGAGGTCCTCTACTGCTGCCTACTCAATAACTTAATTTACATTAACTCTTTGACACCCAAACCACCAAAATACATACAAGGTTTCTTTTAAGGCCTTAGTGAATGTTTGTATTCAAAGATAATTTTATAGAGAGATTGTTAGCATTATGTAAACTACCAGTTGGAAGCCACTTCTAAAACAGCTATCCGAGAATATATTCAAAGCATTGAAAGCTACCCAGTATATGTGAAGAACCCACTCCCAAGTAAAACGAGTGGATGTAACATGTCATGGTGACAGGAACCAATATCATTCACATTAAATAAATATATAACAAAAATGTTGTCATGTGTGAGTTCATGTACAAGAATTGGAAAAACCAGATAAGTTCATATTTGTTAAAAATGAATTGTGTATCTGGCTGTTTTCTGATATAAATCTGCTAAGTTATATAGGTAGGAAAGAACACTATGAGGTGAGCCGAAAACAACTCAACACAAATTTAAAAAAAATAAATAAATCTGCTAACTCGAAAATTGACAATCTAGTACCAAATACTTTCTTCATTACAGCACCATTAACAATCAAGTAATGTACAGTTTACTATAAACAATCTTAACATCCTGATATTTTAACAGGTATGTTGATCAAATTTTAATGATGGTGTCAACTAAGAGGAAAAAAGGTAAAAATCAAGATCACAATCAAGTGGTCTTGTGACAGTAGTGTTAGCATTGTATATGTGGTGCTAATTCTAGTGCTGGTGGTGATGATGGTTTGATGTCTGTAGTTGTGGCGCTGTTGGTGGTGGTATTTGTAGTGCACTGTTACAACAAAGCATGGATTGTGTTTATGTTCAAAAATGATCTTTAACCACTCAGGTAGCCTACCACTGTCAGAAATCAAATCTGGATGTGCAAGACTAACTTCATTTATAAATATTTTATTTTTTCAAGATCTTGAAGATCATTTTATTTTTTATTTGAGATTCACATACATGCTCCAATGCATGACACCACAATTTGTTTCTGCAGGCTGTAAAAATTCAGAACAAGTTGTGAAAGCAATAACTGCTAGTTTATATAGAATAACTCATTTTTCAGTCAATTAAATTCAAAATAAAACAATATGTATTCTGCAATAAGTCAGCAATCAATCTGGGATGCACATCCGTCCAATTAAAACCACATATAAAGTGAAAGAGAGAAAAACAAGACAAAAACACACACAAATTGATCCCAACACGTGTTTTCTCCTTGAACTGGGCATCATCAGGGTTGTACACCCTTAGACAAAAAAAGAGTAATCCGCTGATACTATCAATCGGTCGGGGAACTTTGTGAGCGCTCGCAAAAGCCGTATTCACATCAACACGTTTTCAATAATTATACTGGGTTGTTTGCTAGTTAATGCAGTGCACACTCAAGCAACATTAAAGAGAGAGTTTGGCTTAGTGTGTTTCCGTGGTCGAGAGGTTTAATAGACATCGTCTGCATTCATAACCTCACGGGTTCGATTCCCGTTCTGCCATTTTTTTAACGGAATGTTAGAATAGCATTTTGCCTGTAATGTAGTTTCATATGTAATTTCATATTTGAGTTTTATGGCTCTATTGCACACACAAAAACATAAATTGAAACCTTCTTCTAATAAGTAAATGAGGAAAGAAAATAATATCTTCTAAAATGAAAACTTTAATGAAAACAAAATCAATATCGGGCGCATGAATCCTCAGCATCTATTACTGCCCTCAATCTGCAGGGCATTGATGCAATCAAATTTCTACAGGCACGTGGATGACCGGCTAGAGCATCCCAGGTGTCTTGAATTTGTGCCCATAAGCCATCTTTTGTATTTCGTGCATCTGCAGGCCAATTAGAATTCATCTCTATTTTCATCTCAGCCCACACATTTTTGATTGGACTCAAATCTGGTGAACAGTGAAATTTGATTTGCCTTCTCCTTTAACAATCAAATCAAATTTTGCTAAACACATTTCAGAAAGTGGCCACAATTTCAACAATATTGATAATACAATGTCAATTATACACAGAGAAAACAACAGACACAAAATTAACATTTTAGAAGAAATCAAAATTATCATGAAGGCCAAGAATACAAACATTCTCAACGAAAATATGCCTAATGAGCAAAACCCTCTATTAGACATACAGTTAATTCAATACTACTACAACAACTCCAGAAGATGAAGCATGCATCGAAAAGCCTAGAGTGAAATCAACAAAAATTGTAAATAGTTGAGGAAGACGGTTGTATACAAGGTAAAAATAAATAATAGTTTAAAAAAACTGAAACAACATGCTTTATTAGAAAACCAAACTAAAAAATGAAACATAATTTTAATTTCCAACACACTTGGGATACAATTAAAGTGGTCAACAAAAAAAAAAATCATCTCCAACACATCTAGGGATGCCTTGGTCCTTGTAGGAGCTGTAGGGGGATATAACCAAATTTCAGTCCATAAAATCTTAACCTATTCAACAAATTATCATTTCGGATGAATGATTACAGCCATACTTTTAGGTGAAAATATATGATTGATTCACTTTTTTTTATTTATTCAGAGTTATCTACAAAAAAATAATTTTACCATCAAAAGCGTGGGGTGCTCTATATCAATTAATATATTTGATAATAAACAGATATTGGTAAAAGTAAAGTCTCTAAGCAGAAAATGTAAAAACCATAAAAAGCATCCCATGCTTTTAATGGTAAAATTATTTTTTTGTAGATAACTCTAGTTTTATTCTATATGTGTTGGAGATGTTTTTTTGTTCACCACTTTAATTTTATCCCAAGCATGTTGGAAATTAAAATTATTTTTCATTTTTTAGTTCAGTTTTCTAATAAGGTGTGTTGTTTTAGTATTTTAAACTATTGTTTATTTTTTAGTTTGGTTTTCTAAGTGTGTCGTTTCAGTTTTTTTAAAACTATTATTTTTTTTTAAATTTTTAGTTTGATTGAGTGTCATAAACTGGAATCCCATGAAAATTTAATTGCTTAATACTCTTCTAAAAATCCTCTGGCTCGGATTTGAACCAACAACCTACGGATTACTGAAATTATATACCACTACAGTCCACCACTCTACCAACTGAGCTTTTACAATGATTGACTAAAAAATCGGTAAGTCCGCAACCTATTACACCGGTTTCTATTTTTTTTAATTTTCTGATGATTCTGGCCAGGATTTTAGAAAAAAAAAGAAATTATTGTATTGTCATGGGTCCTTTACAAGTATACAAAGTTTCAAGTCGATCCAATGTTTTAAGTGGGTGAAAATCGTGTTCAAAGATTCCATTACATATATACAGGTCCGTTACATATAGATCAAGCTAATATAAAGCATGTAAAAATATATCATTTAACATTGTTATAACCTCACAGTATAAAAAACAATGATGAACATAAAAAGTACAGATTAATTAAAATGTCAAAATAAAATGTATTTAATTCATAAAACATTTTAATACAAATATCACAAAAAAAAACTGGGTAATTGAAGATGCGAACCTGCGATTTTCATTAAGAGAAACAGGGACCGCATGCTTTACTGCTGACCTCTCAGGACACGTAGGAGTCTTCAGTTCATGCCACATAAGACAATAGCTCAGGGACTGCACAATTATGACTAGTTTCCTGGTTTGAACCCAGCACTGTACCGAATATGACTTAGAAGAAGAGATGACTAATTTTTTTTTGTCGAAGGGTGTACATATAGGCCTGATATCTGATATAATTGCTAATATATTTAGAAAAAAATATCTTTGTTGATTTCCAAACAGACCAAATCTTTTGCCATCTATGTAATGGCAAGTACAGATAAAAAAATAACTAAAAATCTGGTATTTACAAGTTGATCAGTGATGATTGCAACATGGATTATTTTGGCCATAATTTTGATATTAGATATAAGAATGGCCATCTAGAAAGAAAACATTAATTCAAGCCATTCTTTATGCAAAACAATAACTATAATGTTTTGCATGTTTGTGACACGAGTTCCCAGATGTCTGTCTTGGAAGAATTTGAAATTTTAAAACAAAAATATTTGTTGAATGAACAAACTAATTTAGTTTTTGTCTACCTGATCATATACAAGATGTTTCTAAATGCATATCGGGGTTTTAAGGCTTTGTAGTATTTAGTACATTTAATGTAGAATTATATATAACACATGAAATGAAAGAGGAACTGAAAAGTTTTGTACACATGCAGTGTTATCTCTGTCTGCCATTAGAAAGCACTAGTAGCAAAGATGGCGACTAGTGAGCAGAGACCTTTCAGCATTTTACATTTTGCAAAGACTGAATCTGTAGTTAGAGTGCAACGAGCATTAAATTCAATTTCGATGCGCCAAGTGATGACATCTGTAGATGGTAACACAGTTTGAAAACACAGGCTGTCTGTGCAAAGGGAAGAGTGCGGGACGACCACGTGTCACTGAAGAATGTGTTAAACGAGTGAGAGACTCTTTCACGCGTAGCACCAAGATATCAGTTTGGAAGGCTAGTCATGAATTAGCAATTCCAGCAACGTGTGTGGAAAATTTTAAGGAGACACTTACAACTACGTCGTTATCATTTGCAGTTACAAGCTCTAAAGTCTACATACCTCGGATTATGTACCAACTTTGCAAAAGCAATGTTGCTACATGACAGTGAACATTTTCTTGATCTTGTCGTCTTCAGTGATGAATCAACATTGCATCTAAGTGGCCATGTGAACACGCATAATGTTTGCATGTGGGGGTTAGCAAATCCCAACGAGATGGTACAATTGCAATGAGACTCCCCTAAATTGAATGTTTTTGTGCCATATCCTGGCTGAATGTTTATGGGCTTTTCTTTTTCGGTGAAGCAACTGTAATTGGTGTTTATTATCTTGATATATTAAAACAATGGCTCTTTCCTGAATTGGAAAAGGTGAACACAGAACTTTATTTGGCAGCAAAATGGCGTGCCGCCTCACTGGCATCAGGATGTACGAGATTGGTTAAATGACGTTGCACCCAACCAATGGATTGGCCTAATGACAGAGCTTGTTTTGCATGACCTCCACATTCACCACATGAGATTTTATACCTTTGGAGATTCATACAGGATCATGTGCATGTGCCTCCGCTACCAGCTGACCTACCTGACTTAAGACAGAGGATTGAAACAGTTGTTCCAAAAATTAATCCACACACAATGATCAAGGTTTGGGAATAACTTGCTTATCGACTCGATGCCGTAGTATGAACGATGCTCACATAGAACACTGTTTGAGTTGATCTTTCATTTGGTGTAATATTTATAACTGTACGTTAAATGTACTAAATACTACAAGGTCTTAAAACTCAGATATTCATTTAGAAACACCTGGTATTTTTAAGAGTATCTTATCTGGATGATGTCACAAAACGCCACCATAAGATGACTGTATACAGTTGGAGCTTGTGGTTTTCTTTTTAGTAGCATTGCTACTTTTGATGAGTAAACCCTAATATTGCCCTATGAGAAGGGCAAAATATGTGTCTGAATCAATTTGGGTTGTTTTATCACCCTGTACAGTACCTGTGGATTTAATTGGATGGATCTGTATCCCAGACATTACTCTTTTACCTGAATTACTACCAAATACATTGTTTTATTTTGAACATAATGAATTTCTATTAAGTTTTGCCCAATTATATTAACTAACAATTATGTTGCAAAATTATCTAATTTTGATATTAATAACTACAATCAAAGAAAATTTACATCTAGAAAGATATCAGAAATGTATTATTACCAAGCGCTTAAAATCAAGCCTTATTTCGTCATCTACTTTTATGATATTTATAAGTCTGTCATCCTAGAGTTAAGTAGTTTGACTCCATGTAGTGTCACCTGCACTTTAATCAAACGATTTAGATCTGGGGAAAATGTATTTTAGTAGTAGATGTATTTCTCACAGCAAATCACTAAACAATACATAACTGTTTAGCTGCCCATCCACTTTTAATGCTGCTACTCCCCAAGTTTTGTGCTATGCACTGAATCCGTTGATATAGAGAAATCAGTTTCTGGAGTTCAGTGCATAAGGAAATAAGGATCTAATTCACTTTACTCGGATACAACAAGAAAATGCAAGTCTTCAAAGAATCATCTTTTAGAAACCAAGTATCAATAAATGAAAAATCAATGAATTAAAAAGTGATAATCATTTATAGCAAAAATAAAATCTAGCAGATTTTGAATTTCAAACCTAAAGGATTAATTAATAGTTAAATATGGGAAACAACAATATGAGGTTCTTAATTCATAAATTAATGAGTCATTTTTTCATCTTACCTCAAATTTCATGTTTTATTTAAACATGGGAACTAGTTTTCATATATATAGGAAGGATAATCATACAAACAGTTATATAAAATCTTCAGGTTTCAATCATATTGCGCATAAGCATGCAATTTTCAACAGTTTGATACACAGATTACGAAATGTTCCATTAAATGAAGAAGATTTTAAGAATGAACACAATCACATTTTGAACATAGCCAATTTAAATGGTTTTGGAAAAGAAATAATCATAATATTTTTTTAAAAATTCAGAAAACAATAAAGATTAAAAGAATACACTACCCTACAATCTGATTGAAAGAAAGGAAAACAATTTAAGAAAATTACTTATCACCCTAAAATACATAACAAATTAAAAACAAATTTTAAGAAATGCAATATTACATTGGCACCAATTAATAAATGTAGCCTAGGTGATCTATTAATAACTAATAAGAAATTGAATACCCCAGAAAGCAAACAATCTAGAATTTAAGTTATGTAGATAGGAAATAATACTATGAGGTTCTTTAATATTGTTTATTTTTTATCATTTCACTCACCTCATACTTCATAATTTATAGCAGACCCAGGGTTTCTTCACGTAATTCGTGACATTGTCAATGCTGCGTCATGTTCACAACTGACGTCCAACGGCCTTAAGTTATGTAGATAGGAAATAACACTATGAGGTTCTTTAATATTGTTTATTTTTTATCATTTCACTCACCTCATACTTCATAATTTATAGCAGACCCAGGGTTTCTTCACGTAATTCGTGACATTGTCAATGCTGCGTCATGTTCACAACTGACGCAGCATTGACAATGTCACGAATTACGTGAAGAAACCCTGGGTCTGCTATAAATTATGAAGTATGAGGTGAGTGAAATGATAAAAAATAAACAAAATCTAGAATTTATCAAATTAGTTGTAAAGACTGTAATAAAGTATACATAGAAAAAACAAAAAGGAATTTGGACACTCGCACAAAGGAACATTTTAGAAATATTAAAAATGGTGAAATTGAAAAATCAGCTATTGCAGCATTGCATTGTTGGAGAATCATAAAATTGAATAAGAGACCCAACTTTTAAAGCATTTGGAAAAACCTTTAGAATTGAAAATTTGGGAGAAGATATATATTCAGAAGAACAAATTTAGATCCATGAATTTCGAGATTCCTGATGAACGTGACCTCATCTGAAGTTCATCAAATCAACACCAGATGGCAACGTTATTGATGGAGATTCCAACGATAAGCCAGTAGTCATAATGTCGGTTGAAAATTAGAGAGATTTTTGTCTTCAAAACTAGTTCCTGTGTTTAAAGAAAACATGAAATATGTGATGTAAAAAATGACTCATTCATTTACGAATAAAAGATTAACTTATGATTCAATTAAATACAAAAAATGATTTATTTTTAAAGAGGAACTTTGGGTAATGCGGAACCCTATTTTGAATTTGTTGTTTATCTTCTTTTAATTAAGGGCGTTGAAATTTGTTTAATTAGAGTAAGTTCTGTTAGTGTTATAACTATGGAATTGCATTGTTATTTTATTCCAATGTGAAAACATATTCATAATTTATAAACTTTTTTAGATTACAAGAAAGGTCCAATTTAACCTCCATATTTGAGTAAAGTGGACTCCAGAGTTCACATTCATTTTTAGTCTAATTTTACATTTATTTACTCTATTGATTTAAACAGACAACCAAAATTAATTCAAAAATATTTATGGATGATCATAATTAAAAAAAAACTGACAATAAATACAAAACTAAATAAATGAAATGAAATTAATAAACTATACACAGTTTAAGAAAAAGAAATCGGTGATAAAAAATGTCTGAATATCCTTTTCTACTTCACTCTCCACAAATATAACAAACTTAACATTGTTTTCTGCACTAGCACATTGTTCATGGCACAAAGTCATGGTAGGATATGCACTGAATCCACACATCGCCTTGTGCATCTTCCGAGAACTTGCTCTTGCAATAATTGCATTTTTGAACATTGTCTTACTTTTCTTTCGACCTAGGGTTTTTTACATTAGTTCTCCTACCAACATCTGTGAAAAGTTTCCTAGAAGCAGATCAATTTGTTTTTGATTCCATTAAGGAATTTCTGAATTATGATGTTATCACTTCTGCTTTTCCTTTAGGTCTACCACATTTGCATGCCTTTGCACTTGTTGGTGGAGGAGCAAGAATTTCCATGGGCGATATTCTTAACGTATGTTGGTGTGAAGTTGACGGTGTAATGGAATTATTCAGGGCTCTGGCTGATATGAAGATGAGCTGCCTGATTGAGCATTTTGAAGTTCTTCTTCATTGCCTTTATTTTTTGACAAATCAATAGGAAGTTCTATGACTTGTGTAGGGTGGTTATCATCATCATCTCCTTCTTCTCCTGGGGCAAAATCATAGTCGGTAAAATCTTCGTCTATTCTAGAAGGATAAAAAGACCAGCTATTTTCTTGCACGAAAAACCGTTTACTGCATTAGAACCTGACTGAGCCTTCAGGTATGCCTTCCCAAACAGTTCGGGACACTTCAAAATGGGTTAACAGGTCCTGTCAGTATTGACAAAGATAATGTACCTTATACTTTCTTCACTGTAGCTACTAAGCTTTAGGGTCTCCCCATAAATATCTTAACAAAAACGGCATGAATATCTTGTGAGAACTGGGACGGTATGAATCACTTACAATTGTCACAATGGTATACAAACCTTGCTTTAATCAAGTAAAGCAATATTTCGCGTGTGACCTATGATGCCCATCGAGAATCAGTAGCACTGGGTCATTTTGTGATGGTTTCCACAGTTCAAATGAAATGGTTTGACCATTCTAAAAAATACATCGCTATTGATACGATCCAGAAGGGCTGGTATGAGAATATTGTTTTCTGGAGGAAGCACCTCTTATCTAGGAGGTCACTAAAGTTTTTCCTAGGGAATCTTCATCATCGCTGGTAGGACCTGTATGTCCCCACCCCCACACTCATGCAAGACTACCAGACAGTTACTAAGGACCCATCTTTCAGCAGACGTAACTGCACCAACCTGTCTTTTTCCTTTCAGTGCAATAACTTTTGGTATTTTACTATGCACGATAGACAGTCCAGTCTCATCCACATTAAAAACTCTGCTGGGTTGATAATTATACTTCGAAAATTCTGCTTCGAGAATACCAAAGAAAGCATCAACGCTGGTCTTGTTTAATCCACTTATTCTAGACAGCGAAGTTCCTGTGGTAGCATGAATAGATATTCTGTCTTTATGACGTCGTAAGAAACCATAAAGCCAGTCTTTACCAGCAGACCCTCTCAGCTCAGAAAACCTACTTGAATTTCCATTTCGCTTAGCAAGTTGGAATGCAAGCATTTTGACATCCTGTCTCGTTAAACAGAAATATTTCTTTTCCATCATCACCAGATAATCTAGAAGCTCTTTTTCTACTTCTTGATTGAATACAGGCTTCCGTCCTAATTTTGTCAGAACAGCTTCTTGAGGGGGCTTGTCCATTTTAACATATCTCCTAAGAGAGGTTTTTGGGACTTTGAATACTTTTTCAGCCTTATTAAACCCCATTTCTTTATTTCTTATAGCAGTAACGGCTCGAACCATTGCTTCTTCATCCCAAGATTTCAATTTTCTTTTCTCTGCCATCTGATAAACAAAATAAAATTAACATGAATTAATAAAGATCTGCAATTAAAGTTGACATAAAAAGTGTTGATATTATTTAATGTTTTGAAAATTTACTGTCCTGGGATGATTTGATTGTAACATTCATCTGGTGACATCGATGGTCTTCGGCTTTAGTATAATTACAAGGATACTGAATAAAAGTAAATAAGTGCATTGCTTTTACAGATAGTATCTTCATTGATAAAATATAAATATTCGTGTAAAGTGGATCGAAGTCCACTTAAACCGCCACGTGGAGGATCTGCATTAACAGAATTTCTTTGTTCAGTTTAGTTACTTTATACAGCTGCCATTTCACATCAATCCAAACTTGTCAGTATATTAAAACAGCATCTACATATTATAATATATTTAGGATTCAATAGCAGAAATTAAGAATTAATTCTTACCTTGAAAAACTTTTAAAATGATTGTTTCACAAATATCACAAAAAAAAAACTTTCTTCATACAAAGAATAAAAGAAACTGACATTGTACACATCAAAGTTGATGAGGGGAAGAAGTTAAAATATTTTCTGTTCGAGGATAGCAGCAATCAAGAAAGATATTGACAGGGTTCACTCATTCACTCAAACTTTACCCAAAGTTCCTCTACTATGTTATAATTGCCAACAACTGATGTATTAAGAATTCTACTGATCACAAAATTAGATAGAAGGGCAAAAACCTTCTATTTTTTTCTAATTTTCTCTCTAACATTTTAGCTCCTACAACAAAATAAATAATTAAAATATACATAAAGACAATCAATACTCTACAATGAGAGAACTGGAAGGAATGAAAGAAATAATAAAGTTCACCTTATCATAATAACTGAATGAATGGATGAATAAATGAATATATGTTGATCAAGTCAATTGATTTGGCATTTACTTGATGAAAACAAATTTTTATGTTAATTAAATAGAAATAAAATTTAAAGTTTTATATGATTTTCATATTTATTAAAATGCAAATTCATTACAGCTCTTTGAGTACTTTTTTTGTAACTTCTTGAGACGAATTTTATCATGATTACAAATGAATTTTGTTATTATATATTAACTCCAGTACATAAGTTATGTACAACATTTATTTGTAATCATGATAAAATTCGTCCGAAGGAGGTACAAAGTACTGAAACAGCTGTAACAAATTTTGTATTTTAATAAATATGAAAATCATATATAACTTTGTTTCATTTTTATTTAATTAACATTGTTCCGCAAATGAAACAAGAGCTATGAGCCATCCTGCTTTACTTCAAACCTATGGGAAGCAAACTGGTTAAGTCCACAATGAAAAAATACATTACATTATACAATTTTGTTGAATGCCTATAACAACTTAGTACACAGCATTGCAAAAAAAAAAAAAAATTAAATCTTCCAGACATACTTGATCTAATTGAGATAGCAGTTATAATAGCCAAATGCAAGATGTTGAAAATATTCCTTTATTATGATACTGGTGGATAATTATTATTCAGCACTATGGGTAATATAAATAAAAATTATCAATTTCTAAATTGAGTTGGATAAAACGTTTTTACAGCTCAACTCATAATGTTCCACACTTTCATGAAACTGGTTTCAAAGTCCTTTGCCTTCAACATCAGTTAAACTCCAACTGTCAAAATGTTTGCATCACATTCATCTTCCAAACTGCTATCTGGCGCCAATTTATCAACTTAGAGATTAAATTTTGCTATTTGGAACTTAAAAATTCATGGAAATATATTTTTTCTTCTGAATGTATACCATTTCCCAAACTGTTAATTCAAAAAGACTTCTTTAAAGTTTTTAAAAGTTTAGTTTCCTTCATATTATATGTTTCTCTAGCAAACTATGAGCTACAGTTGCTGATTTTTCAGTTTCTCAATTTCACAATTTCTAATATTTGCACAAGTTTCTACTATCTGGGACATTAATCTTTTTATTAGTGATTTGTAGATTACCAGTCTAAATTTGTTTATCAGTGCCAATATAGTATTGAATTTCTTAATTATACATTTTTAAAAATTTCATATGTTCTCCACGGTGGTAAATAATATTCTTGAATTGTTTTCCTTCTTTGGAATCAGATTGTAGGTTTGTAAAAAACACCAGATTACGTTTATATAACACTTTGGCTAGACCAGTGTTGACCTATGGTAGTGAAGGATGCACACTAGAAAGACAACGTGAATGCAGAACAACGGCTTTGAAATGAGATTCATGCGCAGAACAGCGGGTTACACTAGATGTGAATGGAAAAGGAACACCGATATCTCAAAAGAATTGAAGACTATGCCAATTTTGGAATATATTAAACAGTACCAACTAAATTGGAAACACCATCTAGAAAGAATGAGTTCAAAGCTGTTTATAATTATATACCAAGAGGACGAAGATCACTGGGCCGTCCTATGAAACACTGGAGGGAGAATTTTCTATAGGATCGTAACAGGCCTTGGCCTAATACTTGGAAGGAAGAAGAAGTATATTATTTAAGTCTTTTCTGTTGTCTGAATTTCTTAAACTTATTTATTTTTATTTTCTCTCCAAAACCACTTTGAAACGTGATTGTATATTTTCATAAAACTTTCTTCACTTGATGGAATTTTTATGAATCTATATATTAAAGTTTTGATATTGCATGTTTATGTGCAGCATGAATGAAACCTGAAGAGTTAATATAATTACCTGAATGGGTATCGTTCATGTGGATAATGAATTCAGTTATTCAATGCTGTTCATTACCAATATATTCAGGTCAAAAATTTAATTTTGATTATTTTCTCCAACTTAATACATAATTTCACAGATTCTTCAAGGTTAAATAATTTCAATGCATCAGCAATTGGAATTGATTACTATGAAAATATAAAAAAAACATAGGCATATTAACATTTAAATATCAATGGTTAAGCATTGGTTATGTGACATTCGAGATAACACATAAATAAATTAACCAAAAATGACAAAAGTGGATTGGCTATCGCCAAAACCAAAAATCTGTTTACAAAATATTCTGTTCAAAGAGAAAAAAGAATTGTTGATACATGGTTTTGTAAGGTTTACATATTCTTCTATTGTTTCTGTTTTTAATGTTAAGGACATTAGCATTTTTTTTTAAATTAAACATTTTGTAAATCGGAATACTAGCAAGTTTATGTTTACTTGAGTAGAGAAATGTCTTATTTCTAATAACTAAAATAGAGGAACTACACGAATAGTTTGATAGATGCTAAGGAAGCTATTTTCATTTACAGAAACATACCCTTGTCAAATAAAATAATTACAACATCCTCAATATCCTAAGAAAGCTCTTCCAAAATTCAGTCTCCAGATAGAATACTCAACTTCAAGAAGAAAATTTTCGTAATTCTACAGGTTTCACATATTTATAATTCAGCCTAAAATACACAAGGAATGAAAATTCATCCGTGCATACTTAAAAAGCTCCATATTGATTTAATAAGAATAGGGCTATATACAGGAGAGGTTGCTGGCTCTACTTTCTGAGAAAAAAAGAAGAAAATTGGAGGAGTTCTAATGAATGAACAGAGGAAGTGGAACTTCTTATAGTATCTAAGTGACCCAGAAAATCTAACTGAAATTATGGTTGATTTGGGAGCACCATATTGATAAATAATCTGTTTTAAGATATTGGATATAGTGACCCGAAATCTCACTTAATGATCAGATTTCTATTAAGTCACACTGAACAATTTTGTAAAGGACATCAGTTATAACATTTGTCTGTACTCATGCATAAATCAGATCTTTCATTCATAGAGGTAACTATATCAATTGAAATAAGTGTAATCTGTCCATGTTCAAGTTAGTTACAATGCAATTTACATTCAAATTACATATTGACAAAATACCAATATCTGTATAGTTATATTAGAAAATAATTCTGATACATTAGATTACTTAAAATATCACATCGTTCCACGGCACATACACAAATATGTGACCTCAATACTAAAAGAGTGTGGTCCCACAATACTTACTTCACCAAGGAACAGATATAATTTAAAAATATTTTTATGTGATAACAAGGTTTCGTAACCTGCAAAACTAAACATGGTGCTGACTAGGAAAATAATTACAGATACTTAGATACTTGCACTGTTTGTGCTTTCTAACACACCCAAGTATACGGGGATGAAGATTTCCAACTTAATAATGCAGAGCATTAAAATAATGACATGAGGTAGAACCCACACATGAGAGAACATATTAATTTTCTACTGCTCAATTGCCTATACTGACACCTTTATTGAAAAAAAACCCATTCCACAAAAAAAGCATACTTCATCTTGTGAGTAGAATCTGGTATCACTATTCTGAAGGAACTGTGCACACAATGAAAAGAAGTATGCACTTTATGTACAGTTATTTACTCATTGGGAAAATGAAGGATTTTTATTCATATCAATATCTCAGAACTATCTTGTTTATTCACGTCGTTATAAGATGGATTCCTGAGCAAGTTATGCTGACAGCTAACAAATCTTATAGAGAAATTATATGCTTGGAGTTTTCCAACATACTTGTAAATCAGAATATAACAATAAAATCATTACCTCAAGTCCTGGATCCTCAGAAGAAAGGGTGTCAACATCTGGATATGTCTCACATTTAATATCAATTCTGCTAAATTGATCATCATATTCATTTTTTATCATCATCTCCATGTTCTGTAAAATAAAAATTCACACAATACTGTCAAAATGTCATCCTATGCATCTACTGATGACAGGCAGATAAATAAATTGTTTATTTTTTATCATTTCACTCACCTCATACTTCATAATTTATAGCAGACCCAGGGTTTCTTCACGTAATTCGTGACATTGTCAATGCTGCGTCATGTTCACAACTGACGTTCAACGGCCTTCTATCCTGCAGACTGACCTCCGCGCCATCTGGTGGCCGACCGAAGAATTTCCAAATCAGGCCTCTTTCTTTATAACCGGGTATTTCAAAATTCATAGTTGTATTTTCATTCTTGCATATGTAAATTTTTTCCCAAATTGTGAGTTCCTTCGGTTTTTCCAATTGTTTAAGTAATTTTGTTTTGGTTTCTATTCTATGTTTTTCTGACCAGGCATGTGCAGCTATTGCAGATTTTTCGGTTTCTCCATTTTTAACATTTCTGAGGTGTTCTTTTAATCTTGTATTTAGATTCCTTTTTGTTTTTCCTATGTATATCTTTTCACAATCTTTACAATTAATTTGATAAATTCCCGATTTTTTGCAGTCTTCAATTTTTTCATTTTTGTTGGTTTTTATTAAATTACCTAAGCTGTAATCATTTTTCGGTGCTAATTTAATGTTGAATTTGTTGAAAATTTTTTGAAACTTGTCAAATACGAAAGGATGGTATGTGAACTTCTTGAATTTTTTGCCTATATTTTTATCTGTCTGAAGAGTACTTTCATTGATGACTTTTTGTTCTTTGAATTTATTTATTTTCTTGTGTTAAAAATGGAGAAACCGAAAAATCTGCAATAGCTGCACATGCCTGGTCAGAAAAACATAGAATAGAAACCAAAACAAAATTACTTAAACAATTGGAAAAACCGAAGGAACTCACAATTTGGGAAAAAATTTACATATGCAAGAATGAAAATACAACTATGAATTTTGAAATACCCGGTTATAAAGAAAGAGGCCTGATTTGGAAATTCTTCGGTCGGCCACCAGATGGCGCGGAGGTCAGTCTGCAGGATAGAAGGCCGTTGAACGTCAGTTGTGAACATGACGCAGCATTGACAATGTCACGAATTACGTGAAGAAACCCTGGGTCTGCTATAAATTATGAAGTATGAGGTGAGTGAAATGATAAAAAATAAACAATATTAAAGAACCTCATAGTGTTATTTCCTATCTACATAACTTAATAATTAATTAGATAAATAAATGTTTGAATAATAACTTACTTTTGATCCGATTTCAAATTCTTCTTCTTCTTCTTCTTCAAATTCATGAACTTCTTTTTTAATATCTAACTGGCAATCCATTATAATCAGGGACCTGCAACATTAATAACAATAAATCAATTCATGTTTGAGTACATAAGATTTTTCCCTAAGCAGAAAACAAATTTATATACAGATAAGGCTAATGATTTAAAGTTATATATATATATATATATATATATAAATACTAACACTACACTCCCAAGTATCAGTAATTATCATAGAGTGATCATTTAATTATATGCATATAGGATAATTTCACAAACTACTGTATTGAATTTTAGACTTTTAAAATTAATTAATATTTCAACATGACAATTCTGTAAATGAATCTCCTTAAATTACACTCAAAACAATTACTAAATGAAGAGTTTTAAATAAAACACCCAGAAACATGATTGTCCTACAATATTAAAATTTATTAAATTGTAATCAATATTCTGACATATGCACAAAAGGTTTTTAACCGCCAGGGTCACATCACTTCAAAATATAAATTTTGAAGCGGTCCCCACACTTTGAATCTCATTTCGCATGGACAGCATCCTACATTTATATCAAAGTACAGGATTTAAAAAAAATTCTGTATACAAATGTTGATAGTTTGTAGAGGAGAAAAAGCAAAACTCTTTTGTTATGTGAAAGATCTCCGTTTCTCCACTAGGAGTCCTTGAACGGATTAACGTTGGATGATTTGACTGTATTCAACCTACCATGTGATGAATGTTTTACAGATGTTGCTGAAAAGTGTCGTTCGTTCACATTAATGCACAGCTGGCATCTGCAAGCAAATGATTGTCTCTCACATTCAAAACAACCAGGTGTCTCACAAATAATTGCTACAGCTTCAGTCACATGAGCAACCAGCTCTTCTGGAGTCGCTATCGGTGTCTCATACACCTAATGCTTCATCTCCCCCACAAAAAAGAAATCTATGAGTGAGATCGGGACACGGTGGCCATTGTACTGGTCCACCCCTCCAAATCCGACGATTGGGGAGAAGGTTGTTTAGGTATTGTCTGACATCAACGGCAAAGTGTGAAGGGGCCCCGATATAGTGGAACCATAATTGTTGTCTGACTCGTAGCAGGGCATTCCCCAACAGTTCCGGTAGTACGTCAAGAAGAAAGATAAGGTAATATCCTCCACCAAGTAAGTTAGGCAGAAGATACGGCCCACTCATGTGGTAGTGAATAATACTCCTGTATTGTGTAATCTGCCATCACGAAACTGTAGACATCACTGTCGTACAGTTACTTTGTAACATAAATACAACATAACATGTAAATAATAATTACAGTAAGTGTTACCCAGAGATGTGGACAATAATGGCAGTAATGAAAACTTACCCTTTCAATGTCACCATGTCGCATACAAAACAGTTAAAGCTACAGTAAATGGTGGCCTAAGTGAAGTAAAACGTGAAACACTTCAAGGACCCCAAATGGGGAAACATAGAACTTTTCAATCTTTTTTTCACATAACAAAAGTTTCGTTTTACCTCCTCTCAAAATTTGTATACAGAATTTTTTACACCTATATAAGATATACATACTCTGGTAAGTTGATTCATCTCCTTTTAACGTGACTACTTCTTTACAGATTTTATTACAATTGTTTGCTTCATTATGTTGATTAAGCCTCCACATACTCACTCAGTAGTTTCAAGTGACTACTTTCATGGGTAAAATAAGAACAGAGATATTGTGTGTATATTATATGGATAAATCAACACCTGTGAAGTGTCCAGATTACAAATATTTGTAACAAGATATTAATTCGTGGAGTGTTGCAAATATTTTAGATCATTGAAAGCTATAAAGAAATCACATAATTTAGATTTTTGTGTCTGATGAATGCAGTTCTACAACAGAAAAGAACCAGTAAAAAATTTGCAGTAGATAAGATGCTCAAGAAGATATCGTTTGAATTATTAGGGAGAATATCTTACTGTAGGTACTCGACATGAATGATCAGGGCGGTGGACTCATAAAATGGACTGGAGCACAAGTGATTCCACCAAGCACATGTACTTTAAGTTAAACATTGATAAAGATATTGATACTTATTCAATTTCTCTTTGAAAAACCTTGAATCGGCAGAACACTGATTAATGTCCTGATGTAACCAGTAAATTACATGGTAACTGATGGAACAATTGCAACAAAATATTACATTTTAATATTTTTAGCCTTCGGGTAGTAGCACATCACTTCAAAACATAAATATACAGGCTTCAATTTTTTTCAAGAAAATAAAGATGAAGTTTTAAAATGTATGGTTTTATATCAGTAACTGATGTTACTCTAGAATGAATTCATGTTTTACATAGCGAGAGTAAAATAATAATACATGTGATGTTTTAAATTTTATTCCAAAAAGCAATTGGACGATGTTACGCATCAACCGGCCAAGCGCCATTTAAAAAAATCAATTTTGGTGACATCTGTTGAACTGACTTGTGAAGCAAGTATACCACATACTTAAGCCAAGTATTTAAATATAGTCTCATTATTAAATAAAAATATAAACATCATCAGTCCTATCAGAGGTTCTGTTTTGCAACAAATGACTACAAAACCAGATAATCAAAACACTAATATAAATTTTGCATCATGCATCTAAGTGCCAAATGTTTGCACTCTTAGATTGTTGATGCATAACTATCAAAGAATGAAAATGACTTGCAATATCCAGTATTGGTAGTTTGGTACTACAATAAATGCTGAAGATTGAATTAGAATTTAAAGATATTTTTCTCGAAACTTAGATAAGGATGCAAAGCCAGTTCATGCATAACGCCATTCAGTTGCGAATGTAGTATGCAGGAGAAGTAGCAAAATTTTTTATTTGAGTATCATGTTCTAATAAACCGTAGTAACTGACGTAACTACTAACACTTCTGCTTGGTATAAGAGTTTTAATTATAATAAATAATAATTATTTGTTATGTATGAGATTCTATATTCTACAATATTTTCGGATGTAGGTACTTGAAAATCTTTTTAACAGTCCATTTACGACAGTATAAAAAGCTAGGAAGAAACTTTTGTTATAATGAAGTACCTTTTGTATTATTCACGACAGGTATAAATTATGTGGCCATTCAAATTGGATATACACTGCTTAATGATACAGTTTTCGATTAATATTTGTATTATGAGAAAACTTCAGATAAGTAGATGAGAACATTCTTCAAAAAAGTGCTGCCTGTCACATAGCCTAGTTTTGTCTAAGTAAAATTACAATGCTACTATTCTCTACAAAATGTGCTGTAACTACTCATCTAATATATACTTATTCAATCTCTCTTTGAAAAACCTTGAATTGGCAGAACACTGATTAATGTCCTGATGTAACCAGTGAATTACATGGTAACTGATGTAACAGTTGCAACAAAATATTACATTTTAATATTTTTAGCCTTCAGATAGTAACACACTACTTTTTCTCTTCAAAACATTAACATACAGGTTCCAATATTTTTTTAAACAAAAAAGATGTAATATTTAATTTTAGGAAGTTATATTTTGAGGTTATTTTAATTATATTATTTTTGGTCTGGACATCTTACCTCAATATTAATGTTGATTTGTTCTTGGACATGTTTCAAAACAATTCTCTGTTTTATCTTCAGCTTTCCCAGTCTGGGAAAGCTGAAGATAAAACAGAGAATTGTTTTGAAACATGTCCAAGAACAAATCAACATTAATATTGAGGTAAGATGTCCAGACCAAAAATAATATAATTAAAAAAGATGTAGTTTCTATCTCTAGTAATTGTACTTAAAATGTATGGTTTTATAATAGTAACAGATGTAACTGCTGATGCTAGGTGGAACCACATATCTATCGAGTCCTACAAAAATTTATAGAGTTGTCGCTAGATAGAACCATGTAGCTGTGAAATCAATATGAGAAACCTGTGCAATAAATTACCAAACGTTTATTAGAAACTGATGTATACTAACTTCTCCCTTCCTAACCTAAGAAAATAAATTACATGCACATATTTATTAAAGTGTACACTAACACTAAAATTAAGTTATAATACAGAAATATGGTGTGGAATTAATTTTGATTGTTAACTCTGATTTTACCGGAAGTTACATTAAGTATTCATGCGACTCGATCATGTGCACTGCAGTTCTGTAGAACTTCAAAGAAATCATTGCATACATAAATATTTAAAAAATAAAATAATTGTAAAACAATATAACATATATCTTAAATGTTTAAAATAGTACGAAATGTTAATAGACTGAGGTAAATAGAGGAACACAATTACAAGAATATAGTATCGAAAATCAGGTGCAAATTATTCTATAGTTGAACCAAACAAAAGACAAAAGTAAAATAAGACAATCTGTGTAAGTTTTACAATCTCTAATACCAGTCGGAAACTTAAGCTTTTGAAAATAAATGCCACCAAAACTCAAAATGTATGAAACTGACTTCAGTGTGTTAAATAAACATTGTTAATGGGAGAGCAATTTTTTAAAATATTTTCATAATTATTTACATTATTAAAGTGACGCCGCAGATTGTTAAGAGCTACGTCAAGATTTAAAAATGTTGAAAATAGCCATATTCAAAAGACAGCTGACCGAAATTCAATCTAATAATAAACGCTAGATGTGATAGGTCTGGGTCATTTTAGTTATCGCTTTAAAATAAAAACCGATGAGTTTACAAGTTAAATAGTATTGCTCTTACTTCGAAATGTGACCTAACTAAATAAAAAAAACAACAAATGTAAGGTTGTGTGAGTTATATTGATTTGTTAACTTTACAAGTTTTAAGAGTGATATGTGTAAATGGGAAGAACACGCAAACCTAACAATTGACGTGGAGCTTAGTTAAAAATAATAAAACTGATTCAGGGAACATAATTTCAAAATGGAGTGTACATATATCGTTTGAAATTAAAAATGATCATGGTTACAATTACATAGTTCACGTTTGTTGGTTCATTTGTACGAAATCCATGGTTGACAAATAAATAATTACCTAAATTTAAAAATGTATCTCAATAATTATACAACATAGACAAACAATTATTCACAAAGCTACTTGTTTCCTAGATCATTACCTGCTGCAGAACCTCCTTCGACGATAACACCTTTTCTCAGCGAAATTACAAAACTTTTTCAGTGCATACTTAATCATTAGCCTGTTCAAGACCTCCTTGTTTCTCTTTTTTTTTTCGTTTATTCTGGTTTTCCTTGTTGTTTTACCTTTTTCTTTGTTTGTTAACTTTCTTTAATTCTCACATAGACACAAGACATGACAGACACACACACACCACCCAAGGTGGAGATTTAAAATCCACTACCCCGCCAGGAATCGAACCCGGGTCGCCAGAGTGGAAGGTAGGGACTCTACCGACTACGCCACGGCGACGGACTTTTACTATACTCCAAGTAATTTTTTTTAATCAATGTTCATTACAACTTAACGTAACGTAATATAATAAATTTATGGTAGGGCTCAATTAAAAGAATCCAAAAACAAAATACACAATAGGTTTTATATCATCATGAAATTGCGCTTGGAGTGAACATGTATCGTCTATTTGGGTACCTTAATTATTTCTGTGTATTCTAACGTGGAACTTTTTAATTATTAGTTACAAACAAAAAAAAAAATATAAGGTGACTTTTTCATGTGATGTTACCCGTGATAAAAAATGATAAGAAATTTTATAGTTTTAGAAAATTTCAATATAATTAAATATTTAGCCACAACAAACCATTAAAAAAACTGATAATAAATCAAGTATTGATAAATCACACAAAATTTCGCTCTGTTTCTCTTTTTCGCTTTTCTCCATATCTACCCATCACCTGTAGCTCTAATAATGTAATGCCATCTCTAAATTATGGATTTCTTGTCGTCAATGCCGTCTTTACCGTAAGGACACAGGGGACCCGTGCCCAGGTCTCCCAACCTCACGGGGGCGTATGTATTCGCTTACGCTACGCTCGGGATGACAATTTCCTCTCAATTCTCTTGTGACACAGCACCATCGGTTGGTTCTCGAACTCATCCACGCGATAATTGGCCACCTCTGTTTCGTAGCATAAATAGCTAAACTACACCATCTAGCGATCATCTACACAAACCACTCCGATTGCAAAGTCAGCTTCCATAATCTATACAATACCTATAAATTACATAGATTTTATTTTGTTTAATAGAAATTAATTAAGATAAGTGAACTGTTGACGTTTTCGTTTATAAATCATTTTATTATGTCGAAAATAACATATTTAAGTGGTTCACATAAAATAATAAGTTGCAGCTCAAAAACATATATTCAAAACACTTCCTAAACTCAATTCATTTTTTTACGGTTGAAGAAACAAATAGACTGACTGATTCTTTACCCTCATCACCTAAAGATCGAAATTCTCCTTCAGAAGAATATCAACGGGAAAAGTGCTTACGTGTGACAAAAGTGACAAACACACACAGATGTTGAACCCTCCACTTCAAGCTACAGTTAGTTAATAACTACAAACTTGGAAAATATATCTCCTGATCCTGGTACGTACTGTGATGAAATTTTAACGGAAAAAGTATGCGATATTTGGATTCGAAAACAGCCAGATTTTTTCCAAAATAAAAATTTCGACTTCTCCGAAACTTCTACACGTTTTTCAGATTCAAGCGGTAAAACAAAAATTAGATACTTGACTAAAAACACTTTTGCCCGTAAATTCACGAATGGCGAGTCTTTAGAAAGACTATTTAACTCATGCCCCAAATGGGAGTCAATGACCAATCACGTTTCAATGATTTCTGTTTTACAACCAATCAGAGTCGTGTTTCACCAAATATTTATCAGTGTTATAATTACCATATTAAAGAAAGCTCCTCCTTACAATATTGCGTTCCTTTGGCAATAAATAGTATGATCTGGTTGCAGTGATAAACAAAAGAAGCAGTAGAAGCGTACCTATCGTTTCTCATTTGTAAACATCGCCGTTTACATTAAATATATAAATATTTAAAATAACTATAGTTAAATAATGATTTGTGAGTAAACAGCTTAATTTTATTCGTTAAATAGTCCTAACAAATGCCACTCTTGATTTCCAAATTATCTAGATAAATTCACTCCTCACTTCGTGAGTCGTGAATTTATCGATAATTTGGAAATCACTCGTGGCATTACTTATGAAAATGGCTCCTTTATTCACCGTCAAAGAAATCGTTGTACTGTTATTGCTGCCGTCTATTTAATAATATTACTGGTACTGGATGTAATTTGAGTTCTCCGAATGTATATAAAGATTGGAAGCATATAAATAACTTATTAGTGGAGCATAAGAACAGTTTACAACACAGGCAATTAATGATAAATTATGTAGCAAGGAGCAAAACTACTGGACGAGTTGACAATGAGTTGCTGTCCCAATATAATACAGAGGTCAATTATTGGAAGAATGTACTTAGAAGAAATGTTGCAGTAGTGACATTTCTGGCTTCAAGAGGTCTTGCTTTTAGTGTGATAATGAGATATTAGGGTCTCAGAATAACGGGAATTATTTGGGATGCCTAGAACTGATTAGTGAATTTGATCATATTCCTGCTGATCATGTACGAAACTCTGGAAATCTTGGAAAAGGAAATGCATCATATTTGTCTGCAAATATTTGTAATGAATTTATTACTATAATGGGACAGAAAGATTTTAAAAAATGTTAACGAACTAAAACCAGCAAAATACTACTCTATTAGCGTGGATTCCACGCCAGATCTCTCCCACGTTGACCAACTGACCTTTATCATTAGATACGTAAAAGACGAAGAGCTCATTGAGAGATTTTTGCCTATGGATGAACATAATGCACAATACATAGCAGATGCCATTTTAAACTTTTTTGAAAGCCTTGATATTCCTATAAAATATTATCGCTAGCAGAGTTACGATAATGCATCAAATATGGCTGGAAAATATTCTGGTGTCCAGTCAAGAGTAAAAGAAAAACGTGAATTTACAATTTGTGTTCCATCTGCGTCACATTCGCTAAATTTAGTAGGTCTTCAGGCTATTGAATGTGTTTCTGAAACACTAGCATACTTTCATTTTATTAAAAAATGTTAAATTTTCCCTCGGCTTCGATCAAACGATGTAAAATTATGATAGAGCATTTGGGTTCAAATAAAGTCATTAAGTATCTCCCAGGTACTAGATGGTCTGCACGTGCTAATGCTATTAATACTTCGCAAAATTGTTATTTAAATATTTCTGAAGCTCTGTCATCAGTTGTAAGTGGCATCAATCAACCAAGAGAAACAAGAAACGAAGCTCAAAGCCTAGCAAAAAATAAAAATAAAATAAAAAATAAAAAGACACTATTCTTCTAACGGAGACATGGAATGTTCTTTTGGGAATTTGACGTTGCAAGAAAAAAAAAATTAAAAACTATACGCATCACTGATCGATTATATCAATAATGTACGCAATAATTTCGATCAGTATGAATAGGCTGCTAAAAAATCAAATTGCAGACAATAAAGATAAGTCTGAAAGAAAAAGAATTCACAGCACACGCATAACTTTTTTTGAAGGACCATCATCAGAGACTACAGTTGAATGGCAAAGAAAAATTTCTTGTAGATACATTTATTCCTGTAATGGATACATTATATGCACATTTAAAAAATCGTTCGGCAGCATACCAAGAAATTTACAATTGTTTTAGTTCTCTTTGTCAGTTAACGACAATCGATTCTGACGAGTTGACAAAAAAAATGAAAAGAAGTTACAGAATTCTACCACGAAGACATTAAAGCATATGAACTCAATTCAAAGGCAGTGTTTAAAGAATATAGCAAAGGAATCAGCAGATGAGTATCTCAATCATACGTAACCTAATGAAGTCTGATAAATTAGAAGAAACTTTTCCAAATGTTGAAGTTGCTGCAAGAATATTCCTTTGCTTAATGGCTGTCAATTGTAGTGGAGAGCGCTTATTTTCACAATTAAAGAAAATATAAAATAAATTACGAACAACAATGTTATAAGAACGACTAACTAAATTGTCAATTATGTGCATAGAAAGTGACATCCTTCAAAAAGTAGACTTTGAGGATATAATACAAGATTTGCGCAACAGAAATCCCGAAAGAAACCAATATCGTAATCGTGAGCAAATAAAACCAGCAGCATACTTTTCTAATTAATAACGTACCGTATATATATTATATTTGATTCGTACCAATTAACCATAATAAATATAAGATCATACCAGAAACATGTTTTTGTCATTAAATTTTTTTTTACTTTCCAAGAGGGCACCAAATCCTTGTGTGTCCGAGGGCCCCGGCATGGTCTATGACGGCCCTGCGTGTCGTATTATAAAACCGCAGTTTTTTTTACAATAGTTAGATTCCTCCGTGCTGACTCAGGTGCTAGCATGCCTGCATCCTAACTAGCGAGCCCGGGTTCGATACCCGGCAGAGTTGAACATTTTAATTATTTTGTTAAATTAATTTAATTCCAAAATCTTCAATCAGGACAGGTGGTGGTGTACAATTTGTAATCGTTAGATAGTGCACCAGATTACTGCATTAAAATGGAAACCTCTCCACAGTTCATATGCTGAGAAGGCATAAGGCACTGTTGATAGTGATTCGTCCGTCGGATGGGGACGTTAAGCCTTGCGGCCCCCTTGGTGCTGTTTTATAAAAGTAGGCTAGCTGCCGGCACGAGGTTTCACCTTCTCTCTTTTCTTCATCTTAATGCGCCATAGAACACACTTTATACTAAAAAATTATACTCAACTCGTGTCCAACTCAGGGTCGGGTCGGGTCGAGGTATGAAATGAGATGAAACCCCCTATATAGAGGGTCTGTGAATGACAAGGGTGCCGGCCGACTACGTCTGACAAAGCATAACAGGGGCAGATGAACGAAGTGGATGAGTATGGAGAAAGGGTGGAATTAAATTGTGGCAGGAGAAAACCTGCCCAAGCTCCTTTTCGTCCATCTCGAAACCCATATGAAGTGAACGAGACTCGATCTCGGTACTTCAGCCGTGAAGACTTTATACTATACAAACATAAATATACACTCATCCTATACTCCTCTCTGTATACAATATAATATATACATCATCTACGTAAAGTGGTCTACCGAAGTGGTACGTAAATTGAAAACAGACTACAATAACGCCGAAATACGAAAAATGCAGTAAGTGACATTAGAACACACATTACTTGGGTTTGTTCGAGTAGTATGTGTGGGTTCTTAGCAATTACATAAACTAAGAAATATAATTGGAATTAAACCACTAAGATGATAAGTTAGCAGCTTTCATCCGACCCGGTGCATGAAAAGTTTAATATCTCAAAAGTAGTTCAAAATAGATGCATAAAATTTTTACACCACACTATCTAGAACACGGTTAAAGAGTTGTAATGGTTAGAACTGTGATATTTGGAATTTACAGTATGATATCATATTTTGTTTCTCAACTTGAATTGATTTATAATTTATCTCAAGCTTTATACACAATTTAAAATACTCTGAACAAACATATCGAAGTTCAATCATACAATTTGTAGAGCAGCTCTCATTAGAATTTATGAGTAGAAAAGGGAGCGAGTGAGTCCAACCCGTTTTCTGGAACTGCGGTTATTAAGTTTTGGCGAAATTATACGATATGTAGAAAAGAAAGTGAAACACTGAAAGATAGTGTGATGCCACTTATTGGTTGGCCATTGTTACAACCTCTTCCCACGCAGTCATGATGGGATACCACCTTCTTATCATAGCGGCCATCATAAGAGGTGCGTCTGTATAGTACTCTCTTGTAGATAGGGGCGGCTCGTATTTTCTCTGAATCACCAAGATCAATTCAATTCATTAAAATTACCGCTACTGAATACTTGTAATATCAAATAGTGTACTTGCACTCTTTGCGTAGAGCATTCTTAATCAGAAGTAGATCTACATAATTATATAGAGATTTCCTCAGCGAATTTGCTGTTCTTCGAGGGTAGGCCAGACATGTGAACAACCGCCAGATATTTGGTTCTTCCTACTCCCGGGAGTAAACACCTCGAATCTCGCTTACGTCATGTTTCGATTATACATATTTAAAATTCGTCAAATGGAGAGAAGTCACGGCGCGAAATTAGTTGGAGGTTGCATAATGGTGAATTATTTTGTGCGTGATAGTACATAATATGTAATGAAAACTAACAACCTCAAAAATGTATTCGTTATTTTGCTGCTCCTTCTGAGATTCAATACGACTGTCCGAAAATAAGTTTAATGAAAGGGGTTCTGTAATTGACAGAATAAATCATTTGGAACTTCGTGTGCTTTCTCAGGAAAAACATGATGAAGCTAAAGCTGCTTGGGAACTGAATGCTCAGAAGTCTAAGAGACCTGTAGCACAGAAGACACAAATATCAAGAAAATATGCTTACCAAGAAAAAAAAAAAAGTTCATCAGTTACAACTCGTTGACACTTCCAGGAGAGTACCGAATTTTGTAATTAATATAAAACTTCAAGCGCGACAGGCTTAGAAGGTCTTTGGCCTGCCAACCGACTGCTGGCCTCACGTCCACATGTGTTAATTTCAGAGGTAGACGATCAAAAGCCAGTGTAGGGGTGGCATGTGGTCAGCATGTCGGGTCCTCAGCCGTTATAGCTGGTCTTCTCAACCTGCAGTTCCTACTTATTGTAGTTACCCAGATGCCTCACGATGCTGGGTAGGCGACCGGTCCCATACTGGCCGAAATGCTATGAGTAAATTTCTTCTCCTATGGAAAATCGAATCAACGCCAAGTCCCATAGCACTGCACCAAGGCATCTTGCCTTAACCACTCGGCTACGGCGGGAGAATTGTAATTAATATAACATATAATAATTAATATTAGACGATCTTTTATCGCCAATGTATGTGCATCATTTCTTATAATTCAATATTATACTGAAGATGTATAAAGCATCAGGTTCAGATGAGATCCCAGCAGAACTGATAAAATCAAGGGGCGACATTTGATGGACAAGATACGCTGGTTGCTTAGTATGATTTGGGAAAAAGAAGCTCTTCCAGACGAATGGAAGGAATCAATTATCGTACCAATTTATAAGAAAGGAGATAAAACTGACTGCAACAACTACAGGAGCATCTCATTACTTTCAACTGCGTACAAAATTCTAACAAATATATTAGTAAGCAGACTTACTCCCTATATTGATGTCATTCTAGTAGATCATCAATGTGCATTTAGAAGAAACGGGTCTACAACAGATCAGATTTTTAGTATAAGACAGATTTTAGAAAAAAAATGGGAATATAATGGTACTGTACATCAACTATATGTAGACTTCAAAAAAGCATATGATTCAATTAAGAGGGAGAATTTATATAGTATCCTGCTGGAGTTCGGAATTCCTAAAAAGTTAGTTAGACTTATACGAATGTGTCTAAATGGCACATAGAGTAGGGTGCATGTAGGCAAACAGTTTTCGGACACTTTTGAAATCCAGAATGGGTTGTAGCAAGGAGATGCACTATCTCCTCTGCTATTTAATGTTGTACTAGAGCATGCCATTAAATCTTTAGAGAATGAGGAAGGCTTACAACTGAATGGTATAAGTAAGCTGTTAGTTTATGCTGATGATGTAGTATTGTTGGCCGATAGCGAGGAAAGGACAATACGCACACACTGTTGAGTAACACTAAGAAATTAGGATTGGAAGTAAATATCAATAAAACTAAATATATGGTCACACGTAGAAATTCATTATATAATGGAACTGGACAGTTAATGACAAATGAGGGGAATTTTGAGGAAGTGGTTGAATTCAAATACCTAGGAACAGTAATCACAAATAGGAATGAGATGCACAAAGAAATTAAACATAGGCTCAATTCTGGAAATGCGTGCTATTATGCATTGCAGAGACTCTTGATGTCCCAACTCCTTTCAAAAAACGTTAAACTGAAAATATATAAAACTATTATTCTATATTATTATAACTGATAAAATGGATACATATAGACAAAAATGGAAGCAACACATAGAATGAATGAAGATAGATATCCAAAACAAATAACAAAATACAAACCTAAAGGCACCAGAGATGTGGGTAGACCTAGAAAGAGATGGGCTGAAGTCGGAACGGGTCAACAGACCTAATCCATGAATGCAGATGAAGATTATGACTATTATTCTACCAGTTATATTATATGGATGCGAAACATGGACTCTTACTTTAAGGGAGGAAAGGAGATTAAAAGTATTTGAGAATAAAGTACTTAGGAACATTTTTGGACCAAAGAGAGATGAACAGACAGGTGAATGGAGAAGACTACATAACAATCAACTACATGGTCTTTATAGGGAGGCAGATATAATAAGAACAGTTAAGTTTCGTAGACTGCGATGGGCAGGACATGTTGCACGTATGGGGAATGAAAGACTTGCATGGAAGCTTCTTGTAGGAAAGCCAGAGGGAAGACGCCCAGTTGGTAGACCAAGAATAAGGTGGGAAAATAACATTAACTATGATTTGAGGGAAGTTGATTATACAGGGAATGATTGGAAAGCATTAGCTCAGGATAGGGATGTATGGAGAGCGTATGTCCGTGCGGCCATGAACCTACGGGTTCGATAGTGCCAGTGAGCAAGTAAGTAATTCAATATTATATGCATTTTTGTTTCTTTAACATCTTATGTAATTTGATAACTCTATTTTTTTTCAAGTAAGAAACATTTTTATAATTAATAATAGAATGAATAAATGATCGTAATTGGTTAATAATAAACTATTTTCTTTATTAGTTTTTTCTGTTTGTCAAGTTTACATGTTTAGGAGGTATCACTATTTTCTCTATGAGTCCTCTCCCAGCAAGCAAGTCATGTGGACGTGTTTGTGGACATTGGCTACGTGGCAGCCATTTTACGATCCATGAGATAAACCCCGTTAAATTGTTACTTTCTTGTAATGTTTTTCATTAAATGGGCACACTCTCGATCTCGAACATTACAAGTTTTAACGCGCGATTCACACGAGTAAACTAATTGCACAGTAGAGTTACAATACGTTCCGTTCCTCCAATGAAGAGCATTCTTTTATGCACAGCAAGCCAGCGAATGCTTATTTAAGTACCTTATGGCTTACTTCATATCCAAGAGGCGACAGGTTCGGTTCCCGGTGAGATTAATATTTTAAAAATTGTTTCAGTGCTTTCTATTTATTCTGTCTGTCCACTTTTAAAGAAAAAACGAACTATTTGAAAGTATTACTATTTATAATAATAATAATAATAATAATGATAATAATAATTATTATTACTATTATTATTTCTAGTAGTAGTAGTAATAGTAGTATTATGGGCAGCTAATGACAAATGAGGGAAACGTTTAGGGTGACTGAATTGAAATACAATAGTCACAAATAGGAATGAAATGCACAAAGAAATTTAACATAGGCTCGATTCTGGAATGCATGCTATTATGCATTACAGGGACTCCTGTCGTCCCAACTCCTTTCAAAAACGTTAAACAGAATATATAAAACTATTATTCTACCAGTTACATAATGTGGATGTTAAACATGAACTTTTACTTTAAGGGAGGAAAGAAGATTACCAGTATTTCAGAATGAAGTTCTTAGGAATATTCTTGGATCAAAGAGAGATGAATAGACACGTGAATGGAGAAGACTACACAAGAGAGTGAACTACAAGAATTTTATAGAAATATATATATATATATATATATATATATATAATAAGATCAGTTAAGTTTCTTAGACTGTAATGCGCAGTACATGAGCCACGAATGGGGAATGAAAGACGTGCATGGAAGCTTCTTGTATGAAAACCAGAGGGAAAACGCCCAGTTGGTAGGGTAAGAATTTTGTAGGAGAATAACATTAACTATGATTTGAGGGAAGTAGATTATACAGGGCATGATTGGAAAAATTAGCTCAGGATAGGGATATATGGAGAGCTTATGTCAGCGGGGCCATGATCCTATGGGCTCGATAGTGCCAGTGAGTTAGTTATTAATATTAATATTATTGTTCATCATCTATGGGCTATTATTAGACTGTACTTGATCTACATAAACCAAATATTTTAATTGAAGGGTGAAACTTTATCCTCACTAATAATACTAAATATGAATTGTATATGAAGCTATATTATCTTTTATTACATACATTTATATCATCAACATTAAAACGTGGTACGGCACACACAAATTTACACTGGTAGCTAAATAGTGTTATAGAGATTACGAAGGCAGGAATATTACTTAAAATAGTATAAAGTGAACGTAGATTTCGTCGCTGGAATTAAATGTTATAGGATGTATTTTGCGGAAATACAAATATATAACAAAAAATAATTGTAGAGATTTTAAGCCTCGCTCTCGTATATATTCAATTTTTCCGCAATTGGTTTAACGATCTATACTACTCAAATGTGATACTATTTTTCTTTAATCCTGGTTGTCTCATTTACTTTTATACAATGCACATGAATTGAACTTTATTTGAAATGTCTCAATATGAGTAATATTGTATACGTGAAATACTCGTAAATATATAGAAATAGGCCTCCTTCACTGCTCTTTAACCACATAAGACTTAAACCGAATTTAGCTTATTTAAAAACATTTAACAATGCGTTACCTCGTGAACCGCAGCCATAGCTCTTCGAGCATTCGCAGTGCCTCATAACAGGGACTCTGTGTTTTGAAGCCACTGATTCTTTTTTTTTTTCTTCTAAGTGTATATCCATTGAATTAAAAACAAATCAGCTACCAGGAGGCCGGGTCTTCATACAGAACATCAACTTGTTATGGGACGCAGCGATCATTATTAATAAAATTACTGAGTTTATAAAATTACAACAATTATTATTAAGATAAATTACAACATATCCTGGTTAGTAAGCAGAAATATTAATATTAATTAGGTGATTTGAAAAGATGGTTGCTGGGCTTGCTCACATACGTAACCATCCTCCCGCTGGCCAACAAACTAACGACAGGAAGGCCGAGGAACTCTCTGAACACATATTCTAATTACGTGCCATTATTAGAACTGTTGTGTTCATTAGCAGCACATTTACCCTTAACACACACATATGTTTACTGTATACTGACTGAACTGAATGGAATCAACCTACCACTTGCTTTACCATTTCCTCTGAAGTAAGAGTCATCTTTGCAGTTGTGTATCCAATTGTTTTTTAAGAGTTTGTGTGTTTAGTGCTGAAACAAATTTAGAGTGTTCAACATTACGGTCATAGTATCTATTTTCAAAATTATTAAAAGAGATAATGTATTGGTTGATAAACCAAACGAATAATTATTACAATCACTGTTCAGCCATCTTTGGGATATTCAGTTATATTGATATTGATAAGAACTCTACATTACAGTGATGGTCTTGAAGAATATTTTCGGGTTGTAGGCCGTGGTCGTGAGACTTGTAGTTCCCCGACGTTTCGCTAGAGACTGCGTCTGGCATCCTTAAGGGTTATCTTGAGACTAGCAATTCTACTACTACTAATAATAATAATAAGTGGCAATGATCTAAGCATTGCCCAGTGTGCCACGTAGGTAACCAGTTGCGGCTACCTGGTGGCCAATACCTTTGAGGTTATCAGTATGGGGTTTAACCACTTGATCGTCTGTGTTAGCGACGTTTAGCGTTCAGATGTGAGTTGATGAAAATATGGTGAAGCGAGGTGTCATCTCATTAGAGTACGGCATCGTAGACTGTGCGACTGGATAAGCAGAGAGTCCGATAGCCAGTCGCACAGAATGAGTCACGCCACTTTGGCTGTTGTACAGCACTCGCTCCATTAGTTAGTCCTTCAAGTGTCCGGGATAGGAAATATGTTTCGGTGAACAGCACGTTGTTGTAGCATATGCCCTATATTGCGCACAATCGGATTGGAGTGATTGGTTATTACATGTAACATTGTTTTCATTGATGTCGCAATATACGGCATCTATGCTAGGTCGTGAAGCCTGGCCATCCTCGTGTGCATTGGTGCCGAATATATGATTTTGAGTACTTTATTTTGCATGACTTGTACTTTTTTCATATGGCATGCAGAGAGAATGCTCCATGCTTCAATTCCATACAACAACATGCTGCGGATTGCAACTTTATATACTGTAAGTTTGATCCGTGTCGATAAGGTAGGTGATTTGAAAAATGGATATAAAAGCGCAATTGCGGCGTTTGCTTTTTGAATGATATGCCGAATATGAATTCTGAACGTAAGCCTGGAGTCCAGATGGACGCCAAGATACTTGACTGAAGCTTCAAAGCGGAGTTGTTGAGCTCCCAGAGTGAGTTGTACAGGAGGTCGTCTGTTGGTTCGTGCAAACGAGACGGCTTGCGTCTTGTTGGCATTGAGCCGAATGTTCCACAGACGACACCAAAAGTAAATGGAGTTAAGGGCTGATTGGAGTATGCGGATTCGGTATGGAAGTGTACAGATTTCTGTTTGATGAAACACGCAAGTGTCATCTGCGAAGGATGCTGTTTGGATATGGTTGAAGGTGGGGAAATCTGACACACAGATTGCGTACAGAAGTGGAGAGTGAACTGTACTCTGAGGAACTCCCGCTAAGAGAGGCTTACAGTCTGAATTATACCCACTAACCGACACACAAAATTGTCGGTTAGTTAGGTATTTTGCAATAAGTTTAATTAATGGTGCCGAGATATTACATTTGTATAAGAATCCATTTATCCAAGTTGTGTCGAAAGCTTTCTCAATGACAGGAAAAATTGCTGTAGTGCACTTGTTGGAGTTGAATCCCGTAACAATCCAATCAATCAGTCTACTTTGTTGACTTTTAATGATCTGTATGCATACCAGTTCTAAAAAAACGCAGAATGAAAACCTCTACAAGTACAGTCGACTAGACCATCAAACAGCAATCTCATTGGAGCAATGGTAGTCCCTACCGCTGACCAATCAGAAGGCAGATATAACTTACGAAAACATCGCGGTAAATGTATAAATAGGACAGACAGTGGACAGAACTGCCAGTCTCAAGACAACCCTTGAGGATGCCAGACGTAGTCTCTGGCGAAACGTCGGGGAACTACAAGCCTCACGAACACGGCCTACAGCCCGAAAATATTCTTTAAGATCATCATAGCAACTCTGGCCGTGAAAGTCTACGTCAATACAGTACATTACAATGTGTGTCCAATCATATTAAAGTATAATTTTCAATAGTACATGCAATAATAATATACTAATTTGAATTTTCTGAATTTCCATCAAATAAAAACAAATGATAGAATAGATCCTAATAGATACACATTGGACAAAAACTATATCATTTATGTAATAATCATTTCTAAATTCAAGCATGAGTATCAATTTAAAGTCTCTTTTTTTTCAGAAAAACATTACGAATAACAAATATCACAACAGATTTGTAAATCATAAAAACAGATAACAAACAATTAACAAAGCAGAATTCAAAATTAAGCAGAATTCAAAATTAATCAAAATTGTAAAATCTTTCTAGCATACAAGAATACATGGATTTGCAATAAAACACATAAAGTGGATAAAATTATAACATTCAAAACTTTCATAATACACCATGGCTAATACTCCTACTAGATCCAAGTTATTCATCTACAGTACAAAAACAAAATCCTTGTCTCTGTGAGCACATTAGTGAAAGGAAGCACAGTTTTTACAATATACATTCACACATATTTTTATGCCTGTAATAGGAATAGGTATGATTGGCTGAGGTGCTCAAATTATACTATTGCTAACAATACTATCATTTAATATAATCTGTTACATTTACCTATTTTACACAAAATATTACAATAATATGCAATTAAACATATAAATCTGTTTTAACATTTGCTATCTAAATGAGAAATGTAACATTAATATAAAAAAGTTACATTTTATCTCTGAGCTAATGGATTATTACAAGTAAAACATTCATTCTTACCACATTTCTGTAATAATATAAATATTAAATATGAATAGATTTGGAAACAAACTACTTGGCAAAAGACAAATGTTTCATCTTTTATAATTATTCTGCAAAGATAAATATGAGTGTTGTATAACATGAGCACAAGATTTATAATAAAGTGATAACTTCAATATTTCACAATACTATGTGTGAGTAAATGTCCATGAAGGGTAGAATATACAATAAATTACTTATAAAAAAACAGGATATTAATGTCTTCAAATTATTATGTAAACATACACTTACATCAAAATTACTATTCTTAATAAATTATTTACATCATACAGTTCATTTGAATGGCTCTTAAATATCATGCAAAAGAAAATGTGCATTATGATTGCCCTTCTAAGTAAATGATTTAATACAAATAAACATCTGAATGGCTTCTCATTACTATGCAAACATAAATGTACACAATAATGGGACCTTCTGAGTAAATGCTACATTATAAATGGACCAGTTTTATGGCTTCTCATTATTATGCAAATGCATATGAATATTAATAAGCTCTTGCTAGAAACTAAATACAAACAAATCATTTGAATGTCTTCTCATTATTATGTGAAATCATATGAATATTAAGTGAGCTATTCCTAACATACGATTTTTTACAAAGAGAACACTTGAATTGCTTCTCATTATTATGCGAAAGCATGTGAATATTAAGTGAGCTATTCCTTGTATATGATTTATTACAAAGAGAACACTTGAATGGCTTATCACTACTATGCGAATGTAAATGTTCATTAAGATGCGACCTTTTAATAAATGTCTTACTACAAATAGAACATTTGTATGGCTTCTCCTTAACATGCAAACGAGAATGCAGAGTAAGATACGACTTCATAGTAAATGATTTATCACAAATAGAACATTTGAATGGCTTCTCAATACTGTGCAATGGCATGTGTCTATTATAATATGACTTATTCGTAAATGATTTATTACAAACAGAGCATTTGAAAGGCTTCTCATTGTTATGCAAAAGCAAATGTACAGTAAGTGAGCTCTTCCTAGTAAATGATTTATTACAAACAGAACATATGAATGGCTTGTGATTATCATGCGTATTTAAATGTCCATCAAGGTATGCCTTTAAGCGAAATGCCTTACTACAAATGTTACATTGGAACGGTTTCTCATTAGTATGCAAACGTGAATGTATAATTAGACGTGACTTCTGAGTAAATAATTTATTACAAACTGAACATTTGAATGGGTTCTCATCATCATGCAAACGCAGATGTGCATTAAAAGCGCCCTTATGAGTAAATGTCTTATAACAAATAGAACATTTAAACGGTTTCTCAGTACTATGTAAATGCTTATGAATTTTAAGTGAGCACTTCTGACTAAATGATTTATTACAAATACAACACTTGTATGGCTTCTCTTTAGTATGTGAATATAAGCAATGTTCATTATAATGTGACTTCTTAATAAATGTCTTACTACAAATTAAACATTTGAATGGCTTCTCACTACTATGTGAAAATAAATGTTCATCAAGATGTGACTTTTTAATAAATGTCCTACTGCAATATACACATTCGAAAGGTTTGTCATTACTATGTAAACGCATATGATCTTTTAGCGAGCTATTCCTAGTAAACGATTTACTACATACTGAACATTTGATTGGCTTCTCAAAACATAAATGTGTACTAGGACTAGACTCGTTAGTTAATGGCAAATTAAAAACAGAAGATTTAATATAATTACATGTTAAGTCTTTTTCCTTTGTTTGTAAACAGTGATCTGAATTGCAGATTCCAGCAAGATGTTCTTCCCTCTGTTCTACCTGAAAATGTAACACAATAACCACGTATTATGTGAGATCATAACGTAAATGTAAGATATTCCACTTATATGCAAACTTCAATAACATTGACATGTCTTGAGACAACCCTTGAGAATGCCAGATGAAGTCACTTGCGAAATGTCAGGGAACTACAAGCCTCAAGACAATGGCCAACAGGTCAAAAATCTACTACAAGTTAATCATAATAACTCTGGCCGTGAAAGCCTAAGTCAATATATGAGGAAGTTTATGTTTACATCATTTTTGGAGAAATTTCTATTTTTTAAGAATAAATACGAGAATGTACAATAATGTCATTCACAGACTACTAAAGAAGAAGAAAGATTTTTCTATTTAGAGGAATGTCTCCATTTCATAAGTATAAGGATTATAACTACCTAAGCAACTTGAGAAACCCTCTTCTAAAATCTACTCTCCAAAATAACTGAATAAAAATCTAGGTGTTAGATTTGAGAATCTTCTTGGATGCATTTTATAAAATTGGTCAACCTAAAACATACACGAAATGAAGATTTATCTCTAGACACTTACAAAGCTTTCTATCATTTCAATAAGGAATACATACAAATATCAGCTCATTAGATTCTGGAACAAAAGAAAATTAGAAGCAGAGTTCTAAAGAATGAATAAAGGATGTTCAATTCCTTACAGTAGCTAAGTGACGCAGCATTTCAAATTGCAGTCGACATAAGATATAGGAGCAAGTATTCAATTTAAGGACTTAAGGTTCTGGATGTAAAAGCCCCAAAATCTCATTTATGATATAATTTTATAAGTTAAATTGGTTGGATTATTATCTTAATTTTTGAAGTTATTTTGTTGGGGTGATGGAGAGATATAATTAACTCTTTTTTTTTAAATACACAGATTTGTGGTTAATTGACAAACAGCAGTGACATGGTATATCAACAATAAGAGGGATCCCATCTTCAAATGGATAGGACACAATTTTGTGACACCGGTACTCAACATGTTCCAAAATAAAACAGGGTTCTCTATTTTGAAAAAAATGCAGTAATTTCTGTTTGTTTTCAACTTTCAAACACAGCAAAATATATGAAGGATGAAGATTTTCAACTTGATAATGCAGGTTGTTTAAATGATGAAACCGGCATACATATTAAAATACTCTTTTTCTGAGGAGTTGTCACACTATCTTTCTCTTCCATTGAAAAGTCAACTGCTCCACAAAATCATATTGGAAATGTTAATTCAAATCATATTAAATCCACCTACAGTCAAAATTATTTGTTGAAGGGATTTTGCATATCTGGGTCTATAATACAAATTATATGAAATCATATTTCTCCCATTTTCTACAATAATTAAGATGGTGCCTCATAATAAAAAGTAAAATGTAGGCCTTACAACACCTCGATGTATGGATTAAATTGTATTATACAGGACTTAAAACTACCATCGGTTAAAATGAAAACATGTTGATTCTCCTTACCATAAGTCAGTTTTCTACTGGTTTTAATAAATTATTAGTTAATGCTATCTTTCATCTTGTACACAATGGTGATAAAACTGTTGCAAGTAAAAAAATTTGAAAAATACATAATTGAAGAGAGGAATGGAAGGGAAAAAAAGGACACTGTCACATAATAACTGCATAAAATAAGAAAATTCCTTCGCAATTTACACATATGTTTTGATGTTGCTTGTTTATGGAACATAATATTCAAAATAAATCACTAATTTTTTAATTACGTCATATACATACATTTTAGTTACGAGAAAACAAACATATAGTACGGTGCAATTAGTCCCAAAAAAAGGCCTAACCCCAACATCCAAAGTAAAAGTTTCCCTCCAACTCGAAAATTGTTCAATACAGTCCACACATTGTTTGGTAAAAAGTTACACCGCTTTGGGCGTTGGGTTTGGGAGGCAGGAAGGCAGAAGTTGGTAAATTAGTAGTTTTTATCAGTTTTCTTAAATATTTCTAAAACTATACGGTTTAGCGCAAAACATGCCATATACAAAAATAATCTACGTTAAAGTGCGAACAAAAATGGTTCTGTGCATAATCTTGCAAAGGTGAACGGTTCCGGAGTTACGGAGGGTGTAAAAGTAGAAATGTTTCGTATTTTTTAATTTTTTTGGAAAAATGAAATTCTAACTACTATGTAAACAGAAACAACTAAACAATTTTATTAAAAAGTAATATTGTACAATCGTATTGTAGTCCAAAAGAGGCTAAGAGGCTCCGCAGAGGGTTAGAAGCGTAAAAATACTGGGAACTAGAACCAATGCGTAAGGAACCCTGCACCTGCCGCCCGCCCCTCATCTACTCTCTTTTCCTCTGTCCCTCAGTCGGCTCAGTCGTATTGGGAGACTCGTTGAATGAGTTTGTGAGAGTTATTTCTAGTGAAGTTCTGCTGTCATTTTTTTATTGTTCGTCTTTAGAATACTGTGCAAACTCGTGATAATCACTTGAAAGTATGTGAATTATGGCGGACTGTGAGTTGAAACCTTGTAAGGTGTTGTAGCAGATGAAAACGTGAACTGTGATAAAATGTTTGAAGTTGGAACACTAGCCTTGCAAGAGATTGGGAATAAAACATTCGATAAGATACACTTGAAAAGAAAGTTAGCTGTTAAGTCTATAGCCTCTATAACCAAGTCTATGACAATTAACAACAAAACTATATGTGTGAACCCAAACACTCTCTTACGTCGGATGGTGTGCACAGTAAGGAGTGATGAGAGACTTGAAGAAATATTTCAATTTGAATTATGTGCTTATCCTCCATCCCTCTTCAACGAATCTGGCTTGATGAGGAAGGCAAGCAAATTGTCAATGGTGAGTGTTTTGGTTCCAGATTCAAATGACTCATCAATCACCACAGATTCAGACAATGTGTCCTACATCATTGATGGAGGTCACCGCCTTCATCGTGTTGTCTGGCATTGCCCAGCTACCTTCAAACAGATTTGCGAGCAATACACAAATTACATAATTACTCATTATGGGCCAGCAACTGTTATTTTTGATGGATACGAGCAAGGAAACACAAAAGATGAAAAATACTCACCCTTATCACGTTCTACCACTAACATTGAAGTAAAAGTAGAAGACTCAATCCATGTAAATATCAATCAAAGTGAATTTCTAGCTAACGCTAAGAACATACTTGGCCTTATTTCTCTCCTTACAGTGCACTTGCCAAGAGGTGGTTGCACAGTACATCAAGCAACGGGTGACGCTGATTTATTAATAGTTTTAACAGCAATTGATGAAGCTAAGAAGGACGTTGAAGCTTGTGTAATTGGTGATGACACGGACTTACTGGTCTTGTTGACTATCCATGCACCCTCAGAGAACAAATTGAAAATTATAGTACCAAAGAAAGGCAATCAGCAGGAAAAACTGTACATTATTTCTGATATTCAGCGAGGCATTGTGGATATGAAAGATGTGCTCTTAGCAATATATGCCTTCACAGGATGTGACACTGTATCAGCTATCTACACAAAGGGGAAGAGTGCAAGTTAACGTTCTTTGTACGAAACTTCTAGTCTTCAACAACCCCTAAGCTGACCCCAGTGCAGTGGCTGATGCTGGAAAGCATTTCTTTCTTGCGATGTTTGGAGCCAAAAACACTGAAGATCTAGATTGTTTTTGCTACCAGTGTTACTTGAAGGCTTATTTGCAAAGCAGCCTATACATTCATTGTTCAAGTTGGCTGCACTTCCCCCCACTTCAGCAGCTTCCAGGCAGCATTCAATTAGAACCAACCCCCAGGTGCAGCAGTGGCTGAATGAAAAGAAGAATCCGCTCGAGTGGGGGTGGAAGAAGATTGGCGAAAACCTGAGACCAATTACAACAGCACGTCCTGCAGCTCCCCAGGAATTACTTTCCCTCATAGTGTGCGCTTGCAAAGACGAATGTGTCTGTAACTGTGAGTGCAGAAAGAGTGATCTAAACTGCTCAAGCATATGCAGTAATTGCTCAGGCCTAGGATGTGATAACAGGGACACAAACATCATAGTCGAAGATACAGATGAGGAGGGTACTATGTTTGAAAAAAACTGAACTTCAAAATTTTTAATAAAATAGGGTTGTAATATACAGCCAAATTTTCTAAAAAAAACCTCCAAAAAATTCAGAGCGAGTTTCTCCGCGTATCACAGGTTTATATGTCCTAGGCCAGTGGAGCCTCATTTCCCTTAAAAAGTAGCACCCCTTAAGAAGGTTGTGAGGTTGTTGTTCCTTCAAGGTCTTGTCACTAACATACCACCGGCCATAAAATCGCAATTTGCCTTTGCAAAACACAATCCTGTATCAAAAAAATAGTTTCATTAGTGATATTGCCATTTTTTTCCAAAAAAATCTAAAAAATATGAATAATGTCTACCTTTACAACCTCCATAATTCTGGAACCATTCACTTTATCAAGATTATGCACAGGACCATTTTTGTTCGCAATTAAATGTACATTATTTTTGTACACGACGCTTTTTGCGCTAAACCGCATAGTTTTCGAAATATTTAAGAAAAACTGATAAAAACTATTAATTTACCAACTTCTCCCCCCCCAAACCCGACGCTCAAAATGGTGTTAACTTTTTACTAAACAATGTGTGGAATGTATTGAACAATTTGGAGTTGGAGGGAAACTTTTACTTTTGATGTTTGGGTCTAATTGCCCGTACTACATAGGTCTAATTTGAATAAATATTATATTAGAGCTTTCATGAAAACAGCCACTCGTAAGGGTCAGAATTCATTGATTTTTAAAGAATACTTTTCTCATACTATTTTGGAAGCTTTTAACAGGTTTTACACAAAAAAATTTAATCAATACCCTAGAGCAATTTTTTATATTTTTACTTCAGTTTAATCCCCACACCTAATCGTCCGATTATTCTGAGTAGTGATCTTGATCTCCTGTTTCTTAATTCATTACTATATGCCAAATTTGATTTTAAAAATTATCGCCACCAGAGAATTAAAACATATTTAAAACTTGTGCCTCCAAATTATTCAAAACATATTAAATCCATTATGTCAGTACAAATGTAACATGTGAAAATATTAATTGGTAAATTGTGTATTAGAATGAGTCATAAAAATTATTATTTATTTCAACACATTTTTGCAGTGTCTAAATGTTGACCTTATCATGTTATTTCTCTCGTCATTATTATAGCCATCAAACATTTTTCACATGCTTCTTGTAAAATCTGCTTCCGGCACTTAATGTGATTACAATCAACAAGTACAAGAAGTGTTGTTGTAAGCAAGGTCTGTTGTAGTAATTCAAGAGAGCTGTGAACACAATGAAAAGAAATAATATGTGGACAGATCTCAACTCTCATTGAGAAACCCTAGGAGAGTTTTGATTAATACCTTTCACATAAAAAAAATGCTCTTCTCAAGCTACATTAAAAAATAGTACAATAGAAAGAGAACACTTTGATGTTTATTTGTATTGTTTTAAAGCTGACTTGCGCACAAGGTTCGCTGCAGGTAATAAGAGCTATTATATGCTTGATATCTGCCATCATACTTTTGATTTAAAATATACCAATAAAATTATTACCTCATGTTTTGTATCCTCAAATGCAAGTGGATCACCAGATGGACATGTCTCACTTTTAACATCAATACTGCTAATTTCATCATCTTCTATCTTCATTTTGATCTGAATGGCCTGTAAAATAATAATCACACAATATCATCAAGATGTCTCTCATCACAAAGAGCAAATTAAAATTTTGAAACAATAACTTACTTCTGGTCCAACTCCAAACTGTGATAGAAGGCCTTCATGTTTATTTCAAACATAAATGTGTTATTCATTTCCAGCAATGACAAGTTTTTAAGTGCAACCAAAGAACACAGAGGATAAAATAAAAAAAAAAGTTAATTTATGGACAATTGTAACTGCAAGAGGATTAGATATCATGTCTCTCAGAGGGTCACAAGTTATATGCACCATAAAAATGTTCCACCAGGTCTTGGATATGGATCATAATTAAACTTTAGACTTACCGGCCAAGATTGTGATCAATGGATACTACATGAACGTACTATTTGCACTGGCATGCAAATTGGTAATTAATCATTATCATGAGGTATGAAAAAATAACAGTACCTAGTACTGTTCCTTATATCAAATGTTTAATTCCTATCTATCAACATACAATTTAAATTTATTAAATTAATTAAAATACTGTAAATAATGGCCCAGTCATATAATGAAAAACAATATGTTAACCTGAGATTGGTTCGAAAAAGAAAAATAATACTGATAGAAAAATTCCTATAGTTTAGAGATAAATGTATTGAGAAATTTTATGAAGTTATAGATAGGTTGTAATTAAATAAAGTAGCTCTACTTTATAACTTCCAGCCTGTTATATAACATAATTTTTTTTTTGGAAATAATATAAAATGTAGTAAAGATAAAAAAATGCTTCTTCTTCTACATCATCCAAGAATTAAGCCTGTTGGCTTGTAATGATTTCATGAGAGCCAGAATTGTTAAAATTGTTCAGACCATCTTCTGTGTGGGTGTCCAACATTTCTCCTTCTGTGTGGTTTAAACTTTAGGCAATAATTTTGGAAATCTTTCCTTTGACATTCTATGAACATGCTCTTTCCAGGGATTATTTAAGTATTTGATCTGTAAGTTTGAAAAATTTAGTTCCTTCTTATGTTTCTTTTCTTATCTAGCAGAGTATATCCTGCTATAGTTCTTAAAAATCTCATCTCAACTGCTTCCAATCTTTGTTCTCGTCTTTTTGTGATTGTTCAAATTTCTAATCCATACATCAATACATGAACAGCCATTACTTTATAAAATATAATTTTTGTTTCTTTTCTTGTATTTTTAAGGGGTCTTTCAATAGTGCTACAGTTTAAATTATATTAATACATTATTAATATCTTCAATTTTAACACATTGGTGACGGGCCACGGAGATCTCCGTGTTTAAATGGCCAGCGCTAGACGACCGGTCACGGAGATTTCCGTTTTTACGTTTTCTATGGCTTCCCTGCCTCTTCGCTTTTGATTGAGGCATTCATTTTGTTTCTGCTCATTGTGAAATAAATGTTAGTTGTTTTTGTACCCCTCTCTTCTCTTTTATGAAATTGCCAACTTTACAGAAAGAGTTGTTTACAATTTATGACAGACGGCTGGTGAAATATTGAATTTTAGTGCGGGTAGTTAGACGATTACGGGATACGTATGTAACCTGTATATATATGTTGCATTGCAGAAAAATTAAAAGAAACTCTATTTTGCGTTCTGGAGCCGAATTTATATCTGTGGCATCATGTCCACCGGGATAATTATTATAATAGTGTGGCTAAAGCTAAAAATTTGCTCGAAAGAAAGACTAGAGTTTCTGAAGCAATATAGATTAACAGAGGACTTCCAAAATCATTTGTGGAAGCAGGAAATGAACTCAAACCAGGAGAATGTGTGTTTTGAAGTAAGGGGGACCTTTTGCTACAAACATCGAAAGATAAAAGAGACGTAAGAATGGTTAGCACATTGCATCAGGCAACACGAGAATGGGAGGGGTAAAGTTGTAAAAATGCCCTATTGAATACTTCAATGTAACAAGTATGCCTATGTGAGGGTGTAGACAGGGCTGACCAGTACCTATCATATTACTCCATCCTTAGAAAAACAGTGAAATGAAGCAAGATAGTTGTATTGTGGCCTGTGAATTGTGCACTCTTTAGTGCTTTTTGGGTCTATAAATTTCAAAATGCTAACAACAATATGTCAAACAAAAGTCTTTTGCTTGAAACAGCCTCTTGTTTGGCAGTCGTAAAATTAGGAACAGATGACAGGAAAGAGGAGGGAAGACAGAGAGAAAGAAACCACGTCTAGGACACCATGTCAAGACCCACCAAGAAGGCTGAGACATATAGAAACATAAATTAACACCAACTGTGTCTGGAAAGAAAAACCTACCCTCCAAACCTTGCCACGTTTTTAGTGAACACAAGAAAAGAAACTCGCTATATATGCTCTTTTGCCCTGTGCCTTTAAATAAAGGGAAATGTCTATAACGGTATCAAACCCTCAATTTCTAGTAGAAGGTCTGATGAGAACACTAATAAAGATTTACTTATGCAATATTGTTATTGACTGTAAATATATTGATGTAAAAATCACACTGTGCTAGCGCGGTTTAAAATTTAAAAGTCCACGCTACTGGCAGAAATGTCCGGTCCAGCAGCGGTGGATGGAACGCACAGCAGTCGGTCACCAATGTGTTAACATACAATAAATTGAAACCTAGATAAGAAAACCATTCACGTGCTCTAAAATGTTATCATCAATTACTCTTTTTACTCTTAAGGTATCATGTCCTTTAAATGCTAAAATTTTAGTTTCATTCTTTGTAATTTTAAAATTCTAATTGACATTTATTATTTTAAATTAAAAATAGCTCTTTGCACATGATCTTATGAACTGGAAATCACTAGTTGATCATCAGAAAATAATATCGTATCAAACACTTTATTATTTATCTAAATGTTTATATAAAGTAATATGCCACTTTAACATAACTTCGTACATATATAATTAAATAGAGAAGGTTGATAAAGGACACCCTTGTCAAGCACCACAACTTATTTTTACCACTTTTTGATGTTTATTTAAAACCTGCCTATTACAATTTTTATTATTTACATAGAAACTTTGAATAGCCATAATCAAATGTTATGGAATACTTTTATTTCTCATTATAACACACAATTTCTTCTTCATTTTACCATATCAAAATATTGAAACACTATAAAAAAAATTGCTACTCAATAACCTTAACATTATCTATACTAACCTTTCATAATGTCCGGATAATCTCAATTGGTCAACTAACAATATATTTTTGTTAATATTTTTACAAAATCGTTAAATAAAAAAAATTTCCTATACACACGGTGGGTAAATAATCTTCTTTTATTAAAAAAACAATCATATAAAGCACCTTCTGTCTCATTGAGCATGTTATTAACCTAGATTATATACTGTGATGCATTGCAATAGCAGGTCCTCGTATAGGTAGCAATATATTTGTTGGCTGTTGAATCGCTTAGATGATCAATGTGTATGGACTTCTGTTCTTGGCGTTTATCTCCACTTCTACAGTCCTTGTTGGCAAGGTTTCGAGGCCAGAAGCTTCCATACTAGAATGTCTGTATCTAGAGCCATTGAAAGAGTTGTGTGGTGGACTGGGAGATGACACAAACTGTGGTGACCACAAAGAGAAATTCCTTCTCCACCCTATATCTATGGTTACGATTGGGAACAAATTGGTTGTGTGTTGATAGTGATACAGTTTTTTGTGATTAAAAAGGACTGTAACAAGTGAAAGTGTTAGATAGTGAAGAGAATATTGTGAGATGGATAAACTTTAAAGTAAAATTAATTATTTCAGCCATTTGTGAGTGGAATGTTACTAAGAGTTAAATAAATTAAATAAAGTTATTTTGTAATATTAAGCAATCAACTGTGTTGTTTTATTATAAGAAAAGCAATGTGAAACTGACTCCCTGGTAGCACGCTCCAATACACTGTTACTGAACCTAACAGAATTTTTGTTATGAATGGTGTTTTTATTACTAATTATATACTTCTCACTGAAGGATAAATTTTTCTCTTCAAATATAATTTATCCTTCAGTGAGAAGTGTTAAATTAATAATAAAAACATCAATTGAAGCCCTATTGCCTTTATAAAATAGTGTTCAAATTCCCAATAAATGTCTTCTTAACTAAGAAGCTGCCTTTTGCAAGGATAGAAGCTAAGGCTTCATAGCATTAGGTGCTGGGAATTACAACGTATATAAGAGAAAGATTTGTGTCTAGATGCCCCGATAGGTCAGATGGTAGAGCATTGGCCTAGAATGCCAAAGGTCTGGGTTTGAGTCTTGGCCTGGGCGAAAATTTTTCTCTTCAAATATAATTTTATGAAACCTGTGCACACAATGAAAAGAAGTAAGTCATTTATGTGCAGTTATTTACTGTCATTGGGAAAATAAATGGTTTTTTATTCATATCCAATCTCAGAACTCTCTTGTTTATTCACATCATTATAAGACTGATTTCTGAGTATGTTACGCTGACAGCCAACAAACCTTAGAGAGCTATTGTATGCTTGGAGTCTTCCAACATACTTATAGATCAGAATTACCAATATAATCATTACCTCAAGTTCTGGATACTCGGAAGGAAATATGTCAACATCTGGATATGCCTCACTTTTAATATCAGTTCTGCTAACTTGATCATCATATTCATCTTTTATTATCACCTCCATGTCCTGTTAAATAAAAATTCACACAATACTGTTAAAATGTCATCCTATGCATCTACAGATGACAGACAGATAAATAAATGTTTGAATAATAACTTACTTCTGAGCCACTTTCAAATTCTAATACATGACCTTCTTTTTTAATATCAATATGACAATCCATTATAATCAGGTACCTGCAACATTAATACCAATATATTTATTCATGTTAGATACATAAGATTTTTGACTAAGCAGAGAAAAATTCATTTATGAAAAGGCTAAATATTTAAAAGTTATAGCCTATGCATGATTACTAACACTCCCAAATTTCAGTAATTATCACAGAGTGATCATTTAATTATATATCCATAAGATAACAATTACTACATGCAGAGTTTCAAGTAAAACATCCAGAAACATGACTGTTACACAGTATTAAAATTTATTAAATTGTATTCAAGACACACACACACACACACACACACACACACACACACACAGACACACGCACGCACGCACACACACGCAAATGGTTTGCAAGCACCAGGGCCACGTCACTGCAAAATATAACTTTCAAATGCGGTCTCACCACATTTTGAATTTGATTTGGCATGGACACCTTCCTACGTTCATATCTAAGTATAAAATAAACATACTTTAGACTCATCTCCTTTTATTGTGACTTTTGTTTTACAGATTTTATTACAATTGTTTGCTTCATTATGATGATATAGCCTCCACATACTTAGTAGTTTCAGGTGAGTGCTTTCATGGGCAAGATAAGAACAGAGATATTGTGAGGCATTTTGTGTATATTATACAGAGAAATACACACCACTTAAGTGTCCAGATTATAAATACTTCATACCAAGATATTAATTTGTGCAGCTTTACAAACATTTTACAGTAATTGAGAACAATACAAAATCAAGTACTTTAGGTTTTTATGTCTGATGAATGCAATTCTATAATAGAAAAGATGGTCACGAAGACTTTGTTTGAAATATTTGGGTGAAATCACAATGAAGGTACTCAACATGAATGGAAAGGTGGTGGACTCATGAAATGGATTGGAGCACAAGTGATTCCACCAAGCATGTACTTTTAAGTTCCATATTGACAAAGATATTGATACTTTTTTAATTTCTCTTTGGAAAACGGTACGAACAGTTAAATATTCCATTAAATTCTAACCGAAAGATAATTATAAAACATTCAAAATACATTTTAGGTGATTGTTAATGTTAAAAAATGTAATCTGTGAAAATAATATGAATAGAGTGTAAGGAATTTTAAAATCGCAGTGCATGTTGGAAACTTGATCGGACGGCTGACCTAAATTTAATTTAATAATAAACGTTATAACTACATGGCAGATAAGTCATTTTAGTTATCGTTTTAAATTAAAACCGATGAGTTTATGTGTGAAATATTACTACTTTTACGCAAAAATGTGACCCAGATAAAAGAACAAATGTAACGTTATATGAGTGAAATTAGTGTATTAACTTTACAAGCTTTAAGAGTGATATTGTGTAAATGAGAAGAACACCCAGATATAAATAATAATAATAATAGCTTTATTTTACCTGGCAGAGTTAAGGCCTTAAGGCCTTGTCTACCACTCAACCAGGTTATAAACTGAACCTTAATTAAATATAGCGTGGAGCTTAGTTAATATAATAAAACTGACTTGGAAAACAATATCAAAATGACATCTACACATACCGTTTAGTATTAATATTGATCATGGTTACAATGACATAATTCAAGTTTGATGGTTAATTTGAACGAAATGCTCGGTTGACAAGCACATAATTAAATAAATTTTCAGGTGAGATAAGTTATATACCGGTCACAATTCTAAACTTACATTCTTATGCCACTGATGCACTAAATACTTGTAAACACGTTTTGTACTGTTCTAAAAATTTTGCAACGATCTTCAAGCTTTCTTTACAATATTTTATATTTATATATTTACGTAAAACATGATCGGGGATACATTACATACTTGCTAAATTCCCACATTGTTCCAACGTTGCCACCATTTGAAAATAAATTCAAACATTATTTACTGTTAGTGTACGTAAAATTAATTAAATAGTACAGTAAAGTAAAGTATTCCCACTACAGGCCTCAGGAGGCCCTTGGGGTAGTGGGATGTTAAGGCTCCCACTATTTCTAGACAATCGGCACTTGATGCCAGCCCTGCGTGACGGCCGCCTTTACCCCAGAACAAGCGTCTGGTACTCATTTCCGTTAGAGGCTGAGTCGACCCCAGGGCCATGGTGCCGCCAGAAGGTTATGCATGTAAATTGTTTTATTAGGTTAGGAAATGGGAAGTACGTTTACGTCCATTTTTTTAAGCATTTTAACATGCATGTAAATTGTTTTCTTTGGTTAGGAAATGGCAAGTTAGTTTACGTCCATTTTTTTTTGGAAATTTATTCCCGAAGTTGGTAATGCCGACTGCAGAGCCATCTACCGGAGGCTATATTAACCATTACAGCAACTCGCGCATGCACACTGCGATTCTATGGAACTCCGAAAAATTCGCCTCCAACATATAACCGACTTTCTCCAAATTTTCTAATTTATCCCAATAATTATACAACATACACAAACAATTATTAAAGCTACTTGCCGTCATCGTCATTACCATTTGCACAGCCTCCTTCGGTTCTCTATCTATGTTCTGTATGACCTTCGTACTCTATGTTCTATTACTTTGACACCATACAGAACATACATCACCTTCGTTCTCTATGATACATCACTGCGAAAATTTTAATCATAAAACTTTTCAGTGCACACTTAATCAATAGCCTGTTCAAGACATCCTTTGTCTATATACCAATCTGTTTTTTATTCATGTTCATAATAACTAGAGCCTGGGTTTCTACGTAATATTAATCACCAAATATATAGTAAAAATAGTCAATATATGTAATATTATATTTTTACGATAGAGTATCAAAATGCCCATGTTTTAATAAAATGCTTATTTCTTTGTCGTAGCTTTGTTTGTTATGAGATATTTGTCTCTTAAGATGTATTAATATTTCGTGAATGTTGAGGTTAATATTTATTTATTATCCATTAAAGCATCATGGATGCTTTTGGACTTGTCTAAATTACAATTTATACATAAATTATAATGTAACGCACACACATTTCCGGTTTTAACAATGTTATACATTTTTTTCGGCACCAATGATTTATCTTCAATTTCGCTTTATAATTTTCCTCCATTCGTCTCTATTATAACACATTTCTTCTTCTAATTCCCAGTCCTTCGAAGTTTCTCTAATCCCTTGGAACCACATGAGATTTGGTCGTCCTCTCCTCGTTCCTGATGGTGTCCATTCCATCATTTTCTTCGGTAATCTTTCATCCAACATTCGCCTGATATGCCCGTACCATTTTAGTTGCTCTTCATGGATAAATTCTAAAATTGAGTTTTGTACATTCATGTTCTCTTTTTTAACTTCATTTCTAATTTTTTCTCTCCATGATATCCTAGCAGATTTTCTCCAATAGTCCATTTTTGCTACCATTAACTTTCTTTTCATCTGATAATTTATAGTCCAAAACTTTAATCATAAGTCATAATACTTTCTATTGTTTTAAAAATTTTAACTTTAGTTTCTTTTTTGATTCTTTATCCCTATCCCATAATATTCCATTGAGGGCAGATATTACATATTTTCCTGAGTTTATCTTTGGTCTTACTTCCGTTTCCTGCTTCCATCTTCTGTAACTTTTTACTCCCAAATAATATTTGTATTCCTCTGTGTGAATATTACCCCCATTTCATCTTCAAGTATCAAATCTTGATGAATGTCTCCTATGACCATAAACTTGGTTTTTTCCATATTCACCTTTAGTCCCCATTTATTATATTCTTGAATCAATTTTCGGGTAATATATTCAATTTCTTCATACTCTTGTGACAAAATAACTTGATCATCCACAAAGTGGAGGGTATATATTGTTGATTCCTCATCTATTGGAATTCCCATAGTTTTACATTTGTCTTTTCAACTTTCTATAGCTCTTTCTGAGTAGATTTTATATAATGTGGGGGATATGCTGCATCTCTGGCATAATCCTTTAATGGTTTCAAATCCTTTTGACAAATATTTTCCTGTTTTCACTTTCACATATGAATTTTTATATAGATTTTGAATAGCTTTTATCAGATTAGGATTTATTTTGCTAAATTTCAAAGTTATCCATAATTGTGATAATGGAATGCTGTCATAAGCTTTTTCAATGTCTGTGAACACCAAATGGAGGGGTTATGTTCTAACTTTTTCTTCTCTATTATTTCCTGCAAACAAAATATAGGTCCATAGTTGATCTACCTGCTCTGAAACCTTCTTGTTCTTCTGCTTCTAGATCCTTGTGTTGTATTTCCAGGAAATATTTAATTATTTTGAAATATAATCTGCTTATCTGTGCTATTTATTGTAATACCTCTGTAATTTTGACAATAATTTTTTTTTTCCTTTTTTGTGTATTGTGGAAATGTATCCAATTTTCTAATCTTCTGGTACATCCTCACCATTTAAACATTTGTAAATAAATTTCTTAGTACTTCATATAACTTTTCAGGTCCATGTTTAAACAATTCAGCTGGTATTCCTCCTATCTCTGTTGCTTTTCCATTTTTGAGTGATTTCACAGCATCCTTTACTATTTGTAAGACTAAATGTATGTATTCATCGAAGGTTTCATTTACTCTTTCCTCGATGTCCTTCACATATTGTTCTCTATTAGCAGGTTCTTAAAATGTCTATGCCATGATTGAAAATTAATATATTTATAAAACATTTCTTTGTCATTTCTTCTAATGTTTTTTAAGGTCCTCCAAGCTTCCATATTTCTTTTCCCCCAAAATGAACATTTCTATATTTTGACATGTTTTTTCTGAAATGTTGTTTTCTGCTTCTGAGATTTTCTTTTTTATTTGTTGCTTGTTGTTTTCGAAGTTTTATTTTATCTTCTATTTTTTTTTTGTGTTTAGCCATTTTAAATACAGATTTCTCTTCAGTTTTACTTCTTTTTCAATTTCTTCATTCCAATAATAATGTAGATTTTTTTTCACATTTCTCACCAATGGCTTCTTTTGCTGTTCATGCAGGTTGTCTAAAATGTATTTGTATTGATTCTGTATAGTATCAAATATTGTTTCTGTCAATTTATGATTTAATCTCTGTTTATATAAATAAATAGTGCTATCATCCTGAAAACTCCTCAAATTATTTTTGGAATGTTTATTTCTCTTTTTTTCTAGTTCATCAACCTCCATTTCATTATCTCTCCCTTTCATTATAAGAGGAAATAAGATTTTTGCATTAACCAAAAAATGATTACTAAATACTATCCCTCTATAGACTCTCACATCTTGTGTTTCTTCAGTCTTGATTGTTGTTTAATTACAATGTAATTAATAATTGATGTTTGGTGAAGTGTATCTTGATATCGTGTAAATTTATGTATATCCCTGTGTTGGTAGTATCCATTTAGTATTCTTAACGCTTTGCCCCGCTCAGTTATTTCCAGTAGTGTGCTGTATAGAGACATATTCCTTTTACGGCATTTAAAGTTTAAATGTCTTCTAGACACTTTTAATTGAAGAATGGCATAATGTACTAATTATGATCACTTCCGAAAAATCATGTCAAATATGCTAAATCAAAAACTTGTTTTGAAATTACAAATACCTTCATCGAATAATTATTTATTAATTTTTTTAATATGTCACGATATAATTAATATATATATATATATATATATATATATATATATATATAAATACCTCAAAGTATTCCACAATTGCAAGGATGGATAAAATTACCTTTCAATAATATTATAATTGAAGCAAATATACTTTTTAAAATCAATATTTTATATGTATGAATAAATTATATAGGCCTATCCTTAGTTTAATATCTTATGGAGATAGCAATGTTTATTGTTTGCATAAAATATATTTCTAAAATTATTATGATAAATTGTATTAGTCCGTTTCTATTTATTTTTTTTTTAATTTCAACTTGAAATAATGTACCATTATTAAAAAAAGCTATATTTCACTGATAAATCAAGACACATACACAGAAATTCAATAACATCATTAGTAAAAATCCTCGCATATCCAAGTTCTATTACAGATAAAATATATTTATTTATTTATTTATTACTTTCTCCATTACCGGTATATAATGAAGAAAAATGTCTTCATCCCTTTATAATTTTATTTGAATTTACCGAATACAAAAATGGTGTAATGTTGTACTTAAAAATATTATAAAATTTTCGGCTCACATTAAATGTCTCTCAGTAAACATCGAATGAAAATTAAAAAATATATACTAATATTGTAAATATATTATATTTTCAAGAGATCGCTTGTTTTGTTACTATGAAATACTGTAAAACATACTAGGTAATTTAGAATCAAGTAGATGTTTAAAAATAAATAAATAAATATTTGAAATATATTAGCATTCGGACAGTCTGTAAATTATAGAATATTTTATTTAGTGTGAGTACTCACCATTTTCGCGTAGCTGTTCTTCTCAATAATTGCACCAATACACATTTTTTATTGTTTTTAACACTATACCTAACAATATCATTATTCCTAAATAAACAAATAAACTGTTTGAATTATCACTAATTTTGAATTTGTACACCTCTTTCGTTGTGATACACCATAAAGCATCCAATTTTACAAAGTGTTACAAAGTGTATATCACATTACTTACACTTGTAAGCAGTCTGAATTCCGCGTCCTGAAAGTGTTTTTCTCTACTTCGCCACACACTGCACACATGTTTTCACGCGACCATTTATTCTTTCTTGGCAATGAATCGATTGAGGCATTGTAACGGCACTTGCCAATTTCTTTTAAAACCCACGCGTTTTCACGATGTGAAATCCCCTATAAGTTGTTTGACTAGGTTCCTTCGAAATTGTAAATGCCTGTTTCCGTGTGATGTTCTGGTTGGCCTATTGGTAATATCATAAATGATAAAACTGTTCACAATGGAAGCATTCAGGACAAAGTTTAGAATGTATTTCCACCATTTCTTTGACGGCCGCCCAACACCATAGTATATTCGCTTCTGGTCAGCAATGTCGACACCTCCCATGTTCGCCGTATAATTTACCACTGCTTTGAGACACGGTAGTTCTACTTTTTCTCCTTGTTTTCCACTTGTTCTCTTCACCTTTTCATCATTTCTGGGGTCCGAATTAGTGGAGAGGAGAAGAACATCCCTCTTATCATGCCACACAACAGCGGTAACATCCTGGCATTGCAACTTCTTCGATTCCCCCTTTTTCAATTTTAGTTGCTTGGGATTACGAAATTGTTGTGGCCAGTTCTTTTCTTCCTACGCGAGCTGTGCCACAGGCATACGATTGTTTATTTAATAAAAGTTTCATTAGTCTTGTTGAAGTGAAACAATTATCGAAATAAACATGGTGCCACAAACCTGTGAAATTTTCACACATATCAAGAACGACTTGTTCCCCAAGAAGTAGTTTATTATTTCTTTCTTCTTTCCTAACGAGATATATTTTGCATTTCAACAAAGATCCCGATTTGCTATCGGCAATGCCCCAAGCTTTTATCCCCCATTTTGTTGGTTTCCCTGGCATATATTGCCTCAGGGAAAATCGTCCCTTGAAACCTATCATGGCCTCGTCCACCGCTAAATCCCGACCTGGTTTATAGTATAGGCCAAATTTATTTATAATGTCCAATGCCGGGCGCACTCTAAATAAATAGTCATAATTTTCTTCCCCTAAACTCGGTTTATTGTCATCGTCACTCAAATGTAGGTATTGTGAAATTTTGTCGAATCTCGTGAGAGTCATTGCTTGTCTGACAATGGGACATACACAAAAATCATCAAGAAAATAATCTCTAATTTCGGGAAGATCAACTAACCCCATATATATTAAAATCCCTACATAAGCTCTAATTTCTTCTGGATATGTTTCCACCCATTTTGGATCCACTGTCGTTTTTTGAATTTTCGCGGCATATTTATTTGTTTCTATTGAAACCAGGATGTAGAAATGATTGTCTATAAATAGCGAAAAAATCTATTTCTTTACTTCCTACCTCCAAATTATGTAAAACACCAGGTGACGATGAGAAATATTCTAATTCTTTAAAATTAAGTTCTGAGGACCAATTATTAAAAGAGTAATTATTGTTCTCATTATAATCAGTGCGCTCTGCTGTCGACGCTACGATTTCTTCATCACTGTCACTCGTTTGTCCTATATCACTCTCTTGCACTAAAATATCCATCCAAGAAGCGTCAGAACAATCACTTTCATAATTAAATTCCTCTTCTATCGCGGCCACAATGTCTTCATTGCACAATGGGTTTAAATTAGAGATAGTTTTACTAACACATGAACTTTTGCTTTCGCTTGCCATGGTTACAGATAAACTGGTGGAGGCTTTCAAAAATAGGGTTGAAAACACAAAAAAAGTACCGTTAGAATTTTACAAAAATGTATAAAGAAAGCCTTGTTGCCACATTTAATACATTCCACAGATGCCAAAGAATGACTAAAATGTCACCGTTTTCCAAGAAAGTGAATCCAAGTTGAAGTACAGCTGTTTTATAAAGAGGTACGCTTTACTACGTTATACGGGGCAGGGACAAAGCAAGTAAGGTACGCTTTACTACGTTACACGTGGCAAAGGGTTAATGAATTCTGTTCTAACTATCTAATTAACTACCTACCTAATTCACTGGCACTATTGAAGCTGTAGGTTCATGGCCGCGCGGACATAAGCTCTCCATACATCCCAACCTGAGCCAATATTTTCCAGTCATCCCCTGTATAATCTACATCCCTCAAATCATAGTTAATGTTATTCTCACCTCATTCTAGGTCTACGAAATGGGCGTTTTCCCTCTGGTTTTCCTGCAAGAAGCTTCCATGCATGTCTTTCATTCCTCATTCGTGCCACATATCCTGCCCATCGCAGTCTACGAGACTTAACTGTTCTCATTATATCTGGCTTCCTATAAAGACCATGTAATTCATTGTTTTGCAGTCTTCTGCATTCATCTGTCTGTTCATCTCTCTTTGGTCCAAAAATTTTCCTAAGAACTTTATTCTCAAATACTTGTAATCTCCTTCCCCCCTTAAAGTAAGTCATTGTTTTGCATCCATATAACTGGTAGAATAATAGTTTTATATATTTTCAGTTTAAATTTTTTTGAAAGGAGTTGGGACGTCAAGAGTCTCTGTAATGCATAATAGCACACATTTCCAGAATTGAGCCTATGTTTAATTTCATTGTGCATCTCATTCCTGTTTGTGATTATTGTTCCTAAGTATTTGAATTGAGCCACTTCCTCAAAATTTCCCTCATTTGTCATTAGCTGTCCATTTCCATTATATAATCTATTTCTATGTGTGACCATATATATTTTGTTATATTGTTATTTACTTCCAATCCACATTCCTTAGTGTTAGTCAGTAGTGTGTGCGTGTTGGCCTTTAGTATCTCCTCGCTATCGCCCAAATAGCACTACATCATCAGCATAAACTAACAGCTTATTTACACCATTGAGTTGTAGGCCTTCTTCTTCCTCCAAAGGTTAATGAATTCTGATCATAAATATCAATTAATCTATTTCCATTATTATTTACAATATCTTCTCCATTTGCTCCTACTTTTTTATTTAATTCCTCCTTTCCTGTTCTACTGTTGAAATATCCTGCAAAAATTATTTCTATTGCATTTCCAATTTCTTCTATTGTTAATTTAATTTATTGAAAAACATCTTTTTTAACCTTATTCCCATCTTCACAAATTCCATAGACACCTAGAATTGTGACTTTATGTGCATATAAATTTATATTAAATTCTCATCTATTGGTTCCCAATCTGCAATATATTTTTTTAGTTTATTCTTTGCCAATATAAATACTCCCTTCTTGGCTCTTTGATGTTTAGGTGCTCTGCTGTAGAAATGTATGAAAGTCCCTTATCTTCTGTATCAGTTTGATTTTATTAATTTGTGTTTTAGTGGGAGTAGCTTTTTTAACTTTATTTGGAACGTAGGTTTTAGGGTTCATTTCCTTTATCCTTTGTTTTAGATAATATTATATATATTGATTTCTATTCTCTAATCTTTACATATCTCTCCAAATTTATTTCCTAATCCATGTATGTTCCATGTTCCAAATTCATTGTCCGTTTCTGTAACCTTTTCCGTATATTTTTTTAATCTGTCTGACTGCAAATCAGTGGTTTTTTTAACATTTCATTTTTTTTCCGATGAACGGCGAGTTAGGCCATCGCATCAACCCCCAACCTGAAGGAGAAGGAAATTTTCTGTTTGGGTTTTCTTCCCATAGCCTTTGAGGCCCCTCTTCACCGCAACGTAGAGTTTCTCTATTTCCTTTAGACATAGGGGTGGCTTTCTGCCAGATCCACCGTCTTGAAGGATTCCTTCTGCGCCGACTCTGCCATTGAGGTTTTCACTGTAACCCTGGCTAGGAGCCCTTACTGGGTACTATCAGTTGGAGCCAACTGACCCTGTTTTTTTCAATGAGGTTATTAATCCTCCCCATCCTCCTTTCTCCTCGGGCTTGGGACCGGCCATGGCAGAGTTATATTTTCAATATAATTAATTTATATTGTCATTTGAACTTAATAGATACAAATATTAACTGTAATATAAGGTAAGTATAATATATTTGTACTACTAATAATAAAGTAACAAACAAACAGACATATTTTGTAAAATGGTATACCGGTATTGAATATACTTTAAGACATATATCCTGAACCTAAATTAAGATAAATACTATTACTGAAGATAAGAGACTACATGTTTGAACAGAGCGCAATATATATATATATATATATATATATATATATATATATAATGGAAGATATTTTTAAAATAAATTTACTAATATTTTTAGATGTTTAAATTATTTTATTACAACTCTCAAAATACATAACTTACAGTCTTCTTACACCTGAACAATTATTTGTTCCACAGTGTGACACAAGGTACAAACAACACTATTTTATTGTCTGTGGTGGAAGTGTCATCTGTAATTAAGAGTTTAAAACAATATTGGGTGGAGTGAGGAATGTCAGGGTGGATCAAGATAAGGCTCACAAAATTAATAATTCAGTCTCACTAAGTTCGGATTTGTATCTTGTGATTGTACGTCAGTGAAAATGGCTTTGATTTTCTCATTGTTATCTGCAAGATATCAGTCGTGGATAGGCCTTAACGTGTATTCAATTTTAAAAGTGTTATCTTCAACAGCATCACGATGTAATTGAACATTTAGGGAGAAGGGAGAGAGCGGAAGACAGAGAGAAAATTGTCTGCTTACAATCATTTTGGATTATAGCTAGGAATAGTAGAAACTATTCACCCTCTCACTCACACACAGCACTAGCAAATCCTCATGGAGATGGGTAAAAACACGAGGAGACAAACTTATTTTATCATCATCATCCGTCACGAATTAGGCCTTTGTAGACTTATTTCGGGCCCATGAAGCAATTGTTATATATCCTTCCGATAAATCAAACAATTTTTCAGTGTATTCTATAGCACAAGTCAGAAAAACAAGAAAACTCTGAGTGAGTTTTGGTTTGATAGTGATGGTAGGATATCGGCCGCGGTAAACTAGTGGTTTATTACAACGAGACTAAAAACCGTCAGGACAACATCACGATAATTAGCGGAAAATTAAATTGAGTATTGCCTGACACGTGAAATGAGTTAAAAAAAAAAGAGATTCAATATAATATAACTAAAACTTTAATTTAATGATAAAAGTAAGCGGAAGCGACATTAAATTATAAGGAACAGGGAAATGGTTTGGCTTATTTCGTGAAACAGGGAGGTTTTAAAAACAGTAGAGATAACGATCAACTCTATGAAACATACCAATGTTAATGAGGGTTGAGCAAGGAAATAGGTTAGCTTATTTTATGAGACAGGGAAATTTTAAAAACAAACCCTTGAAAGGCAAGTTATGTAGAGATAACGATCGACTCTATGAAACATACCAATATTAATTAAGGGTTCTAGGGACATCTCCGGTTATTGCGAAACACAGACGAGATAAACTCTAATCTGGGGAGAAATATTTTGGAAAAAAAATTAATAGAAAAATCATATATAAAACTGCACATTTCAAAGAGCAGGATCAGCTCGTCGGCAGCGATCGGACAGTGAGGTCCCGGGCTGCGTCCCGGCGACATGTCAGCGCCCTACAGGATCAATTACGTAAGTAGAGTTTTCAATTCTCTCAAGAATGTTAAATCAAAATTATAACAAAACTTAAGCCCTAAAGATGAATACGTTAAAGGATGACAGTCCTTAGTCTACGGGTAAAATCTGAGTTTATCTTTCTTTCTTGAGCCAATTTAATATTAAATGGTGCTTCCAAGTTCCCTATTATTATTATTATTTGTCAAGTTGTATCTTATGCGTTTTTCATATGTACCGATAATATGTTAAATTAGTGGTTAACCTGTTCTCATGTACATTTGCATTTCGTGTTGCTAGATTTTATTCATAGTTATATGAAAGTGGTTTGTAACCAGTGTCATTGGCTTTCTTTTATGTTAAAGAATAAGTGTCCTGAATTCTTACTAGAAGTCCTGACTTCAGGAATTCCTATATATATATATTTGTACTCCTCGGCCCGCTACCTATCCAAATATATTATTATGATACCAAATTATTAAGAAAGGCCTTCGGAGAGCCTTTGAAACCATGAGACTTGGTGCCCGGCGGTGATATAATCAAGTTTAATAATATTCCTGATAGGATTACGATCCCATTTTAGACCGTATTTTGTAAAATTTAAACGCGTCTGAAGGAATATTTAAATCACTATAATAGAATATTCTAAATAATTTATTTAAGTGACTGAATTATTGAAGCAAAATTAATTCATTATTATTGTAGAGGTTCTAATTAAAAATAATTTATTAGTTGTTCTATTTAAACCCATTCGCTTCAGGTTTAAATGCTCAACGCATTTTCCCACAAACCAGATGTAGGTTACCGTAAATTATATTGTCTATTTTCATACATCCAGAACAAACAAACGATAACGGTACTTGAGATCACAACAAGAGTGAAGGCAAAAACACATTCCTCTACTATTCAAAAATGTTAACAAAAATTACCCTGCCAAGGGATGTACAAAATATTGCATAATATATAACAGCAGAGTTAAGCGAGTGTACCTCGTCTTTTGAGTTGTAGGCTATTTAACTGCCGGCGAGTCTACCTCGTCTTTTGAGGCGAATGGGTTAAAATTTGATTTATTATTACAGATGTTCTAATTATTTTTTTCTCATCTTTTAGTATTGGCCTATTTGATATTAACAGCCCTTAAATAAATTCCAATCATAACAACAACAAAATATTTCTCCAAACTTCCAGTTGTAGTTGACGTTATATATATATATATATATATATATATATATATATATATATATGTGGAATGATAAGAAAAATAAATGCCTGGACGGGATTCGAACCCGGAACTCAAGGATTCGGGTTCGAATCCCTTCCAGGCATTTATTTTTCTTATCATTCCATATTAAGCTTGCATTGCTCAATGTTAAACATTTCATTATAACATATATATATATATATATATATAGGAAGTAGTAATCCCTAAATATCATCCTTGATCTAGTATTTAATACGTCGACTAATTAAGCAAATAATCAATTAATAATTAATCTTTCTTCACCTCCTCGGTCTCACAATGATTTACATATTTAGGATACATACTTGTTTAAACATCTAAACGTATGAATGCCAAACTTTAATGACTCCCACAACTTTCACTTGCATTCACGAAGTCAGAATTTAACCGTTGCTATTCAGGAATTTGTGTGGCTGATTTATACTGAGTTAATCTTCCCTTTAACCTTATTTTACCGGAGAACAGGACTTCCAGAGCGTTACCACTGAGTAAGGTTTCCGGGGTAGCTGAATGGTTTAGCCAATTGACCAAATATTTTTTTAACCATATCCATTAGAAGATAGAACTAGTCAAACTTATCGTAACACAGTTGCTATCCAAAATTGTCAAAAGTAATATCAGCGCCGCGTTGCCACCTCCTCTTCACCGCCTGGTTAACAAAAATTATTAAACCATGCGAACTGCAACCAACTTGCGCTGCCGTGTTTCGATCTACTACCTTGTGTATATATATATATATATACATATATATATATTAGTATCCATCCATAGTAATTCTGCCCGAAGGCAGGTCCTTCACTGCAATCATAGCATTTTCATGCTATGCTTGCAGCTTTACTAGGGAATTATGTAGGTGTTGTAGCTTCCCGTTGCTTTCCACACCGGTGAAGGATGATGATGATAATGGTAAGGATGATAATGATAAGGATGATGGCTATATGATTTCGGGGACCGTTTGGGCCTTAAAGTTTTCCTGACATTTGTCTTACAGGTGAGGAAAAACCCCGATAAAAACCTCACCCAGAAAAACTGCCCCGAGTGGGGATCGAACCCGGGCCCGCTGCGTGACAAAGCAGCACGCTACCTCGAGACCACAGCGGATATATTAGTATAGAGTTCATAATTATCAGTACTATTCACAATCCTTTGCCCGGGCCCATGAGAGGCAAAGATTGATTCATCCTTCCTATCCAAGTTAATAAACATTAATCGATAATAATTCTTAAAACACACTGTAGTAATTTATGATGCTTAGTTAACCTGAATGTACTGTTATCAACCATGGTTGAAAGCTAGACGGGAAAAATAAGCTAATATAACTTTTGAGCAAGCTTATGTACAGGAATTATGCAAGGCAGCCGTAGCGTAGCTAACATACAATAATCCAACATTGATATTTACTTAAAATGATATTTAATGTTAAATTGCACGTCTGAAGTTTGAAAAGTGAAATTAAAGAAATACATAACTTGATCATTCAAGAATTAAAGGACAAACAATAAATAATACCAAAAATTACATAATTTACACAATCAACCTCTCATACTCGTCATACTTTTAGTCCTGCCGAGGGTGCTTTACCCTGGCTTGCCGGACCCAAAACCCAAAATACGCAGCTCGCGTCCTCCAGACGACAAAATAGTATTCCAACGAAAATCTATGATCGAATGATAGTGTTCACTATGTGTGTAGCCTATTTGAGCGTTCCGAGGTAGAAGGGGAAGTTGCGCACTACAAACAGAGCAAAGGGAGGGGTAAAAAGGAGAGTGGGAGTAGATACAAAGAGAAAGGAAATTGGTATAGTTCACGAATCTCACTATGGAGGGAGGATAACAACACTGATGTAACGACCCGAAATAGCACTTTCGGTTCAACGTTTTTAATGATTTTGAAGATTTTGGTAGATTTTTTTTCTTTTCCATTTATATTCAAGAAAAAGAGATCATAAGTATTGATTTAAGATAAGTATTTAATAGGTATAACCTTTATTTCCTTTATTTTTGTGATAAAATTATTACTTGAGCCTTTTTGAGAGTGTGCATACGATATGAAGTTTAGAAAAAAAAATCTCTTTAAGATACGAAAAGAGAACATGAATTATTTGATTCCCCCTCCAGTGTTGAAGACATAATGGAATAATAAAAGCGAATAGTGAAATCACCCTCAAATATTCTTAGAGAGAGATGACCAAATATGTCTAGTCGCATACTGGCTACCAATTCATTGTCTGAGATTGTTAACGATAAGATACATAATTAAGAGATGAAATAATAATTCCCCAAGGCCCACCCCCTTTCAGGACGAAAAGGATAATTCTTGTACACTTCGAAAACAAACGAAAACGCTTATGTGGATTTTTTCTCTCAGAAAGCGAATTAAATTATAGTTAGATGCATAGGCAGACAGATAGATAAGGTGGACATTTAGATAAACCTCGAGCTCGGGACACCAGTACCAAAATTCAAAATAATGGGCAGAATAGAATTGGTAATTTTAAATCAGAATAATAAACCTGATATTAAACTTTTAGAACATAAGTAAGTGCACATGGTATACCAAGAGCCCCAATTTCGAACCTCGAAATATTTCTTGGGCGAGCAGGACAAACAATTTATTTTCGCTTTCCACTATCGAGCTATAGATATGACTACCATAACATATGGGATAAATTTAATACATTATGGATTCAATTTTTTTGGAGGGGGGTTTAAAATATAACTGAATTATTTTCAGAATGCATAACATAAGCCAGACGATTAATCAAAATACGAACCTTAAACATGGCTTAGAAATACCTATAATATTAATAACGTAAAAATAATGCGAATTTTCAGCTGATCGGCTAATCTGAGTTTTTATAAATATTTAGCTAAGTAAATGAAGGCTTATACAACTAATATATAAGGCTAAGATACAGACACAAAATTGTTAAATTATTAGACCTAAGTCAATTTTTCTATTTTTTTTGGAAAAGAAGGTATGCTTTTATATAGGCCCACCAGGAAAATAGATTGATAAGTGAACGTCGGTATTAATTATGTCATCTATGCTCGCTTAACTAGATTAATTAATTAATGATAACCATATACTAATGCCAATATTAACGATAATAACATTAATAATAATAATAATAATAATAATAATAATAATAATAATAATAATAATGATAATAATGAGAAAGATAATGCCAATTACTTTACAATTTTAGTAATGTTGACTAGGGAATACCTCACTGGAGTAACCAGACTAATTTAGAGCGATAAATAAAGAATAAAGCAATTTAAATAAATACTGAATAAATCATTTGAATAAGTAGACCGATGATGAGGAATAACAATAATAATAATACTAAGAAGAATGATAATAATAATGAGAAAAATAATGCTAATTACTTTACAACTTTAGTAATGTTGACTCGGGAATACCTCACTAGAAATCTAGAGCGATAAATAAAGAATAAAGCAATTTAAATAAATACTGAATAAATAATTTGAATAAAGTGTACCGATGATAAGGAATAACAATAATACTAATACTAAAAAGAAGAAGAAAGATAATGATAAATAATGCTAATTACTTTAAAACTTTAGTAATGTTGAATAGGGAATACTTGATTCGAGTAACCTTACTAATTTAGAGCGATAAATAAAATAATAAAGTAATTTAAATACTGAATAAATAATGTGAAAAAATGAGACCGATGATAAGGACATTACAGTACATGGCCTAACTTTTCTCTTTGGTAAAAATAATAATAATAATAATAATAATAATCTAAATAACAATAATAGCCATAATGTAACAATATTAGTACGAAACTTAACCGTAATAATAATTATCATCAGAAATGCATAGGCCCAGCTTTCTCTGGGGCACATATAACCCTAGAAAAATATATGTAATATTAATAATCCCATCAATCATATTAACAGTAATAATAACAATGCTGTCACCGCTGTGGTCTCGAGGTAGCGTGCTGCCTTGTCACGCAGCGGGCCCGGGTTTGATCCCCGGTCGGGGCAGTTTTTCTGGGTGAGGTTTTTATCGGGGTTTTTCCTCACCTGTAAGACAAATGTCAGGAAAACTTTAAGGCCCAAACGTTCCCGAAATCATATGGCCATCATCCTTATCATTATCATCCTTACCATTATCATTATCATCATCTTCACTTAAGATATAATTCGTGTTCGAGCTGCCTTTTGTCTAGATAACCATAGCATAAGTAATGTGCTAGTTTAAGGGAAAATTAACCAACGGAATGGGAATAGAGGAAGCTGTATACCAGCACAAAATGTTCACACACATTAGGAATAAATGACGAAGATTTATAGTTAATTAGTGATAGCTATGACGCACGAAGAGTGATTGAAATTAAGACATGGGAACTTAGTGCATAATGAGAGAAAGGTGCATACATAGCAGACCAAGGGTAAAGTGATGATAGGTGATCAAGTATTTTTTAAAATGTAACATGTACAGGAGTGATAATGAAATATTGGAGTATCTAAATTATTTTTCCAACTTAGAATTATGAGACTTACAAGACAAGACTACAGTTAGGTGTTCTTAAGAAACGATCTAGTGGGGATATGAAACATTTCCTTTAGGGAAATCAAGGGGTACGCTCAATAAAATGTAATTAAAAATTACGCTACAATGTACTATGTCCTACTGGTTATGGCCTGTTACTGGGATGTACAGGAGGAAAGACAGAGAGAGATCTACTGCCGGGATATCTCGCTCAAGTGTCCCTTCATAACATGTCAGTAAAGTTAGAACCAGCTGGAACACACACACACACACACACACACACACACACACACACACACACACACACACACACACACACACACACAAAATCTGAAATTATATAAATTTTTATATGAATACTTCTAGATCGTTTCTAAGACACATTTACATGGGCCCACACATAACACGAGACTCTAGACTAGGTAACATGAGGACATATAGTAGACTTGGCATAAATGGGAAAGCACAGGAATAATAAAGAATCATGGAACAATCATGGAATAAATGAGAGGAGGAAGCGTGGAAGTTAGGTGGCGAGACTCTAACTTGCCACAAGGAAAAATAAAGTTAGACGTAGAGTAATAGGAGGCAGGGGAGACACAAATAGAAAATTCATAGAAACTCAACCCCTTCTCTTTTCAGGCAACACTTCTCCTTGCAGGTCGTGCTCCATGAAAACGAGAGCCACTAAGGAAAGGGCCCTGTACTGAACCCCTTCTCTTTCCAGGCAACCCTTCTCCTTGCAGGCCGTGCTCCATGGAAATGAGAGCCACTGAGGAAAAGGCCCTGAACCCAACCCCTTCTCTTTCCAGGCAACCCTTCTCCTTGCAGGCCGTGCTCCATGAAAATGAGAGCCACTGAGGAAAAGGCCCTGATCTCAACCCCTTCTCTTTCTAGGCAACCCTTCTCCTCGCAGGCTGTGCTCCATGGAAATGAGAGCCTCTGAGGAAAAGGCCATGAACCCAAACCCTTCTCTTTCCAGGCAACCTTTATCCTTGCAGGCCGTGCTCCGTGGAAATGAGAACCACTGAGGAAAAGGCCCTGAACCCAACCCCTTCCCTTTCCAGGCAACCCTTCTCCTTGCAGGCCGTGCTCCATGGAAATGAGAGCCACTGAGGAAAAGGCCCTGAACTCAACCCCTTCCCTTTCCATGCAACCCTTCTCCTTGCAGGCCGTGCTCCATGGAAATGAGAGCCACTGAGGAAAAGGCCCTGAACTCAACCCCTTCCCTTTCCAGGCAACCATTTTCCTTGCAGGCCGTGTTCCATGGAAATGAGAGCCACTGAGGAAAATGCCCTGAACTCAACCCCTTTTCTTTCCAGGCAACCTTTATCCTTGCAGGCCGTGCTCCATGGAAATAAGAGACTCTGGGGAATAGGCCCTGAACCCAACCTCTTCTCTTTCCAGGCAACCCTTCTCCTTGCAGGCAGTGTTCCATGGAAATGAGAGCCACTGAGGAAAGGGCCCTGAAACAAACCTCTTCTTGCTTTCGGGCCGTACCCTTCTCCTGCCAGGCCGTGCTCAATGGGAAGTAGAGCCACTGAGGAAAAGGCAACGGGCCCTATTTAAAACGATGACACCGCTGATAAATGTTGGTCTGAGCCCTCCCCTATAAGAAAAAAACGAGAAAACCATCGATGGCACATTTGAGGAACAAGAAAACGGAGAATAATGAGAAAACAGAGAAAAATGAAAGGATGTGCAATGAGCTTGTTGGAAGCCATAAAAAACCTTTGTTGTAGTGGATAAGTAGAGAAGATAGTACAGCCTCCTTCCTCGCTATAGTATCCAACACTCCGAAATAAGAAAACTCTTTCAGTGCACGCCTATTCAATAGCCTGTTCAAGACCTCGTTCTTTATGTTCAAGACTTCCTTTGTCAATAGTACATCTGTTTTTTTGTTTTTTATCCATGTTCTTAATAACTAGAGACCGTTCTCTATGCTAGAGAACGGATTACATGTAATATAATAAGCTCGAAATATGCATGAAAAATGTCAATATATGCAATACCAAATAATAAAAAAACATAATAATTATGACCTTATTAGATATTTTATTACTAAATTAACGTAAAAATTAGTATCTTTATTATATATTTATTAATATTATCATTTATTACCGGGTTCGATCCCTGTCGGGGCAGTTTTTCTCGGTAAGGTTTTTATCGGGGTTTTTCCTCACTTGTGAGACAAATGTCAGGAAAACTTTAAGGCCAAACGGTCTCCGAAATCATATGGCCATCATCATGATCATCCTTATAATTATCATCATCATCATCATCCTTCACCGGTGTGGAAAGCAACGGGAAGCTACCACACCTACAATTCCCTAGTAAAGCTGCAGGCATAGCATGAAAATGCTATGATTACAGCAAAGGACCTGTTTTCAGGTAGAATTACTATGGATGAATCATTTATTTCTTATACATGATAATTTATCATGTTATCGTTTTAAATTAAAATTATCAGGTACTGTTCCAAATGTTCGGTTGTAAGGTTGTTTCTTCGATCGCTCAAAATATGTTTATAAACAAAAAAGGACGTTCTAGGCCAACTGAAGTAATTGGACAGTATTTAAATTTGTGTGCTGTTTTGGCCCTTATCATTTCTGGCAAATCTCGCCCGTCCCAGTTATAAGACTATTAATTTCACACAAAGGTTCAAAGCCTGGGTCATCGTTCAAATGCTTTCAAACGGTTCTTTAGTTTGCTGGTAATACTTCGGCAAATAGGAGTTCAGTTGTCGGATTTTATCCATTAACTGAATAGAGTCAACCAACGCCAAACCTTGAGTTCCAAGCTTTTTAATAGTTGCAGAAAATTGTGGGAAAATGAGTGCTAATCACAGCTATGTTTTTTTTTGTTTATTTTTTTTTAAATACTGGATTTAAATGATGTTTCCTTACACTGACCACTACCAAAGACTCTGCACTATCGAAATCAGTTACTACACTTTTGATGGCCTCGAAACGTTCATTGTAAAAGAATACAGATTTTTAAAATGTTGTAAATATAGCGCGAAAATATGCGTTATCACTAGTTTTTAGTTAAAATATGTAATAACAGGTGAAAAAGATCTAAATATGCAAATGCATGTGCAACATCAAGTGCATACAATCTGGTCTCTATTAATAACTTAGCGAATCGTATATATTAGATTAAGAGAGAGTTCAATGATGGAAGAAATAAAAAAAATATATATAAAAAAACAAAATACACAATATATTTTATTTTATCATGAAATTGCGCTTGCCGTGAACATACATAATCTGTTTGGGTGTTGTGATAAATCATTTTTATGTATTCTAATGTGGATAATTTTAATTATAATTAGTTACAAATTTTAAAAAAGTGCCTCTTAATGTGATAAGAAATATTATTGTTTATAAATATCTCAATATAATTAAATAGTATGACACAACAAACCATTAGAAGAAAAAACGGAAAATAAATCAAGAGCATATTATGATAATTATGGAGAAACTATGTCTATTTATTTTTTATCTTTGGCACTCTTCTCCATTTTTTAAACATCACCTATAGCTCAAATATAATGTAATCATTAGTTTTATTTATTTATTTTTTTCGTTTATACTGGTTTTCCTTCTTGTGTTACTTTTTTCTTTTTTGTTTTACCTGTTTGTTAACTTTCTTTAGTTCTCACATAGACACAAGACAAGACACACACACACCCAGACCCAAGGTGGAGATTTAAAATCCCCTACCCCGCCAGGAATCGAACCCAGGTCGCCCGGAGTGGAAGGCAGGGACTCGACCGCCTACGCCACGGTGACTGATCTCGAACAGTGTTATGAATATATAGTTTCCACATTAAATGGATATCCGCTGTGCTGGCTCAGGTGCTAGCATGCCTGCTTCCTGACTAGCGAGCGGGTTCGATACTCGGCAGAGTTAAAAATTTTAATTCTTGAATTAATTTAATTGCAAAATTTTCAATCAGAGCAGGTGGTGGTGTACAATTTTTAATTGCTAGATTGTGCACCAGATCCCTGCATTAAATTGCAAATCTCTCCACAGTACAGAAGGCAAAAGGTACCTTACTGTCGATAGCCATTCCTCTGTCGGATGGGGACGTTAGTCCTTGCTGCCTCCTGCGTGCTGTTAGATAGGAGAACACTAGGTGCCGGCACCGGGTTTCTCCATTTTCCTCATTTTCCATGCCTCATACAACACAATTTAAACTACATAAATATACACTCATTTGCCGAAGTGGTGAGCAAATTGAAAATAGACTCGTTAAAGCCGAAGTGCGTAAAGTGTTAGTGTGTGGCATTAGAACACACACATAACTTGGGTCCCTACGAGTTGCATGTTTGGGGTCTTAGCATTTACAGGTACATGAAAAGTTTAATATCTCAAAAGTAGTTCAAGATAGGTGAACGGAAATTTTACAGCACTTTCACTAGAACACGATTAAAGAGATCTAATGGTTAGAACTGTGATGTATCGAATTTACAGTCAGATATATTTTATTTCTCAATTTTAATTGATTTATAATTTGTCTCAAGTTTCATAAACAATTTAAAGTACTTTGGACAGGAATATCAAAATTCGAATTATAATATTTGTAGAGCAATTCTTTATGATCATCTGATAACAGAATCTTTACTCTAATTAATGTATAGTAGACGTTAAGTTTCAGGCAAAGCACTGCAATTAACGGCTAAAAGCAACATTTTAAAAACTTTGGGCATTGCATAATGATAGTATTTTTGGCATATATATATTACCCATAAAATGTTATGTTGAAAACAAAAAGTGAAGGTTGTCATTTCTGTCTCCTCTGCCCTTTTGATAAAGTGACGTTTAAATTATATTTCCCGATGTCAACATTAATATTTAGACTTCAAATCACTCATTAAACAATACAAATATTTAAGTTTTACTTCACATTTACACACATCGGTCTTAAAATTTAAAAAGTTAAAACATAACTCCGATAACCTTATTTTTTCTAGCGTAGGTTGAATTGGATTTCGTTTCTGTTAGTTATAATGGGGAGCAGAAATGTTCCATTCCTACGTGCAAGCAATAATAATTCAAACATACATCAATATTTAATAAATAATAGTTTTAAAAAACTAAAACAACACGTTTTATTAGAAAACTAAAAAATGAAAAATAATGTTAATTTCCAATACGCTTGGGATAAAATTAAAGTGGCCAACAAAAAAATCATCTCCAACACATATAGAATAAAACTAGAGTTATCAACAAAAATAAAATAATTTTACCATCAAAAGCGTGGGGTGCTCTATATCAATTAATATATGTGATAATAAACAGATATTGGTAAAAGTCAAGTGTCTAAGAAGAAAATGTAAAAATCATAAAAAGCACCCCTCGCTATTGATGGTAAAATTATTTTCTTTTTGTTGATACAAAAACACTTTTTTTACACGCTTTATATTAGCTTGACCTGTATCTATCTATCTATGTAACGGAATCTTTCAACGCGATTTTCACCCACTTAAAATCATCGGATCGACTTGAAACTTTGTATACTTGTAGAGGACCCGTGACAATACAATAATTTCATATTTATTTTCTAAAATCCTGGCCATAATCATCAGAAAATCAAAAACAGTGTTTTTGTATCAATGTAACGGAATTTTTCAACGCGATTTTCACCCACTTAGAAATATTGGATTGACTTGAAACTTTGTATACTTGTAGAGGACCCGTGGCAATACAATAATTTCATATTTATTTTCTAACATCCTGCCCATAATCATCAGAAAATCAAAAAAAGTGTTTTTTTGTATCAATGTAACGTAATCTTTCAACGCGATTTTCACCCACTTAGAAACATTGGATCGACTTGAAACTTTGTATACTTGTAGAAGACCCGTGACAATACAATCTATCTATCTTCGGGTTTTTACAGCTGCTGCCGTCTTCCCGTGCCAAACCTCCAAAGCCTACGGTCTTGGGCATCTTCGATGCTTAGCCCTCTAGCTTGCATTACTGTCTTCATGTTTTCCTTCCATGTTAACCTTGGTCTTCCTCTTTTCTTCTTTCTGTTCGGATGCCATTCATATAGTTGCTTCGGTCATCGCTCATCTTCCATTCTTAAAACATGTCCTAACCACTTTAATTCCTTTTCCTCAATTCTTTCAATTATGTTTCTTCTGCTTCCATTATGTTTCTAATTTCCTTATTTGTGACACGTTATAATTTAGACTTTCTAGCATTTCTTCGTAAATAATCCATTTCTAGAGCTATTAGTCTATTCTTGTAGTACTTATTGATTGTCCATACCTCACTTCCGTACATTGCAACAGATTCCACCAATGTTTTACCAATATATTTTTTTGTGTCTTTCCAAATATGCTTATCCCACCATATGGAATTTAATGATGATATTATTTTGCTATTCAATTCAATTCTATGTTTTTATGTTCTCTTTGCCTATACCTTCGATGTTATCCATAATCATTCCCAAATTTAGTTTGTTTCACTTGCTTTATTTGGATTCCATCTTCCAATACTAAATTTTCTCTTTCATTGCTATTTATTGCCAGATATTCTGTTTTTTGTAAATTTACTGTGAGACCCCATGATTCATATGTGATTTTCAACCTTTTTATCATGAATTCCATATCAAAATTGTCTTGCGCTAAAACCAGTTGATCATCGGCAAATTGTAATGTCAGCAAAAATCTATTGCCTATTGGGATCCCCATACCTTTGCAGCTTTGTTTCCATTTCGTTAATATAAATTCTACATAAATATTAAATAAAATTGGTGATAGACTGCACCCTTGTTTCAATCCCTTTGAGGTGTTTATAGGATTAGACATTATATTTCCCATTTTAACATAAGCGGAGTTATCTTTATAGATTTGTTTAATAATTTCTATTAGGTTTCTGTCAATATTGTATTTCTCCAATACTTACCATAATTTGTTCCTCGAATTGAGTCATAAGCTTTCTCTAAATCTATCATTGTCAAATGGGTTTCTTCTCCAACTGCAGTCCGTTTTTCAATTAGCTGTTGTATTGCAAATATATTGTCAACACATGACCTTCCTGGTCTGAATCCATTTTGATCTTCTCCTAATTTGTCTTTAACATCTTTCTGTAACTTTGTTTTTTAATAACTTCGTAAATATTCATATAATGTGTTATTTATACTTAGTCCTCTGTAGTTTTTTGCGTCTCTTCTATCGCCCTTCTTGTATATTGGTACAATGTAGCTTATTTTCCATTCATCAGGAATCTTCTGTATTGCAATGCACTTATTATACAAGTCCCTCAATCTACCTATTAAATTTTTTGGGCCATATTTAATTAACTCATTTGGTATGTTTCCCGGCCCTGGTGCCTTTTTATTCTTTAGGGTTTGAATTTCTATTCTATATCTATTGTATCAAATTCCAGGGCGTTTCATTTCTATGGATGGATTTTCTGTTGTTTCCATAAACTCATTTCTAGTTTCTGACAGTAAAGCTTTGTAATGTTTTTTCTGCGTCTGACTTTGCTAACAAATTTATCTTGCTGGATCCTTGGTTGGTTTTCAGTGTTTTTAGAAATCTCCATACTTCTGATGATTGTGATCCTCCTATATAACTTCTATTTCTTGGCATTTGCTTTTCCATAATTTGTTTTTTTCTTCTATCACTTTCCTTTTAACTTTGGCGTTTGTTCTCTTGTATTCTATCCAATTTTCTGTTGTTTTATTTGCCAACCATTCTAAGTAGCATTTTTTCTTATTTTTGGTTAATTCTTCAATATCATCATTCCACCAATCTTGTGTATTTTGTTTTTTATTTATTGTGCCTAATGCTTCTTTTGCTGCCGAATGATGTTGTTTGCACATCTCTATGATTCTATTTTCATTATCGTTGACTTCTTGTTCCCCATATTTTCCTACTGCTTCATCATTGTTTCTTCTACCCACTTTCCCATTTAAATCTCCCATTAGTATTAATTCTTCATTACTTCGTATTTTCTCTATTTGTTCCACTAATACTGAATAGTACTTTTCTTTCTGACTCTGTGCAGCATCATCTGTTGGTGCATAGACTGCTAAGAACACCATTGTTCTTCCCATAAGCTTCATTTTAATCTTTAGGCATCTTTCATTAATATGTTCATATTCTATTATGTTTTTACTGTAGTTCTTTTTTACAAACAATGATACTCCTGCTTTAGCTCTTTTTGATTTATTTACACCTGACCAAAAATGTATGTAGTTTCCTAAATATGAATTTCCCGATCCTTTCTTTTTTGTTTCCGTCACTGCTGCAATATCTATATTGTTCTGGAATAATTCTCCTGCTACTTCATTAATTTTGTTTGTAATTCCTCGTACATTCCACGTGCCTATATTCAATGTCCGTTTTCGTTGCTTTTGTCTTTCATACTTTTTTCTGTCCGGCTTTGATTGATTTGGTCTTTTAGCATTTTGTTTTTTTTTTTCTAATGTGTGGGGAGCTGGCCCACAGCATAAACCCCCAACCTGGAGGACCAGGAAAATTTCTGTCTGGGTTTTCCTCCCATAGCCTTTGAAGATCCCTCTTCACCGCAAGGCAGCGTTTCTCTATTTCCCTTAGAGATAGGGTTGCCTCTTCCGCCAGATCCGCGGTGATGAAGGACTCCTTCTGCGCCGACTCTGCCGTTGAGGTCTTCACCGTAACCCTGGCTAGGGGCCCTTACAGAGTACTATCAGTCGGAGCCAACTGAACCCTGGTTTTTTAACGAGGTTGTTACTCCTCCCCCTCCTCCTTTCTCATCCGAGCTTGGGACCGGCCATGGCGGAGTTACAATACAATAATACAATAATTTCATATTTATTTTCTAAAATCCTGGCCATAATCATCAGAAAATCAAAAAACGTGTTTTTGTATCAATGTAACGGAATCTTTCAACGCGATTTTCACCCACTTAGAAACATTGGATCGACTTGAAACTTTGTATACGTGTAGAGGACCCGTGACAATACAATAATTTCATATTTTGTTTCTAAAATCCTGGCCAGAATCATCCGAAAATAAAAAAAAAATGAAAACTGGCATAATAGGTTGCGGACTTGTCGAGTTTTTAGTCAATCATTGTAAGAGGTCAGTTGGTAGAGCAGTGAACTCTTAGTGGTATATAATTTCAGTAATCCATATGTCGCTGGTTCAAATCCGGCTGGGAGGATTTTTTTTTATAGAAGAGTATTACTTTTAGCTCATACTACAATAGTATCGAATTTAAAGATATTTACATTTTTATCTTATTCTGTAAAATATTAAAACTAAAAAATAAAATAAATAATAGTTTTAAAAAACTAAAAGAACACGCTTTATTAAAAACTAAAAAATGAAAAATATTTTAATTTCCAATACGCTTGGGATAAAATAAAATGGTCAACAAAAAAAATCATCTCCAACACATATAGAATAAAATTAGAGTTATCAACAAAAATAAAATAATTTTACCATCAAAAGCGTGGGGCGATTTTAATGATTTTTACATTTTCTTCTTAGAGAGTTTACTTTTACCAATATCTGTTTATTATCAAATATATTAATAGATACAGGGCACCCCACGCTTTTGATGGTAAAATTATTTTATTTTTGTTGATAACTCTAATTTTATTCTATATGTGTTGGAGATGATTTTTTTGTTGACCACTTTATTTTATCCCAAGCGTATTGGAAATTAAAATTATTTTTCATTTTTTAGTTTTCTAATAAAGCGTGTTCTTTGAGTTCTTTAAAACTATTATTTATTGATTTTCTGATGATTATGGCCATGATTTTAGAAAATAAATATGATATTATTGTATTGTCACGGGTCCTCTACAAGTATACAAAGTTTCAAGTCGATCCAATGATTTTAAGTGGGTGAAAATCGCGTAGAAAGATTCCGTTACATAGATAGATAGATTGATACAGGTCAAGCTAATATAAAGCGTGTAAAAAAATAACTGAACTGACTCACGCGCCTTAGCCTAATGTTTGTCTTTTCAACCTCGTGTATGTTTTCAGTTAGGTTCAATCTCTGACGGTTATCATTCAAATTGTGTTGTACTACCACTCGGAACAGACAAGTGTTTTCTGTGGTCGCCCGTGCTTCAGAATATAAGTTAACCCTTAACCGGAGTTGTGGGGTCTTTTATGATACCAATGAAACTGGACACCTCTGTCATTCTTTTAAAATATTATTTTTCGAAATCCTTTTGTGTAGCTTTCCCTTTGTTTAATAATAACCCTTACCCATGGACTGTAACTTGTAAGTACTGTTAATTTCTCTGTGCATAAGTAAAATAAGGAGTGGTATCCTTTACGACCCCACAATTCCAGTAGCGTTCCAGTATTTTTGTTGAAATATTAGTTTATGTAACAATGGTATAGTTGGTGTTAATATGGCTATCATGCTCGTAAACGTATATCAGTGCTTGATACTGATTTCCTGGGCTTTGAAAATATCCTGACTATAATTATTCTGAACATGGAACAGATTCAGAACAAGAATGTTACTCTGAACTTTTTTTAGCATATCCTTCCTAACAAACAGGACACCTATAATAGACATCACAGAGTACGGGTTTAGAGACGATCGAACAATTATTTCGCATGTACACCCTTAGACAAAAAAATGAGTCATATGTTGATTCTATTAACCGATTGAGGAACTTCGTGAGCACTCGCAGAAGCCTTATTCACATTAACACGTTTTCAGTAATTGTACTGTGTTGTTTGCTAGTTAACGCAGTGCACACTCAAGTAACATAAAAGAGAGAGCTTGCCTTTGTGTTTCCGTAGTCGAGAGGTTTAACACACAACATCTGTATTCGTAACCTCACGGGTTCGATTCCCGTTCTTTTTTTTTTTACTGAATGTTAGGATAGCATTTCGCCTGTAATATAGTTTCATATTTAATTTTATATTTGTGTTTTATGGCTTTAATGCACACACAAAACACATAAATGAAAACCTTCTAATAATTAAATGAAGAAAGAAAATAATATCTTCTAAAATTAAAACTTTAACAAAATAAATATCGGGTGTATGAACATTCAACATCAATTACCGCCCTCAATCTGCGGGGCATTGATGCAATCAAATTCCTACAGTCACGTGGACTTTCGGCTAGAGCATCCCAGACGTCCTAAATTTGTGCCCATAAGCCATCTTTCGTCTTTCGTGCATCTGCAGGACAATTAGAGTTCATCTCAATTTCCATCTTAGCCCACACATTTTCGATTGGATTCAAATCTGGAGGACAGGGAGGCAAGTCTATCACTCTGATGTCCTGCCTTTCCGAGAACCAGTTTGAAACCGCTCGATAAGCGTGGACAGGATGATTATCCTGTACGAAATCAATAATTCCATCACGATATGTCATCCTCACAGATGGAATCAAGATGTTCTCTAGTATAGCCTTATACTGCACATTGTTCAGTGTGTCGTCCAGCTTCCACAATACACCCAGACCGTCCCGTGATATCCAGCCCCAACACGACACAGATACGCGACCATGACGAAATTGTCTAGCCACATATTCTGTATCGTATCGAAACCCCTTTGGACGATAGACAACCACTTTGCCGTCATGAGTAGAAGAAAATGTCACCTCGTCTGAGAATATTATATTATTCCAATTACGGTTGGCATTTTCCTCTGCAAAAGCAAGCCAAAACAATCTGTGATTGTCTGTCAGGTGTTCCTTCTTTGCTGCTGTCCGTGCAAAACGTCCTGCATCATTTAAACGCCGCAGAGCTGTCCGAGCAGATCCAGGGAATTGAGAATTTACTTTAATTTGAGAAGCAGTTTGGAAGGGGTTCCTATGGGCTTCTGCAATTAAAGCTTCATTCTCTTGGGGAGTGGAAACACGTCTTCTTCCTGAAACAACACGACGGTTTTCATTCCCTTCCCTGCATAATCTCACCCACCTCTAAGCTGTAGATGCAGGGACTCTCAAACGCCTTCCAGCCTCACGAGCAGAAAAACCTGCAACGTGTACCAGTGCAAGGAGAGATTACTTTGTGCCTACGTCCTTGTGTGTGCGCTGAGCCAGGGTAAAACTCGATATGATTAATTATAAACAAACTTGTTAGAGGTTGTTGCTTTTGCGCAGAACGTGTGCGCATCAGTCTATTAAAATCAATACATTGACATCACCAAGAACAAACCCTGAATGTGGTAAAATAATTGTTACAATAACGACATTAATATTGATTTAGTTCTATTGTCAAAATAAAATTTATTAATTTCAGGTAACATTTTAATACAAACATCACGAAAAAACTAAATAATTGAGGACGCGAACCTGCGACCTTCATTAACAGAAACAGTGACTGCATGCTTTACCGCTGACCTAACAGGGCACGTAGGAGTATCTTCACTCAGTTCATGCCACATAACGCAGTAGCTCAGGGCCTGCACAATTATGACTAGTTTACTAGTGTGAACCCAGCGCTGTGTCGAGTAGGACTTAGAAGAAATATTCGATCAAGAGATGACTCCTTTTTTTTTTGTCTAAGGGTGTACCTAAAAAAGAAAAAGCTGTCATTATGCTAAGATGCACCATTCAGAATGTACTGATCCTGAGACATGCAAATCACAAATTATATTCGTATTTTTATAATAGTACGAAAGGGGGAGTAGATACCTTTGAACAAAACATTTTTACATATAGCAAAAGCAGGTGAAAAAGGAGAAGGTTCCTTGGCTGTCTGCTATGCTATTCTGAACAAAACTGATGTCAATTGTTAGGTACCGCAATCATCATTCAAGGATTACAAGCCTATTTCTCACTTTGAATTCCTTAAATCTTTAGGCCGACAATTTACAGAGCTATACCTGAACGAAAGACTTGTAAATGATTGACTACCAAAAGAACTCAGAATAATTGTTTCCAGGATTTTGAAGAAACCATTTCCAAAGAATGGAAGATCAATCGAGGATGTAAAATATACAGTGTGCATTGTGTCTTCATTCAAAAGAAAAGAAACGAACCATTAGTGTTAGATGTGATAGACCAATGTGCCAGAACATGCTGATCAGTTATGTGGAAAATTGGGAAGAGTCTATTATATAAGAATGTTTTTGTAAATTACGTTTTATTCAGTGTATTTTGAAATTTCAATGAAAAAATATGCGTGAACACAAAATCTGACTAATTCATTGTATAGATGTTCCTGGTAATTATTGTTCTATTTTTCACTACACTTGTGTTATATCCTGTAATTTAGTGAATTGTCCTCCTCGAATGATCCTTATTATTCCACAATCAGTTAGTTAAATAAACAAACTATTTTATAATTCTATTTTTCACAATAAATACAAATACAACTGCACGTACTATCGCATTTTCTGTTGGTATCTTTTTCGACCCCACAACTCCACTAACTGCATACAAAACGCACAACTCCGGTTAAGGTTTAAGTTTAGTTTTAAAGTCTCTCCTGGTTCACCCACCGCCGTTCATACTCCTATCTTCACTGTAACATAACCCCAACTTCCAGCGTCCCAATCTCAGAACTAGGTTACATTTCTGCTATATTATGTTTACGGTTTCATTTATTGGAATATTGGTATATAGATTTTTATGTGGGAAAGACGCCATTTTCGTATTATTTTAGTTTATATATTTTCAAGTTTATCGGCCGATTCATACGAGTTTTTTTTTGTGCATTGATTTTCTAACTTAATTATCTATTTTAGTTTTAGAGCGATTTTATAATTAGCTACAGTTGTGAAGTTTACTATTGGTGTCATTGGGGTATTGTTTTTGTGGATTTTAGATAATGATTTCGTTATTGGAGCTGTTAGATTGTTTATTAACTTGTGTGTATATTTATTAGATTTGTTATTAATTATGGCCAAGGGACATGATTTCGTTAATTCTCCTACAGTTCTGTTGGGGATCTTTCTCAATTTTTTTCAATTTATTGTCATCTATAAACTGCTTTGTTTTTTTCGATATAATAATCTTCAAGCATAGGAATTCCTATTTCAAACAACAAAACTTTATACAACTTACATTTTGCAGATGGTCTATTGTTAATTGCACAAGATTATGAAGATTTAGAATATATGACTAGAAAATTAACAGAATATGAAAAAGATGGGGATTAAATTTGAACATGAAAAAATCAAAATATTTATCAATTGGTGAACCAGAACAAAATTTAATTTTGGAGTCTGGAGAAACAATAAAATCTTGTAGTGAGATCACATATTTAGGAATTAAAATAAATAAAAAATGGGAGTTATGAAGAGGAAATAAGAAATAGAAAAAATACAGGAAATTTGCAATTGCTTGCCTCGATGGAATATTGTGGAATAAAAATATAAGTAATCAAAATAAAATCAATATATATCATACAATTGTTAAAAGCATCATTATTTATGGAGCAGAACTTTGGCCATTAACAACAAAAACAAATAAGTATATTTTGGCAACGACAATGGATTTTATACGAAGGGCAGCAAGAATTTCAAGAAGAGAAAAAATTAGAAAATCAGTTATAAGGAAGAAAATGAAGATTGAAGATACTATTTTAGATTGTATTAAAACTCAGCAATTAAGATGGTACGGACATGTCCAGCGAATGGAAGAGGATCGATTACCAAAATGTTTTGGAATGGAAACCTGAGGGAAGACGAGGCAGAGGAAGACCTAAAACCTCCTGGAGTCAGGGAATATGTTCATACATGAAGGAGAAACACATACAACCAGGAGATTGGATGGACCGACAAAACTGGCTATTAGGAATCGGACGATGTCAAAGATATTAATCAACCGATGACTATCTATAATCTTTGAAAACACTGGACAACAAATTTTAACTTTTTCTTAGTTACGGAATTTAAATGACCAAATTATGATGTATTTCTTCATGCTGAACACGAAAATGACAATGAAATTGTCAGCAGCGGTCTCGTTTTTTTCGTAATTTTAAAAAATATCTTTGAGTAAAAAAATTGTGTCTTCTTAAATCTGGTAATATTCAGATTGGCTCAACTCAGTTAAGGGTGTTTCCATTTAGCTTGTCAGCTGTAATGAACCTCGGGGACATCTCTCACCACTGATCAAGAATAGTTCAGCTAGGATAGATGAATTCTATTTGCCTTGGTATCGTCTTGCAAATGATGAGATCGTCGGGTGAAAATGTTCTCCATGTTCATCAGTAACCGCACCTCAGTTTTCAAGGAAAATTGTCCAAATGAGAGTGGAGAACATGGATTTTTAATGACATATTGCACCTCATTTCACGATAAGCTTGTAACACATTGTTTGTAGTTTGGGGCCCGGAGGTTCCCCAAGAAATTTAAAGCGACTACTCTAAATGATTCCCATTCTTTTTTTTTTCTTTTCTTTTCAAAAGTTCAGAAAAGTTTTTATCCTTGAAGGGTCCTCTGATCTAGAAACCAATAAACGTACCTTATTTAATTTTAGTTGTACTTAGTCTCGGAAATTTTGTGAGTAAGCACCTAAATGCACTCCCATCAAATATCTAAATGCAGTCACATCAGTAACACTTCCTTAAGATTGAACTTTGATTAATTTAAAAATAATCGCCACTCTTCTGGTTTGTGTTGGACGTTTATAGCAGACATTTGACCTTGTATGTTGTTGGAAAATACAATTTCATTATTTTTTAAATTGCTCAAGTGGCTTTTGGCGTGTACTCAATGCAGAAACCTTTACATTCTCGCCAAGATTCTTAAAATCTTTAAGTCGCGAAGCCAGGAGCTCTGCTTTGGCCGTGAGAGTTCGAAGTCTCTGACAAGATCATTTAATCCCTCTTGAGTCATTCTGTGTGAATGAGTTGAAATTTCAGGATTGAAGTCAGGATCATGGGATGTGGATGGTCTGGGTATTTCTTCTGAAGTGCCGAATTTCGTTTCATCATCTGAATCATCATTATAGGAGTCTGGTTTTACTGGAATAGGAAGCTCTTTAGAGTGTGGCACCGGACGAATAGCTGAAGGTTATGTTGGGATAATTCATAGCTGTTCTCTTCTTCTGTGAAATAAACATAACTGGTGGTACCTGCAGAAATAACAATCACTTACATGATTTAGTTTGTTATCTCCAAATCATGGGGGTTTCATATCTCCTTTCAATCAGTCACTAAAAATTTGCAGAACAGCCAGTGTGTATGCAAATATGTGGAGCAAAATGTTTCTCAAGATTCTCTATTATGCACCCGAAATAAAGATTGGCACGCTCTCTCAATAAATGGAGTTATATGTCGCTTTTGTAATGCGAACGTCACTTTTCCGCAAAAAATAACAAACGTTATGTGGACTACATACAAAATTCTGTGGCATTTTAGCTTTTATTACGCTTGCAATCTTAACTCTGCCCATAATGTAAAAAATGTAATCGGAGAAAAAATATATATGTCACACATGTGTTCTACATGACAAAACTGCACATCTATATAACTTATACACCAAGACACAAACTACTGGTCATTCACGAAATTCAACTTCAACTGATTTTACAACCTGTTGGGATAAAAACTAGCCCTTTAAGATAAATTTTATCTACATTATACAACTGTCGCTGTCTGCCCTCCTTCAAGGGTGTCTTCTTGACCGTCACACTGACTACAATATTCACAGCATACGCAGTAACACTAGGCGTGCTGATAATTTAAAAACCAGACCACTGTCATCGTTTTAATTGTCATTTCGTAATTAGGAGCTTCATATTAATATAAGACGCTCACTTTTACTTCCGTAACTTTTTGGCTGTTGTCCAGCGTAATTACTATTGTGGAGCATGCAATTAGACGCTCGCCTCTCACCGCTGGGCTCCCGAAACCGAGTCTTGATCACTCCATGTGGGTTTCGTGGTGGACGAAACGGAGCTTGGGGGTTTTCTCACGTTTTTTCCTGCCACAATATTTCATTCCACCATTTCTCTATACTCATCCATTTTTCGTTTCATTTCGTACCCTGCCCCCTGTGAGGGAGCGTTAGGCGTGGTGGGTCAGCACCCTTGTCATTTCAGACCTCTATATATGGGGTTTCAGCTCATCTCATCCCTAGACGCTGAGTTGGACACGAGGTGAGGACATTATTATTATAATTAATATTCAGGTGTTGCCTGAATCGGCTTTTGTATGTATGATGTAGTTGTTTTTATGTTTAGATGTTTTAAGTTTTGCCTTTCTACAAGTTTTGCAAATTGGCAGAAACGGTACATGACATTTGAATGATGCAACTTTAAGAAGAAGCATCCAAGTTCTGAAAACGAGTAAATATATATTGCTAAAAATAATGATAATTAATGATTGAAAAGTCCTAGTAATTCCGCATTACTTTATGTCATTGCACCTAGACTTGTCCTCAGATTTCATGACTGTACATTTCTTATGGTACATGCTGCCATAGATCAACAAAATATTTTAGACTAATTTAAGATAAATGTTAAAACAAATTATAATTTAAAAAAATATGAATGTAAAGACATATATACCCTTTCTCGAGTACTGTGGATGCAAGTAAACATAATCCTAAGTTATCTCATGGATGGTTGTTTCAAAAGTTATAAAGTGAACCCACTTCAGGCCTTACCAAGCCTTTGTTACAGCAGAAAGTTAGGGCTCTCAACTTTCTAGACAATCGGTAATAGAAAGCATCAGCTTTGTCAACTGCAGCCTTTACATCAAGAACATAGGTCTGGTACTCATTTCAATTACAGGCTGACTTGACCCCAGGGTCAGACTGCCAAGATTGTTTGGGCAAATTTTAAAAATTCGGGCCAAAACGGGGAATTGAACATGCGAACTTCTATATTGTAGCAAATTACCCTAATTCTTTATTTAACATTCTCTGGGTGTATTACCATATGCCACTTTAGTTCCTTTTTCCTAATGCGGCTAATGTTGGTACGTTTATTTAAATGACAAAATATATTTTTTCTTTTATCATAAGGGGGCATGCAGGCAGAAAATTTTGAAAATTATATATATATATATATATATATATCCATCCATAGTAATTCTGCCCGAAGGCAGGTCCTTCACTGCAATCATAGCATTTTCATGCTATGCTTGCAGCTTTACTAGGAAATTGTGTAGGTGTGGTAGCTTCCCGTTGCTTTCCACACCGGTGATGGATGATGATGATAATGATAATGGTAAGGATGATATGATTTCGGGGACCGTTTGGGCCTTAAAGTTTTCCTGACATTTGTCTTACAGGTGAGGAAAAACCCCGATAAAAACCTCACCCAGAAAAACTGTCCCGACCGGGGATCGAACCCGGGCCCGCTGCGTGACTAGGCAGCACGCTACCTCGAGACCACAGCGGTGGACTATATATATATATATATATATATATATTATTCGGCCAAACTAACTTTCAATGCGGACAAACTGCGAACTAAAAGAATGAGGTAAGGGTGAGTAGGGGTTGGAGGTAATAGACCCTTGTCTTAGGCTGCAGTGACAGTGTTTACTTTCCGTTAGTCGTGTATAATCAGTTGTTAGTTACAATGTCAAGTACGAACCCAATATTCGCAATGAGGACCGTGAAATTATTAAAAAAGTTATGTACTTTTGCAAAGAGGAGGAAACAACGGACGATTTGAAAATGTATATCAATATCAATAATAATAATAATAATAATAATAATAATAATAATGTTTTTATTCAATGCACCCACGTTGTCATTTCGACATTCTGGTATTCTCTCCTGGCATGGCGTTATTGTAACCCACCTCTGCGATTGGGCGACTGGAAAGTGGAGATATGCTGCCCTATGATATGTGATAGTATGATTTTGGTAATGATGCGCCAGAAGAGGCCTTAATCGCAAACTTAAATGAACATGTTAATGATGACAATGACGGCCAGATGATATTCGAGGATCGTTTGGGCCTTAAAGTTTTCTGACATTTGTCTTACAGGTGACGAAAAACCCCGAAAAAAAAACCACCAAAGAGGAAACTTGTCCCGACCGGGGTTCGCTGCGTGACAATGCAGCATGCTACCTCGAGATCACAGAGGTGGATAATATTAATAATAATAAACAATAATCACAAATGGGAATGAGATAAACGAAGAAATGAAACATAGGCTCAATTCTGGAAATGCATGCTATTATGAATTACAGAGAGACTTGTTGTCCCAAGTCCTCTAAAAAAAGTTAAACTGAAAATATATGAAACTGTTATTGTGCGAGTTATATAGTATGGACTTTGGAAGAGAGGAAAGGAGAATGCGAGTGTTTGAGATTAAAGTTCTTAGGAACATTTTTGGATCAAAGAGAGGTGAACATTCACATGAATGGAGAAAACTATATAACAGTGAGCTATGTGGTCTTTATAGGAAACCAGATATAACAGATAAGTACCTTAGACTGCAATGGGCAGGACACATGGCACGAATGGGGAATGAAATGGGTGCAATGGAAGAATCTTATAGGAAAACCAGGAAGAAAACACCCAGTTGTAGACCAAGAATGAGGTGGGAGAATAACATTAATAATGATTTGAGAGGAGTAGATTATACAGTGGATGATTTAAAAACATTAAATCAGGATAGGGATGTATATAGAGCTTATGTCTGCACTGCCGTGAACCTACGGGTTCGATAGTGCCAGTGAGTTGGTTAGATAATAATCAATGTAATAAAATTAATCTCTCCATTTTAAATTGAAAGTAATACAATAAACGAATACCTAATTCTCCAGTAATTTCGTTTTCCTACAACATTTGTCTGACAGACAGTAGCTGGAAATCAGTGTTTTAATCTCCTTGTACATCACTTTATACAGAACTCATAGGCATACAAACTCCGACAATCATTCATTAACTTAATCTCCTATTTCAAGTAGATCTACCACTATATTTTGCCTCTGACTATACAACTTGCCCAGTCATTCAATGGTAGCAACGGTGAAAGGAGACACTTTTCCCATCTTTAAGACTAGCGCCTTTGCTTCCCCTCACCAGCTAAAACATTAATGTTGTTGGGTAGTATATACTGTTTTTTATTTAACAACAGATAGTTTAGATATTCAGTAAGTATTTCACTATGTTTGATACTAAAATTTATCTTCCACGTACAACTCCTCTGTCAGCTTTTCGGTTATCTTCAGTTTGGTCTCCTGGTTTACTCCTGTTTAAGCAGTGTGAATTTTACATAATTATATGTTGCAAAGAATTTCAGGAATAAGAATAAAAAACTAAAATTTTGTATACAAACAAAAATCAGCAGGCTTAAATGTTGAAGTTTGTCAGTTAACAACCTTCTGGTACCTCAAAAAGAACATTTGGTTTATGTGTGAAATTAGTGAAAATGAATTAAGCATTGATTTAGAGTAGTAGACTTGACATTACTCTCTGAGGGAATATATCTCACATGTCAATGCTCTTTCCGTGGACAGAAAATTTTGTGGAAGATGGAAAAGGAGAATAAATTGTGTAATGAAAGTGCAAGACAAATACAAATTTCGAGAAATTCATGTGCAATAAACAAAACGTTTGAGGATAATGTCAGGTGTCTTTATGGTTTGAGGTGCAAGAGTGCTGGAACGGAGGATGACAATTTATTATTAGGAGTTATGAATATTCCACCCTACTCCCAATCAGGATTTTCTGCAGCAAACAATACATTGTACTTGTTAAAGTACATGAAGAAAGCTTCAGCAGCCAAACAAGCTACCTCAAACAACCATGATTTATCTGCTTCCTGTAACATGAATATAGAAGTAAAGTGTTGATGGTGTATCGAGTGCAATAACTGTAACAGTGGGAAGGTCACAGGTGTCTAAACATTGTATTATATGTTCCATCCATAAGCAAGTAAAAAATAAATATATAGAAAAGAAATGGTATGGAAATCAAACCAAGAGCTACAGAAGAAATTATTCTGGCTCCCGCAGAGGTACAGAACCTGATGAATGAAAATGATCTTCCATCATTCAATAGAAAATTATGGAATTAGTATTATCAGATATTTGGGATATGGTGGCTCAAGGCTTTGAAAATAGTAAGCGAGAGCTGACTATGTGATCAAAAAAACTTGAATGCATTGGCGCATTGCCACATTCATATACGAATGGAATGAATACAGGGGCGGCATGTAGAGCAAAATAAATTACATATTCTGAAAGAGAGAAACCAAATGTTTCGGATATTCAGTTATCTTGATAAAAATTGTATATTTGCAAAGAGTAAGTAGTCTCAATTAAAGTACAATTTTCAATAGTATATGCAATAATCTAATATGCCAATTTGGATTTTAATTAAATTCCATCAATTAAAGAAATGGTACAATAGATACACTTTGGACAGAATCTATCTCATTTAAGGAATTTAAAGCATAAGAATTAATTCAAAGTCTCATTTTTATCAGACAAATATTAGATAAAAGATCATATCAGGTTTATAGATTATAAAAACAGGTCACAAACAACAATTAAAAAAACACAAAATTAAGGCAAAATTGCATAAAAGCATTGCTCTTTAATTTTTAAGGCGATTAAATACAGTGTATTTAAATCATTTAACAATGAAACAAAGCTTTAGTTCTTCGAGCATGCGCAGTGGGTCATAACAGAGACTCTGCAATTTGAAGCTGCTCATTCAATTTTTTTTGCTAAGTGTACATATCCAATATGAATAGATTTTGAAACAAATTATTTAGCATAATAATAAATGTTTAAACTTTCTTATTATTACGCAAACATAAATATGTATGAAATATGGTAACTTGAGCACAAGATTTATAACCAAATGATAATTTTAATAATTATGAAATGTTGTGTGTATATTCTAACCTCTTATGGTTGTTTTTGTTGAATATTTGTTTTAAGGCTTGTGAACCCCATTTTGACCTTTTTCAGTCTGTAAAAGCTGAAGATGGGGCTCACAAGCCTTGAACCATAAGTTCAACAAAAACAACCATAATAGGGAAGAATACACGGACCAAATATCTCTATTATTAAATAAACCTCTTAATGTTACTTCCTATTTTTTCACAATTACTTTGTGTGTGTAAATGTCCATTAAGCTATGACTGTACAGAAATTACATAACAAACAGAATATATAATGGCTTCAGATTACTATAAAAACATAAAGGTACAATAAGACTGTAATTCTCATTAAAAAATTTATAACAAACAGTTAATTTAAATGGATCCTCAATACCATGCAAACACAAATATACAGACCAATTGCCCTTTTGAGTAAATGATTAATCACGAAAAGAAATTTGAAAGGCTTCTCATTGCTATGCAAACATAAATGCAAGTTAAGTGAGCCCTTCTAAGTAAATTTTTTAATACAAAAAAAAATTGAATGGCTTCTCATTGCTATGCAAACATTAATGTACGCTGCCAAAAAAAAAAAGAATAGGTCGACTCTTGCTCGGGCACATGTCTACGATTCATTGCGTGATTCACAGGAGAACATTGTCTCCCTCTGTTTCCTAAAACACGATGAAGCTGTGAGACCAAGAGTGCAACGGCTGGTAATCCTACCATCGTGTCCCCGTAGCACATATGGTTGAATCTTGGACCAATACTTTATCAAGGTGGGAGCCTTGCGTTCGAACCTAGGTAGCACCAATTTTTTTATATTGATGGGAGTTTATTTTAATTTCTATTTAAGAAAATCCTGGACTATCTAATTAAATAAAAAGAGTGGAATAACAAATTCTTACCCACTCCTGTGGGTAGGCTGAACCTAGCCTTAAAAAACATACCATATATGGATGTTAGTGTTTTACCTCTCACATAAAAAAAATCAAAAACAAAAAAAAAAGAAAGAGACCAATGAACTTAATACCTTGTCCACAGGCCATTAGATTCTACTACAGCTTTAAGTCGATTAAGCATAGATCCAGACGAGGTCGCGGAAGAATTCTCGATGAGACTTGTCCTCCTCTTGCCGTACGAGATCTTCCCAGATATCGAAAACTTGATCCAACAACTCGTACTTATTTCGAGGGAATTGACGGACAAACTTCTTAATTCTCTCTTTTTTTCAATTTCGCCGATGCATGTTCGTTAACATTCAAATCAGGTGACTTCCGAGACCAATGAATTATTTCGTTCTCGCACCTCGTCCGAAACCATAAATATACTTCCGGCATAGTGCACGGGATGGTTGTCCTGCCAGAACAGTAATGTTCCATTGGGAAAATGTTTTCAGACGAAGGAAGGAATACATTCTCCAGAATATGTCCACACACATCCGCATCGAACAGGCCATCAATGCGTTCTATCACCACGCCAGCCTCAACGTAAGACACCCACCCCCACAACGATACGCTAAAGCGCCCCGACCTTGCACGTTGATGAACAAAGAGTTCATCATGTCGGCGGCCATCCTCACGATAGACATGGCGAGGACCATCGTAATCACTCAAGATGGTGGTTTCGTCGGAGAAAATTACATTTCTCCAGTCGAAATCCATTCGACTGATTGCGAAGGCAAGACGATTGATTGCATGTTCTTCCCTCAAACATTCATTCCGCGCAGCCCCCCCCAGTTCCTAATACCACGGTTTCTCAATCGGTTGATTACAGTTTGTTCACAACCGGGGAAGTGAGATGATCGTAATTCGTTAGCAGTCCAAATGGGGTCCTGTCAAACTACCTCGAATAAGGTATCATCATCTTTCGCTGATTATTCTCGTCGCAGAAGTCGGAGAAAGCAGCATGAGCATGAAAGACATCATATTACCATCACATCGACATACGGCCAGAATTGCAAACACTCAACAACAGAACACTCCATTGGAAACAAGAAATATATACACAATACAGACTCATACTGAAGAGGAGCCACCACCACTAGCGATTATCATACACGCAAAATTACAGCCTACAAGCTTATACGCATCATGGGAGGCAACACAAAGGACACTATTATGGAATATACAAATGAAAATAAGCTAATTATTAACACTAAGACTAAAGCTGCTTATGAAAACACAATGAAAATACTTAAGACTCCAAAACACCTTTCTATACACATGGATATGGTCTTACACCAATATACAAGTGTACACTAAAAGGACTACCAAAGACCGTAAGTTCAACTGAAATACTATAAGAACTTAAAAACAGAAATCAGGAAATAGAGAATGTACGACAGATAAAGAAGACTGTCTTCATGAATGGAGATAAGATGTTCTGCCCTTGCCCAGTCTGGATTCTCTCCTTCAAAACGATGGAAACCTTAAAGATTCAATTAGAACTACTCAAAGAACTATTCAACACATGCTTCAGACTTGAAACCTACAAGAAATCAGCAAGCAGCACCGTATGCTTCAACAGTCAGGGTTTTGGATATCTTGCTGAGTTTTGCTTTAAAATCACATGATGTGTTATGTGCTCTAGCAGACACAGAGTGTCTGAATACATTCAAGAACCACTAAAATTCAGAAACTGCAATCAAGAGCATGCAGCCAGCTACAAAAAATGCCCAGAATTTCAGAAATCCAGGCAACTAAAGATGAAAACAATACAGAAGATATCCAACACACAAGGAAATGAAAATCCATCTAACCTAACCTCATCCAACTTCCCTGCACTTCCCAAATCCTGTAAGTCCTCAAATCTAACTGTACAAATCTCACCCTGAAATTCTTTTAAATCCTAACCAAAATTCTCCTCAATCTCAGCTACTTCAAGAAATGGTCTCACTTCTGACAAGCATGACCAACATGAAATAGACAATCATCTAGACCAACTAATATCAACTTTTAAGACCGAAAAGCTTAGGTGATATTTCTTAACACACACCACAGCTAAGAGAAGAAAATTACTTCTTAAAGCTTCAAATGAAAGTACAAAAAACTCAAGAAAAACACAAGAAGTACGGGTGAAGATCCTTAATTTTGGTCAGTACCGATAAAGCAACTTTGGATGTTACGGCCAATTTCCACTTAAGAAATCCGTGGACGCCCAGGGATAGGGCAATTTGCGACCTCCCCTAAAGTTTAAAATCGATGAGCCCACCTAATGGCCGTGCTCCGTGGCACACAGACCAAACGGGCAGTGCCCAAGCCCCCTAACCAGCATCAACAAGAGCTATAACTCGCTGTCTCAGAACATGCCTATTTGCCATGGTTACGAAGAATGAGTTGTTATGCGTAGACAATGAATATTTAATATGAAATAAAAAGGCATCTCTAACCCCATAATAGTGAATATTGCAATCCTAAATTGAATTAATAAATAACAGGATACTACAAGATCGTCATTGTGCCCAAATATTCTAAACTAATCAAATTAATTTCAATTACATAAAATTAACAAACCAAAAAGTATGACACTATTTCATATAGGAACATTGTAGGTTAGCAAAGAGTATGTCAGATTAGCTCTGTGGTTGTGCAATGGACTACAGAATTGAACACTGAAGGTACGAATCCTGCCAAGGAGTTAATGATTTTTTTATTATATCAGGTTGCATTTTATTTATGGCTGTTGATATTCCCTAAACTATACAACATATTTTACAACAAAATATTATTTCATCTTAGTTTAGAGTGACTTTCGGAGTCAGTTATCCTATAAACCCACAAGAGAACAGAATTAAGTGAGTCCTGATGCGGTAGGATGTGTATCATGGCTTGATCAGTATGCGCATGCACAGTGTCTTCTATGTGGAACATCAAATATTCCACCGACCCATTCTTTTTTTTTGGGAAGTGTACATTAACTGAGCCCTTCTAAGTAAATGATTCATTACAAACAGAACATTTGAATGCCTTCTCATTATCATAATGTTAAGTTAGATATGACTTCTTAATAAATGACTTAATACAAAAAAAAATATTTGTAAGGTTTTTGTTTAAACTTTTCACTTCTGAGATATTTCCAGCCATTCAAACCCTCCTTGGCGAGTTATTTTCACAGTTATTAAAATATTTTAAAATATTATCCTACCATGCTGAAGGTAATAAATATATTTAGAAGACTCACCTTACATGATGTTGATGGTTGTATATTTTCCAGATTCACACAAAAATTGATTTTTGAATGCAGGGAATATACCACAAGCAATACATCATGAAAGGTTGTCCACAACTGGCCACAAATGTACACAAAGAAATTCTACCCATTCAAGTTTTATAAATTTTCCGTTCTTTCTTTCTCTTATTGATCATATTTCAACATGTTTTTCTCAGCACATTTAAAATTATTTTATAATAAATTATTTATGAGTATTATTTTGAATTAGGGATGTAGATATATAATAAAATAATTTTGTAAATTGTATTTTACACAGGTACTTGTATAAATTGTTGTACTCCATAATAATTTTAAAATATTTCTAATGTGTGATACATTTCAAAGCAGGGGTAGACACATAAGCCTATGCCACATTTTGCACACATGTATCTGCTCTCTTTTCTTTTCCTCTGTGTCAGAGTGGTGTTTGAACATACATGACAATTTCTACAGGGATTTTTCTTTTTTTGTGTTGCTGGTACAGGAGATGGGAAATGTCTCTCTGTTAGTCTAACGGGTTGGTAGCCAAGTGATGGTCGTTCAGATCTATGCAAACGTGAATGTATAATAAGATAAGACTTCGTAGTAAATGATTTATTACAAGAGGTGCATTTGAATGGCTTGTCATTATTATGCGTATGAAAATGATCATCAAGCTGTGATTTTCGAATAAATGACTTACTACAAACTGAGCATTTGAATGGCTTTTCACCATTATGTGTATATAAATGTTGCACAAGATGGAAATTGCGAACAAATGACTTACAACAAAATGAGCATTTGAATGGTTTCTCACTATTATGCGTATGTAAATGATCCTTAAGATGTGATTTTCGAATAAAAGACCGACTACAAACAGAACATTTGAATGATTCCCCTTTACTGTGTAAATGTAAGTGTGTAATAGGACTGGACTTCTTAGTAAATGTCTTATCACTAACAAAAGAATTAAATGTTTTACATGTTAAATCACTGTCTCCTGTTTGTGAACACTGATCTGAAGAGCAGATTTCAGCTAGTTCCTCTTCACGCTGGTCCACCTGAAAATGTAATGTAATAACTATGAGATATGTAAGGAAGCTACTTACTTTATTTTATATCATTTTAATTTTATTATATTCTATGTTTTGTTAGTATTAGCTAGTATTAGATAACATCATTATTGTATTTTGTTTAGTCTGTATTTTAATATCTTAAAATTGTAATATGTACGTAATTTTTGTATAATTTTACTATTCGCTGGTTAAGTGGAAGAGAAGGCCTTATGGCCTTAACTCTGCCAGCTAAAATAAATTATTATTATTATTAATCATTATTATTATGTAAAATCATAGCTTAAATGAAAGTGTTTTTCACTCACACATTTGCAGCAAATTTTAAATGTTAACATAGCATTGACATTAATTCTTCAGAGTTCTTAAAATTTGAAGTTAACCCTTATCACATTATTACTGTTCTTCAGTCTTCTAACATGGCCAACAATATTAGAATGAATACACACAACTCTCATTAGTAATTGTAAGGACTGCTGTTATGAGGTGCCAGGGGGCAGCACAGAGACTACAACTAGTATGTGTGACCGGAAAAGATATGGTATGGGTCCCATTAAGTGCAGGTTTTGGGCCACCAGCTGGTAGGTATGAAGATACACACAGTACAGAGGAAGTGGCTGATGTGGGGTAAACATTGTGAGGGGTCTCTGGTTTTGGCGGTGGATGGACAGATTTAGTTACTGTGAAAATTACAGGTTTTGAATTAATGTCAAGAAATCGATATACTACTTTTTATTCTCATTTTGTCACGATATAGACATAACAATTTCAATTACACATACAGGAGAGTTCATTATGAGTTCAATTTGGAGACATGTTTTTACGTAAGTAGTTCAACACTATACATAGAATATATGATTAGGAATTTAGTAGATGCATTTGAAATTGGGATACTAAAAATAAATGTCTTCTTAATTAAGAAGCCACCATTTGCAAAGAATAGAAGCAAAAGTTTCATAGCGTTTGGCACGAGAGAATGACAACGTATATAAGAGAAAAATTTGCGTCTATATCGCAACTCGACTTCGTAGCTCATTTGGTAAAGCATTGGCCCGGAAAGCCAAAGTTCGCGGGTTCGAATCTCGGTCTGGACGAAAATCTTTTTCTTCACATATAACTTATCCTTCAGCGAGAAGAGTGAAATTAATAATAAAAAAATCAATGGAAGCCCTACTGGCTTTATAAAGTAGTGTTAAATTCCCAATAAATGTCTTCTTAACTAAGAAGCCGCCATTTGCAAAAGATAGAAAGCAAAGTTATCACAGCATTTGACACAAGTGAATTACAAAGTATATGAGAGAAACAATTTGCGCCTAGATCGCAACTCACCTCAATAGCTCAGTTGGTAGAGCATTGGCCCGGAAAGCCAAAGGTCCCGGGTTCGAGTCTCGGTTTGAGCGAAAATTTTTCTCATCAAATATAATTCAAATATACTAAAAATAAATTATATTAAACAGAATATACATAATCGGGGAAAATTCAGAAGACTACAAGTAAATAATATGGTAACTAAATGTGTTGAAGAATTTAAATATCTTGGTTCTATAATAGATAAATCTGGTACTTGTGAAAACTATATTATTAACAGAGTAAATTGTGCAAGGAAGGCGATTAGATCCCTGAATGGTCTTTTATGGTTACTATACGTCAAAATTATTGTGGCTGCTAGAGCATAAGGCTCTCAAAACCTATTGTATCATCAAAATTGCTTCAAAACATATTAAGGGTCGTATGTTAGAACATTACTCTCTACTCAAATTACTTCCAATCACTAGTGAGCTGATTCACCGTGAGCAATTGCTGAGAACGAATTAACGGCCGACTTATCGGTCATGTACGAGAGTCGACGTTTTCGTAATATTGACAACGAATTACCCAGAATTCTCAGCGATAAAACCACTTCCGTTATTTTCGTCTGCTATAGAGGAATGCATTTATGCTTGCATCCCGCAAATAATACCATATACAAACACGTCTGCGACACGCAATATTACGCCGATTCTCCTGTTCTTCCAGTTGAATTCTTTGGTAGACTCTATCAAATTCCTCTTCTCCGTGTATACCGAAAACATGATCGAAGTCTTCAAGGTCCGACATCTTGGATAAATGTTGGATAAAGCAGCAAAGTACATCGATTACCATCGGTTCCCTTCGGGATTTTAATTTGAGTTGCTCATTTAAGCTACCTCCGCAGGTAGCTTACAAATTTAACCAATTATTATCGCATGAACAGATTTCTGAGTAAGCAAAATCGTATTAGCATTCAACTTGCTCAGCAGAGAAGGCATTTTACTGTCTAATGCGTCCAAACATGCGACCCTAAATCCAATATGAGAGTACAATATGTAACATGTGGAAATATTAATTAGTAATGTCTGAATTAGAATGAGTTATAAAAATTATTTATTTTGACACATATTCACAGTATCTAAATGTTGACTTTAACATATTTCCTTTCTGCTCATTATTATACCCATGAAACATTTTTCATTCTTCTTGTAAAATCTGCTTTTGGAACTTAATGTGATTTGAATCAACAATCATCAAGTACACAAAATATTGTTGTAACCAAAGTCTGTTGTAGTTATTCACAGAGGCTGTGAGCACACAATGAAAAATAAATTGTGTGCAGATCTCTACTTTCATTGAGAAACCTAGCAGAGTTTAGATTGATATCTCTCACAAAAAAAAAATGTTCTTTTCAAGCTACATTCAAAAAGAGTCTAGTATTAAGAGAACTCTTCAATGTTTATTTGTGTGGTCCTACAGCTGACTGATGCACAAGGCTCACAGCAGTTAATAAGCATTCTACATATCATGCTTGATATTTTACCATCATACTTGTGATTTAAAATATACCAATAAAATAATTACCTCATGTTTTGTATCCTCAAATGCAAGTGGATCACCAGGTGGATATGTATCACTTTTAATATCAATACTGCTAATTTCATCATCTTCTATTTTCATTTCAATCTGCATGTCCTGTAAAAGAAAAAAAGTCACAAAATATTATCAAGATGTTTATTGATCACAAAGAGCAAATTAAAAGTTTGAACAATAATTTGGTTCTGGTTCAATTCCAAACTGCGATAGAAGACCTTCATGATTATTTCAAACATCATCATCATCCTGCCAGGTATTAGTCCTAGAAGAACTGTTATGGCTTGAGAAAGCGGTTTTCGTGCCATCTTTTCATAGGTTGACCAAGTGACCGTTTCCCATTTGGACAGTAGTTCATTATTGCATTGGGAATCCTGGATCTAGCCATTCTTGAGACATGTTCCTTCCAGTTTAGCTGATATCTGGAGATGTAGTCCAGTATTTCAAACATAAATGTGTTATTCATTTCAAGCAATGACAAGTTTTTAAGTGCGACCAAAGAACTCAGAGGATAAAATAAAAATAAACAAATAAAAATAATTTATGGACAATTGTAACTACTGGAGGACCAGAGTTCATGTCACTCAGAGGGTCACAAGTTATATGCACCATAAAAATGATCCACCCAGATCTTGAATATGGATCATAATTAAACATTCAACTTATCAGCCAAGATTGTGATCAATGGATACTACATGAATGTACTATTTGCATTGACCTGCATATTGGTAATTAATCATTATCACAATGTATGAAAAAAATAACAGTGCTTCCTTTAGTTTTGTTCCTTATATCTACTGTTTAATCCCTATCTATGTAGTACAATTTAAATTTATTAATTAAATTAATTTATATACTGTAAGTAATGACCCAGCCATATAATGAAAAACAATATGTTAAACTTAGATTGGTCCCAAAACGAAGTTAACACTGATAAAAACATTCATATAATTTAGAGTTAAATTTATTGAGAAATTTGATCAAGTTAAGGATAGATTATTTGAAGTTAAATATGTGAAACCAAAAGAGAAATTTAATAGTTGAATAAAGTAGTTCTCCTTTATAACTTACAACCTTTTATATAACAAATAATTTTTTGAAAATATATAAAATGTAGTAAAGATAGAAAAATGTTCTTCTTCATCATCCAAGGAATTAACCTGTTGGCGCTTTCCAGTTTCATGAAAGCTAGGCTGTGGTTAAAATTGTTCAGGACCATGTTCTGTGTAGGCATCCCCAACATTTCTCCTTCTGTGTGGTTAATAATTTAGCAATCATTTTGGAAATCATTCTTTAGGCATTCTATCAATCTAGAAGCTTGTAATGTGCATTTGCTAACAACCCTGTGTATATACACCTATAATAAACACAACAATAGAAATTTTGGTCTTATTTACATGTCTAAGAAAGATTTATTTCAATCCCAATCGTTTAAATCAATTCATCATTGACACATGTTTAATTTAGAATATTTTATGTGAGAATCATCACGATTGAGGCACGCCTTAAGCGTAGTGGTTCAGGTCACTGCGCTACAAGTTGGAAGGTCGAGAGGGTGTGCAAGTCCCTTTGGGGTCAAAGATTTTTAAACTTAACCAAAACCTTCTGGGGCGGCACTATGGCCCCTGGGGGTCGACTCAGCCTCTAAACGAAATGAGTACCAGACCACTTGTTCTGGGGGTAAAGGCGGCCGTCACTCAGGGCTGACAACCCGGCTGGCGTTAAGTGCCGATTGTCTAGAAAAAGTGGGAGCCTTAAGCTCCTACTACCCCAAGGGCCTCCCGAGGCCTGTTGTGGGATTACTTTACTTTATCATCACGAGTCCTCGCCATGGAAAAACTTTACTTTACCTTACTTTAATAAATTTTGTATACCTTGTCTCAAGATCTGGCAGTACCGCTAGCCCTCCTATACAACGAATGCCTCACGAACAGCACAATCCCACAGCAATGGAGAAAGACAATAATAGTGGTACTCCACAAAGGCTAAGGCAGGAAAGACGACCCAAACAGTTACAGGGGAATCGCTTTGGAGAACACAATGTTCAAACTATTCTCCAAAATCATACTAGAGCGCATCGAGCTAAGATTACGAGCAAACATCCCCACGAATCAATTCGGATTCACTCCAGGCAGATCGACTTTACATGCAGTACAAGAAATCCTAGTTGAGATAGAAAATAGCATGGCACAACCAAACACCCCCCTGTATGCAATATTCATCGATTATTCAAAAGCATTTGACAGCATTAACAGAAAGTTACTTTGCCACAAGCTGGAGAACGCACTGGGCAGGTCAAGTCGCGAACTGGAGACAATAAAATCGATTCTCAGCACCAACTATGTAGCAATCTACGATGGCATATCAATGTCAAAAGAAATTGCTCAAACACGAGGAGTCCTACAAGGAGACCCACTGAGCCCAGTCCTCTTTAACATTATGACGGCCGATATTGAACAAGCTATACACGCAAGAAATACAAAGCTATTAATGTATGCCGATGACATGGCCATCCTTTCCAAGAGTCCTGAAGATCTGCAGGAGGCCATGAAGAATATCAGAAAATGGGCGTCAGAAAATTCAATGGAAATAAATAGCTCCAAAGTAAAAGCAATGAAGTTTAGAAGAGGAGGGAGATTATCAAAAAATGACCACTTTATGTGCGGCGACTCAGCCCTAGAAATAGTCCCCAACTTTAAGTACCTGGGAGTGACACTGCAGACCACTGGAACCACGTTCACTATGCATATACAAGACAGGACCACAGCGGCAATAAATTCGATGTTCGACATCCCCAAGCTTGAGAGACTGTCCCTGCCAACGGCGATGGCACTGTTCCAACTCAAGGTAGCACCAGCGGCCACATACGGTATTCAGATAATTTGGATTCACCTAACAGCGAAAAACCTCAAGAAATTGGAGAATGTCAAAGCCAGATATCTCAAGAGGGCCTTGTCACTCTCAAAGTACACAAGAAACAGCTACGCCTACAGAATAGCACATGAATCCTACTTCATTGAGGACATCAACCTTCGCTTCAATCTACCAGAAACCCAGGCATATAAAGACGCCATCAAAGAGAGAGAAAACAAAGCCAATGAAATACCGATGGAAATAATGGACACAGAAACGATTAAAACTGATGTGTGGAAAGGACCGAACTTCCAACTTCGCCACCTATACACACGCTTCGCCGCGCATGGTTTCCACTGGAAAATATGTCAGAATCCGTCCTACCACGACCCGAAGGAGGACTGCAGATGTAAGCTTTGCGACGAGCCATGCTCCAGGTACCACCTAATGAAATGCCAAAGCAGAACTGAGCCTCTCACCAAAATTACAAAAGACTGGTGAAAACTCTAAATGTACACATTGTGTTTAATAAAATCAATAAAAAATAAATTTTGTATGTCATAGATAATAACAGCGGGCATACACAACAATTTATAAAAAGTTTATAGAGTTGTCAGTAGATGAAATCACATAGCCATGAAATCAATGTGACCAAGCTTCACAATAAATTCCCTTATCCATCCATAGTAATTCTGCCCGAAGGCAGGTCCTTCACTGCAATCATAGCATTTTCATGCCATGCTTTGCAGCTTTACTAGGGAATTGTGTAGGTGTGGTAGCTTCCCGTTGCTTTCCACACCGGTGAAGGATGATGATGATAATGACAATGGTAAGGATCATAATGATAAGAATGATGGCCATATGATTTCGGGGACCGTTTGGGCCTTAAAGTTTTTCTGACATTTGTCTTACAGGTGAGGAAAAACCCCGATAAAAACCTCACCCAGAAAAACTGCCCCGACCGGGGATCGAACCCGGGCCCGCTGCGTGACAAGGCAGCACACTACCTAGAGACCACAGCGGTGGACATATACCAACTTCCCCCTTCCTAACCTAACAAAATAAATTATATGTACAATACATAATGAAAAGTGTACACTAATCTGATGTACACTAACTTATCCAATCGGAACCTAACAAAATTAAGTGAATGAATGTCCATTTTTTAAAATATGTTTTTGAATGTTGGTCATTACGATTTCATAGATATCTCCACCATTTAGGGGAAGGTTGGTTAAGCGTTCGCACGTATGCACAATGATTCTGCAGAACATTACTAGATAAATTGTTAATAATTTTTAAAAAAGTTATAAATTTCGTCCCAAATGTTTAAAATATTATGAAATGTTATTAAAGGCAGAAGAAGTACGAAGAGTAGCAGTGTTACAAGAATAGTATATGGAAATTCAAGAGGAAGGTAATCTAACGTTGAGATTAAACACTTACGTGAGAGCAATTTTCTAAGCATTTTCAGAATTGTTTACATTAATAAAGTGACGTCGCAGAGTGTTATGAGCTATATCAATATGTCAAAATTATAATATACTCAACAATGTAAGGATAATAAATAAACCAGATCATAACCCAGAGGAAATCCAACAAGAGACGGAAACACGGACAACACTAACAATAGAAGAGGTCCAGAATGCCGTATACAACTCCAAAAACAAAAAAGCTGCAGGCCCCGACAAGCTCTATAATGAATACATCAAGGACGAAGCTCAAATATTGTTACCAGTGTGGACAAAACTACATAACAAATGTCTAGAAACAGCATCCATACCAGAATAATGGAGGCAATCAATAATAAAAGTGATGTACAAAGGATCAGATGACCATAATGACCCAGGTATCTAATAGGAGAATAGCATTGGAAAATACCAAGTTCAAGATATTTACAAGAAGTACAACTAATAAAATAACTGAAATAATATAAAAACATCTACCCAAATATCAACTACGTTTCAGAAAAGGAAAACCAACAATAATGGCAATCACTACTAAAGAAGATATGGGATGTCTTGGAGAAAAGAGTGAAGTTTTATAAATAGTATTTATAGATTACACCAAAGCTTTCAACTACATAAACAGAGACCTCGTGAAGAGAACACTTGAGGAAACTCTAGGTAAATACAACATCTGGTCCAAAGCCATAAACTCGATATTAAGATATCGTGAAATAAAGATATCAGACAACCACTCTTACGCATAAAACGGATGACATAGTAATATGATTAAATTACCTTATAAGATTTACAGGAAATGAAATAATAAACATCATGGAGGAATGTTGCAAAGGACACAAATTTGAAATAAATGTAGAAAAAACCGAAATAATTTTCAGAAAAGGTGGAAGAATGCTGGACACAGGAGAAATCTTGATACAGAACAGGAAATTGAAAATAGTATCAGACTATAAGTACCTTGGCATAACATTACAACGAACACAAAGCACATCATAACACAAGCAGGGCACATTATAAATAATATCAAATATCGGAGCCTATAAACAGCAATCCCACTGCTTGAAACCAAAATAATACCAATTCTAACTTACGGCATAGAAATAATCGGAGAGCATCAAACAATGGCTGATCTAGAAATAAAAAAATAAAAACCACTTACTTAAAGAAGTCGATCGGAATCTCCAAGAACACGCGATCGAGACTTCTATACCTACTCGCAAGAGGGGCCTTCCTTATTGAAAACCTAAGGACAAAATTGATCTTACCCACAACTAAAGCCATGGATCAACTCTTAACAACACTCGGAAAGGAAAGAGAAGACACTCCAATAGAATTCTATCGCACAGGAGCAATGATAGACTGTGAATGGACAATAGAAAGCTTCGAATTGCGACACGTAATAGCAAGACTGGCAGTCCATGGATTCCACCTTCTTATCAGTATACCACGAACTAAACGAATCATGCAAGTGTAAATAGTGCAACAAAAAATGTGAACGCTATCGTATCGAATTAACTCAAAGAGGACAAAGTCACTAAACGAATACGCAAAGCACAAATTGTAAAATCTGATATTAATCTAACTGGCCATTTGGCTGCGATAAGAATATTACATATTTAAACATTATTATAATAGTCGATTTCCATTAACTGATAACATCTAAAAAGACAGTTGAGATAAAGTTTCTAGCAAGTGCCACTAAAACTTTTTTAAGTGTGAGGCAGACACCACGCTCATGCGCCAACAGATGAAAGTAGATATAATTTTTAATCACTCAATGCTGCCAACATACACAAGGATGTTTGTATAATTATTTTTTTTGGCCTAATACAACCTATAGCTAACCTAATGCAATTTAATTATTCAAACTGTTAAACTGTGAAAACGCAATGCTCAAAAATAGGTAGTGTAAATAGTAAGTTCTAAGATTCTTATCTGTATGTTGACTGCATTCGAGCAAAGAAATAAATTTGCTGAAAAAAAATGATATATATGCTACACTAAACGGTGCGAATAGTTAAATAGGAAAAACTGCACTTAATGTTACTTGATATATTTTCAAAGTCCTATAGAACAACAGTGTGCATGCGCCAGAGTTTATAGAGCCACCGATACCCACCATCAAACCACATATCGATTATTATCCTTGTCACATATCGATATCGTACTGAAGTTCATACAGCTTATGCTAGATAGCAGCACGTCGCTATGAAATTTAAATGACCAATCTTTGAAATAAATCACCAAATCTACGTTAAAAATACATTAATAATATTAAAATTACCTAACGTTTTATTACAAATGGGTGTACACTTACTTATCACTCCCCAACGCTGTTCCAACCAGCGATAACCCAAAGCAGCGACAGAAAAATCATAGACTAAGTAATATACACTGTGGAGAAAATAGCAGTAGCATCACAATATTGTCTTACGGTATCATAATGTTGTGATTTGCGTATTTAAATAAATACTTGAAAATTGTCTAACAATGTTATAAAAATTGTTTGAAAAAGTTTAGAATATTAAAAAAATGTTAGTAAATACAGAAGAAGAGCTATAGTTTACAACAATAAACTGAAGAATCAAGAGTAAGTAAAAATGCAGTTCAGTCGTCAAATATTCCATTAAAATATAACCCATACAGATTGGGGTGCATTACAGTCGATTTTTAATTACGCGATTGATGACAATTTTAATGCAAATATTCTTATTACATAAAGGTTTTAATGAAACAAATCCTTGGAAAAGAAGCACAATTAACGTATTTAAACATTATATGAAATAAATTAGCTTAAATATGCAATTTCCATTTTGGAATCTAATAGAAGAACTGTTATAGGACAACTGTTATATACACTGCTCAAAAAAATTAGAGGATATTGTAGAATAACCTATTAAGACTATGTTTTTAGGAACAGTATTAGATGCAATCACTTTCTATTACTCCAAAAGAATGTCAACAAGAGTTTGAAGTCATTACGTAACCTCTGTACCACACCAGATGTCAAAGAGATCCTGATTAGGAATATGGCAAACAAACAAAGCAACATTAACAAGGGTGAAAATGTTTCTTTAGTATGGTGTATGGTCTCCTCGAACGGCCAGCACTGCCTCACACCTGTGTGGCATTGATGCAATGAGGTTAGCAATAAGTTCTTGGGGGATACGTGGCCACTCTTCCATAAGAGCAATGTGCAGCTCTGGAACAGTTGTGGGAGGTGCTGGTCTGCCTGCAATGCACCTGCCTAATGCATCCCACACATGCTCAATCGGATTTAAGTCCGGGGAGGAAGCTGGCCATTGCATACGCTCGATACCCTCCACTTCCAGCATGTCGTCCACCAAGCCAGTTCTGTGGGGTCGTGCATTATCGTCCATAAAAAGAAAAGAATCACCTATGGCATCAGCATAAGGCACGACAAAAGGTCGGAGAATCTCATCTCTATACTTTACCGCAGTCAAAGTACCACCTTGGATAACGTAGAGGTCCGTACGTCCACCACTACTGACTCCTGCCTACACCATCAATCCACCTCCACCATATGGGTATCTTTCACGTACAAAAGCTGGATTGTTTCGTGTCCCTTTTTCTCTCCAGATTAATGCACGCCGACTATCACATTCCATGTTGAATCGCGACTCATCAGAAAAAAGAACTGATCTCCATTCAGCATGCCTCCACCCACGATGTTCCTCCGCCCAGTTTCTGCGATCTCTACGGTGTTGTGGAGTAACCTGGTACACACCATGGGCCTACGGGCATAGAGACCACTTCCATGCAGTCGATTAGGGCCAGTTTGAGTTGACACCCTGCGTCCTGTTGCTGTTTGAAGTGTATTTCGCAGTTGAGTTGCATTCTGCTGTCTAATCCGACGGGCTGTTAACAAGAGGTAACGGTCGTCCCTTGCTGTTCTTGCCCATGGTCGACCTTGTCGGCTCTTCTGTGAACAGTATGTTCTTTGAAAATGATTCCAAAGACTGGAAATCACGCTTTGAGACACCCCAATGGCTTGTGCCACTTCTTGTTGTGTCTGTCCAGCTTCCATCCTACCTATGGCCCTCCAAGCCATTGGTTCAGGTAAATCACGTTGTTGAGGCATCACTGTCCCTAAGGTAAGTCATTCACTAACTGAAAACTGGACTGGATTTAAAAACAGCAACAAAACATTCACCCCCACACCACCCTTTCACATCAACAGTACAGACACTGCCCTCTGGTGTGGTGTTACGTAACAACTTCAAACTCTTATTTACATTATCTTGGAGTAATAGAAAGTGATTGCATCTAATACTATTCCAAAAAACATAGTCTTAATATTACAATGTATATAGAGAAAGATTTGCGTTTAGATCCGTACTTGCTCAGGTAGCTCCGCTGGTAGAGCACTTGGTCTAGAGAACCAAGGGTCCCGGGTTCAAGTCCCGGTCTGAGCGTATAATTTTTCTCTTCAAATATGATAGTCTTAATAGGTTATTCTACAATATCCCCTAATTTTTTTGAGCAGTGTATTAAAATTATCACTTGATTATAAATCTTGTGCTCAGGTTACCATATTTCATACATATTTATGTTTGCGTAATAATAAGAAAGTTTAAACATTTATTATTATGCTAAATAATTTGTTTCAAAATCTATTCATATTGGATATGTACACTTAGCAAAAAAAATTGAATGAGCAGCTTCAAAGTGCAGAGTCTCTGTTATGACCCACTGCGCATGCTCGAAGAACTAAAGCTTTGTTTCATTGTTAAATGATTTAAATACACTGTAGTTAATCGCCTTAAAAATTAAAGAACTTTTATGCAATTTTGCCTTAATTTTGTGTTTTTTTTAATTGTTGTTTTTGACCTGTTTTTATAATCTATAAACCTGATATGATCTTTTATCTAATATTTATCTGATAAAAATGAGACTTTGAATTAATTCTTATGCTTTAAATTCCTTAAATGAGATAGATTCTGTCCAAAGTGTATCTATTGTACCATTTTTTTAATTGATGGAATTTAATTAAAATCCAAATTGGCATATTAGATTATTGCATATACTATTGAAAATTGTACTTTAATTGAGACTACATACTCTTTGCAAATATACAATTTTTATCAAGATAACTGAATATCCGAAACATTTGGTTTCTCTCTTTCAGAACATGTAATTTATTTTGCTCTACATGCCGCCCCTGTATTCATTCCATTCGTATATGATTGTGGCAATGCGCCAATGCATTCAGGTTTTTTTGATCACATAGCTCTCGCTTACTATTTTCAAAGCTCTAGAGCCACCATATCCCAAATATGTGATAATACTAATTCCATAATTTTCCTTTGAATGATGGAAGATCATTTTCATTCATCAGGTTCTGTACCTCCGCGGGAGCCAGAATAACTCCTTCTGTAGCTCTTGGATTGATTTCCATACCATTTCTTTTCTATATATTTATATTTTACTTGCTTATGGAGGGAACATACAATACAATGTTTAGACACCTGTGACCTTCCCACTGTTAACAGTTATTGCACTCGATACACCATCAACACTTTACTTCTATATTCATGTTACAGGAAGCAGATAAATCATGGTTGTTTGAGATAGCTTGTTTGGCTTCCATCCTTCCTATGGCCCTCCAAGCCATTGGTTCAGGTAAAATCACGTTGTCGAGGCATCACTGTCCCTAAGGTAAGTCATTCACTAACTGAAAACTGGACTGGATTTAAAAACAGCAACAAAACATTCACCCCCACACCACCCTTTCACATCAACAGTACAGACACTGCCCTCTGGTGTGGTGTTACGTAACAACTTCAAACTCTTATATACATTATCTTGGAGTAATAGAAAGTGATTGCATCTAATACTATTCCAAAAAATGTAGTCTTAATAGGTTATTCTACAATATCCCCTATTTTTTTGAGCAGTGTATGTATATGAAACTAAAAACTATCCTAACCTACATGTATAGCAACCTAAAAGTTAACCTAACCTAACCTAATTCAATTACTCCAACCTACTCTAAATTAATTTAATATGTAAAAGTAGACGTAAAGTGATGTAATTGTATAAAAAGTAACCATACTTATTAGCAGTGATTTATCGGAGACGTTGCTATCGCTGGTTATTAATGTTCAGCATGTGCGTATTTTTTATTAATAATTAACGTGGTTATCGTTGGTTATTATAGAGTTAATCGCTGGTTCATACAATAACACACAGAATAACTGTTGCAACCACAGTTATTAGTATGGTCATGACCTCCATGATGTATTATTAGAGCGGTCTGGACAGGAAATAGTCCCACTTTCTTTTCATATCTACGACTAAAATAAGATCAAGATAATCATTTTCCAGGTCTAAAAAGAATAATTATATAATTACATTCATATTTGTTGCATCTAAGTTGAGTTAAAGTGCGCAAGTAAAAAACGTTCGTGTTACACCCCGCCCCCCCCCAAACATATAAAAATTAATTTTAGGTGATAGTTAACGATTTACTATTACAAAAGGTTTAAGGCAAGGTTGCAGTTTATCCCCAACTCTATTTAAAATTTAACTCGAAAGAGTACTAACAGACTGGAGGAAAAAAGTCAATAAAACGGGCATATCCATCCAAAATACACATGTATATTCACTAAATTTTGCAGATGACCAGGTATTAATAGCACAAGACCACGATGACATAGAATATATGGCTAAAAGACTAAAAGAAGAATATGAAAATGCGAACTTTATAATAAACATTGAGAAAACTAAAAACCTATGTATAGGAGAAGAAATGGAGGCTCAACTGCACTTCTACTAGCGCTTGATTTTTCAGTTATATTGTGTAAACTATAGCTCTTCTTCTATATTTACTAACATTAATACCAATAAATTCATTGTTAAAACCGTTGAGGTGGAGAGTCTAAAATAAAATAAGTTAAATATACTTTCATAGGTAAAATCCGTCGTCCTCAACTTATAAAATATGTAATCTTTATGCCTGTAGGCCTTTCAGACATCCGTTCCATCTTCAGCAGGTCCCTCTTTGCTACAACATCCAGTATGATGGTTGATGCTGCTGGTCGTAATGTGGTGTTGTCGTGACTAAAGCTTCTTCCTGACGATATCGTATAGTGGGTTGATTAGTCTGGGAGTGCTTTCATTTATTAAAAGCTTGTTGTTTATTTCCTTGATAATTTCCAGGTCTTCCAATATGTTGATTTTAGTTGGATTTCCCTCATTGTGTACTATTGTAAGGGTGTCTTCTATTGAGTTCATTGACTCTATAGCCAGTCAGGCCAAAACAAAGTCTAGTTTTTTTTATAAATAAATTAACGCTACATAAAACCATTGCCAATATATATTTCAACAAACAATGTTTAAATTATAATATTATCCCAAATTATGCCAAAATTAAAATAAAAAATAAAAGCTATTCAGCCACAAAAACAAAAATTAATGCAGAAAATTAATTGGATAAAAAATGAAATAAAATTCCTATATATAAAGAAACAAAATTATAATAAAATAAATTATATTATCCTTCACAAGAAGCAAATAAAATATATGGTAAATGTTGGTACATCATAGAAAAACAAATACACGAGGATATTAATAATATTTTAATAAATAAATACCAAACAATCAACAAAAAACTAGAAAAGCTAAAATCAACCAAACACAACAAAAATACACACAAATTCCTAATAAATCCATAGAAGATAAAAGACTAATAAATCTAACAGAACTTACACTAAATAATGACGAAATTAAAATACTAGAAAATGGTTATGAAATATAAATAAAATAAAGGAGAACATTATAATTGAATGCGAAATAGCAATTGATAAATTACAATCTAATAACAATGAATATGACAGATACATAACTGCCAAAACTATACAAGAAATCTCGCCCACAATTGATAAAGAAGAAAAGAAGAACTTAAAACAGTTACATACACTAAAATCTAAACTTAAAAACAACGATATTATACATACAAAACCAGACAAAGGAAACACAACAGTACTGATCAAAAAAGATGACTACATTCTAAAAACATAACAATTTATAGATGAAAATAAATTTAAGAAAATAGATAAAGATCCTACAGCAAAATTCAACAGAACTTTAAAAGAAATAACAAAAACATGTCCTATGATAATCAAGAAGAATGAATCTAACAAATATAATAATATGTATATAAACAATAATCCAACAATTCCATTAATGAAAGTTCTACCCAAAATACACAAAGAAAATATTCCAATATGGCCAATAGTCAATTGCATCAATGCTCCCAATTATAAACTATCTAAATTAATTGCACACCAAATGAAGAAAGATATAAACTTAGAGGATAAATACAGAATAAAGAATTCCTACGAAATAGCAGCAAACTCATAGACATCGAGGTGAATAATAATACAAAAATGACAACTTTCGATATAAAAAATCTCTATACAAATATTCCAATAGAGGAAACACTAAATATAATTAAACAAAAACTAGAAAGACAAACAATTTGAATCCAAACTACATAAATCAATTACATAATATCACAAAAAAACCATAATGACACAGAATTACTTTCAATTTAATGAGATATATATATACACAAGAAGATGGAATCCCTATGGGATCTCCAACTTCAGGGGTTTTATCAAAAATATTCATACAACATTAAGAAAATATACACTACAAAAGATTAACACAAAAATACAACATAAAATTAATCGCTAGATACGTAGATGACATTATAATAATTTATGAAAGTACAGACAGAAAAGAAGAAGAAATTCTATCAAAATTAAACAATATGCACAATAAATTGGAATTCACAGAAGAAATTGAACAAAACAACAAAATAAATTTTTTGGATCTTAACATAGTTAAAAACATGAAAACAAAAAAAAATTGAAATATATACAGAAAACCAACAACTAATATGCTTGCAATTAACAATAAATCAAGACATCCGTACCAACAAAAAATCAGCATATTCAAGAGGCTAATTAATAGAATGCTAAAACTGCCATTAAACAACATTAATTACAATAAGGAATTGCGGTACATCAATAATGGCTATAAAACAATGGATACAACAGTAAAATTATATAGAAACTTGTACAAAAACAAAAGACGAATAATCAATATAAATAAAACAACGAAACTGGAAAGAGAACAGAGATTAATAATACATGGACTACACTAACAAACACAGGTCACGAAACCATAAAATTGGCAAAAACATTGAGATAAATAAATAAAAATTTAAACATAGCCTACAAAACTAATAATAAACTAAATAATGTAGTAACAAACAAAATAGAAAAACATAATACATTTAATGGCAAGGGTGTATATAAATTAACATGCAAAGACTGTGACAAGTTCTATATAGGTAGAACGAAAAGAAGCTTCAACATAGGTTTAAAGAACATCGTAACGATTTCATATACACATATGAAAAGTCTAATTACGCTAAGTACATAATAAATGCCGGTCATAGAATGAACTCAATAGAAGACACCCTTACAACAGTACACAAAGAGGGAAATCCAACTAAAATCTACATATTGGAAGACCTGGAAATTATCAAGGAAATAAACAACAAGCTTTTAATAAATGAAAGCACTCACAGACTAAACAACCCACTCTACGATATCGTCAGGAAGAAGCTTTAGTCACGACAACACCACATTACGACCAGCAGCATCAACCATCATACTGGATGTTGTAGCAAAGAGGGAGCTGCTGAAGATGGAAAGGATGTTCTGAAAGGCCTACAGGCATAAAGATTACATATTTTATAAGTTGAGGACGACAGATTTTACCTATTAAAGTATATTTTAACTTATTTTATTACTAACATTATTTAATATTTTAAACTTTTTCAAACAATTTTTATAACATTATTAGACAATTTTGAAGTATTTACTTAAATATGCAAATCACAATATTATGACACTGTTTGACAATATTGCGATGCTCATTGCTATTTTCTCCACAGAGTATATTACTTAGTCTATGATTTTTCTATCGCTGTTTTTGGGATATCGCTGGTTGTATCAGCGTTAGGGAGTGATAAGTAAGTGTACACCCATTTTTAATAAACGTTTGGTAATTTCAATGCTATTAATATATTTTTTAAACATAGATTTGGGGATTTATTGCAAATATTGGTAATTTAAATTTCATAGCGACGGATAGTAATCGAGGATGATAAAATCGATACGTGGTTCGATTGTCGGTTATCACTGGCTCTATAATCTCTGGCACCTGCGCACTGTTGTTCTATAGGACTTTAAAAATATTTCACGCTAGTTTAAGTGCAGTTTTTCCGAAATGGAAAATATAAATTTCAACAATGGAGAAGAAATAAAACCTAGTATTGAATGCACTTATTTAGGAACAAAATTAGACCATTCAGGCGATAACACAGTGGAAATTAAAAATAGAATCGCACAAACAAAACAAGCAATTAATGCTTTAAACTCTGTTTGGTGGAGCATAAATATTACAAAAAATAGAAAATATATCAAACCATAATTCAGAGCATTTTAACATATGGTGCTGAAGTCTGGCAAATTCCTACCAGGGAAATGAAAAGAATTTTATGTACAGAAATGGATGTTTTAAGATGATCAGCTGGAAAATCTAGAATGGATAGAATACAAAATAAAGAAATAAGGGAAATTATGGGTGTACAAGAGGAGCCGGACATCATAGACATTATAGAAAAGAAAAGATTACAGTGGTATGGCCATGTCAAAAGAATGCCAGAGGAAATATTGCCAAAAATTGTTATGGAATGGACCCCAATGGAAAGGAGGAAGACCGAAGAAAAAACTTGGATAGAAGGGGGTACAACAGCTATGAATATCAGAGGAATGGAGGAAGATCAATGGATGGACAGAGAGGAATGGCGTTTGGTTTGCGGAAGGCGGCGGCAGCTGCCATGATACCGGATAATGATGATGATGATGAGTTAACGTAAAAAAAAATAGGAAAAAGTTGGTTATATGTCGGAGACGAATTGTTCGAAGTTCCACAGAATCGCAGTGCCCATGCGCGAGTTGCTGTAATGGTTAATATAGCCTCCGATAGATGGCTCTGCAGTCGGCGTTACCAACTTTGGGAATAAAATTTCCAAATGCAAAAAAAAAAAATATAAATGGACATAAACTAACTTGCCATTTCCTAACCAAAGAAAACAATTTACATGCACATTATTTATCCCAAATGCTTTAAAAAAGTGGACGTAAACCAACTTCCCAATTTCCTAATCTAACAAAACAATTTACATGCGTACTATTTAATAAACTATAAACTAAATTTTACGTACACTAACACTAAATATGGTTTGAAATTATTTTCAAATGGTGGCAACGTTGGAACAACATGGGAAAGTAGCAAGTTAAGTAATGTATCCACGGTCATGTTTTACGTAAATATATACATATAAAATATTGTAAAAAAGGTTGAAGATCGTTGCAAAATGTTTAAAACAGTACAAAACATGTATACAAGTGTTTAGTGCTCAGTGGCATAACAATGTAAGTGTAGAATTGTGACCGGCATATAACTTACCTAACCCAAATAAACCGTGAAAGTAAAATAAACAGAATGTAAGCAATTTTAAATCGCTATACATGGTATATCTGAGTCATTTTAATTATAGTTTTAAATTAAAACCAAATAAATAAATTTCAGACGGTGTGTGGAACAATACAGAGAACATTCAAAAATAAAATTAGAAAAGAAACCAAGATAAAAATGTATAATGTTATGGCGGTTCCCACAATATTGTATGGATGTGAAACTTGGGCTCCAGTGAAAAGACAGAAGGATAGAATACAGACGGCAGAGATGCGGTTCCTAAGACAAGTAAAAGGATGTACAAGACTTGATAGAATAAGAAATGAGGATATAAGAGAAGAATTGAAAGTACAGCCTTTGTTGGATAAAGTCACGAATTACAGACAGAAATGGATTGATCACATGGATGGAATGAGCAAGGAGAGATATCCATTGTTAGCCAGAAATTATCAAGCAAGAGGAAGGCGTGATGTTGGAAGACCTAGAAGACGTTGGGCTGATGCAATATGAAGTCGGAACGGGCAATTGCCTAATCCTTGGAGTGATGATGATGATGATGATGATGAAATTAAAACCGATGAGTTTACCTACATGTGAAATATTATTGCTTTTACTCGGAAATGTGATCCAGAAAAAAGAACAAATATAAGGTTATGTGAATTAAATTAGTGTATTAACTTTATAAGTTTTAAAAAGTGTGGTATTGTGTAAATGAGAAGAACGCCCAGATATAAAGTGGGCCTTAATTAAATATAGCGAGGAGCTTAGTTAAAATATAATAAAACTGACTCAGAAAACAATATCAAAATGACCTCTACACATACCGTTCAATATTAATGTGAATCATGGTTACAATGACATAATTTAAGTTTGATGGATCATTTGAACGAAATGCTCGATTGACAAGTAAATAATAAACCAAATGTTCTACTTTATCCCAATAATTATACAACATAGACAAACAAAAAGCTACTTGCCTCCATGCCTGATTATGTGTTGCACAGACTCTTTCGGTTCTCTGTGTTCGTTCGACGCTTAAGTATCCAAACACCGTCACGTCTATCGTTCTCTACGTTGTCTATGATTTATCGCTGCGAAATCACACATTTTTTTTTCAGTGCACACTTAATCAATAGCCTGTTCAAGTCCTGGTTCTTTATGTTCAGACTTCGTCAGTCTATACACCAAACTGTTTATTGTTTTCATTCGTTCATAATAACTAGAACCCGGATTTTTACCTAATATTAATCTCCAAATATGTACATAAATATGTAGTAAAAATAGTCGGAAAAAGTCCAGTATTTGGCGGACACGAATTCTTCCAAGTTCCACAGAATCGCTATTCACAAATACACCTGGACGTCTCCAGATGGCAAAACTCGAAACCAGATAGATCACGTATTAGTGGACAAACGCTGGCACAGTAGAATCATCGATGTTAGATCAGTTAGAGGGACAGACTGCAATTCGGATCATTATCTGGTCAGGGTGTAAATCAGATAACGGCTATCGCTTATGAGAGGAACAAACGCTAAAGACGATTCTGATAAATTTGATTTAAAAAACTTGAAAAATGATGAAATGCGGCAAGAATATCAAATTAAAATTGCTAATAGATTTGAAGTACTGAAATCTTCAGATGACAATGTAGCAAACGAAGAAGAAACTGATATAAATGAAGAATGGGAGGCTATAAGAGATACTGTTAAATTGTCAGCATCAGAAATCATTGGTTATTTAAAAAAGAGTCAAAACAAGAAATGGTTTGATGAGGAATGTGCCGATATTGTAAAGAAAAAAACAAGCAAAAATGAAATGGTCACACGAGCCAAATGAGGTAAATTTGGAGCAATTGGGTAGTGTTAGACGGGAAACCACAAGGTTACTAAAGAGTAAAAAGAGGGAATATATGAGAGAGAAGATGAATGATCTTGAAACGAATGCCAAAAATAGGAGCATTAGAGAATTATATCAGGGAATTAGGGTAGAGAAGAAAACGTTTCAGGCTAGAACAAACATAATTAGGAATGAAAATGGGGATATGATTGCAGATTCCAGGAGTGTATTAAATAGATGGAAAAGTTACTTTAATCAACTCTTTAATGCACATACAGAACAGGATATTGAAGAGGATCATTTACAGACAGCAGAAATGCTAGTCGCAGAACCAAGTGCATTAGAGGTTGAAATGGCGATTGAAAAATTGAAGATGTAAGCATCAGGTTCAGATGAGATCCCAGCAGAACTGATAAAATCAGAGGGAGAAAAATTGACGGACAAGATACGCCAGTGGCTTAATATGATTTGGGAAAAAGAAACTCTTCCAGAATAATGGAAAGATTCTATTATGGTACAAATTTATGAGAAAGGAGATGAAACTGATTGCAACAACTATAGGGGCATCTCATTACTCTCAATTTCGTACAAAATTCTAACAAATGGTATTAGTAAGCAGACTTACTCCTTATATTGACGAGATTCTTGGAGATCATCAATGTGGATTTAAAAGAAACAGGTCTACAACAGATCAGATTTTTAGCTTAAGACAGATTTTAGAAAATAAATGGTAATATAAGTACTGTACATCAGCTATACGTAGACTTCAAAAAGGCATACGATTCAATTAAGAGGGAGAAGTTATATAGTATCCTGCTGGAGTTCAGAATTCCTAAAAAGTTAGTTAGACTTATACGAATGTGTCTAAGTCTGTTCATACCAACTGCTCATGCGCGTGTCCGTGACACTAACGACTGATACAAGTCTGTTTCACTGTTGCTTTGAATCTTGCAGAAGCAACTTTGTTTACATTACGTGAACGTTATGGCTAATGTTTTTGCATTCAATGAATTAGTAATATGCATTATGTTTATGATGAGGCAGGAGGAAATGCGGATGCAGCTGAAAAAATGTACAGAGTAAGAAATCCTGGCAGACAACATCCTCATCATTCAACTTTTCAAACCATCCACCGGTGCGTCTACGGGAAACTAAAACCCTGGTGGTGCATAAATCGGATTCCGGCGCATGACGAACTCGTTGTAACCTGGATTCGAATAAGAGGTGCTCGACAGGATTCGAGAGAATCCTTCTCCCGGTACACGAGCAATATTGCACGTGCCATGGGTACAAACCACGTGAGCGTGAGGCAGGTCTTGCAGGAAGAAGGACTCCCCCTTTCCACTTTTTAAAGGTACAGTGCTTGACATTGTTAGACTTCGGACCTAGCGAGCAGTTTTGTAACTGGATCTCTGAGCGGCTGGTTGAACAGCCTGATTTCTTCTTAAAAGTGCTTTTCACCCATGAGGCTTATTTTACAAGGGAAGGGGCTTTCTAAAGCAGAGGAATAGCCAGATTTAGGAACATGAACATCCATTTAACCTTGTAGAGAGAGTCTATGAACACAAGTTCGCCGTTAACATATGGGCAGGTATAATTTCCAATTACATCATTGGTCCCTGTCTTCTGCCCCTACGGTTAAATGGTCATGAATTCAGTCCTTGATACACCTGCTTCCTATATATCTGGAAGAAGTCCATCTTGATATCCGATGTCAGATGTGGATCCAGGACGACCGAGCTCCTTCTCACTTTGGCAGGAATTTAACCCTTCAGAGCGGGCGGAGTTAAATGGCCGGCGTTACCCTGTTACGGGAGTGGAGTGTTCACGGGGATTTAAATCCAGCCGTTCAGTGCCAGTATTCCAATAACGCATATAAATGGAAATATCTTGAATAATTAAAATGTTTTTGCAATTCGTTGATGGTGAACCCTTAATATAATATTTAATTAATTAAATTTATTACGGTTCTCACATAACATCTCTGCATGTGTAGACTTATTGATGATTGTTGTGCCACAGTTGAAGTAGGTCCTATTTGTAAGTTTCTCACACAAATAGCACTAGGAATTCTTTGAAGAATTCAGAGATCCGGTTCTACCGAACAACACAATGAATTATTTACACAAAGAGAAGTGTCTTCAAAAAAAACAGAATGAACTTCAAAAACTGGTGTGATAAATCTTGAAAGCGTAAAGCAGCAGTTTGACACTCGGGCACTAATAAGTGTATTTTTTCACTTGTGTTTAGTTTGTTCATGTTTATTGCAAACACATTGCTTTTATGGGTTGACCTTCTTTCTTGTAGGGGGGGGGAGCCTTCTCCAACTGTGTCTTTCTAACACTTTGGAAACATTATTAAAGTCATGTGCCTTAAAAAAATTGTCTTCTACACACGAGACCTGTTGTGCTAAAAGACCTTCATCAACCATACATTTCAATCTGTCTTTCTTCTGGTTTCCAAGGTGAAACCAGTTGATGATATATGACTATAATAGCTTCACGAGAGGTGTGGATTTGAAAGATCAACATGCTACAAGCCGGAAGATCTAGTGTTCCAGTCCCGGTGTGTCAGGATTTTTAAACTGAACCAAACCTTCAGACGGCACTGTGACCCCGGGGTTGACTCAGCCTCTAACCGAAATGAGTACCAGATGCTTGTTGTGGGCCGCCAGGCAGAGATAAGTACCCGCCTTACATCAAGTACCGATAGTCTAGAAAAAGTGGGAGCCTTAACCACCTAATACCCCAAGGAGGTCCTAAGGTATGTAGTGGACCATTTTACCTCTTATATACTGAGTGAATAGTAGACTAAATACCTTTCCATAATGTAAGGGTATCGTCAATTGAAAAAAAAAATATATATATCTGAAATTTACTGTTGTGGTACAGTACTATAGCGTAAATCGGAAATAACTTTATTGGGCTTTCACACATACTGAGTTTTGCGACATTATTATTAAAAATGAAGAGATTTGAAAATAAATTCAATTTGATAGACAAGCTAATCTATAAAAAAGAAGGCGAATTTATTTTTCTAAGAAATCCTTTATCAAGATATACATATAAGAAAAATGTCAGAGGCCGCAAGAATAAATGCAAATATAACATTATTTTAACTTGTTACTTAGGGCCGTCATCGATTATTATAGATTTAGATTTGTTTATTTAGCCTGGCGGAGTTAAGGCCATGTGGCCTTCTTTTCCACTCACCAGGACAAACGTGTGTTACATCCGAATATAACAACCTCAATTAACTCTAATACAGTATTAAATACTAAGTAAAATTTTGATCAAAAAGATAATATCTATTATATTACAATCTATAATGCAACCAGTTAATGTTAGTTAAAATTAAAGACTAAAACTGATGATAAAATGTATACAAGCAAGACATTAAATTGTCCCTACCTTATGTGTATAAAAAACAAAGAAAAACAATGAGATAATTATAGAGAACTAATTTTACGATTATACAATATTTAAAACGAAACAAAAGAAAATATTTGTTAATATTAATATTATTTTCATAAATAATTAAATTTACTAATTATTAAAAGAATACTATCAGTGAGGTGTATAAGTTAGTTTGTTTTTAAATAATTCTTTAATTTGTTTTTGAAGGATGTTATAGTTTGACAGTCTCTGACATAGGGAGGAAGGGAATTCCATGTTTTGGTAAGTGACACCGTACAAGATAATGGAATACTATACCTTGTGAATGGAGGAGGGATATAAAGGACAATGTTCTGATGGGAAATCGAGTGTCAAGATTATGTGTGTCTGAATAGTCTGATGAAGCGGCATGAATAAATAATTATGCGATGATGTATGAAGTATTTTATAGAGAAGGGATAGGGAATGGACAGTTCTACGATCTCTTAGACGAAGCCACGATAATTTTCCAGGGACAGTGTAACATGGTCAAATTTGCGAATACCACAAATAAAACGTGCGCAAGAATTATGAACACGTTGAAGTCTTTGAGTGAAAATAATATTTAAGTCTGTAAAAAGAGTGTCACAATAATCAAAATGGGGCATTGCAAGTGTTTCTAATAATATTTTCTTAAGAGCGAATGGCAGACAATTTCTTACGCGATTTAATGAGTGTAATACTGAGAAGACTGTTTTGCATGTATGGTTTATTTTTGCATTCCAATTTAAGTTGTCAATAAATACTCCAAGAATTTTTATTGTCTCACTATAAGGGATTTGAACTCCATTTAGTGACACGTGCGAGACTGTGTTTAGGTTAATTGTAGATAATAGTTTCTGGTGACCCATAATGATTGATTGTGACTTTCTAGGATTTAATTGCAGTCCATATTTAACTGTCCAAGTCATTAGTGAGTCAATATCCTCGTTAATTTTGGCAACAGCGTCATTTAGAGAATATTTGTCTGTGTGGATGTAGATTTGCACGTCGACTGCAAATAAATTATGTTTGCAATGCTTTAGGGAATTATATATGTCATTTATGTAGATTCAAAAAAATCAAAGGTCCAAGCACCGAACCCTGTGGAACCCCAGCTTTACTATATTACAGTATACTATATGCACTAATATAAACTTTGAAGTCTCTACATAAAAGTTACATAAACGGGAAATAGTAATGTAATAAAAATATGAACACAACGATAATAATAACAGTTTAAAGCAGTGCGTGCAGCTAGCGTATACGTCATGTCGCTCCGCATCTGGTGAAGAATTCAACCTGCGTACATGTCACGTACCTCCACGCTGACGGGTTAAGGAACAATCTGAATAATGTTTTTCCTGAACATTGGATTGGTCGCGGCGGTCCTGTAGCGTGGCCTCCATGTTAAACTGATCTCACTCCTCCAGATTTCTTCCTATGGGGACAACTTAAGAGCCTCGTGTATCAGACACGAGTTAACTGAGATGAGGAGTTACTGGCGAGAATTTTGGCTGCCTGTGACGAAATCAGAAATACTCCAGGAATCGTCGAAGGAACGCGAGCATCATGCAATTTGTGCTTATTCCATCAAGGGAAACATTTTTTAACAGTATCTATGATCAATTTTTGAAGCAAACATGAATAAAGAGATTTTATTTTTCTGTATGTTTAGATCTTACCTCCTTTACCAAGTGCACTGTAATATAATGTAACAACTTGGTTTTCATTTATCATTATTATCATTATTCCTGAATGTTAACATTTTTTACTGTAAAATGAGGTATGAATAACGAATTGGATTTCGTTTACTATTCTTCCACTCTCAAGTCTTATATAAGTGGGTCTTTATTAATTTTGTTGTGCTTTTGCTTCACGTTTATACAAAGTTTCACGTCATAAATAGAGCTAGGAATTTTAGGTGCAAAATTTTGGTGAAAAAGGTGCAGAAAAGTGGTTTAATTTAGCAGAAAAAGGTGCAATTTTTAAAATAAAAGTTGCAAATTTCCCTATGTAAATAATCATTAAAGATTACCAAAACCAATTGCAACAAGTAACTAACGACACAAAATTCACGCATGTTGTCTTATATTAAAGATTCTGTGCAAGACAAGTCCCAGAACATTATGTTATTTAAATCATAAGTCCAGAAAACTGTTAAAGCAGATATTATTTAATAACTCAATGTTTTTTTCCAGTGAGGCTGCACCTTTGGTCACTAAGTAAATACTTGTATGTTGAAAAGGAACGTTCCACATCAACAGATACAAGTGGTGCGTATTTTGTTAGCAGTCTGTAATTAAAATCCTTGTTAGTTGCAACGTTTCTCCACATCAGGGTTCTTGGCTAAGCTCTGCTCTAGCTTCTGTTTTCCAATCCCCTCCAGTGCTGTCTTGACATGCATCGAAATAGCCCATTGTGAATCTTTCTCAAGACACTACTCCTGCAATCTTGTAATGGTAGTTGTAAAAAAAAAGAATAACCGTGCACAATAAGAAGTTCATCTTGCAACTCCTGTTTACCTGCTAGTTCTCTGGCCTTTTTTACAGCTGAAGAATCATTTGGTATTTCATATAAGAAATCAGATATAGCCTTAAAATTGTTACAAATAAACACCGCAGCCTTCAGCCAAGTACCCCATCTAGTGAGAACCGGGGAAATTGGAAGAGGAAGTCCGGTAACTTCTACATACTTTTGTATCCTAGTAGGAGCCTTTTTCAGCAACTTCTTAATGCAAGACAAAAATTCATTTGCATATGAATATTCATCTTTTATTGCCTCACAAACTCGATGCAATGCATGTGCAATGCAGGTGACGTGTTTTAGATTAGAGTACATAGGTTTGAGGCTAGCAATGGCCAATAACATGTAAGGTGCTTGGTCTGTAAGTACTAGCCACATTCGATCATATTGTATTTCATCAGGCCACAGCACAAAACACGCATTGTTGAAACTTTGCATCACACTGGCATTGTTCAGAAAATAGGTTTTCATCAACATGGGTTTCACTTGCTTCCCATTTAGAGGTGCTACTAAAATGTTTAGAACATATCTCAACTCTCTATCAGTGGTTTCATCTAATACGAAATATACTGGATTTTCACCTACTACTTGCCTGATCTGTTTTAATTTTTCTTCATGCAGAGGTTGAAGGTATGATTTTCGTAAGGTACTCTCATCTGGGACAGACTTCCCAGTATATTTCTCCAAATATGCTTTCATAATAGGGTTGTTAAGCTTGGAAAGAGGAATACTACATGCCACAAATGTCTTTGCTGTATCATTAAAAACTTCATTTTTATTTATTGAACTTGATGAAGCCAATGCCTTGCCAATAAACTGTTGTCGCACTACACCTTTATTGCTTCGCCGTTCCTTATTTTTCACATGTTTTGCACTTCTTATATGCTGCGTAACACGAATGCATTGATGTTTTTCATCAATTGCTATTTAAATATCACAAAGAATGCACCTGATAACAGATCCGTCACTCTGAATTCCATCTGCACTAAACTTTTTAACAATATCACGTAGTTTATAGGAGTTCACTTTCGGTTTCGGCATACTGTATACTGGTAACTCAGGAAAATAGCAGACTGCTCTAGTCAAATATTATTTTGAACTGAAACATTTATTCACGCACTCAACAACCTTCCTTGCTTGAACAATAGCTTTCGCATGACTGTGGTGCAATGAGGCGCAAACTAATTTGAAAGGAATAGCCTAACGGGATTGCACTGAAGTGGAAGCAATATGATGTGTACTGATACCACATATCGTTACCAACCCTTGAAATTGTATTTGAATAAATGTTATATATATATATATTATCTTGGTAATAAAATGTTCCAAAGGAGACAAAAAAGGTTTGAAAAGATGCAAAATGTGCTAGCATTGAAAAAAGGTGCAACTAAAACACAGTTAGGGACATTTATTTAATGTTTTCTTTGCAATACTAGATAATTTGAACATTATAGTAACAAAACAAAACAAAAAAAAGTGCAGCACCTAAAATTCCTAGCTCTAGTCATAACACTTGATGCTACATTCAAGCAGTATTATTTTAACCTGAAGTAATTGTTACGCTAATGGAAAATAGCTTTGTTATTTCGACCGTCTGAACCATGCGATTTTCACTTACGAATACTTACCATAGTGTGCTATTCAGTATTCCTTCTTTTACACTAGTACAGAATATTATCATTTATTACTTTCGTGCATCATTAAAATAAATTCTACAGTATTTCGTACTAAATTTCCAAACATCTTATACAAGAAAGAAAGAACATTAAAAAAAATAATAATAAAAGATCGGCATATCTGAGGTTTGCACCTTGAATCCCACTTTCCGAACGAACGATACTTCATATCTGGCACGCTAAATGTTCACGGGGAGTCCATCTTTAAAATAAGGCCGCCTCATATAAGCGATTATCAACGAAATCTTCGAAATGTTACCAGTAGCGTACTGGCTCCTAACACATTAAATATTATACTTACTTACTCACTGGCACCATCGAAACCGTATGTTCATGGCCGCGCGGACGTAAGCTCTCCATACATCCCTATCCCGAGCTAATGCTTTCCAATCATTCCCTGTATAATCTACTTCCCTCAATGTTATATATATATATTATCTTGGTAATAAAATGTTCCAAAGGAGACAAAAAGGTTTGAAAAGATGCAAAATGTGCTAGCATTGAAAAAAGGTGCAACTAAAACACAGTTAGGGACATTTATTTAATGTTTTCTTTGCAATACTAGATAATTTGAACATTATAGTAACAAAACAAAAAAAAAGTGCAGCACATTCATATAAGTCTAACTAACTTTTTAGGAATTCCAAACTCCAGCAGGATACTATATAACTTCTCCCTCTTAATGGAATCATATGTTTTTTTTAAGTCTACATATAGTTGATGTACAGTACCATTATGTTCCCATTTATTTTCTAAAATTTGTCTTATACTAAAAATCTGATCTGTTGTAGACCTGTTTCTTCTAAATGCGCATTGGTGATCTCCTAGAATGCCATCAATATAGGGAGTGAGTCTGCTTACTAATATATTTGTTAGAATTTTGTACGAAGTTGAAAGCAATGAGATGCCCTTGTAGTTGTTGCAGTCAGTTTTATCTCCTTTCTTATAAATTGGTACGATAATCGATTCCTTCCATTCATCTGGAAGAGCTTCTTTTTCCCAAATCATACTAAGCAACCAGCATATTTAGTCCATCAATTTTTCTCCCCCCGATTTGATCAGTTCTGCTGGGATCTCATCTGAACCTGATGCTTTATACATCTTCAATTTTTCAATCGCCATTTCAACCTCTTATGCACTTGGTTCTGTGACTAACATTTCTGCTGTCTGTAAATTATCCTTTCCATCTATTTAATATACTCCTGGAATCTGCAATCATATCCCCAATTTCATTCCGAATTATGTTTGTTCTAGTCTGAAACCCTTTCTTCTCTATACTAATTCCCTGATATAATTCTCTAATGTTCCTATTTTTGCATTCATTTCAAGATCATTAATCTTCTCTCTCAAATATTCCCTTTTTTACTCTTTAGTAACTTGGTGGTTTCCCGTCTAAAACTATCCAATTGCTCTAAATTTACCTTGTTTGACTCGTGTAACCATTTCATTCTTGCTAGCTTTCTTTTCTTTACAATGTTGGCACATTCCTCATCAAACCATTTCTTGTTTTGCCTCTTTTTTAAACAACCAATGCTTTATGATGCTGACAATTTAATAGAATCTCTTATAGGCTGAGGCTAATTGGGATTTCCAGATCCTTGATCTGGTCAAAAACTCTGATGGAACTGATATTTAACCTCTGGGGTGAATTTCGGTGAAGTCCGGAGGGTCTAACTTAGCCAAATCCACTCTCCTCACCTCCAAGTTAGGGCCCCTCGGGACCTTCTTAAAATCTTTTAAGATTTTAAGATGCAAAAGAGAGAGTGGGGTGTGGAAAGAAACGGGAAGCTACCACACCTATATATCCCTAGTAAAGCTGCAAATATGGCATGATGAAAAGATAGGAGAAGAAATGTCAGAAGGAAGAGAAATTGGAAGAGGGGTGAGGCAAGGATGTCCTCTATCACCTACCCTTTTCAACATCTACCTGGAAGACCTAATGAAGAGCTGCTTCAGTAATACGGGAGGCGTAAACACGGGAAGAAGAAGAATAAAGTGCATAAGATTTGCTGATGATATGGCTTTGCTAGCAGAAGATGCAATGACATTGAGGAACATGATGATGGAGCTGAATGATAAGTGCGAGGATTATGGGATGATGATAAATATAAATAAGACAAAGACCATGATTATAGGAAAGAAACAAATGAAGATAAACATGAAGATTAAAGATGAGGCCATTGAGCAAGTGGAGAGCTTCAAATACTTGGGTTGTACTATCAGTAGTAACATGAACTGCAGTCAAGAAGTAAAGCAGAGGATAGCAATGGCAAAAGAAGCTTTCAAGAAGAAGAGAAGCATTTTCTGCGGACCTATGGCAAGAGAAATAAGAATGAGGCTAGTGAAGTGCTTTGTGTGGAGTGTAGCATTATATGGTGCAGAGACGTGGACATTACGACGGAATGAGGAAAAACGACTGGAAGCTTTTGAGATGTGGATATGGAGAAGAATGGAACGTATAAAATGGACAGACAAAGTAAAAAATGGAGATGTGCTAGACAGAGTGGGTGAAAGGAGAACAATGCTGGAACTCATAAAGAAGAGGAAAAGAAATTGGATTGGGCACTGGCTAAGAAGAAACTGCCTGCTGAAAGATGCTCTAGAAGGAATGGTCAACGGAAACAAAGTTAGAGGCAGAAAAAGACATCAGATGATAGACAATATTAAAATAAATGGTTTGTATACAGATATAAAAAGGAAAGCTCAGTCAAGGAAAGAGTGGAGAATGCTGAGTTTGCAGTGAAAGACCTGCTCTTGAGCAGACCACTATGAATGAATAGCCTTCCATTCTTTATTTATCAGTTTCTTCTTCGTTTACTACATTGTCATCTGAAGATTCCAGTACTTCAAATCTATTAGCAATTTGATTTGGTATTCTTGACACATTTCATCATTTTTTAATTCAAATTTTACAGAATCATCTTTAGCGTTTGTTCCTCTCATAAGTGATAGCCATTGTCTAATTTTCACTCTGACCAGATGGTGATCTGAATTGCAGTCTGTCCCTCTAACTGATCTAACATCGATGATGCTACTGTGCCAGCGTTTATCCACTAATACACGATCTATCTGGTCCCGAGATTCTCCATCTGGGTCCGTTCAGGTGTATTTATGAATATCCTTATGCTGAAATATTATAACGTGCAAATTTAAATTTCTAGACTACAAGTTGCATATCTCAAATCCTTTATCTAAGACTCCTCTACAATACCTGAAAGTTTGTCGGTGTATTATAAATACAACAGGGCCTAACTGCAGATATCATAAAAAATGGATAAAAAAGATGGATGCAGAGGCGATATATATTTATGTTTTATACCGGACGTTAGAGGAAAAATAATTAACGTTGGGAACTCTAATAAAAACTATAATCAAAGTTAGGAAAAGGCTTTAAGAGATAAAAAACGGAGGAAAAATTAATGAAATATTAAAAGATCTGGGAGTTGCATGTCACAACCCAACAGCTCAGGTCTTGGGAAAAACATATTTTTCAAGCTATTAGGACACAGTTACGAAAATACCAGAAATATGGCACCTTTTGAATAACACATTATATAAGGAAACAAACACCTTATATAATCTACACCTGACAAAACCAAATTATTACCCCATATTAAGAAATATTACTATGGCCGCCACGGACTCTAGCTGGAAGGGGAAAAAATGACGGAATAAATACTCGCGATTTTTAGACGAAAAGTCAGACTGAGGGCAGCTTTTGGAACGAACTAGGACGGACATGATTTCGAATCTCGGAGTGTGTGAGTATAATTGCAATTTTATATAAGTTCCAGGTTCAATAATTAACTTTAACAATATACAATTTGAATAATTAACTTTAATATATTTGAACAAATTAAGATTTAACATTATAATTTGAATATTCAACTTTAATATAGTTGAATAAATTAAGACTTTAACAATATATACTTTGAATAATCCACTTTGAATTAACTTGAATAAATAGAGATTTTAAGAATATTTTAGTTTGAAAACTTTAAGTTGAATAAATAGGATTTTATCTGGAGTCGAAGGAAGGACTTCAAACTTTACGACGGTATACGTCACAATCTCGAGTTCTCTCATTGTTTAATGTAACAGCATAGGGAAATTAATGTCATAAAATAAAGAAGGAAAACTTGTGTCTAGAGCTATAATTACGTGTACTTTTGTATATGCATTATTTACTGCAAAGTTTTATAATATATATTTGTTAAATAAGAGTTGGTATCGCTGGGTTATGTGTGGAATTTATAACGGTACCGGCATTCCTTCCCATAAATAGAAGTAGACCTTGAAAACCACCCTACCCTTGATGACAAATAAACGTCTTCTACAAGTAGACTGGTGACAGCTTAATACGTATTGCATAAAACCATTGCCCTTTTACGCCCTTTTCCGCTACCTTATAATCTATCCTATATAGGTTATAATACGGTGTTATTCATTAACACCGTGTTTATAGGTTATACATAACACCATCAATTAATTTATTCAAAGATATTTCATTATAAAATCCAAACAAGTAGGCCTATATGAACAAAACATGATAACCAGAACAAACAGCCTTCCATGAAATAAAGCACTGACAAAATTTAGAGTGGGTCCAGTTTATATACCTGCTATTTATGTTGCATAAAGATACTGAACTCAGTAGATGAAAATGTAACAATATCTTATCTTGAATGGTTCAGAGCACAAGTAGATCAAGTCCAGTATGTCACATTTTGAGAGACAAGATATTAAAAGTTATTAAACCACAATTAAATCTAGGGAGTGTTTCAAAACTCTCTTTGCAATAAAGTTAGATTTAACTATGAACCTAGTGAAATGTAGTTAGCATTATTATAATCATTTTTTTCATAAAATGGACCTAGTACCCATACAGTGCCTATTCTCGTTCTAATTGTGCTATGAATAGTCCAATTATATATTTTGTTCCTAATACATAGTTAGAAGCTTCTTCTGTATTTTCTGATAGTATACTTTAATGCCTTTCTGTCAAAATTGTTTTTTAAGATGAAAAAGTATGCACCACATCACATGATGTTATGGTAGTACACTTGTATCATGGTATATTGGATAGTTTTATGTATGTGAGAATAATGTTGGCCTTATCTAGTAGAACTTAACTAATTATTTCACAATGTGTGGAGTAAGACCTGCATTTTTTCAAATATTGCTCTACGTTTAGCAGCAGCAGTCTTTCCTACATTTCAATGCTATAATCCACTCACAGAATAAGGACCGACCTTACTTAGCGAGAAGGAATTGGCAGCTATCTGACTAGAGAAGGGTAGGTGGTTATTATTCTAACATTGTTTTCTACTTCTTCAGGTTCATGTTCCTGTTCTGGGGTCGAGTTTCAAAAAAAGCCACCATCTAACTTAATACTTCCATATTACATTGTCAAAAAATTCCAGAATTAGTCACTTAAAATATTTTAAACAAATTCCTAGAACTTTTATTCAAAAAAAGAAACACAGTTCGAAAATATGAAGTATTATGGAATTTTCACTAAAATATATTTTGCCAAAATATGAAATATTGAAACCAATTTTGATCTTATTTGATTCTAAACATGTTAAAACATAAATATACTTTGTCTGAGCTCTCTGACTAATAGTTTAAAACATGAAATTTCATGTAATTCCTCATTGAAAGAAATAACTGTAAAAGTCTTATATAGTACATATTTCTTATGATTTGCTATGTTTCGATAAATATTGAACAATGTTTTGTTCATTATATTTTTTCATGTTGCTTTCTTTGTTTTCATTGACTATACAATTGTATATGACAACTGAATGCTACACTAAATGAATTATTTAAAAGGATACAATTTGAATCATAAATATTTGCACTTTAGCCTGACTTCTCCAACTCTTAGATGCAGACTTATTTATCTTGATTATAAATTACAATAATTTGATAGTTCCTTTATCACATCACTCTCTTATTCCACGGCAGACAAAATAAATTTTGTAAAAATTATTTTTTAATCTAAATATCTCTCTAGAACTATGCCTTTTTTAAGCTTAAGGTTTTCAATGATGAAGCTAAAACTGGGTTCTTTCTGTGGAAATTTCCTTAATTAACTATATTACACAGGATTTCCTAGTACAGGGAAATTATCGTATTGCATATTGACAATGTTAAAAACAGAGAAATGGAATGATTCTTCAGAGCTTCCTCTAAAGAACTCCATTATCTGCCATGAAATAATCCACTCACTCAACTTACTTTATTACACAGTTCATATCCTGACCAACATTATACGTGAAGTGAAAAAAAAAGTTTGTTTCTTTATGGCATAACCTCGGACATTTATTCAAACTTTTATTGATTTTGTAGAAAGAGTATTGTTACCTGCTACTGTGTACCCTGAATCATCTATTCAGAATCATCTAGAAATACTTCTGTTTGAAAAGTCTAAATTAACGAGAGAAAGTTAACATTAAAAAATTTATATTCACAATTAATTGATTGTTTCCTGTTCCAGTGCATACATATTGACTAAAATCAATGGAGTCAACCCACCACCTGCTTTACCATTTTCTTTGCAGTACAAGTCTACTTTTCAGTTGTGTGTCTGAAGAGCTTACGTGTTTAGTGCTGAGTGTTAAATATTATAATTATACTTCTTCTTTTCAAAACAATTAAGAGAGATGGTGTATTGCTTGATAATCTAAAGGAATAATAGGTACAATAACTGTTTTTGCTATGTGTGGGATATTTAGTATATTTGATATTAATGAAAGTTGCACATTACAAAGTGTGCACAGTCTCAATTAACTACTTTTCAATAGTATATCGATGGTGGGCAATGAAAATCTCGTAACTCTGTTTCGGTAAATTTTACAGGAGAGAAACAAATAGTTGTTTAAATAATTATGAAAATTGATACAGCAATAGTTCCCACATATTTTACTACAAAATATATGTGAAGTTGTGGTAATAAATTTGATGTCCATATTCTAAACAGGTTATGCATCACATATTTCTGTGCTGACTGCAAGAGTTATGTGGTTTTCAATGACTGATGGAGTTACGAGGTTTTCATTGCCTACTCTCGATATGCAAAAATTTAATATACCAATTTGGATTTTAACGAATTTCGATCAATTAAAAAAAATGGTATTAGATCCTAAATACCTACAACTTGGATAGAAACTATCTTGTTTATGTAATTATATCTTGTAAATTAAATCATGAGTATTAATTCAAAATCTCATTTTATCAGAGAAACATAAAAAAAGGTCACAACAGCTTTGTAAATTATAAAAACAGATCACAAACAACAATTAACAAAAGCAGAACACAAAATTAAGACAAAATTGCAAAATATCCTAACATACAAGAGTATACATGTTTTGCAAAATTACAGAGAGTGGAAAGAAGTTACAGAAAAAAAAAGAAATAAATAAAAAAATGCACCATGATTAATAGTTCTACTAGATCCTGGGTTTCTCATTAAAGTACAACCAAAGCACTACTCTCTGACAGAACTTAGTGAAAGGAAGCAGAGTTTTCAGGGTATTCATTTACACATATATTTTTATACCTGTAATAGGAACACATATGTTTGGCTGAAGTGTCTGAAGTACACTATTGCTTATATTATTATTTAGTAAAATTTATTACATTTACCTATGTTACACAAAATATCGTTGCGGTTTGCAATGAAACAAAACATTTATTTTAACATTTGTTCAGTGTATAAAAAGTTTAATACTAACATATTATTACAACAGTTTCTCTTTATCTTTGGATGAGTACAAAGGAAACAACGATTTAGCTTTTCATTTCTACAATAATATACCTAATCAATATGAATAGATTTTGAAATAAATTATGATTTACCATACTGATAATTTTCAATATTTTTTTATTATAATGCAAATATAATACTGTGACAATGATGTGCAGGTTTCTGTTCATGTAGTTTCAGCATAATATTATAACAGCCACTTTATTTTTTTCCACAATTTATCAATAGTAAAATTAATCACAATTTGCACTAATAATTAATTTTAATTCTATGTTTATCTCTCACACACAACTAATTCACAGTTTGTGAAGAATATACCCACTATTCTCACACTTCGTCCATCGCAGCCAAAAGTACAACTAACTGGCCTCCTTCCTTCGTCTCAAATACATACACGGCGAGGAACGTTATAGGTTCAGGCATTTAACTTCCGAATTATAGAATATCAAGCAGCAAAAGCATCTGGCAATCGATCTTTCTCGAAAGGAAAGGGAGATGTTGGCAAAAATAACTTGACTAACAGCCCAGAAATATCTGCGGTTCGTCCGAGTCTTTTGACTCGCAAATCTATTCTCACCAATGGGAGACCACCATTCTCGTGTTGCCCACACAATTTGAACATGCTTATAACGATGCCTCCGAATATGTATGAAATATGATATCCTGAGTACAAGATTGATAACAAAGAGATCATTTTGATGTTTCACAATTACTATGTGTGAGTAAAAGTACATTAAGTTATGACTGCAGTCAGAATAATGGTTTGAAATTTTACATAAATATAAAAGTAAAATAAGATTGATATTATCATTAAATTATTTACTACAAATTTACAAGCTATTTAAGTGGATCTTCAATACCATGCAAACGAAAATGTGCATTACAATTGCCCTTCTGAGAAAATGATTTATTACAAACTGTACATTTGAATGGCTTCTCATTACCATGCAAACGTAAATGCACATTAAGTGAGCCCCTCTGAGTAAATGATTTATTACAAATAGAACATTTGAATGGCTTCTGATTATTATGGGAATGTAAATGTTCATTAAGATATGACTTCTTAATAAATGACTTACTACAAATGGAACAATTGAATGGCTTCTCATTACTGTGCAAACGAGAATGTAAAATAAGATATGACTTCAGAGTAAATGATTTATTACAATCTGAACATTGGAATGGCTTCTCATTATTATGCAAACGTAAATGTGCATCAAGATATGACTTATTTGTAAATAATTTATTACAAATAGAACATTTCAATGGCTTCTCATTATTATGCGAGTGTAAGTGTTTATTAAGACTGGACTTCCGAATATATGACCTAGTACAAAAAGAGCATTTAAATGGCTTCTCAATATTATGCAAATGTAAATGTATATTAAGATATGACTTCATAATAAATGATTTATTACAAACTGAACATTTGAATGGCTTCTCTTGAGTATGACAACGTAAATGATACTCAAGATGTGACTTCCGAGTAAATGACTTACCACAAAGAGAACATTTGAATGGCTTCTCACTATTGTGCAATGGTAAATGTTTATCGAGATATGACTTCATAGTAAATGATTTATTACAAAAAGAACATTTGAATGGCCTCTCACTGCTATGAGAAAGCAAATGGCAATTGAGATGTGATTTCCGAATAAACGACTTACTACAAACAGAACATTTGAATGGTTTCTCATTAGTATGTAAACGGGAATGTATATTAAGATATGATTTCTGAGTAAATGATTTATTACATGCTGTGCATTTGAATGGCTTTTCATTATAATGCGAACGCAAATGTTCATTAAATGCAAACTTTCGAGTAAATGTTTTATCACAAAGAGAACATTTGAATGATTTCTCATCAATGTGCAAAAGCATATGAATATTAAGAGAGCTCTTCTGAGTATATGTTTTATTACATAAAGAACATTTGAATGGCTTCTCATTATTATGTGAATGTAAATGTTTATTAAGAAGTGACTTCTTAACAAAGGTTTTACTACAAAATGAACATTTGAATGGCTTCTCATTATTATGCAAACGTAAATGTGCAATAATATACGGCTTCTTAGTAAACGATTTATTACAAACAGAACACTTGAATGATTTCTCATTACTGTGTATATCTACATGTGTAATAGAACTGGACTTCTTAGTAACTGGCTTATTATTAACAAAAGAATTAATAGATTTATGTGATAAGTCATTGTCTCCTGTTTGTGAACACTGATCTGAAGTGCTGATTCCAGCTAGATTCTCTTCACTCTGGTCCAACTGAAAATAACATAATAAATATTAAATATATGAGATCATAGCATAAATGTAAGTATATTTCACTCACAAGTTAGAAGTAAATCTGCAATGTTGACATAACATTGGCATTATTCCTTCTGAGTTTGTAAAATTTGATATACCATGCTTTATCCCACTATTTCAGTTCTACACAGTCTTAAAAGATGACCAACAAAGATAGCAGTGAAGCTCTTTGCCTTATGCAATAATATTGAAAGAATAAATGCAACTCTCATTAGGAGTGAAGTTGACAGCCACGAGGGGGCAGAATTGGGACTACAGCTAGTAAATGTGACCGTAAAAGAAATGGTATGCTGGGTCACAGTATGTGGAAGAATCTACCCACCAGCTGGTAGATGTGAAGAAATGGATGGTACTGGGAGTTGTTGTTAAAGTGTAGCCATGTGAAAGGGGAATGTGGTTTGGGCAATGGATGTATATAGATGGTTGGATAGAGTGCAAATTTTATCAATGTGTAGAAATTAATTAGAAATTTTGCACATTTATATATACTACTTTTAATTGTCATTTTGTCATGACAGTCATAATAGTTTCAATATCACATACAGGACAGTACATCATGAGTTCATTTTGGAGACGTGGTTTTACATAAGTATTGCAATACTTAGTTGAGAAAGATATTGAAAACTGAAATAATGAAGAAAATAAATATTATATACTATACAAGAAATAATTAACTGATCTCAAAAATGCAGTCTCAAATAAACTAGGAACAAAATATTACTATAAACAATTGTAATATATGCATAACAGTCAACAGAGAAATTAAAAATAAATGAAAGACCTGATGTCAACAATAAGTAACAATGATAAAAGACAAAGTGATAATAATAACAGCAGTGTCAGGAGATGAAAGAGGTATGGATCGTTAGCAGCTACAACAATATATAATATGTACTAATATAAATATATATTTATTTAAAAGAGAGACACTACTGATTTTATTCATTTTCTTAGCCTGGTGGAGTTAAAGCCATGTGGTCTTCTCTTCCACTCACCAGGACAAACATATGTTAGACTAGACTATATCACACAATAAACTCCAATATTAAATTCGATCAATAAGACATTACACCTTTAAGATTAAGATTGGTAACATAATAATGTTAATGATAATTAAAATCCAGACAAAACTAATAATAAAATGTACAAAAGCAAGATAAATTAAATTGTTTGGTAGTCTGCCCCTATCTAATGTAAATTAAAAAAAAAAGATATTAACTAATTTGTCAGTTAAATAATATTAAAACAAACAACATAAGTTATTTCTTAATCTTAATACTTTGACTCATATAGATAGGAGAAATATAGAGGCAGTGGAGATGAGACTTTTAAGACCAAAGGCAGGCTACACTCTTATGGACCAGAAAAGAAGTTCTGAGATAAGAGATCAATTAAAATTTTTTAATTGATGGATAAAATTTACAAACAAAGACAAAATTGGTACTAATATCTAATAAGAATGCAGATGATAGAACACCTAAAATGATTTTAAACTATAGACCCTTACGATACAGAAGTCAAGGAAGACCATTTGCTACATGAAAAGACCAAATCTCTTGAAGTCGGAAAGGGCCAGAGGGCCTAAGCCTTGACGTTGATGATCTTAATACAAATATCATAAAATAAATTTAATTAATTGTTACATGAATGCTATCAGTGAGATATATAAGTTAGTTAGTTAGTTATTAAATAATTCTTCAGTTTGTTTCTGAACAATGTTACAATTTGACAGTCTCTGATATGAGGTGGGAGCGAATTAAATATTCTGGCAAATGAAACTGTAAAAGATAATGAAAAATACACAATATGATGATGTGAACAAATGTCTTAGTTATGTGTGTTGCAGAGTCTAATGAAGTGGCGGTGATAAATGATTAGGCAATGATATGTAGAGTATTTTATAAGAGAACCACGATGATTGTTCCAGGGAGAGTGTAACATGATCAAATCTGTGAATACCATAAATAAAACGTGCACAAAAATTAAGAACACGTTGAAGCCTCTAAGAAAAAATAATATTTAAATCTGTAAAAAGAGTATCACAAGAATCAAAATGGGCCATGCAAGTGCTTCTATTAACATTTTTCCTATAATGCAGTAAACAGTTTATGAGATTTAACAAGTATATTATTGAAAAGACTGCTCTGCATATGTGATTTATTTGTATATTCAAAATTAGATTGTTGACCATATATATTCCAGTTTTTTTACTGTCTCACTATGAGGGATTTTAACCCCATTAATGACAAATGCGAGACTGATATATAGGTTATTTGTAACTAACAGTATCTGCTGATCCATAATGACAGATTATAACTTTCTAGGATTTAGTTGCAGTCCATATTTTACTTTTCACGTCATTAGCGAGTCAAGATCCCACTTTGTTTTGGCAATAGTCAGGATTTATAGAATATTTTTCTGCATGACAGTAGATGTGCATATCATCTGGCAATAAATAATGTTTTCAGTGCTTTAAGGAGTTATGTTATTTATGTAAATTGAAAAAAAGGAGAGATCCAAGCACTAAACCTTGTGGAACTCCAGTTTACTGAAGAGCTGAGAAGAACGTAGTGTAGGATTTTCAACAACATATTATGGCAGTCACGAAGGTAGGAATTGAACCCTTTGCTGGATACGTCAGAATGTGAGAGGTTTTTAAGTTTATGGAGCAATAAGTCCAAATCAACCGTGTCAATTGCTTTATTAAGTCCAGTAATGTTGGAACTATAAGTTTTTGATTATCAGCGGCTTTGTGTATGTCTTCATACATATTTAGTTAAGTAGTATTTGTATTTTATCCTGTCCTGTAGTCTGACAGAAACTGATCTAAAAGATAATATTCATTTAGGTAGTCAATCAGTTGTTCATGGACAATCGTTTAAAAGCTATTGAAAAGGTAGGTAAAAACCAATCAAATAGAAGGTTGTTTGAGACTGAGGGAGTTTTAACTACGGGCATTGGGTGAACAAGGGCTAGTTTCCAATTTGAAGGATATGTAGAAGTTTGTAGTGAGGAGTTAAAAATATGAGTTATAGTAGGTAATATAATGTAAATTATTTAGTTCAGTAGAGTGATATTTATATGATTAGATTCTTCTGCTTTGGTTTTAATTCGCATGATAGCTTTCTTTACATAATAATCTGTAATATGAGAAATATACATGTTTTCTGTCAGGTGGGTTTATCAGTAACAATTCATTTTTCTTTTGGAGTAGTAACACCTGTAATGTTGTCATTGAGTGTGTCAAGGAAAACAGGTAGCTGGTCTACCTTAATGTTTTCCCCCATATTCCTATTATTTCAAGTTTTTCAAATTTCTGAAGCATTGGTATTTGGTTGTGTAAGGCTGTATAAATGTCTGAGTTTGGCAATTCTGATAGCTTGATTAGTCTTGTTACATAACTGTTTATATTGATTGATAGTTTTGACAGTTTTGTCGAGTTTATATTTCTGATATGCTGCATCTCTATCAGCCATAATTTTTTATGAATGATAAGTCTTCAAGGGAGTGGGATGTCTTCACAACAGTTTAGTTTTCAAGGGAGAGGGTATGTCATATAATTGAAATATAAGGTAATTTAATGCTTTAACTTTTCATTTACAGAATATAGCATCCATATTCAATGCCACAGAATCAGCATTGCTTCTTCAAGTAAGGCTGTATTATATACATGTTTTAGGTCTCTATTCGTAATAGTCTTACGAGTCGGTTTAGGACACTGCAGTGAATTCTAAGAATATAATAACATGTATGATATTCCAGTTGTGTTATTTGTCTGTCAATTAGTACTCTATCTGAATTAATTGCAATTAAATCAGATAACATCTCAGAATGGTGTGTAATGATGGGAAGGTTTTAGGGGAAGGGTAGTTATATCACAAGCCTGCAACACAGTCATCAGCTGTTGAGTATATCTGTTGTCAGTGTCTAGTAAATTTATATAAAAGTCATTGAAGATGATAAACTGTTCAAAATGAATTCACACATTTTGAGAATGGATTCTATTTCAGTTATGGTTTTTATTTTAGGAGGAAGATTTACAATTTTAGGATTTAGAACTGATCTAACATAAGCTCCTACACTACCCCTATAACTGTATACACAATCATATCTCAGAAAAATATAACCATCAATTTAATTACAAAAAATGTAATGGTGGAATTAAGCCACGTTTGAGATATCAGAATAGCCTGAAGATTCACAGAAGAGAAAATTGTGCTAATCTCGTCTATATGTGCAGATGTATTTTGTGAATTTGACACATGGAGGGAGGTAGGGTAGGGGAAAATGCTATTTCTAAAACATTCCTTGCAGTATTGTATTTAATAGTGGGTGAGGAAGGGTTATTTTCCTCCAACCTGCCAGAAACACTAAAAGAACATCATTATTTTGACAAAAAATGTTCCTAATATATTTTAACTAAAATTACAAACAGAACTGGTAACATTAACCAGTCAAGTGTCAATGACATAATAACTCGTCATAGTGTTTCACCCCCTCACAGTCAGTCTAGTGGCAATTTAAATTTAAGGCTTGGGCATTTAATTTCTATGGTTCAACTGTTAATAAACTGTGTTTGTATTACGATATTTCTGTCAATTTTTATCCAAATAGGAAGAAATAAATCTATTCAACAGAGTAAGAATTACATTATAATGCATTTAATTTGAGTGTATATGGGATAGTTGGTTTTCTAATAATAACGTAATGAAATAATATCCATTCCTTCTGAAAAAATCCCATTATCTCTCTTTATATGCTTTGTATAAACTTTGTATGTAATGTATGTGCTATGTTCCACTCATCAAGACAATATTTGTACACTAATGCTTGGAGTTAGAATTGTAATTCTACCTTGACCATGTGGTATCTTTCAATTTCCTTCTGAAGCGGTCAGGTCTGTTTACTTCGCCAGAATTTCTAGAAGGGTTTGTTTTTATGAGGGTGAAAGACTCATGTTATGATGTATTTAGCTATACTGTGTGAACCAAAGAATATTTTCTAAACTTTTTTTACTGATTTATATATGCTAACTAAGAAAAAAAATTAGTATTACTGCAATTGTAAATTCGGACTAAGTGTTATTATTACTAGAGATGTATATACTTATATACTGATTCAAAAAATGTATGAAACATAGAGTCTAAAAATTAATGGAAGCTAAAAGAGAAAGATAAAAACACTGTATCTATACTTACAGTTTTAGTAATGAGGTATCCAATTTACTAAAATAATGTTTATGTCATTACTTACACTATTTACAAAATGAATAAAGTTTTCTATAGTCAATCACTGTATGAAATAGTTCAACAGTAGCAACAAGTCAACAATAACATTATTTCCTCATTGTTAGTCTCTCTCCATTCTGTTACTCTAAATTTTTATTGTATATTGTTCTTACTCTGTAAAAAAATTCTGCATTTCTGTTTTTTTCTATTACAATTTTTTCTAACAGCTGACTTGAAATATACTGTTTAAAATTTTCTAAAGGGTCTTTTGGGTTTTTTACAAGTACCTGAACCCCAGGCTATTGATAATTTGAAATTTGGCACGTTTGAATTGATATTATTCCAACTGGAACTTACGTCTGCACTATTTAGGCCTATGCTATTGACATCCCGATCTGACCTCCTTTCCAGCTCTACAACTTCCTCCAACATCATTAATATCATTACTTTCATCGTCAGTGAATCCTTCTATTGAAACATCACTGAAAAAACTTGCATCTAACTCACTGGCACTATCGAAACCGTAGGTACATGGCTGCACGGACATAAGTTCCCCAAACATTCCTATCCTGAGCTAATGTTTTCCAATCATCCCCTGTATAATCAACTTCCTTTAAATCATGGTTAATGTTATTCTCCCACCTTATTCTTGGTCTACCAATTAGGCATTTTCCCTCTGGTATTCCTATAAGAAGCCTCCATGCACGCCTTTCATTCGACATGAAAAAACGTGCAACACTGTCATTAATTTCATAACCAGAAATGTTTTCAATTAAATCAAAATCGATAGATACTCTTAGACATGCTGTTTTTCCTAGCCAACATCATGAATTCCAAACACTATATAATACGAAATTTAACTAGACGGACTCCAATAACACATAACGGTAAACTATTGAAAACTGAAGAAAGATGTTTCACAATAACTTACAACAGTCTGGAAAACAAATAAAGCCATTCCACCCCTCCACAACTACATAGTTTTGGTCTGGACTTGTGACAAATTCCCTGACGAAATTTTCCATCATTGCCACTGTGAGTAGTAGTGTTGAAAATTTAAAGCACCACTTGATTGGTTAAGAACATCTTAATATGTAGTATTAATTATTAACGATAAAAATGCTAATTGGCGATTTTCACTGGTCATGTTTTCATAAACTATTTACCTGAAGCCCAGGCAACGAGACATTCTTGATTAACATGAATTGCAACATCACTTTTCCACACATTCGTAACACCATATTTGGAGATACTTTCTTTTAAAAGTTTATATCTCATTTATGTGAGGCTTTCTTCACAGTTATACTACTTTCTTTTAATTGTTTTTTGTTCGAAGAACCTCCAACCTCTTCCTAAAATTAATAAACATGATGATATCTGGTTGTAGCCGAATATGCCTTTCTCCTCATATGATGGCTCGTGTTAAATCACACATTTCTGTTTTCACACTGATTTAAGAAGCCATATCAATTGCTATTTTGTCTGTATCCCCAATGTTCTCCTCAGGAATGCCAAAATATGTAGATAATGGTGAAGTTGATATTGTTCTAAGAAATCCATTTTATCACATAACAGCTGCTCAAATTTTAATATATTATCGCCTGTCTCCTGCAACGATAGTACAACTGCCTAATGACTTGATTGTTCCAATCTACGGTTGTTAATTTCATCATGACAGCCTCATGCACCGAGTCCTTTAGAAGCTCCAATATGACAGGGTACCTCAAACATTCCGGTAGCACATACTTTGTTAGATCTTTATTCTTGTCAGTAATTCTTGTTTCACATTGTGCTATTATACACAGAATAAATCTACACACAAATAAATTCTAAATATCCAATAATATCTGTAAAACACAAACATTCACCTGCTAGAAACAGTGCAATAACATGAGCGACCAGTTTCTTTACTATTCACTGTCCACCATGACAGTTCTATCCGGTTCTAATAAGAGAGAACTTGGGCAAATATTGGAAAAAAAAAAAATTAATGATACAATATTGTAAATATACTTCCATTCTCAGATATTGCAGTACATACAAAGTGAATGTAGGACAGAATACTGATATAATCACAATACAAGAGAAGAGATAAATTACTGATCCTCAGTATTCAAGCATAATTATATATTTACTATATTCATTATAACAAGAATCTGAATGAGAATCGCATAACTAAATGTGTTTTGTGCTCTTTCCTGGCAAAGGAACTATGGACCATTCTTTTTCATTGAAGTTACCGTAACTGGAATAGGTACTTCGATATACTCCAAGAAGAGTTGTTCCATCAAGCGCAGCATGAAACAAACATCATTTGGCAACAAAATGCACACCTCCACACTGGCATTAACTTGTACAAGATAGGTACAATGTGTTATTGACGGCTGGATTGGTACCCATATACACAATGATAGGGCTTATTTCTGGTGGCCTCCAAGATCACTGGATCACCCCATGCTATTTGTAAAGGACAAAGTCAATGTGATTCCATTACCTGTTAACCTGCACGAGTTGGGATACAGGATTCAAGAAGTAAAACCACGTAATACACATTTTGGAGCCTGACGACTGGCATGAGATCAAATAAATAACAAAGTTCACTTTATTATGAGAGTATTTTAAAAAAATGATTGAATGAATGAATAACATGCTTCATAATGCTACAGTTCCAAACTGGTTTAAACTATCTAGCTTTCGGATCAGGCTATGAAACGAAAACTTGCAAATCAAATTCATTTTATCATGAAAATATGGCCGGTGTTAAAAAAAAATTACAATGCAGCAAAAAAAAAATGTACGAACATAAGAAATAGTGGATCCCAATGAGAAAAGCAGTTATTATATATAGAGGACACCATGCTGAAAAGAAGTTACTATTATATTGGTGGATAATGATCCACCTCAATTAGCAATATGAATAAAAATGAAAAAGTTCATGTTTACTTCAATTTTGGAGAAATTTCTAATTTTTTAAGAATAAATATGAGCAAGGTTTTTGAGACTGTTAGTTGATAGACTACTAAAGACTAAGAAAGCTATTTTTATTTTGAGAAAACATCTCCTACCCATAAGAACAATGATTATACTATGTAAGCATCCAGAGAAACCCTCTTCCAAATTCTAGTCTCCATAATAGGTGACTACAAATCTAGGAGTAAGATTTGAGAATCTTCCTGGATGCATATACAAGAAATGAAGATTTAGTTGTCTATTGTTTCAATAAGGAATGCATACAGGTGTCAGCTGATTACTTTTTGGAATAAAATAAAATTAGAGGCGAAGTTCGAACGATTGAATAGAGGATGTGCAATTTCTTACAGTAGTGAAGTGAGCCAGCAGTCAAAACAGGTATATTCGGTTTTTAAGGTTCTGGATGTAAAGGCACCAAAATCTGATTTATGAATCAGCTATCTTTCAAGTCTCACAAATAGCAGTGAGATGAATATATCAACAATAAGAGGTATCACGTGGTAATGTTCGAGTTAAATACAATGCCAAGGGAACATTTTTAATGTTCGAGACTCCCATATTGACAAATTCTAATATCTGCTTAGCTATACAGAAAGTAACTCTAATGCTTTAGGTTTGGTTAGAATATCCCATCTTCCAAGGGATAGGAGACAATTTTGTGACACCAGTTCTAAACAAGTTCTGAAATAAAACGAGGTTGTCAACTATGAAAATAATTTCAGTAATTTTTGTATCTTTTCTACTTTGAAAACACAGTGAAGTATGCCAAAGATACAGATTTCCATCTTGATAATGCACAGTGTATAAAAGATGACACTATTTCTGGGGTAAAAGACATACATATGAGAATATTCTTTTTTTGGTGAACTGCCCATACTACCTCTCTCTCCCATCAAAAAGTCAACGTGCTCCGCAAAATCAGATAGGATATGTTAATTCATATATTAAATTCACATTCAATCAAAATTTTTTAAAAGAGATTTTGTATATCTGAGTCTACAATTCTTATAACTATAATACATATTAAATCAAAACATATTTCTCCCACTTTCTATAATTATTAAAATGGTGTGCCATAATAAAAAATTAATTTTAGAGGTTTACTACTCGCTCTATGTATGGATTAAATAGTATTATAAAGGCTATATTCTGTCATTGGTTAAATGGTGAACATGTTGTTGCTCTCTGTCTTAAGTAGGTTTCCTACTGGTTTTAATAAATTATTAGTTAATGTTATTTTATTGCGACTGTTAGTAGATAATGGACAATCTTGTACACAGTGGTGATAAATCTGTTGGGAAAAAAAAAGTTAAAAAATTCATACGGTATTGATGAGGGGAATGAAAAAAAGCCTCATCTAATAACTGCATAAATTAAGCAAATTCCTTGGCAAATTGTATTTATAATTTGACGTTGTTTGTTTATGGGATATATAATTTGAAATATATAATTATTAATTTAAGTCATATATACATATTAGTTATGAGAAACATAACTTTTAGATTATAGCTTTCATGTAAACAGCAGTCATAATGGTCAGATTACATTGATTATTATCAAAGTAAAACTTTCTCATGCTTTTTTCGTAGCTTGTACCAAGTGTCATAGCAAAAAAATTTAAGTAATGCCCAAGAGCAAAATTGTTACTTTTAATTCAGTACAACCCCTACTCCTAGTAGTCCGACTCTGGTGGTTATTGAACTCAACCTTACATATTAAATCCATTATGACAGTACAAAATGTAACATGTGGAAATACTAATTTGTAACATTTGTATTAGAATGAGTTATAAAAATGATTCTTATTATTTCAGCACATTTTTACAGTGTCTAAATGTTGACTTTAACATGTTTCCTTTTGCGTCATTATTATAGCCATCAAACATTATTCATGCTTCTTGTAAAATTAGCTTCCGGCACTTATTACGATTGGAATCAACTCTCAACAAGTACACAAAGTATTATTGTAAGCAAGGTCTGTTGTAGTACTTCAGAGAGGCTGTGAGCACACGATGAAAATAAATAACATGTGGACAGATCTCTACTCTCATTGAGAAACCTAGGAGAGTTTTGATTGATATCTCTCACAAAAAGAAAAATGCTTTTCTCAAGTTACATTAAAAAATAGTACAGTATAAAGAGAACTCCTCAATGTTTATTTGTATGGTCCTAAAACTAACTGCTGGACAGGATTCACTGCCACCTAATAAGCATTCTAGAGCAACTGCATGCTTGGAATTTTACAATCAAACTGGTGACTTAATTAATAAAATCATTACCTCAAGCTTTGTATCCTCAACTGCAACTGACACAAAAGCTGGATATGTCTCACTTTTAATATCAATACTGCTAATTTCATCAGGTTCTATTTTCATTTTAATCTGAATGTCCTGTAAAAAAAAAATCACACAATATCATTAAGATGTCTTTTGATCACAATGAGCAAATTAAAAGCTTGAACAATAATTTACTTATGGTTCAATTCCGGAATGTGATAGATGACCTTCATGTTAAATTCAAACATAAATATGTTATTCATTTCAAGCAATGACAAGTTTTTTTAAGAGCAACCAACAGAACTCAATGGGAAAACTAAAGTCAATTATCAATTGAGTTGGTGTTTACTTGATGAAAATCCATATTTATTAATTAAATAAAAATAAAACATAGTTTTATTTGAATTTCATATTTAGTATATAATTCAGTGACAGCTGTTTCGGTACACTGTACCTTCTTCAGACATGTTAACAAATTATATAATAAATATGAAAATCAAATAAAACGTTTTATTTTTATTTAATTAATAAAATAAATTAGTTAATTTATGGACAATTGTAGCTATAGGACGACCAGAGTTCATATACCTCAGTACATAATAATTCTACCCAAGGGCAGGTCTTTCATTACAATCATAGCATTTTCATGCTATGCTTTGCAGCTTTACTAGGGAATTATAGGTGGTAGCTTCCGGTTGCTTTCCACACTGGTGAAGGATGATGATGATAATAAGGATGATTATGATGGCCGGATGATTTTCGGGGACCATTGGGCCCTAACCTTCCTGACACTTGTCTTACAGTTGAGGAAAACCCAAAAAAAAAAAGACCTCAGCCTGGAGACTGACCTGACCAGGAATTGAACACAGGCCTGCTGCATGACAAGGCAGCATGCTACCTTGAGACCACAGCGGTGGACCATATCCCTCAGAAATTCATAAATTAGACGCACCATAAAAATTGGTTGATACAAATATCAAATAAGGACCATAATTAAACATTTGACTTACCGGCCAAGATTGTGATCAATGGATAATACATGAATGTATAATTTGCAATGGCCTGCATATTGGTAATTAATCTTTATCACAATGTATGAAAGAAGCAACAGTGCTTCCTTTCTTACTGTCCTTACATCTATTATTTAATACCTACCTATGTACAATTTAATTTTTTTATTAAATTAATTTAAATATAATAAATAATGGCAAAGCCATTTGATAAAAAAATGTTAAATGTAGAGCAGTCCCAGAAAGAAAGTAAATATTGATACAAAAATTCCTATAATTTAGAGATCAGTTTATTCAAAACTTGATGAAGTTAACGATAAGTTATTTCAAGTTAAATATATGAAATCAGAGAAGAAATCTAGTAGTTCAGGTCGAAGTAGCCCTAATATAAAACTTCCAACCTATTATAACAAATTTTTAATATATAAAGTATAGTGAAGATAAAAATATGCAAACATCAAAAAATTCTTTTGTAAATAAATTTATTAACATTTTCTTAACTTTTTTCTAAAGTCAGGGTAATCTCACCTCGACAACTTGTAATATATTTTTGTTAATATTTTTACAAAATATAAACTCTAGACAAGGTTTGTCAATGCTTCTATTGGCTACAACGATGGAATGATATACAGAGATGGTCCGAACAATGGGCTTCTGTAATGCTAGCCAAGGTCCTCGAACATGCAACAAAGCCACCATGCAGCAGTACAATATGGGAGCACCATTTGAGAGAATCGCCATTAACATTGCTAGACCCTTGCCAGAGATAGACACTGCGAATTGATACCTGTTGCTGTCCATGGACTACTTCACTAAATGACCAGACGTTTATGCCCCATACCCAACCACGAAACATCCACCACAGCTGATGCACTAGACAATAATTTTATGTCATTACAATCTGATGGAAAGGTAGAATTCTACGTAAAGACCACCGAGGAACATCTATGAAAGGTACTGTCAAGAAATCAGAGAGGTTTGGACACCAAGATTCCATTGTTCCTCCTGGGCTACCTTGCATCTACTCTTGACACCACTGAAATGACTCCAGCCAATATGGTCTTAGGGAGGGAGTTGCAGTTACCTAGCAACCATCAGTTTGGTACTCCACTTGATGCTAACTAGTGGGCAACCGACTACAGGTGGGAGTTAACTTACAGACTGAGAGAAGCTCATTAGCATGCTAGAGAGCACCTTAAACTAGCCAGTGACAAAATGAAGATGTGTTACGACTGTCGGGTTCAGTGAAAGTGACTAGGTCTAGCTGTATCTAATATTCTGACCACCCGTAGACTGGCTGGATGATCGTCCACATCTGTGATTAACACATTTCCATTTCTTCAAGCTTGGCCTGATCTTAAATTTAATTTTCAATATAAAATTGGTATAAAAATTGGATTTTAATGAGTTTAATATTGCATATTTTAAGAAATTTTAATTTACTCTTACATAATCGACCTAATATTATTACATAAATGTGTACATATTTTGCATATTGTCAGGTGATGGCCGGGATTATTCTTCATGCAATATACATCATAAATAATCACAAACAGTTGGTAATATTTCACAATCTCTCTATTTAATTCTACAAATAATTATCAGTAGTAATGTTAAACTGAAAATACATATAATCACAAACAGTTGGTAATATTTCACAATCTCTCTATTTAATTCTACAAATAATTATCAGTAGTAATGTTAAACTGAAAATACATAAAACTGTTATTCTACCAGTTATATTATATGGAGGGTGAAACATTGGATTGTTACTTTAAGGGAGGAAAGGTGATGAAAAGTATTTAAGAATAAAGATCTTAGGAAAATTTTTGGACCAAAGAGAGATGAACTGACAGGTGAATGAAGAAGACTACATCATAACAGTGAACTACATGGTTTTTATAGGAAGCCAGATATAATAGGAACAGTTAAGTCTCATAGACTGTGTTGGGCAGGACACATGGCATGAAAGGGGAATGAAAGACATGCATGGAAGCTTCTTGTAGGAAAACCAGAGGGAAAACACCCAGTTGGGTAGACGAAGAATGAGGTGGGAGTATAACATTAATCATGATTTAAGGGAAGTAGATTATACAGGGTATGTTTGGAAAGCAATAGCTCAGGATAGGGATGTATGGAGAGCTTATGTCCACGCGACCATGAACCTACGGGTTCAATAGTGCCAATGAGTTAGTAAGTACATATCAGTAGTAACTTACTCATAATTTCCACTAACCGTTATTCTTGTTTTAATTTTTACCTCACACACTATTTGAGGGATGGTTCCAACACGTCCAGAGAATGTCAAATTCCCGTTTACCAAAGATGATTTACCACCTCAACCCTAACGGCAAAAGAGACCTCGGAAGACCCTTCAACCGATGGAAAGATCAGTTTTTGTAGTCGCAGAACGGGCATCATCACCCAATACTGCATTCGGAAGAAGAGGAAGAAGAAGACTATTTGAGGTCAAAGTGAATGTTTCTGATCAAAGTTAAATTTATAGAGAGAAATTGTTGGACTTCACACACTCCAAGTAAAACAAGAGGATGTAACATGTCATGGTGACAGGAACTAATATTAAACACATTAAGTAAATATATGATGAAAATGTTGTCAAGTGTGAGCTCATGTACAAGAATTGGAAAAACATGGCAAGTTTGTATCTGATTGAATATAAATTGTGTATCTGGCAATTTTGTGTGATAAATCTGCTAACTTGAACAATGGCAATCCAGTATCAAATACTTTGTACATTACAGCACCATTAATATCAAGTAGTATACAATTTACTATAAAAATGTCCTGATACTTAGTGTAACAGGAAAATGATCAAATTATGATAGTGATGACTAAGAGAAGAAAGGTAAAAATCAAGTGGTCTTATAATAGTAGTGTTAGTGCTATTTGGTACAGATTCTGATGCTGGTGGTTGTGAAAGTGGTTTTGATGTCTATAGTTGTGATAATGATAGTGGTGGTATTTGCAGTGCACTCTTACAACAAGGCATTGATAGTGTTTATGTTCAAAATCATATATCAGGTATAATTGAAATCAAATCTGGATATGCAAGACTAACTTAATTTATAACTGACGTTATTATTATTAATTTAACACTTCTCACTAAAGGATAAATTACATTAGAAGCGAAAAATTTTCGCCCAGACCAAGACTCGAATCCAGAACCCTAGGCATTCTAGGACAATTCTCTACCATCTGAGCTATCGGGGCGAGTTCCGATCTAGATGTAATTTTTTCTCTTATATACGTTGTAATTCCCAGCACCAAATGCTATGAAGCCTTTGCTTCTATCTTTGCAAATGGCGGCTCCTTAGTTAAGAAGACATGTTCTCTTCAAATTTAATTTATAACTATTTTATTTTTCATTAGAGATTCACATATGTGCCCCAAATGCATGACACCTCAATTCGTATCTGCAGGTGGTCATATTTATGATTTTTACAACATAAAAATCTATCTATCGCAGCTCGGTAAGAACAGAAGTTATGAAAGTAACAACTGGTAGTACAGATAGAATGACTCAATTTTCTATCAACAAATAAACTCAAAATAAAACAATGTATCTTAGTAATAATTCTGTTAAAAGAGTCAGCAATCAATCTGGGACTCTAAAGCAGCCATTCTCGCTATAACATGAGACATAACACCCAAAAGAATCAAAATTATCGAATGTCACAAAATGATAAAACAGTTATCCCGTCTACATAAAGAAGTATTACTTCAATGGATTCCGGCCCATTGAGGAGTGAAAGGCAATGAAACAGCCGATTTTCTGTACAAGAAGGCTAGCAAAATTGTTTCAAAACCCAACTTCTACTCCAGTTTCCTTTCACTCTATCAAAAGAATTATCTCAAATAAATATATCAATAAACTTAGAGAAGAATACACCACCAAAACATCTGGAAAGGAATGGGAAAATCTACAAGCTTATAACATTACTACATTACAAAGAAAATCTGCAGTACCAACATTCAGACTGCTAATGGGACATGACTGCCTGAATAAACACCTACACAGACTTGGCATAACGGATTCAGCTAAATGTCCTTTTTGCAATTCAAATGAAGATATGGAAAGAAACCATCTCCTCCGTTATCCAGCTTTTGTAGAAGAGACCAGCCTTTCTGCTAAATATTGGAGTGCAAGAGAGCGAATGATTTCATTATCAAGTGCTCGACATTAGATACCAACCAACCAACTATCAATCTGGGATGAAAATCCATCCAACTAAAATGGCAGATACAGTAAAAATGGTACAAAGAAGACAAAAAACAACTCAAATTAATCCCAACATGTATGAAAATAATAGTTATGTACTGTTGAATGAACAAATTAATTTTCTTTCATCTATCTTATTATGTATTTTTAAGAGTATCTTATCTGTTGATGATGTCACATGACACCACCTTAAGATGACAATGTATAGGTGGAGCATGTGGTTTTGTTTTAAGTAGCATGATTTTTTATGTGTAGACTTTGATAATGCTCTTTCAAGGGGAAACATGTATATGAATCAATTTGGGTATCTTTTTTAACACATTTATTGTATGTGTGCCTTTAAATGGACAGATCTGCATCCCAGATCTGACTCCGTTAGTGAAATTATTACCAAGATAGATTGTCTTATTTTGAGCAACATGAATTTCCATAAAGTGCCAAATCCATTAATAAACAATTAAATTACAAAATCATCTACCTTTTATATTTATATCTCTAATCAAATAAAATTTACATTTGCAAAGGTTTCATTTATGTATATTATCAAGCGCTTCTTAAGAAAACCAAACTGTATTTCATCATCTACTTTTATGATATTTATAAGTGGGTAATCCCGGAATAGTTTCCCTCCATGTAGCTCCACCTATTAAACAATTTAAATCTGGAATCGAATGTGTATCCATAGTACATGTATTTCTGAGAGCAAAAGACTGTAAACAATACATAACTGCCTAGCTGCCATCTACTTTGACTAAACATTTACAGCCCTCCAAGATTTATGCTGTGTCAAGAAGAGAATCCAAGCAGAGAAATCACTTTCTGAAGTTCAGTGCATAAGGAACTAATGATCTATTTTCTGCCCAGTCTAAGAAAGATACTTCATGAAAATAAATGGCGGGTAATCCACAAAGTACATGACTGCTGCAGATATTGCAATTCGTTCATGACCAAAGCACAGTTCATCGGAAGAGAAAACTAGATCATGTACTCGATTAATATAATTACGTATTTAAAGCTATTTATGTTAACTATAGTTGATCAGAATACAGTATGTACCTACATATTTCTATGAAGTCAGCACTAACTAAAAATTCGCATTTGTTTGAAACTCAATGATTCTTGAGAGGAAGTTGGAATGTCAGGTACAAATATGGCAGCTGTCAGGTAGTTTATGTTAACTTAACTCGGTGATAAAATGTGTGATAAAAATTATTAAAAGCACAAAGGGAAATTGTTAAGAGTGGTGATAAACAGTGTTAAATGTATTTTCTATCTTTATGGAGCATAATCGTGACACTGTAGTGAATGATATATTTAAATTAACCGCAGAATATACTAGTGTATCGGAGACTAGTGTTGTACATGTTTGCAGGGATTTAAAAGAAACTGGTAATATCAAAATGCCCAACAAAAATAGGAAAAGGCCTAAACCTGTTTTAAGAGTAGTGCACAATTCTGTGAAGTGTACAGTTCATTACAAGGTTCAGAGGTTTTTTATTTTAGTACTGTAAGAACAGTTATCTTAATTTAAATGTTTGATTTCAATTAATTTATTTAATATTGATAATTATAATTGAATTAGTTTTTGACATACCATTGTATATGTTAACACAACCTGCAACGTTAAAAATCAAAACGATTGTTATGCATTAATTTATCGGCTTTAACAAACAGCTGACGGAGTTTGCCTGCACTCTTACAAGTGCTGCGCAGAGTAATACATTTGGCTATTAAATGTCAAAGTGTACTTCTAACGTTGGACAGATAATAACAATTTACTTTATTCGGATATAACAAGAAAAATGCAAGCATTCAAGCAATCATGTGTTAGTAACCAACTACCAACAAAATGTGCGTTAATGCATGAAAATATAAATTAATTAAAAAGTGATAATAATTTATAGCCAAAAACAAAATCTAGCAGATTTTGAAATTTTAACAATACAATAAATTATAGCTTTTGATTCAATTTAATACAAAAAATAAATACATATTATACTATGAAGCTATTGTCAATAATTGAAGAACTAACAGTTTTACCGATTACAAATTGAGACAGGAGAACAAAAACCTACTCTTACAGTTTTCTTTTTAACATTTTAGCTGCTATAACAAAATAAGTAATTAAAATATACATAAAGACAATAAATATTCTACAATGTGAGAATGGGAGTGAATAAAAGAAAAAATAAAGTTCACTTTATTATGATATTAAAATTAATAACTGAATGAATGAATAGAGGAATTGGTGGATACATGGATATATATTAACAAATGTATAACACACATTGTTCCGCAACAGAAGCAAGTGCTATGAGCCATCCTGCTTTACTGCAAAACTATGGTAAGCAAATTGATTAAGTCCACAAGGAACAAGATATTATATCATAAAATTTTTTGAATATCTATAACCATTTACTATATAGCTTGGCAAAAAAATCATAAACTTCCCAGGAAGATTTGATCCAATTGAGATAGCAGTTATAATCGCTGAATGCAATATGTCGAAAATAATTTTTCATTACTATACTGGTGGACAATCATTCAGCCTATGGATAATATAAAAAAAAAGTCATTTATATATTGAGTTGGATAAAATGTTTTTACATCTCACATCATAATGTTCCATGTTTTCATGAAACTGGTTTCAAAGTCTTTTGCCTTCTTCCTCAGTTAAACACCAACTGTTCAAATTTTGCCATCACAACCATCTTCCAAATTGCCGATTTATGAACCTGGAGATTAAATTTTGCTGCTGGGATCTTGAAAATTCATGGATGTATATCTGTTCTTCTGAATGTATATGTTTCCCAAACTGTTAATTCAAAAAGGCTGCCTTAAATGTTTCAAAAGCTTAGTTTCTCCTATTATATGTCCCTTAAGCAAACTATAAGCCGCAATTGTCAAATTTTCAATTTCACCATTTTTAATATTTGTAAAATGTTATTTTGTACAAGACTCTACTATTTGGGACATGAACCTTTTAATTAGTTAATAGTAGATAACCAGTCTAAGTTTGTTAATTGGTGCCAATGTAGTATTGGATTTGTTAATTATATATTTTTTTTAATTTCCTGTGTGTTCCACAGTGGTAAGTAATATTCCTTAAATAGTTTACTTTCTTTAAATCAAATTGTATGGTTCTGTACTAGTTAAGTCTTTTTTGTTGCCTGAATTTCTTAAACTTATTTATTATTATTATTTTTGTTTGAAAACTATTTAATATAGCTATGTTTGAAATGTGATTGTATTAATTCTTAATTTTTTTTTTCACTTGTGGATTTTTCTTCAATCTATATTAAAGTGTTGATAATGCATCTTTATGTGCAATATGATTAAAAACTGAAGATTTAACATAATTGTCTGTATCTTTCCTATGGATATTGAATTCATTTTTTTTTATGTTTATTACTAATTACATTCAGGTGCAAAATTTAATTATGATTCTTTTCTCCAATTCAATAGTAAATTTCACAGATATTTCTTGAAGGTCAAGTAATTTCAATGCATCATCAATATATTTGGAATTTATTACTAAGCAAATATCATCAACATATGCATACCAACATTTAAATACCTATGGGTAAGCTTGGTGATGTGACATTCGAGATAACCCATAAACAAAGTAGCAAAAATGGTAAAAGTGGATTGGCCATCGCCAAAACTTATGCCTCTTTATAAAATTTTCCATTTAAAGTGAAAAAAAAGAATTCTTGAAACTAAGATTTGTAAGACTTATGTAATTCTTCTATTGTTTCTGTTTTTAATTATAGGGAAATAAGTATTTTTTCAAAACATTGAATTTTTTTAGTCAGGATATTAGAAAGTTTGTTTACTTGAGTGGAGAACATCACATTTCTAACGAATTAAATTGAGAAAGTACACAAATGTAGATTGATAGATACTAAGGAAGCTATTTTCATTTAGTTAAACAACTCCCTGTCAAATAAAAATAATTACAACATTCTCGAGATCCTAAGTAAGCACATCCAAAATTTAGTTACATAGAATACTCAAGTTCAAGAAGCAAATTTTCATAATTCTTCTGGTTTCACATATTTAAGATAATACACAAGGAATGAAGGTACATCTGTGCTTACTTATAAACCTTCATATTGTTTTAATAAGAATGGAGCTACATACAAGACCTCTACTTTCTGAGAAAAAATAAGAACATTGGAGGAGGAGTTCCAATGAATGAAGAGAGGTGGAAATTACTACAGCATCTAAATCACTCAGAAAACAAACTGCATGTATGGTTTATTTAGGAGCACCATATCTATAATCTGATTAAAAGTATTGGTAGTAGTGACGTGAAATCTCACTTAATGATCAGATTTCTATTAAGTCTCACTAAACAAGAAGTAATGGACATCAATTACAACATTTGTCTATACTCATGTGTAAATTAGGAGATTTTTCATGTGACTATTCACATCATTATAAAACTGATTTCTGAATAAGTACGCTGACAGCTAACAAATCTTAAAGAACCATTGTATGGTTAGAGTTTTCCAACATACTTGTAAATCAGAATATACCAATAAAACCATTACCTCATGTTCTGGATCCTCACAAGAAAGTGTGCTAACTGCAGGGTATGTCTCACCAGTTCTGTGAACTTGAACATCATCTTCATTTTTTATTTTTAACTCCATGTTCTGTAAAATAAAAATTCACACAGAACTGTCAAAATATCATCCTATACATCTACTGACGACAGATAGGTAAATACATGTTTGAACAGTAACTTACTTCTGCTCCAATTTCAAATTCTGATACATGACCTTCTTTCTTAACATCAACCTCACATTCCATTATAATCAGGGACCTGGAAATATTAATTACAACATTAATAATAATAAATTCATTCATGCTTGAGTACATAAGATTTTCATTAACAAGAGAAAAAATTAATTTATAGAATAGGCTCATCATTTAAATGTTATATATATGAAAACTACACTCCTAAATTTCATTAATTATCACAGAGCAATCATTTAAATATATATCTATAATATAATTTCACAAACTCATGTACTTAATTTTAAATTTAATTCATATTTCAATGTGACAATTTTCTAAGATAAACCTACAGGGATCTAATTAAATTGTATTAAAAAAGTATTACTAAATGCAGAGTTTTAAATAAATATCCAGAAACATGAGACACACAATAATCAAATCTATTAAAATCTATTCAAGATTCTCTCACACTCACAAAAGGTTTTTAAGCGGCAGAGCCACGTCATTACAAAATATAACTTTTAAATGTGGTCACCCCACACCTGAATCTGATTTGGCATGGACACCATCCTACATTCATATCAAAGTAGAAGGTAAACATAATTTACACTCATCTCCCTTTAATGTGAGTTCTGGTTTAGAGATTTTATTACAATTGTTCGATTCATTATATTGATTAAGCCTCCACATACTCACTTAGTAGTTTCAAGTGACTACTTTCATGGGCTAAATAAGAGAAGAGATATTGTGAACTATTGTGTGTATATTATACAGAGAAATCCACACCATTGAAGTGTCCAGGTTACAAATAGGCTATTTTGTACCAGGATAGTGATTCATATAGTGTTATGAAAATTTTAAGAGTCATTGAAAACTATAAAAATCAGGTACTTTAGGATTTTGTGTCTGATGAATACAGTTCTACAACAGAAAATAACTAGTAAAGCATTTCAATAGATAAGATGGCGCAAGAAGGTTTCGAATGAATTATTAGGGTGAATATATTACTAAAGGTAGTCAACATGGATGATCAGGTGGTGGACTCATGAAATAAATTGGAGGAAAATAAGTTGTTCTTTTAAACATGTACTTTAAGTTCAACACTGATACTTACTCAATTTCTCTTTGGAAAACCTTGAATCGGGAGAACGATGTTTAATGTTCTGATGTAACCAGTGAATTATATAGTAACTGATGTAACAATTGCCACAAAATATTACATTTTAATTTTTTTTTAGGATTCATATAGTTGGATATTACTTTTATCTTCAAAATATTTATACACAGGTTTCAATTTCTTTAACAGAAAATATGAAGTTTTGATCATTAATGATCGTACTTAAAATATATGGTTTTATATCAGTAACTAACATTACTGTAGAATGACCAAGTTTTACACACCGAGAGTAAAATAATAATATCTGTAAAGTTTCCAATTTTATTTCAAGAAACAATTGTGAATGTAGTATGAAGGAGGAGTAACATAATAATTGATTTGATGTTTCATGCTCTAAGAAACTTTAGTCACTAATCATTATTAACTTATGTAACTACTAACACTTTTTCATGTTGTTAGAGTCTCAAATATAGTAAACAATAATTCTTTGTTGTGTATGAGGTTGTAAATATTTTTAATAGTCATATACGGCATTAGAAGGAAAGGAAGGAACTTTAATTTTCATGTTTTATGTCAAATTTTACCTCTTTATTTAAAAAAAAAATTAGAGTATTCAAAATGGAAGAACCTACAATATAACATTCTCCATATATTCATCATATTACTATAACTCATACAGACTACAGCTTAATGAAGCTCATTGAACCAGAATTATGGAAATAATAAAATAAAAAAAATAAATAAACAAATCCCCTAAAGGAAGACACCTGCTAATCAAACAGAATATTATTTGAAAGTTTCATTTCTATTGCCCTTATGACGACAGATATGACTTTAGAAGATCACTTTTCAACAAAATGTATGGGACCTGTGGTTACAGATTTTCTTTTTGATGATTGTCGTTTTGTTAATAAAAATGATATATAATGTAGTACAGATACATTACTTTAAAGTTTAGGGAGGAAACAGGATGTAACTCACAGCTAGCTTCGTTCCCAGTGAGCGCTCTGGCACTTATTCAATCTCACACTAAGTTAAAATGAGGTACATTTTGTATTATGGATGACTGATTAAAATATATGTATATATATATATATATATATATATATATATGGCCATTCAAATTGCACACAGAATGATTAATTATACAGTTTTTGATGAATAATATTTGTATGATGACAAAACTATTATAAATTCCGGATAAGTAGATGAGAACCTTCCTTAAAACAGTACTGCCTGTCATCTAAACTAATTAACACATATATATATTTTTTTGCAAGTATTAAAACAGTACAATTTAGAATTCTTAAAATAACAGACATCAAGAAGATATAAACTGTAATGCTAAAAGTCACCGTTAATAAAATGACAACTAATAGGTTTGCAATGACTTAAAATTTTCATACGAGGTGAATCAAATATAAACCGGAATTATTGTTTACAATTTTATTGAATTAACAAAAAAATACAAAACCACCACCTCATTTTTCCACATAGTCTCCTGCATTTCCAACACTTTTGCCATCGAGTTGGCAACTTTTTGATGCCGTCCTTGAAGAATGGGGGATGACGTGTAGTCAGCCAGTTGTGCACGAACTCCTCTACCGCTGCATTGTCACGAAACCGCCTTCCTCCCAGGTCTTCTTTCAGTGTCCCAAACAAATGGTAGTCACAGGGTTACAAATCTGGACTGTAATGAGGATGTTCCAAAGGTGTCCAATACATTTTCGTCAATTTTTTTTTGTTCCTGGCTGAGGAGCCGAGGAACCCACCTGGCAGACAATTTTCGGAATTTGAGTTCATCACTGATGATAGCTTGAACACTTCCGAAGGCTATTCCAACGTGTGAAGCAATTTCAGAAATTGTTACGCGCCGATCCTCCTCAATAAGGTCCCGTACAGCACGAATGTTGTCTGCAGTGATGCTTGTTCCTTGCCGTCTTTGGAGGGGCTCATTTTCCACTGAATCCCGGCCCGCTAAAATTTTTTTGCGCCTATCATACACCTGCGTCTTCGAAAGGGTTGCATCCCCGAACTGCGCATGGAGCCTTCTCAAAATGTCAGAAGGTTTAGTGTCTTCGTTCGCCAAAAACTTAATAATAATGGGTTGCGCAACAGACGTGTGTACCTCTTGCTCTCTCATGGAGTACTGAAGCAAGCGGCCGCTCTTCGGAGTGCGAACATCAAGATCCCTACTTCAGACACCCCCACCAACTTCCCCTCCAAACCGCAACCTTTGCAGTTCGCTACCAGATCCTCCAGATACAAATTCCGGTTTATATTTGATCCACCCTCGTAACACTATATGAATCACTTTCCTGGTACAAAGTATTTGTAATCTAGACACTTCAATGGTATGGATTTCTCTGTATAACATACACACAATCATGGGCGTAGTGAGGTGGGTGCAGGGGGGTGCGCTTGCATCCCACTTGATTTTCGACCAATTAACACTAGATAGAATAACATTTTTTTTCTATCTGAAATTAGGTGTAAAATGTTAAAAGTAGATGTAAAAAATATAAAAAAATAGCATTGAGCCCGCCATGCCCAATTGATGTGATATATCAAATACGTGCCCCAGTGGACATAAGCCAGAAACGTCTAGACGTCTATTATGAACTGCTAACGTAGCATTCACTTCTCGAATTTCAGCTGAGTACCTGAGTTTGTTTTTCGACGCCTAGACGCTTGTAGAACATTCACCTCACCTTGACTCTTCATTAGCCTCACACACTTCTGTAATGAATGCCTTTTTTTACAGCCTTATATTGGCCAACGCCTACTTACTGTGATTGGAGAAATATTCGCCATGCCTATGTATCGTATTTTCTAGTACGTTGGATAGGCTCAAATAATTATCTAATTGACATATTATTTACTCGGAGGTTCTAGACTCGTGCTTTAACGTTGAACTGCGCATATTCGTGCTTGTATGCTTAAAAATGGATATAAGAAAATTGTTTGGTAAGTGCCTTCAAAAGTTGTATCATTGCAATATTATTTTTTTCCCGGATAGTTTAGAATTCATCACATCCGAAGAAAATATACCCACCATTTACTCATGTAATGATATTGGCAACTGGTTCGGGAGAACAGAGCTAATGAGTAAAGAAGATAAAGTGAAAATTCTGACAAACCGCTAGAGTCCATCCGAAAGCTATAGGTTTGCAATTTCAAAGAAAAAAATGAAGCTTTAAACACACATGTGAATTCTTTCTCTATACTTACACATACAATAAGTCCCTGCTTTAAACACAATGCCACATGCAAACTATGAAATCAAAGTACGAAATCAAGGTCCTGTTTACAGTGCTGAAGATTATTTAGTGGCATTCAATACAATAAATAATTTTCCGTTTTCAACTTGAGAAAAATAATGTATACACTCCCAGAATGTTTGTTTTAATACATCCTGCAACCACCTAATAACCAATTTATTCTTATTTATGGAATCATGAGGATGTGTCATATCTCTTCAACTTTCATTAATGATAGTACGAAAATGTGAATATAATAAAAATAACATTTGATAATGAAATTCCAACCAAGTTTATGCCACGTAAACTGAGAAAATCCAGGAAAAGAAAACTGTCAGATGGGTCAAACACCAGGTTACAGTCTAAGAACTACTAAAATAAAAATAAATATCCTAAACTCGTGTCCAACTCAAGGTCGGGTCGAGGGATTAGATGAGATGAGATGAGCCCCATATATAGAGGTCAGTGAATAACAAGGGTGCCAGCCGACCACGCCTGACGCACCATCACAGGGGCAGATGAATAAAATGAAACGAAATGGATAAGTATGGAGAAACGGTGGAATGAAATTGTAGCAGGGGAAGACGGGAGGAACCCCGAGAAAAACCTGCCCAAGGTCCGTTTCGTCCATCACGAAACCCACGTCGAGTGACCGAGACTTGATCTCGGGATTCCAGCGATGAGAGGCGAGTGTCTAACCCCTTGCGCCACGAACACTATTCTCGATAGAAAAACTCAAACTCTTCTACCTGAGTTAAATCATTCAGACCGTTAAATGAGTTAAGTACCAAGTACATTGGAAGGGAAGACCTTAATCTCGGAATGCCAGTATAATTTAATTTAATGGTACTAGTTTCAGGCCAAGGTCATTAGCATAAAAATATAATTGTGAGTGTATATGGGCCAATAAATTATGTTCAGAGGTAACTTTCTCAGGCCAGGTAATTTTACTTACTTTCAAAATACAGGGTGCAAGTGAATTATACAGCACACATTTAACAACGTATAGAGGGGTATTATATAAGCATTTTGAGTTAATGAACTAATGGTCTACGATTAAAAATATCCCAGTTATAATTAAATTTGTAAAATGGTTGGCACGCCACTGATTATTTGAAATTAAAATGGAAATAATATGATGTAGAGGCCGTAACTTGCAAGGAGCATGCGCCTTTAGCTCAGTGGTTATAGCAGTCGTACTACCGACGCAAATGTATGATTGATGCATTACGTTCGAAACTACTTGTAGTATGTGTACACTTTTTTTCCTTTCTTCCTTTATTATGTACGTACTGTAAAATAGTTACGTGCGTAGATTTACTTCTGGTTTAATTGTTTATTCATTATTTTATAGAATATGGTATCGGAATGTCAGCGCAATACATGAGTTACAAAACTATCTACGTACGTACTGTACAGACAATTATTTGAAAGGTTGTAATAATAACACATACGGTAGAGTGCATAATAGGTTTCGCAAATAAAATGTGTAATTGTACTGTACAGTACTTATGTACTTAGATAAGCGATAGTGCAGTGATTAATAACATGAAGAGGTATAGTGTATGTACACATGACATACATAATCATCATCATAGTACATTCACGAATTCAGGCCATTTGTTGACCTGTTTCGGCCTCAAGAGAAACACCATCCATAAGTCTTTTGAGTGGACGTCCTGGTCTTCTTCTTTCTGCAGGTTATTATCTTAACATTTGTTTGGGTATCCTGTGATCTTCCATTCCATGAACATGTTGCATCCATCTTGACTTATAACCAGAAATTTTGTTTTTAAAGGTTCCATGTGTAATTATTCTAAGATGTCATTTTTTTGTGATCTAGTAGTGTGTATCCTGCAAATCCTCAGAAGGTATCTCATTTCAGCAGATCTAAGTATCTGTATATCCTTCTGTTTGAATGCCCAAACTTCGCTATCATACAAAAGAGTTGGAAGAGCCAGTGTTTTATACACTTTTAGTCTTTAATGTTTTTGGACTAACTGTGGCTTGAAGATAGCATTTATTTATTAACCCTAAAATTCTTAAAATGTAGATATTTTTGCATTTACATCCTTTTCTTAATGTTATTGGAAAATAAAAAAAAACAATACATTTGAGTAAACCAGAAAAAAGTAAAGCACCTGCAAATTCATTAGAGAAATTGTTCAAATAGGTCACTCCATTTTCACAACACAAACGACATCGGCGACTAAAGGATTCTCGTGCCCCGTTCAAGACACATATGTCTCGCGGATCGCATCACATGCTGCGATTATGCGTGCAACTAACAGTTCATCTGTATCAACAGAGGTCGCATGCACCAACGTTTTCAGGTGTTCCAACAAAAATAATAAAGTGGACAGAGATCCGGAGAGCGAGCTGGCCACACTTCAGTTGAACTATGTCTTCCTATATCCAGGGGCCAGGACACACTTCATCCAAATGATTTCGCACATTCCGGCAGAAATGGGGAGGAGCCTGGATGTGAAGAGGAACTTCTTATAGCAATATAGGTAGGACGTGCTCTAAAAAAGTCTTATAAATGACACCATTTAATCTCTGGTGAAGAAGATAGGGGTCAATGATGTAGTCAGAAATTACGCCTAGCCATACGTTCACCGAAAATCTCTGCTGGTGATCCCTGTCGTAGTTGGCATGAGGATTTTCATAATTCCACACATGACTGATCTTTCAGGACAGAACCACCCCATCCGTACTAAATATTGCTTCATCAATGAGTAATACCGAGGAGAAGAAGTGCGGTGGCTGCAACAAAGCCCAATTACAAAATTGTACCCGTTGAGCGAAGTCCACTGGCTGTAAGGATTGTACTTTTTGAAGATGGAAGGGATAGGGCTGGTCTTCCTCCAGGACTTCCCATACACTTTGATAGTTCGTGCCCATTACAGGCGGAACAGCACGAGTACTATTAGAAGGATCATCTTCCACCCTATGAAGAACATTTTCTTCAAACTCTGCAGTGCGGCGCATACGTCTTTCACCGGTATCTACTCTGTTTACCTTCAACGTCCAATGCTCCTTCAAACGCCTATCAACAGATTCTAAGGTTGTTCGGTGAGGATGGCGTCTATTCGGATACCGCTCAGCACACATAGCAGCAGCGCTTGTCCATTACTTTGTGCTGCATCATAAATCAGATGCACTTCGGCAAGTTCAGCATAGTTTTAAAGATGTTTCACGATGCTTTCGTGTGATGCGACTGATACTGAAATAACTTCTAATCAGATGTTAATGTAATAACCAATTTGGGAATAGGTATTTTGCGCACGTCTGTACTGAACAAATCTCAGTGTCAATATATCACAGTATATACGCAGGGAAAGAAAAAAAGAGGCCTGCCGTGATTTGAACCATCATTGTTCGAACACAAATCCATGAATTTAACCATTAAGCCACACGTTAACTACAGTTGTTTTGCGTAATTCACTTTGAGCTAAGGCTCTCATTGTATCGATGCTACTTTAACTAGTGCAGTGGCGTGCAATCATTTACTATGATCGAAATTTTAAGGAATTTGATAACCCAATATTTCATAAACATTGTTGATGAATTATTAGCAATCAGGATCTCGGAATTATTACCAAGATCTGAGTTATTCTAGTAAATTTTTTCTCCTATTTATTTATCTGTATCAATTGTCGATTACTTTGATTCCCTATAACTAGCCCATTTTCCCGCGTAGACCATTGATTCTCTACTTCAAATTACTTGTATAACACCCCTCTGTAAGCAGTTAAATTTGTGCGGTATAATTCATTTACACCCTATATAACGTTGGACCTATGATTTTTGTTACCTTCCAAAGGAAACCATGCTCAATAAGTTTATAGTCTCAAAAATCAATTGAACCTAGCTGGGTTTGAACACGCAAACCTTAACACGAGAGGTAACCATTGTACACACTGAACAACCAAGTTTGATTATTTATAAACTTTATTTGGTGACTACAGTTTATCATGTGTACCATTATATCCAACTGGAACTTAAAAATAATTGAACGGTAATTAAAAATGAGAAAGAAAATTAGATATCTCCACTATATTCCATATGGAATCCACTCCGTTTTCGTGTTATGTACACAAAGTCAAATAATATGAAACAATAATGTAAACCATTGGAATACCAAAGGAACTGATAAGATTCCTTAGTGACTCAAGTTCTTTCTATATAATCAACTTCTAAATATATCTTAATCTTAAATTGCTCTCGGTAGAAAGGTACTGTTTTCTATTATTAATAAGTTAGAATGACACATGATTAGTAATTTTTAAGATAGCCAACTGTTTCCACCATTTTCAGTTTTACCTGCCATTTACATAAAATATTCTATGAGGTTTATCAAACAAATGTGTGGCAAAACAGCATCACATTCTGATTTGCTAAACAAAACAATATTCTAATTTCAAACAATGACAAAAAAAATGAGTCATCTCTTGATTCTATCAACCGATCGAGGAACTTCGTGAGCACTCGCAGAAGCCTTATTCACATTAACACGTTTTCAGTAATTGTACTGTGGTGTTTGCTAGTTAACGTAGTGCACGCTCAAGTAACATAAAAGAGAGAGTTTGCCTTTGTGTGTTTCCGTGGTCGAGCGGCTTAACACACAACATCTGTGTTCGTAACCTCACGGGTTTGATTCCCGTCCTACTTTTTTTTTTTACTGAATGTTAGGATAGCATTTCGCCTGTAATATAGTTTCATGTTTAATTTTATATTTGCGTTTTATGGCTTTAATGCACACACAAAACACATAAATGAAAACATTCTAATAATTAAATGAAGAAAGAAAATATCTTCTAAAACGAAACTTTAACAAAAACAAAATCAATATCGGGTGTATGAATCCTCAGCATTGCCGCCCTCAATCTGCGGGATATTGATGCAATCAAATTTCTACAGGCACGTGGACGATCGGCTAGAGCATCCCAGGCGTCTTGAATTTGTGCCCATAAGCCATCTTTCGTTTTTCGTGCACCTGCAGGCCAATTAGAGTTCATCTCTATTTTCATCTTAGCCCATACATTTTCGATTGGATTCAACCTAGTGAACAGCGAAATTTGATTTGCCTTCTCCTTTAACAATGAAATCTTCGCTAAACATATTTCAGAAAGCGGCCACAGTTTCAACAATATCGATAATACAATGTAAATTGTACACAGAGAAAACAACAGACACAAAATTAACATTTTACAAGAAATCGAAATTATCAAGAAGGCCAAGAATACAAACATTCTCAACGAAAATGTGCCTAATAAGCAAAACCCTCTATTAGACATACAGTTAATTCAATACTACTACAACTCCAGAAGATGAAGCATGCATCGAAAGGCCTAGAGTGAAATCAACGAAAATTTTAGATAGTTGAGGAAGACGGTAGTATACAAGGTAAAATAAATAATTGTTTAAACAAACTAAAACAACACGCATTATTAGAAAACCGAACTAAAAAAAGAAAAATAATTTTATTTTCCAAAATGTTTGGTATAAAATTAAAGTGGTCAACAACAAAATAATCCCCAACACATCTAGAATAAAACTAGAGTTATCTACAAAAAAAATAATTGTAATATTAAAAGCGTGGGGTGCTCTATATCAAATAATACTTATATTTGATAATAAACAGATATTGGTAAAAGTAAAGTCTCTAAGAAGAAAACGTAAAAACCATAAAAAGCACCCAACGCTTTTTATGGTAAAATTATTTTTGTTGTAGATAACTCTAGTTTTATTCTAGATGTGTTAGAGATGATTTTTTGTTGACCACTTTTATTTTTTCCCCAAGCGTGTTGGAAATTAAAATTATTATTTTTATTTTTTTGTTCGGTTTTCTAATAAAGCGTGTTGTTTTAGTTTTTTAAACTATTTTTTATTTTTTAGTTTGGTTATGTAATAAAGCGTGTTGTTTCAGTTTTTAAACTATTATTTATTTTTTTAATGTTTAGTTTAATTGATTGTCATAAACCGGAATCCCATCAAAATGTAATTGCTTAATACTTTTCTAAAAAAAAAACTTCCGGCTCGGATTTGAACCAGCGACCTATTGATTGCTGAAATTATATACCACTACAGTCCACCGCTCTACTAACTGAGCTCTTACAACGATTGACTAAAAAGTCGATAAGTCCGCAACCTATTACACAGGTTTTTTATTTTTTTTGATTTTCCGATGATTCTGGCCAGGATTTTAGAAAAAAAACTATGAAATTATTGTATTGTCATGGGTCCTTTACAAGTATACAAAGTTTCAAGTCGATCCAATGTTTTTAAGTGGATGAAAATCGTGTTCAAAGATTCCGTTACATAGATACAGGTTCGTTACATAGACAGATACAGGTCAAGCTAATATAAAGCGTGTAAAAATATATAATTTAACATTGTTATAACATCAACGGTATAAAAATATTATGAACTTAAAAAGTATAGATTAATTCAAATGTCGAAATAAAATGTATTTAATTCATAAAACGTTTTAATACAAATATCACGAAAAAAACTGCGTAATCGAAGACGCGAACCTGCGATCTTCATTAACAGAAACAGTGACCGCGTGCTTTACCGCTGAGCTATCGGGACACGGACTTCAGTTCATGCCACATAACACAGTAGTTCAGGGACTGCACAATTGTGACTAGTTTCCTAGTTTGAACCCAGCGCTGTGCCGAGTATGACTTAGAAGAAATGTGCGTTCAAGAGATGACTCATTTTTTTTGTCGAAGGGCGTACCGCATTCCATGTTGGGTAAACAGCACAAATTGTTCCATATTTTAACTAACTCAGTGGCACTATCAAATCTGTAAATTCATGCCTGCACTGATAAAATCTGTACATGGTTCTCCATCCAGATCTAATGCTTTCCAATCAACCCTTGTATAATCTAACTAACTCATTGGCTCTATTGGACCCATAGGTTCATGACAGCGTGGAAATAAGGTCTCCATACATCCTTATACTGAGTTTATGTTTTCGAATCATCGCCTCTATAATCTACTTCCATCAATTCATGGTTAATGTAATTATCTCACCTCATTTTGGGTCTACTAGTTGGGCGTTTTTCCTCTGGTTTTCTTACAAGAAGATCCCACGCCCTCTTTTACTTCCCAATCGTGCCATATATCCTGCCCACGAGAATTAACTCTTATTATACAGTAAGAATTGTTAAATCCGGAACGTGAATAATGCGGAAATCTGTACAATGTGATCAAATTTATTGGTCCCAGCGAAATAATAGTAATATTACGCGTATTTATTTGGTACAAAACGTAATCTGTCCAACACGGAAACGGAATGATATTTCTACACAGTTCATGGAAAAAAAAAAAAAAATGGGTATAAGGCAGAAAGACAGAGAGAAATAAATTACTTTCCAGTTAGTTCATTGAATTCCCGTTAGGCGAAATAACAATAAGGGATGGTTTCTGCCGCTAGCTGAAGTAGATTTTCTACATATATCTAACATTTCCTTTCGGTCTCACTGCACACCCATTATGCGAAATATAGTTTCGTTAAACAAATATTTGGCGTGTAACATCTGTCTTACAAATAAGCAGTGCACTGTAAAATCTTAAATTGGTTTAAGATGTGACACCGATTGTGTAGTGACACCACAGGTAGCGTTCGGGATAATCCATATCAAATCGGAGAGCAAACAATCTTGCAATTTTTTTTTTAATTTTATGTATCCGGGTTCGATCCCCGGTCGGGACAGTTTTTCTGGGTGAGGTTTTTATCGGGGTTTTCCTCACCTGTAAGACAAATGTCAGGAAAACTCTAAGGCCCAAACGGTCCCCGAAATCATATGGTCATCGCAATCATCATCATTCATATCATCTTAGGTTAAGTTTAGGATTAGGGACTCTCCTGGCGCACCATTATCATCATCATCACCCATCATATCATCGGAGCAACGTAACCCCGCCTTCCAGGCGCCCCAACCTCAGAAGTGCGTTACAAGTACGCCATGCCAGGAGAGAAACCAGGAATGTCGAAAGACAAACCTGGGGCATTTGAAAAAAAAAATAATTTTATGTATCTCTAAATATAGTGAATAAATTTATAAACGTATTAATATCATCGAAATATAATTTTTATAATTGATAGGTTTATAGTTATGACGATCTAAAATTATCGTAAATATGATAAACTAAAAGGTTTACTAATTAATATATCTGAAACAGTAAACGGAAAAATTTGTTTCAAAGTATTTATATAGATGATATTATGTAGTTCAAGCATGTTATTTTTATAAATAGGATATTTTTATTTTCGGTGTCAATTTTCTATTTTATGGCGGTTTACTTCAGTACATATCAAAAAATGAAAATTAAAAGACTACAGGATTTTACTCAAGCAATAAGGATTACTTTCCAGCAATTACCTTTTTGGAGGGATGAATAGTTCAGACAATATACATATGTTTTTTTATTCTTTTTAAGTTAAAACCTGGCGGATTAAAGAACAGCTGTTTCACTTCACAACCAAGGTCGTGCGCTTAGTTCTTATTGAAACAGCTGACCCGCTTCATCAGCGATTTTTTCAACTCTCATTAAATCTAGATTATTTAAATCATTAGAAAAGTTCTATTGTTCTGCTTATATTAACACATTACTGTTTTTCCGCTACTTATATATAAACAATTCATTTTTGATAGCTTTTAAATATGTGGATTATCCGCACGTTGTAAATTCTATCCTCCAAAAAATGACTGAAAACATTTATTAATGCATAGTTTCACTCTCTATATTACGTAATAAAATTTCTTTCATAATATATATATATATATATATATATATATATATATATATATATTAATGTGTGATGTCTGTAATTAAGTGGACAGTTGGTACAAAATATAAGTTTCTTTTTGTATAACTAATCCACATTGTGTTCTACACACAAAACAAAAATAACTGTAAATATATGCAATGAAAAATATTAACAGACTTTCTTCAAAAGTGCATGTGTGATGTTATATGTTCTGCTTAATGGAACTGTATCGTTAATTTATAAAAATTGGCGATATTTTAATTCTTACGCAGTAGATGTCTATTTATGGAATTTAAATGCTGAAGCGAGAAGTAAAGAGTTCTGTTACGTTTACTGTGAATTATTAAACAAATGATTTATTTTGTCACAAATTTTTCATTACAATTTAAATCTCATCAGATGATAGACAATATTAACATAAATGGGTTTGTATGCTATTTATTTTGTCACAAATGTTTCATTACAATTTAAATCTCATCAGATGATAGACAATATTAAAATAAATGGGTTTGTATGCAGATACAAAAAGGAAGGCTGAGTTAAGGAAATAGTGGAGAATGTTGAGTTTGCAGTGAAAGACCTGCTCTTGGGCAGAACACTATGCTTGATTGAATTTAAATCTAATATTATAATAAAAAATCTTACATTATTAATTGAATAAACTGGTATAGAATTTTATTAAGTTATAATTACTAATTTCAATCTTAAAATAACGTTTTATTCAGTGTACTCTGTTACACACTGAAACCTATGACGAAAAAGTGTTATAAGATATCCTTCCAAATAAAACCGAATGTTTTAATACTCGTGCCACTTCCTACCAAACGATAACAATGCAGAATCAGCTAGTCTCTGCTTCTCCATAAACAATTCTCAAGTTCAGATTTTTTACTAGACAGTTAATTTATATCAGTGCGTGTTTAGTGCACCTCGTCATTTTAAGTGTCACATATAACAATAGTTTAACCTATATCGTGCATTTTAATATCATCTTTGATATGTCATTAGTAGGGGATGCAAGATCAGTAAGTGATGTCAAGCCAATAAAATATATTTATACCTCTTAAATATTACTTGTAATACCATGAAAAATATTACTTGTAATACCATGAAAATTGTTATAAATTATTATCGACAGTTTAACATTCCTTGCAATATTCAACATCAGACGTTAGTGTAGTGTACAAGTACAGAATATTACAACACATTACAAACTACTCTCTTGAAAATAATTTTTAATACGCATATAAGATTGAATTGTACGTGCTTAGTAACTTGAATTAAACTATACATTAGCCAAAAACAGCACAATATTAACCACCTATTGGAGATATCAATAAAGATTGTTACATTTAACGACGCTCACTATCATGTGAAGTCAGGCCATTTTGTAGCAATTTATTTCAAGCGCGAGGTTCTTCTTTGTAAATATAAAAACACGAGACTCACGGGTTTCCTTCCCTCTGAGGGAAAGCTACATACAGAATTGTTATGCCTTTAAAATTCCATCGATTCCTAGCGAGTTTGAACCCGCGAACCTCGGAATCGGAGGCATGCAGTGTAACCATTAGTCCACGATGATGATGATGTAATAAGAGTAATAATGATAATAAAAATAATGTAATGATGATAACAATAAAAAATGTTTGGAAGTGCACAAAGGACTATTATCAAGTAGCTCCGTCATTGTTTGTACGAGCGAGCGAACTTCACTCACATGGAAGGTATTGCGGGCAATCTACACATAGATTTTAGGGAAAATAATTATTTTTGGTAGGTTCCTTTCATCCCTCCACTTCAGTACTAATTAAAATCAATTAACAGGTCATCAGATAATAATCTGGTATTTTTTGATTTTATAAAAATTGTTGGTGGGAAAGGTCAATTGCATATTAATTGCATTTACGCCCTTCAGAAAAACGTAAATATTAGCATGCTAATTTTCAAGCAATAGAGCATAAAATCATCTATAACGTGACTATCTTCTCAAGTTGAGGGAGTAGCTATACTTCGAGAAATTTATTTTATAAAGTAGACTTTTTAAAACAATACGATAATTTGACAGCTCTATTACTCTTTAATTACATCAAACGAAGACATGAAAATCGGTTCAGATATTCAGTATATCATAAAGTTTTACTGTAAAAAAATTGTAAACTTTTGAAGAGTTCAATTTTCACAATTTTTTTTTTTGCCGATTTCGTATGGAATGTCCCGTTCTGAATTTACGGAATAAAGATGGCTAAATCATATGTATCATTGTCATCAAACGAAAAAGTGAAAGTGATTGAAGGTAAAGAAAAACTCTCCGTACGCGAAATAATGACTACATTTAAATGTGGAAAAACCTAAGTTTATGAGATTTTAAAACACAGAAAAAAATGAATGGATTCAAGGAAATGATCAAACGAAGAGGAAAGCAAAATATAATAATAATAATAATAATAATAATAATAATAATAATAATAATAATTAATAATAATAATAATAATAATAATAATAATAATCTTCGTGGTAGGCCGTCGGCCTATTCCGCTCTCAGAATTCAGCTTTCCATCGTCTTTTAGGACGTCCCACATCTATAAATAAATGAATGAAGAAATCAGGGAAGTAGTGTGGGAGTGTTTTACAAATGCACGATCAAGAAATCTCCAAATTTCCGGACCGATGATCCAAAGACAAACTCTAACTGTTGCTACATCAATAGAGAATAACGATTTCAAGGCATCTTCAGGTTGGCTGTATGGTTTTAAAAGACGACAAAATGTAGTATGGAATGAAATATGCAGGAAATTAAAGGATGTGGACGAAAGTATAGTTAGTGAGTGGAAACCGAAACTGAATATTTTAATTTCAGGATACGCACCTAAGAGACATTTTAACGCTGGACGAAACGGAGTTTTTTTTTTTCACGTTACCGTCGAAATCGCTCGTACATACTATTCTCCACTTTTCAACGGCAGCAGAACTACAATTAATCGAAGGTACGTAAAAATACATCGACTCTATATTCTAAGATTGGTTAATATTTTTTATAATGCGGAAATTTTGTGTAATGTGGAAAAAAAATTGGTCCCATGCGATTCCTCTTTGAACAAGTTTTACTGTACTTTCATCCAAAGTTGATATATACACACACTCTCGTTTAATGGCGGACAGCTGTTAACAGCCTTCAACAGCGCTCCTGGCTTTTTCGATTTTTCGCAGGTGTAAACATCAGTTGGGTCAGTGAAACATATCTATAAGTTTATTTTAAGTGTTAATTAATAGTTTGGTGAAATTTATTTCGTGTTTTCAATAGTAGGCTATATGATAATGGGTGGAAGAAGTAATAAATTTACCTGCTCAATTGAAGACACTGTAAAACGCGTCTTGTCCGACTCGCTCCAAGACAAGGAGTTGCTGCAGGTGTTGGCAACAATGATTAAGAACGAAGTTGTGGCGGAACTTCAAAAAAATATAGAAAACAACACTATAGTGATTGAAAATCTTAAAAAAAAACAATCGATGATAAAGATAGTGTGATAAGAAATTTACAGACAAAAGTGGATGACTTAGAGCAGTATCAGAGACGACAATGTTTACGTATTTTCGGGGTTGAAGAAGTGGCCGGGGAGAAAACTAGCATTAAGTCAATTGAAATAGCCCAGAAAATCGGTGTGGATCTCTCTATTACCGACATTGACAGGGAGCCATCGTGTTGGTGTGTACGAAGGGAAGATAGGCCGCGCCCTATTATTATAAAATTTACCAGTTACCGTAAAAGAAGAGAGATGTTCGTAAATAAGAAACAACTCAAGGGATCGGGTATAACAATCCGAGAAGATTTAACAAGAATGCGCCACCAACTATTGAAAGACACTATTGATAAGTTTGGTGTACGCAATGTCTGGACATTGGACGGTGTTATATTCGCTAAAGTTGGCGAATCAAAAAAGCGTATCACCAGTGCTAGTGATCTATGTTAATTTAAGTCTTTAGCGTATTATAGGGTATGTTTTTTTTATATCATATAATTTAAAAACTATTTAATTATTCTATCTCTTATTTTCTATATATATCAACTATTTAATTATTCTATCTCTTATTTTCTATATATATCAACTTTTTTTTCAATAATTCTTAAATTAATAATTAAGCAAGCTATAGCAATTTCTCTAGGCTAATTAGGTTAACATTTACTTTATTTGCTTAGAATAGTCCAATTGATTTTATTATTACTAATATTTATTTTTCTCTGCTCCTAATAGTGTGTTAATTCAGTTAAAATTTTCATTATTTGTAAAAGTTGGTACAATTGATCTTCCAAGCTTTAGTCAAATATTTGCAGTCCCTGACCTGCTTTCAACACGACCATCCCCCAGGCAAGTTCCTACCCTTTCTTCAAATGACAATGTCAATGAACCCTCACATTCTTCTCACCCCACCACTGCCTACCTGCTAAAAGAACGTTTTTCTCCTCGTTCTACTACTCTTAAAATCGCCCATATTAATGCTCAAAGCATTCTGTCTCACATTCATGAAATTCGACATTTATTTTCCGAGATCTCTCTGCATGCGATCTTAATATCTGAGTCCTGGCTTAAACCTTCCCTTCACTCCTCACTTGTTGATATTGACGGGTACACCCTCTGTCGCAATGATAGACTAGGAAAAAGAGGTGGGGGAGTTGCGATGTATATCAAATCGAACTTAGAGCCCAAAGTCATTCTTCACTCCTCCCCTGATTACAATGCACGACCAGAATTCCTCTTCATTGAAATTTCAGCTAGTTTACAGAGATGTCTCCTGTGTGTGGTGTACAAACCTCCGAAAGTAGAGTATCTTAGTGACATAGAAACACCTTTATTAAGTTTACTGCCGCATTATCAGCATGTTATAGTAATGGGCGACTTTAACTCTAACTTACTTTCTTCCTCATCATCATCATTCAGAACTACTGGCATTATTTCACGCATGCAATATGCATGTCTTGCCTTTACAACCAACCCATCACACATCGACGACTGATACATTAATAGACATCATAGCCACGACAAATTCACAGAAAATTATAAACTACGGACAAATATCTGCCCCCGGCATATCAGCCCATGACGTCATATATATCGAATACTCTCTCCAGTGTCCTAGGACTCGTCCTAAATTATTGACGTACCGAAATTTTAAAAAATATTAACCAGCAAGCTCTAATTGCAGACGCTATCGAGATGCCGTGGCATGATATTTGGACCCTACGCACAATTGACGAAAAATTGCTTAAATTTAACAATATGATATTAGAACTTTACGACAAACATGCCCCCTTGAAGACTAGACGAATTACTAAATCCCCAGCTCCCTGGATGTCCCACGAAATTCGACTACTGATGGCTGAGAGGGATGCTGCTTTTCGAAAATATAGACGGGACAAAAGTGACGCTAACTTAAGACAATATAAGACATTAAGAAACAAAACGAATCAAAACATTAGGAACGCTAAGTTGCGGTATACTCATAGTCTCATTGATCCAAACACAAATGCAAGTGATATGTGGAAACGTATTAGATCAATGGGTCTACGGCAGCCGACAACCAAAGGAGAGAGCATTAACATATCACTGGACGATCTAAACCAACATTTCACATCATATGCCACACTTAACATAAACACTACGACCAAACAACAAACTATAGATGAGCTCCTATCCACACCTACTCCTTCCCGAGAAAAATTCTTCTTTTCCTATATAATGCCAATCGACATTAAACTATCCCTGGACCGCATTAGAACTAAGACACAAGGTATAGACAATATAAGTATCGACTTTTTAAAGAAAATACTCCATGTCATACTCCCAACTGTAACCCATATATTTAATGCCTCAATCATGACCTCAACTTACCCCGAACTCTGGAAAAAAGCTATAGTCAGACCAATCCCTAAAATTAAATTACCTGCAACACCAAACGACTTTAGACCAATCAGCATCCTCCCAGTCCTATCTAAGGCCTTGGAGCGCATTGTTCATGGACAATTAACTGATTACCTTAACACTCATAACATACTCGACCCACACCAATCAGGTTTTAGGACAGGCCATAGTACGGCAACCGCACTTCTTAAAGTTACCGAAGATGCGCGTGAAGCAATGGACAGTGGCCACATGACAATATTTACACTCTTGGACTTCAGTAAAGCTTTCGACACTGTTGACACTGACATATTAATAGCAAAATTACGCACTCTGAATCTTTCGGACAATGCTGTTAACTGGCTTGGATCCTATCTTCATGATCGCCAGCAATGTGTATCCAATGCAGAACTTTCCTCATCCTGGCTATCACTGAAGGGTGGCGTCCAACAAGGTTCAGTGTTAGGACCACTTCTGTTCTCTATTTATATTAACGATATATCCACTAGACTTACCTATTGTCGACATCACCTATACGCTGACGATTTGCAAATTTACATTCACTCCCATCCTGATGATGTACATGACACACTAGACAAATTAAATAGTGACCTAGACTCAATTTCCCAATGGTCGAGGAAACATGGACTTGATCTAAATGCTGACAAGACACAGTGCATAAATTATAGGACATCGGCGAATCCAAAGCATTATAAATTACGAAAATATCCCTACCATTCTCCTAAATGACAAAAACATCCCCTACAGCTCAGTAGTAAAAAATCTGGGTATCTATATGGACTAACACCTAGACTGGAAAATCCAGGTGAATAATACCTGCAAGAAAGTGTTCTCAATTCTTCACTCCCCAAATAGTTTTAAAAACTTCCTTCCTACAAAATTAAAACAAATACTTGTACAGACTCTTATAATGCCACACTTCGACTACTGTGACATATTACTGACTAATCTGACAACTGATCTATCTGACAGACTACAGCATGCTCATAATGCGTGCATTCGATTTATATTCAATCTCCGTCGTTATGACCACGTGTCTCCTTCATTTCAGGCCTTATCATGGCTACGCCTAAAATGACAGAAGAACTTTACATTCACATACCTTACTATTCCAAATTCTGCACACATATTTACCAACTTATTTAACAACACATTTTCAAAATTTATCGGCTCATCACAATTTAGGCACAAGATCACAAGACTCTTCTTTACTTTTGATACCACAACACAGGACCTGTCTATACTCTGAATCTTACACAATATCTATGACTAGAGCATGGAACTCACTTCCCAGTCATGTCAGGGACTGTCAATCGCTATCATTATTTAAATCCAAATTAACTGATATCTTAAGTTCGACACAATGAAAACATTAACTGCATAACAACTATATAGAGCATTCCATTAATAATCATCTAGGATGCTACTTACTTTATTTTATATCATTTTAATTTTATTATATTCTATGTTTTTGTTAGTATTAGATTACATCATCATTGTATTTTGTTTAGTCTGTATTTTAATAATATCTTAAATTTGTAATATGTACGTAATTTTTGTATAATTTTACTATTCACTGGTTGAGTGGAAGAGAAGATCTTGCCCATTAAAATACGGTACCCTAAAAGATGCTGACTAAATTCAATCTATGAATAATAATAAACACTATATATGGTAGAGCTGGGTCATTTTAGTTGTTTTAAATTAAAAACCAATAAGTTCAGTTGTGAAATATTGCTCTTCTGCAGAAATGTGACCTAATTTAGACAAAAGAACAAATGTAAGGTTGTGTCAATTATATTGGTTTGTTAACTTTGAAAGTTCTAACTGTGATATGTGTAAATGAGAAGAACACTCAAATATAACAGCTGACAGGGAGATTAATTAAAATAGAGCCTACACTTTAGATTAGCTTTCCCTTGATTTTCTAGTATATTTTAGTAAAATTGTGGCTCTACATACTTATACTGTCTTTCCTAACATTTAAACATTTTGCAATGATACTTTAACTTGTTTACAACTATTAAATATTTATCTACGTATGCAATGATTTCTTCGAAGTTATGCAGAATCATAATGTGTATGTGCAAACATTTAAAGGAATTTCCATTAAATGGTCAAGATATCTGTGATATAGGAATGATCAACATTCGAACAAATATTTTAAGAAATGGATGTTCACTCATTTCATTTTGTTAGGTTCCAATGGGAAAAGTTGGTATACGTCTCATCAGTGTACACTTCATTAAACAATACGCATATAAATCATGGTGTATCCTTTCCCCAACAATTTTTAACATATATTTAGACCACATTCTATATGAATGGAAACAATGAGTTCATAAGGGATCAAAAATTGGACGAAATCAAACATTGAATGCATTGTGTTTTGCTGATGATATAGCCTAGTATTATATTTAACAGAGAGGACAGACTACAAAAAGCAGTCTATCAACTAAATAATATATGTAAGAAATATAATATAATTTCAAAATCGAAAGCTAAAGTTATGGCACTCCATGGAAGATACACAGTAAGAACAAAAATAGTAAATGATAAAGTGTTGGAACAGGTTTCACACTTCCAGTATTTGGGCTGCGAGATAACTTATGTAGAAGAACAAGACCAATATTTTTTTTTTTTACAATTGCCCCAGGTTTGTCTTTCGACATTCCTGGTTTCTCCCCTGGCATGGCATACTTGTAACCCACTTCTGAGGTTGGAGCACCTGGAAGGCGGGGTTATGTTGCCCTGATGATATGATGGATGATGATGATGATAATGGTGCGCCAGGAGAGTCCCTATTCCTATGCTTAACCTAAGATGAATATGAATGATGATGATTGCGATGGCCATATAATTTCGGGGACCATTTGGGCCTTTAAGTTTTCCTGACGTTTGTCTTACAAGTGAGGAAAAACCCCGATAAAAACCTCACCCAGAAAAATTGTCCCGACTAGGGATCGAACCCGGGCCCACTGCATGACAAGGCAGCACACTATCCTGAGACCACAGCAGTGGACAGACATAAATATGAAAATGCACAAATTTCAACATATTTGTGGAAGAATCAAACTCTCATTAACAAAGTTACAAAGAAGACACAACTAAGATTTTACTTAACAATGGCACTACCAGTGGTGATGTATGGAAGTGAGTTCTGGGTCCTGAAGGAAGAAGGAAAAAGTAAAATTCAGGCAGTGGAAATAAGCTTCCTACGGGCTGTGACAGGTTGTACAAATGAAGAACATATTAGAAATTAGAATATTAGAGAGGATCTAAAAGTACAACCACTTATTCAACAAAGAGAAGAACACAGGAACAATTGTATAGAGCATCTACAGAAAATGACAGAGGATAGGATACCAAAGATGGCATTGATGTATAATCCAGGAAGACAAAGATCAGTAGGAAGACCAAGAAACTGCTGGGCTGAACAGATGTGAGATCATAACAGGCAGAGACCTAATCCGTGAAAGAAGATGTTGGGATTCATCACTTTAACATACCTGATATATTTTCAAAGTCCTATAGAATAACAGTGTGCATGCACCAGAGATTTTAGAGCCAGTGATAACCCACAATCGAACAACATATTATCTTCCTTGCCACATATCAATTATTATCGATATCGTACTAAAGTTTATACAGCTTATGCTAGATAGCAGCACATTGCCATGAAATTTAAATGTCCAATCTTTGCAATAAATCTCCAAATCTATGTTAAAGAAATATATTAATATTTAAATGACCAAATGTTAATTGAAAATGGGTATATACTTACTTAAAACTTCCTAACGCCGTTCTAACCAGCGATAGAAAAATCATAGACTAAGTAATATACTCTGTGGAGAAAATGGCAGCATCACAATATTGTCTAACAATGTCATAATGTTGTGGTTTGCATATTTAAATAAATACTTAGAAATTGTCAAATAATGTTATAAAAATTGTTTGAAAAAGTTTAAATTATTAAAAAATATTAGTAAATACAGAAAAAAAAGCAATAATTCACAACAATAAACTGAATAATGAAGGGTGAATAGCTGAAGATTTTGTTAGGTTAGGAAAGGGTAAGTTGGTGTACGTCCATTTCTATAAACGTTTGGGAATTTAATGCGACGATTAGTCATATCGATTTTCACAGCTACGTAGTTCCATCTGGCGATAGCTCTATAAACTTTCTGTTGGGCTTTTTCCAATATATAATAAAACTTATTTAGGAAACGTAACTTCAAAATGGCGTCTACAAATACCGTTTGATTTAATGTTGACCATGGTCACAATGATATAGTTCAAGTTTGGTGACTCATTTAAAAGAAATCCTTGTTTGACAAGTGAATAATTACCAAAATTTTCAACTTTATCTCAATAAGTGTATAATATAGACAATTATTAAAACGGACACAGAGCTAATTCACCCCGTACCTTTTACACGGATTGCTTCGACGCTAAGTATCCATCCCCTTTTCTCAGCGATACAAAACTTTATCAGTGCATTCCTAATCATTAGCCTGCATAGAGCCTGTTCAAGAATTGGATATACACTTCCTTTATCTATACCCCAAGCTTATAACTTAGCAAATCGTACCGAATTTTACGCAGTATAAGACGCACTTCTTTCTTCGAAAAATTGTCTCCAAAATTGAGGTGTCATTTCAGCCTCCTCACCCCTTCTGAAAAGCGACGTCATTAAATTATGTTTCCTGATGTCAATATTAATATTTAAACCGCAGGTCTCATAATAAACAATAATATTTGAGTTTTTTTTTTCACATTTATACACATCGATTTAAAACTTCAAAAGATAACGGAAATAACTTTAATAATTTTATTTGGTCTTTATTATTTTTCTAGAGTAGGTTAAGTTAGATCTATTTTAGTTTAGTTCCAATGGGTAGCAGAAACGTTTCATTCCAACGTGCAATCAATTGTATTATAAATACAAACATCGGTATTTAAAAAAACTGCAATGACTCATGCGCCTTAACATTATGTTTGCCGTGTGTATGTTTTCAGTTGGTTTCAATCTCTTACGATTATCATTTAAAATATATTGTACTACCGCTAAGACCACAGAAGTGTTTCCTGTGGTCGCCCATGCTTCAGAATTATGAGTTTAGTTTTAAGGATACTCATGGTTCTTCGTTCTCATTTATCACCGTTCATACACATGTCTTCAGGGTAACATGACCCATTCTTCCAGGCGTCTCAATCTCAGAACTTGGTTACAATTCGGTCAATGCAACGAGTCAATGTCAGAACTATGGTAGATCAATCACATGGCATTGTAAAAATGGGTTTAGGTGATAAAGAGAGTCGAAAAATAATGTAACTCACAAACACGTGTTTTCTTTTTCATTGGACGCACAATCTTTGATTCTGGAGAAAAGTTAACTACCAAGATATGTTGACACACGTTGAATTTCAACTCATAGATACAGTTACCAAGATGCCTGATTAGAAATTACAATCAGTAGGAAGAAGACACTTTTATCACAAACCAGGTGTGTCAAACTGGCGAACTCCATGTTCTTAATTGCGCGTTATTTTACAGTCCGCCCACACCTACAAGCAAAAGCAAGAATTTGCCAATCAAACATTTTGAAAATCTACATATATGTGGCCCACCAAACGTTTGGTAATGTACAAAACTACCCGCGGCCCACATATATTTATTCACCAATCGTAATAAGCCTCGGCCGATTTTATCCCGAGGAAGTTACCTATTACTGATTTCTTGCAGACCTATGTGGAAATTATTGTTTCGCATAGTTTATTATTGTTTAAAAAGTAAAACCTTCCTCTACTTGTTCCGTTAAATGGCTACTGTGTCACTTAGTTGCTCTCAAGGCATCGAAAACAAATGCGTAACACCAGAGCAACTGTAGATTTAAAAATACTAATACCTCTAAATATTGATTTAATTTAAAACGTTAAACACCATTATATATGTGTGTGTGTGTGTGTGTGAATTGCACATACAATTTAAGATAACAAATGAAAATTAAAGGTCGGTGTACGCTTCCCAAAGTGGTAAATGAGATTATTAAAAATAAATTCAAGTGCCTACACCCCAAAATATTGTAGAGCATGAACAAACTCTTACGTAACAAACAATTGTTATTAACTTTAATTAAAAAACTTACACCACATAGAGAGTTAGACGTTACGTCAGTTACCGTTATATTGTATAATTGGTGACTAAAGGTTATTAGAACTTAAAAACTCAAACATGCATTTTGTAACTCCTCATATATATATATATATATATATATATATATATATACTTACTAAATTCATGGTTTGTTGAAATAAAATTGAAAACACCACAGAAAGTACTACTTTTACTCACACACTGTAAGAAAATAATGTCATTCTACAGTTACGTCAGTTACCAATATAAAACGGTATATTTCAAGTATAATTATTAAAGATGAAAACATACATATGTGAGGAGCATCGTTTCAAACCGTATTATATCCAAAATTTAAAATGTTACAGGAAATGCAAAAAATGCAATACTCTTAAACGATCAATGTTATACAAAAACTGACAAATCTAAAATTGTCATTAAATATATAGAACTGACTTGTGTAAGGAATTAAATCACTTCAAAATACTGTCGATGTTAGGGTGATTGTAATGGACATAATATGGTTTGTTACAACCACAATGGGAAAATAAATATCTAATAATTTTTTTCTTGTATATTTTGGAGTTTATTTAGGTAAAAATTTAATATAGCATAAACATACAATTTGCTAGTGTATTAACTTCTTATGGACTAGAAAAACATAATTTCGTCAGTGGAATCTTCACTGGGAGTAGGTTCAAAATCCGGGACACACCGGTAGAATTGTAAAATATTTTCATCTCTCCACTATCTACAATAGTGCCAATCTTGGTGGACTAGTTTTACCTGATTTCAAGGATAGCGGGTTCGAACTCGGCCGGTCGGTGGATGTTTAAAAGAATAAAAATCCTTAGTACGAGTTCCTGTGGGAGGGAAATCAAGCTTTGGGTTCTGTATCGTAAGGTTAGCAAAATAACTTCAAGTCTGTAAAAGAAGTATGTGAGCATTCTTTGTGCTCCTGTCACTCCCACATTTGAATTGTGAAGCTAATAAGTGTAATAATCTCACCTGTTGAATAAATTAATGATAACCGATTCGCAATATGAGTTGTTATAAATTGTAATATGAATTTTCATCGTAAAATAACTGCAACGACCACCGCACGCCACTGATGCTTATTAAGTATGGATACAAGTTTTAATTTGATAAAGCGCCGTGATATGAAGTAGCCGGTTGTTGGTGGCCGCTTAGTTACCTAACCACCCGCCGACCGACGATCTAACTGAAAAACCGCCGAGGAGCTGTCTACACATCTGATTCTAATTACAAATTTCTGGTTTAAGGATAGGGCCTATGTGTGTGTGTGTGTGTGCGCGCGCGTGTATTTTTGGATAAATTAAGGGATTGATTCTGAATTTAATTATAAATTATTCAAATATATCGTTATATCAATACAATCTATACAGACACTAATAGAGGTAAAGAAATGAAATTTCAGCACCTTTATTCACTAAATGATTAAGTTACTCTCCAATATGCACTAAACTAGTCCTTTAGAATTTATACTTTCATCAAATAATTTAATACTTATAATAATTACATGCGAAAATTGTATTATTTTTAGAAGTTAAAATTTAAGTCATATCCTGCATTCAAAATATTACAGATAAATAAGAAAATGTGCTAAGTCTGATTCCTGTATAATAATTGTTACGTTTAAAATTTCACTTTTCTTCTTATTTTACAAGATGACAAAAATAGCTTCAATGTAGGTTTGCTATGGAAAAAAAGTTAATTATAAAAATATTAGGTTGTCTATTAAGTTTTGTTGGTTTTTAAGCAATGTCTGCTTGAATATTTATAACGTGATTCATTGGGAGTTTGTTCCAAAAGGGCATGTAATCATTGCCGCATATTTATTCTCAACAACTGGAAACAGTCATTACATTTTGGAGGTCGCACATTCAAACATGACCGGATCCCACAATTAGTACGGTGCAATTAGTCCAAAAAAAGGTCTAACCCCAACACCCAAAGTAAAAGTTTCCCTCCAATTCGAATATTCACTACAGTCCACACATTGTTTGGTAAAAAGTTACACCATTTTGAGCGTAGGGTTTGGGGGGGGGGGAGGAGAATTTGGTAAATTAGTAGTTTTTATCAATTTTTCTTAAATATTTCGAAAACTATGCGGTTTAGCGCAAACGGTGACGTATACAAAAATAATCCACGTTACATTGCGAACACAAATGGTTCTGTGCATAATCTTGCAAAGGTGAACGGTTCCTGAGTTACGGCGGTGAAAATGTAGACATTTTTTGTATTTTTTAATTTTTTGGAAAAAATGAAATTTTAACTACTATGTAAACAGAAATAATTAAACAATTTTATTAAAAAGTAATATTGTACAATCGTATTGCAGTCCAAAAGAGGCTAAGAGGCTCAGCAGAGAGTTAGAAGCGTAAAAATACTGGGAACTAGAACCGTGCATAAGGAATTCTGCACCTGCCGCCCGTCCCTCGTCTACTCTATTTTCAATCTGTGCCTCAGTCGGCTCAATCGTATTAGACCCGTTGAATGCGTTTGTGAGTGTTATTTCTAGTGAAGTTCTGCTGTCATTATTTTATTGTTCGCCTTTAGAATACCGTGCGAACTAGTGATAATCATTTGAAAGTGTGTGAATTATGGCGGAGTGTGTGTTGAAACTTTGTAAGGTGTTGTAGCAGATGAAAACGTGAACTGTGATAAAGCGTTTGAAGTTGGAACACTAGCCTTGAAAGAGATTTGGAATAAAACATTCGATAAGATGCACTTGAAAACAAAGTTAGCTGTTAAGTCTATAGCCTCCATTACCAAGACTATGACACTTAACAACACTTTATGTGTGAACCCAAACACTCTCTTACATCGGATGGTGTGCTCAATAAGGAGTGATGAGAGACTTGAAGAAATATTTCAATTTGAATGATGTGCTTATCCTCCATCCCTCTTCGACGAATCTGGCAAACAAATGAGGAAGGCAAACAAATCGTCAATGGTGACTGTTTTGGTTCCAGATTCAAATAATGTGTCCTACATCATAGATGGAGGCCACCTCCTTCATCGTGTTGTCTGGCGATGCCCAGCTACCTTCAAACAGATTTCCGAGAAATACACAAATTACATAATTACTCATAATGGGCCAGCTACTGTTGTTTTTTTATGGATACGAGCAAGGGAACACTTATGCAGATCACGTTCTACCATTAACTTTGAAGTAAAAGTAGAAGGCTCAATCCATGTAAAAAAAGTGAATTTCTAGCTAACGCTAAAAACAAACTGAGCCCTATTTCTCTCCTTACAGTGCACATGCAAAGAGGTGGTTGCACAGTTCATCAAGCAAAGGGTGACGCTGATTTATTAACAGATTTAACAGCAATTGATGAAGCTAAGAAAGACATTGAAGCTTGTGTAATTGGTGATGACACGGATTTACTGGTCTTGTTTAGTGCCCGCGCACCCTCAGAGAACAAAATAAAAATGGTGGTACCAAAGAAAGGCAATCAGCAGGAAAAACTGTACATTATTTCTGATATTCAGCGAGGCATTGTGGATATGAAAGATGTGCTCTTAGTAATATACGTCTTCACAGGATGCGACACTCTATCAGCTATCTACAAAAAGGGGAAAATTACACCGTGTAGAAAAGTGCAAGTTAACAACGCTCTTAGTACGAAACGTCTAGTCTTCAACAACCCCAAAGCTGATCCCAGAGCAGTGGCTGGCGCTGGAAAGCATTTCTTGCGATGTTTGGAGACAAGAACACTGAATATCTACATTATTTTCACTACCAGTGTTACTTGAAGGCTATTTGCAAAGCAGCCTATACATTCATTGTTCAAGTTGGCTGCACATCCCTCCACTTCAGCAGCTTCCAGGCAGCATTCAATTAGTACCAACCTCCAGGTGCAGCATAGTTTAATGAGAAGAAGAATCCGCTCGAGTGGGGGTGGAAGAAAATTGGCGAAAACCTGAAACCAATTACAACAGCACGTCCTGCCGCTCCCCAGGAATTACTTACCCTCATAGTGTGCGGTTGCAAAGACGAATGTGTTCGTAACTGCGAGTGCAGAAAGTGGTCTAAACTGCTCAAGCATATGCAGTAATTGCTCAGGCCTAGGATGTGATAACAGGGACACGAACATCATAGACGAAGATACAGATGAGGAGGGTACTATGTTTGAAGAAGACTGAACTTCAATTTTTAAAATAAAATATGATTGGAATATACAGTCAAATATGCAAATTTCTAAAGAAAAACCTCCAAAAAACTGCAGATTTAAAAATATTATGATTAAAAATAATATATTTATATATCTTAAATTATAATAAAGATAATATTTTTAAATCATTTATATTTGAAAGATATTCATTCTTAATTCGGCATTGTACAGAGAAAGTGCAGTTTGAGTTCTTCTGTATCAGGTTTATATGGCCTAGGCCTGTGGAAGCCTCATTTCCCTTAAAACGTAGAGCCCTTGAGAAGGTGGTGAGGTTGTCATTCCTTCAAGATCTTATCACTAACATACCACCGGCCACCAAAATCGCAATTTGCCTTTACAAAACACAATCTGTATCATTAGTGATGTCATTTTTTCCAAGAAATCTAAAAAAATACGAAAAATGTCTACTTTTACAACCTCCGTAACTCTGGAACCGCTCACTTTATCAAGATTATGCACAGGACCATTTTGTTCGCAATTTAATTTACATTATTGTTTTACACGCCACGTTTTGCGCTAAACCGCATAGTTTTCGAAATATGTAAGAAAAACTGATAAAAACTACCAATTTACCAACTTCTCCCCCCTCCCGCCCAAACCCGACGCTCAAAATCGTATAACTTTTTACCAAACAATATGTGAACTGTATTGAACAATTTGGAGTTGGAGGGAAACTTTTACTTTGGATGTTGAGGTTTGGGTCTAATTGCACCATACTACAATCATGTCAGAAATCGTGAGGAATCGAACAGCTACATACACATCGTATAGACCTGACATTATTTTATTCAGATTACCATCCCTTTTGATCCATGGTTAATTCTTTGAGAGAAATTTAGAAAACTGGAAGCGGGTATCAAGGATTTCTTTGCATCAAAAACCAGAGATTGATACTGTCGAGGGATAAAAAGCCTCGCTGAAAGATGCTGAAGACTATAGAATCTGATGGTATCTACTTTGAAGAGTAGTATAATTTTGTTAAAAATTATTTATGATGCAAAAGCTGTAATTCACACAGAATGGTTTAATATGCCCAGTAACATATTTTATGGTAAATGTAAAGTTTTTAACAAACAAATTAATAAGGTCAGGTGATAAAAATCAAAGAAATATATTCTCTGCAGCAACGTGAAATGCTACCTTATCAACAAATTAATTTAATTATTTTATTCACTCATTTCACTTATTCATAATGTTGTAAGATGGCTAATAAGCACTGATATAAACTGTACAAACTGAACTTATTTTGCTTAAATTATTGTTGCAACTAATTTTTCAAATTTAAAAATAGATTACACTTACACATAGGCCATTATTGGTATGATACCATCACTGGTTTACAAAAATTATATATTATTGTTGACAAACAGCATTTAAAGAAGTTATTCAATGATAGTGAAATTCCTGTTTTTCAAAATGCTTGTCAGGTAATGTTACCCCCTAATGAAATAATAATATATTTTACTGTACAACTAAAAAATCAACACATAGAAGACGACTTATTACAAATATATCATTTCAAGGGTTTCTCATTATTACGATACGTAAATGTTCATTAAGCATGCTCTTCTGAGAAAATTATTGCAAAAACATTTGAATGGTTTCATTTCTATGTACCATAAACTGATTAATTAAAAATCTACTTATTGTAAACATTTGAATGGTGACCCTATACTATGCATTCGAAAATGTTCTTTAAATGTGCCCTTTCGAGAAAAAGACTTATTGCAAATAGTGCATTCGAATGCTTTCTCCTTACCATGCAAACGTAAATGGTCATCCCGAGTGTCCTTCCTAGAAAATGACTTATTGCAAAAGGAACATCTAAATGCTTTCCCTTTACTATGTAGACGTAAGTGATCATTAAAAGAACCCTTCCGACAAAATGACTTATTGCAAAGAGTACACGTAAATTGTTTCTCATTACTATGCAGACGTAAATGATCATTAAGAATGCCCTTCCGAGAAAATGATTTATTGCAAACGGAACATTTGAATGGTTTCTCATTACTATGCTGACGAAAATGTTCATTTAAATTGGTTTTCCAAGAAAATGACTTATTACAAACAGAACATCTGAAAGGTCTCTCATTAGTGTGCACACGTATATGTACTTTGAGATTGTTCTTCCTAGAAAATGATTTTTTACAAGTATCACATTTGAAAGGTTTCTCAGTACTATGCATAAACAATTGTCCATTTGTATGTAAAGGTATGTGTGCTTTAAGATTGTCCTTGGATGTAAATGATTTACTACAAAGTGCACATTTGAATGGCTTCTCCTTAGTATGCACAAGTAGGTGTCTCTTATAATTTGACTTCCTAGAAAACAACTTATTACAAACAGAACATTTTAAAGCACATTTGAATGGCTTCTCCTTAGTATGCACAAGTAGGTGCCTCTTATAATTTGACTTCCTAGAAAACAACTTATTACAAACAGAACATTTTAAAGATTTATAGGTCAAGTCTGTGTCTCCTATTTGTGAATATGATTAGGACTGTACATTCTAGCAAGACTTTCTTCACTCTGGTCCACCTGAAAACAACATTACAATAACTAAAAGACATGTTACATTCTAGCACTAATCTTATGTATCCTTATTTAACACTGAAAGATAAAAAAACAAAGCATCAGCAAGAATGTGAAATGTGGAAAGTTACTCTGTAATCAAGTTAATTTTACTATGACTCATAAATTATTCAGTCTTATACCTGGCCATCAAACATTACCCAAAGCACTGTTGGATATGCAGAAATACTGACAAAACTTACCCCATGTTCATCAGGATATTACAAACCTGATAAGTAGAATTTTTATACTAAATATATTTCTCCCAAAGATTGAAGAAAAAATATGGCACAAATTTCAAACCACATGACTAATCCCCATATGAAATTCTATTTTACTTAAAAATACTTATTTTTGTAACATTTTATGTAAATACAAGCATTCCTTACAATGGCTACCACAAATTAACATGAATATCTTGTCATGTCAGTGAAATTAGAAATGTGTTTCTCATCTGTCTTATGTAGGAAATCTCCAAGTTTCGTAGCAATGAAAATTATGATTCTAATGTGCATGCAAGAGTATGATAACATAAGAGTTAAATGGTGGAAATTACAGTACAGCAGATAGTGAACTGTTATTGGGTAGCTGAGTGGCAGTTTCTGATTGCAGCATAATCAACTTTTATAAGATTCATGATGTGTTCCGTTGAGGTTTATTCAAAATTAATATAAAATTATAGAATATTCACCTGAAAGGTCCGTCTCCTCAACTTAATTATCATTTAACTGTAGCGCTTTCGGGACTTGTCCCATCATCGGCAGGATTCAAAACTGGTGTTTCACTGAAGATCTGGTAGAGGGGGTTGCATGTATTTGGTTCGTTTTCGTTTATCAGGCTGTCGTTGTGAGCTGCTTTCATGATTTCCATCTCTTCGAGTACGTTTATCTTCGCTGGATTATTTTCTCTGTGCATTACTGTTAGGGTGTTTTCAATATTTAACATGCGATGTCCTTCATGGATGACGTGTTTTGCATAGCTTGATTTACCTTCTGCGTGAATGAAGTCTCGAAAATGTTCTTTGAATCTTATGTTAACATCAGATTCAAAGAACATTTTCGAGACTTCATTCACGCAGAAGGTAAATCAAGCTATGCAAAACACGTCATCCATGAAGGACATCGCATGTTAAATATTGAAAACACCCTAACAGTAATGCACAGAGAAAATAATCCAGCGAAGATAAACGTACTCGAAGAGATGGAAATCATGAAAGCAGCTCACAACGACAGCCTGATAAACGAAAACGAACCAAATACATGCAACCCCCTCTACCAGATCTTCAGTGAAACACCAGTTTTGAATCCTGCCGATGATGGGACAAGTCCCGAAAGCGCTACAGTTAAATGATAATTAAGTTGAGGAGACGGACCTTTCAGGTGAATATTCTATAATTTTATATTAATTCTGATTGCAGTGCAAAAAAATATATAGAAATAAATTTGATGAGCCGGTTTAGAGCTGGTCATTTCAAAGTCAATTGTTCAAAACATTGCATTAGTGCGTTCAAAACCTAACTTGTGCAAAAGCTGCAATTAAATGATAAACCCAGACAGACTGAGTTCACTAATGCAATATTAACCAACATTGAAGATAACAATGGATTCTCAGACAAAGCAACCTTTTGCACGTGTGGTAAGCTGCACCTCCTTAATTGTAGAATATGGGAGAAGGAAACCCACATGTCATAATAAAATATGAACATAATAGCCCACATCTAACGTGTAGTGTGTTCAGACCAGTGAAACTGTGAATGAATCTTTCTTCACTGGCGAGAGCACATTGACAGTGACACGATACATAAATATGTTGGTGAACTATGCAATTCCGAAAATACCCAATGAGCTCTTTTTTTCCAACATGATGGAGCCCCTTCACATTACATCAATGAGGTTCAAGACTACCTCAAAACAGAATTTCCAAAACCAGTGAATCAAAAGATCAGGTCACACTGAATGGCATGTCACCTGATTTGATCCCTTAGATTTCTTTCTTTGGAGATTGTTTGTCAAACTCCTATACAGGACCTGACTGACTTCTGAAGTTGGTTAGGCTTCCATCACACCTATAATGCTGTGGAACAAATAGAGGCAGTATAATACTAGTCTTTATATTATTCGGGCGCTCATGTGGAGAGCTATTGAAAGTTTTCGAGTTTTTCTAATATAAAATTTAAATCTGGTTATTCTGTCAGTATTAGTTTAGGAGATATTCCAGTTGCAACGTGGTAGTGATTCTATGGGATACGCTAACTCACTGGCAGTATTAGACCCACGCCGACATATGTTTTCCATTTGTACCTATGATGAGCCCAGGTTTTCGAATCATACCCAGTATAATTCAGCTCCCTCAAATAATAGTTTAAATTATTCTCCCACCTCATTCTTGGCCTGCCTATCAGAGATTTCCTTCTAATATTCCATGCCCCTCTTTTGTTCCCCATTTGTACTGCATGTCCTGCTCATCTGAATCTATAAGACACAGCTGTTATCATATCAGATTTCACATAGAGATCATGTAGCTCACTCGTAGTGAGTCTTCTCCATTGGCCTGTCTGTTCACCTCTCTTTGATCCAAAATCCTTCAATGATCTTCTATGTAAATATATATTTTAAATAATTCGGATAAAACATAAAATATGTCCACATGAGAAGGTGTGAAGTGTCCAATTGTCTGAATGCATTCTGCCCTGTGCTGTAGCCGAGCGGTTAAATGCAACAGCCTTAGCTAAGCGCTACAGGATATGCACTGGTTTGAGTCCCCATGGAAAATAAAGTTTCTCATGGAATATCAGCCAGTATGATATCGGTGCCATCCCTGCAGCCAGGTGGCAGGTCAAGTGCAGATTTACAGCTTAAATTTATATATACTGTTTTTTTTGTGTATACAATTTTTTTATTTATTTTTTGCATTTTTTTAATGTTTTCGTATTTTAATGTTTATCATAAAAGGATGAAAAAATCCGTCTCCACATGCTCTATGGGTCATACTAAATAGATTGCAACAGTGAGCATCCCAAAGCAACAGGTATGTCCAAACAGCATTTATTAATGCTATTCTGGAATGCTGGAGGTAACAAGAAAAAAATTTAGTTTTGCAAGATCTCTCTTCCAATTAGATTTGTAAGCAAACAGTGAGGCAGCCTGTCCACGATATGTCCCCATACCAATTATCTCAATAAACTTCAGTGAAGGCTGTGATGTTTAATTGTTCTCAAATGTAAACATTCTGCTTATGGTCAAAAAGAGTGTCACTTGTAAGAGACCTTAGCAGCCTCATCTCAACTGATTCTGCCCATCGGAGTTGATTTGATCCATGTTTCTGTTCCATATAACAAGGAGAGACTATCATTGTTGTACAGAATTTTAAAAATTGTCCCTAGTCTGACTTTTCTTAGTAGTGTTGATTTTATTGTACCTAAAATTTGTTTACATTTTTGGCTATTTTTATGTCAATGTCCTTGGAGTTTATATTAGAGAGATTACAACTGAGGTAACTGAATTTACTGCCTTGTATTACATAAAAAATGGTGAAACAGATGATGATGTTGATGGAGGAGTTAGAGAAATAAATAACATTATCTCATAGTGTTACTTTTTACCAATTGATTAACTTACCAAGTCATAATAAGTAAGTAACATCAACAGGCACCAAAACCCCAAAGATTACTACGGAACTCCAAACAAACCTTTCAGCTTTCAATGAATTTGTTTTAAATTTGTAACTTATATTGAAGGATAAATTTATATTTTTAGAGAAAAATTTATGCCTAATTTGGTTTTCCAAACTTGCAGTCTAAACTACTCAGCTATTTAGGCACCTCAATTTAGATAGAAATTTGTCTCCCTCTTATAAAATCCAGTGCGCTCAAAGCCGAGAACCTTCGTTGTAAGCACATTCTAGCTGCTTCTTATTCAAGAAGACATTTTAGTGGGAATTTTAACACTATGTGTACAGCTAGTATAGTTAATATATATAACTTTTTACTATTGATATATCCTCCATAAAAGGTAGCCAACCGGTTACATGATTAGCTTCTCATCACTGAGGTATCAAGATCGAGTCAAGGTTACTCTATTTCAGTTACATGGTGAAGAAAAAGGAGGAGAAGCAGGTTTTGCTCTGGAATTCTCCCATTTTTCCTGCCACAAATTTTATTCCACAATCTCTCCACACTCATCTCACCTATTTCAATTTATTTTGTTTAATTTAATTAAATTTAATTTTATTCATCTGCATCTGTGACAGAGCATCATGCGTGGTCAACTGGCACACTTGTTGTTCACAGACCTCTATAAATATAGAGGCTTCATTTCATCTCATCTCATCCCTTGACCCAACACAAGTTGAGGATATTTATATACTTTACATACTAGGTAGACTTACAAAATTTTCACTTATCTCTTCTTTGATATAAATGTTTTCAATTTCATTCTTCGCAGGATCTGATGTAACCTGCAAACACAGACAAATTTTCAGTAATCAATCTATATATGTACATGTGAGCCAAGTGCGTCACTAGAGCACTGACACATACACACATATACACATATACATTTTTGTCATTGTCATTTTTTGTCTACTAGATAGAACAGAATTTCTCTTTATTCAGAACCAAAGTCAGTATGTAGCAATCATTCAAAAAGTCGAGTTCAACTAACCAGCCAAACCAGACAATTAGGAATAGTAGTTCAACTGGAACAAAAATTTAAAATTTGTTCTAATTCACTGATGCTATTAAACGTATAGATTCATAGCTGCAGACATATGCTATCCATACATCCCTATCTCCGGATGTTTTCCAATCATCCCCTGTATAATTTACTTCTCTCAAATCATGGTTAATGATGTTCTCTCATCTCATTCTTGGCCTACAGACTAGGAGCTTTCCTTCTGATTTACCTGCAAGGAGCTTCCATGACTCTCTATCATGATCCGCCCATTGCAGTCAATGAGATTTAACTGTTTTTATTACATGTTTTCCCTTAAAATTATGTAGTTCACTGTTATGTAGTCTTCTCCATCCATCTGTCTCTTCATCTCTTCTGATTAGAAATTCATCAAAGAACTTTATTCTAGAATACTCAAAATATTTGTTTCTCTTAAAGTAAATTAAACAATTGGTGAAAGCAGAGAATGGGAGACTATAAAATATACTATTAAATTGTCGGCATTGTGCCAATTCACATAAAGCGACATAAAACATGTTGCATCCCTCTAATAGTCACTAATCCCAAAGTTGTAAAGACAATATTACTGTAATTTGTAAAGATAGGTAAATGCTAATTCAACTTTATAAACAAAAATGTAACATGATAGTAGAAGGTTCAGAAAAGTTTATTGAATAAAGTAATTTTAAAAATCATTGTACGCTAATTAGGAGAAAAATGATAAATACTGCAACAAAATACATGGAATTATCTAAAAGTCTGAACATTTAGGGCAGCCAATATTGCATTGGAAAATAATGGGAAAATAGCATAAACCAATTATTTCAAACATTTCTCAATGTCTTAATGAAAAAATTCGAATTGTATCCAACTAACTGTTAGCATTATTAACCGTTAAATTAGCTATGTATCCTTTAGGATATATCAATTGGTTTAATTTATTTAATATGTTTAATGAAACTGAAGAAAATGAACTAAAAGAAATTACTTAAATGTATATAGAATTACACAATATATCTAATATCAACAGTTATCTAATGATTTCAATGTCACTGTGGTCACCACATAACTGACATGAGAATTTAGGGTTTTGTCAATTTAAGGGTTAAAAGAAATCTTGCATTAGTGCTACTTTGAGACTTAGTGGGTTAATTAATTATTAAAATGGTATATTATTTTGTAAGATACATTGGTATAGTTTATTTAATATTTTGAATAAAGCAATGAACAAATTAATCCATATTATTTCAATCTCAGTCAATAATAAAATATGATTTAGCAAGTTTGTTTTTGCTGCAGTCAAACACAAATAAGCCAGCATTATTAATTTAGTTTTGCCATTCAAGAGGTTAACAAAAGAAGGATATTTCTGAAACCATAAAAAATCAGATCAAAATTCAATTTTTCTGAGTTTGTTTATATGTACTGGAAATAAATTTACTTCTTACTTTTTAATTAGTAGTTCAAACACACTGTGCATGAATCGTATGATATTATTATTACAGAAAATACAGGTTGTCTGGATCAAAATGCTGTATTTTAAATGTGCTTCCTACTCCAAACAAATAATGTTAAAGAATATTTCTTCTTTTATCAGTTATTAAGTTCTCAAAATAAATAAATAAAGAACAACAAATCAATACATCTCAACAAGAGCTGCTGCAGTGAAAAGGAGAATGGCCAGACTACATTTAATTTCCTTCTAGTTCCATTGAAACTTGTCTGGAGTGATGGTAAAAAATTGCTTCTTCAATGTGTATATAGAGGTCATGTACTTTTGTTTACATAGCCATAAAGAAAAAAATCCAATAATGTTATACCGAAGGCAAATGCAGGCCAATTGTGAAATCCATTTTGTGTTATGTAGTGAACTGGAAATGTAACATTCAAAGTTTTCTAAACATGTAACGACCAGTGAGATGGAATGCCCTCTTCCTGAAACCACAGGTTTGGTTACAGGTCTTCGACCTGGGGAAAGGTGAATATCTCCAATATGTGATTGTATTTAAATGCTGTGACAGTCTTCTCTGCAAAGAAGAACACTAATTATCTTGCTGGACATGAGGCCAAACCAAATGTTTACTTTAGGACTATTTTGCAGAGCTTTTGTCGTGCACTGTGCATTCTGTGATCCCAAACTTTAACATAATCCTTAATCACAATCTTCGAGATATGGAATGCAGAAAACATTACAGGTGACATAAATGAAATCAGAGGAATGACACAAGCAAATTCATTTGAACTGCTCTGATTTGTCATCTAGTATAAAGGCCTGTAGAATCTGGATCTTGTATGCAAACAGATGCAACCTCTTTCTATTTTTTGCACATGACGACTCAGTTCCTGTGAAGTCTCAATTATATAAGCCAATCACTCTTCTTTAATGAACTTTAAGCTATGATTCAACACATAAGAATCGATATTGCTCAAGTATAAGAAAGGTTAACGTATAGCCAAAGGACAGATTTTGCATTAACTAATGAACCAACTGTTTTGGTTTGGAATAGGGTGTACTGTAGCTGCTTCGTTGAGGCCCTATGTTCTATAAAACAACAGGAGAGACTACTGTTACTAGGAGTAATAAACCAACTAACTCAATGTCATTATCAAACCTAAACAGATTCATGCCCGCATGGATATCGTAAACTAATGATTTCCTGTGATCCCTGTATAATTCACACTCTTCGAATCATGATTAATGCTATTTTCCCATGACATTCTTAGCCTACCTATTGGGTCCTTTTCTTCTGGATTTTCTAGAAGAAGTTTCCAAGCCCCTCTTTCATTTGCCATTTGTGTCACATGTCCTGCCCATTGGAGCCCATAAAACTTAATTGTTGTCATTTATCTAGTTTCCCATAAAGATCACGAAGCTATTATACAGTTTTGTCCTTTCACCTATCTGTTTGTCTCTGTTAGGCCCGAATATTTTTCGAACAACTTTATATTAAAAAATCTTGTAATCGTTTCTCTTCTCTTAAAGTATGAGAAAATTTTTCCCATCTGCGTAGTACAACTGAAAGAATAACTGTTTTATATATTTTTGTCTAACTTCTTTTAGAGGAGTTGGGATGACAAGTGTCACTATGATCCATAATAGCATGCATTTCCAAAATTTAACCAATGTTTAATTTCTGCTGGTTCTTCACAATTTACCTAATTTGTTATTAACTGTCCATTATATAATGAATTTCTACGTGTGCCCAGTTATATGGGATTCAGTTCTGCATCCCCAGAACACTGAGAAGTATGTGTTCAGTAGAGGGAGTATTGGTTGTAATCAGATCAAATATATACTGACATGAGTTCATTGATACAATCATGATTGTATGATAGTACCATGTTAATGAATGAACATTTAACCAGGAGTACAGATATTGACTGACTTTAATTCTATAGGCCTCATGTCATTTTAAATGAAAACAAACAGGCAAAAGTGTAGCCAGCTACATATATGTGGGTCTAGAGACAATAAAAACTGATGAAAAGGAAATCCGGAAAGGAAGGAAAATTGTCCTGACATTACTTTTAATATAATTTTTTTTTCAGATTAGTGCATTTTGTCATACTTACAGCAATGGTAACCATGATTGAAAGTTCAACTTCCTACATTTCAGGGATGCCAACCTAAATAACTAGACTGTAATATTACATATTACAAACCACGTTCGTTAAGTAGAACCACTGCCCTTTATGTACACTATGTACAATGTATATACAAAAATATATCCAAAAGGTAGTTTTAATATACATTATACGAAACAAATCAATGCTTTTTAAATGAACTGAACTTCATTTTTAAGCAGTATAAAACAATAAATATGTTATATTTGAAGAGAAAAATTTTCGCCTAGACCGGGACTCGAACCCGGGACCCTTGGCTTTCCGGGCCAAGTGCTCTACCAACTGAGCTACCGAGGTTCGAGTCCCGGTCTAGGCGAAAATTTTTCTCTTCAAATATAATTTATCCTTCTATGAGAAGTGTTAAATTAATAATAAAATCGTCAATAAATATGTACTTGCTGCCATTTTATTACTGATAGGTGTCACGACCTGCTGTAGTCTCAACTAATAAACATTGCCCACATTGTTATCGTTAGTCAGTTGTCTATAATGGACGCAAATATTTCCAACAAATATGTTATTATTTTACTATTATTTATTATTTTGAAAACACCAATGCACAAAAAACAATAGCAATGCATGTTTCTGAAGTGTTTACAAAATCTTGGAATTAAAAACCTTGCTGCCACTTGTTTTTTAAACATTTCCTCGCTTCTGTAAAAACCACTTTCCAATCTCACATTGTAGTATACTATTGTTGAGCCAATATAGTTGATAGTATATTGATTTCATTCTCAGTTGCATCTAAGTCAATTAGCTTAGAAGTGGACTCGAGTGGCTGTATCCTCTTGCAAGCATCATAGGGCGACAAAGTGAACCCAGCATTATATGTATATTTTTAATATTTACTCATTAACACTTAATAGTACTAAATCTTTAGCATATATCTACAGCTGATTAATATCATTCTAATGATTTAATGTCAAAGTGAACAGCAGAAGAGATAATGCATCTCTTTGCTTTAATGCACTAGAATTTCAAAAGTAATGGAAAACTGTTTGCTTACCCACACCCTGATTTTTGTGCCAATTAAACATATTCAAATAACAAAATTTTAGGAATTCCAAATTCTAGCTGGATACTAAACATTGTTTTTTTATAATTGTATGCCTTTATACACAGTTGCCAATAATTATGTGATAGAAATCCTGATGTTTGATTCACAGTTAATCTTGCATAAAACAGGTTCATATTGTTACTGATTTTCACTTTGATTACATCAGGACCAAAGTAAGGTGATACACAATACTTATAACAAAATGGAAAACAAACACAATCAACAAAATGAAACATATTAACAAATTCTAAAGAAATGTAGCTATTGAGGTTGTTCTAATATAAAGGTTTTTGAAAAAAATACAAACCTTCATCGATCCTAATTAGTGGACATCGAAAATTATCAAGACAGCACATTACATTATGGGTGGCACTTATTTAGAATGAGTGGAATTCAAATCAACACTTCTGAAATTCATATTAAAGCACCGTTGGGGATATGTAATAAGATGTTAATTATATAATGTTTACCTGGTAAGACAGTCGTCCTCATCTGAATTAATAAACTTCTTCAAGTTATTCTAATATGGAGGTCTTTCGAAAACAATGTGTCATCTGCATTTTAACTGGAACTGATGGTGTTATATAGGTTGTATAATGGATTTATACCTGCAGTTATGTTCTCGTTGAGTAGGTCTTTATTCCTAGCTTCTTTTAGAATCTCTATGTCTTCAAGGATGCTGATCCTGTTACATTCTCTGTGTAGTACTGACATAGAGTTACCGATTTTTTCAAATCGATGACCTGTTTCTGGTATATGTTTGGCAAAACTTGATTTTTCTTCATTATTAATAACATTTTTTAAATGTTCCGAATATTGTGTGTTAAAGTTTCTTTTTGTTTTGCCTATGTATTAGAATAACTTGAAGTTTAATAATTCAGTTCAGGACGACTGACTTACCAGGTAAAAATTATATAATTAACATCTTATTGGAATTCAAATGTCATCTAATTTCAACATACACCATTTAATTTATCAATGGCCCAATTTGACAGTGTATGAATTTTCATTACAATAAATTATCATTAACTAGTGCTGCACTGGATCTAAATTTATAAATATTCCAAAAAATTACTTACAGCAAGAGTATATTCTGTTGTCTTAATCAAGAGAGACAGATCAATAAACATCTTCAAATACAGTTGTTTTAATTAAATTAATTATTAACATCATAAATAATAACATACTAACATGACCTGCCTGTTCTACCTCAATGCGCCACAGGTTCCTCATCTTAAATCTCAACAAAAGAGTTTTAATTAGTTTTTATAATCAAAGGGATATAGTGGTGTGGAATAAAATACAAGAAGTTGAAGATATGGATCACCCTAATATATATGTATGAGTCTGTTACATTCCTGAAACCACAATTGTTTAGAGCCATTTCGACATCTAATAAATAATTAATTCTGGCCATTAGGAGTGGAAAGTTAATTCAAATGCAAAAAAAAAAAATTGAAGTACTGCTCCAGCAGCTGCATTTTTCAATTTTTTACAAGAAAAATCAGATATGTCATTGAATAATAACAATTAAGGCACTCTCAAAAAGAATAATCAAAATCCAGCAATTAGAAGTAGGGATTTACGAGAAAAACAAAATTTTAAATTTGCTCAAGTGGTCGCTAGTTTGTTTCCGACTATGAAACAGGATACTTACAATTTAATTAACAAAAGAAAGATACATTCAGTAAACAAGTAAAATCAGACCATAAATTGAATTTGCTGAGGAATTTGCTTACATTATGCAGCCCCCTGCAAGAAAAATCTTTTTTTACTGTTTATGGTGAATTACAAATTCTGCGGAGTTGTTGCTTACTGCCGTCATCAATATGTGAGTATCAACAGATATAGTGGTTACATGTAAGAAGATCTGTTAATTTCACTGTACAACTGTAGATAAACTATAAAAACATTACCTCGAGTTCTGCTTCCTCAGAAGCTGGAAATATCTCCTGTTTAATATTAACATACTCAGTATGTTCTTCTCCTTCTGCTTTTATTTCTACTTTGACGTCCTGTAATATAAAAACAAGACTATATCACATAGACAACAAATCAAAGCTTCCATAGGGAGTATTCTGGAATTCATATGCAATATTTTCAGACATTTTGGAGATAATTTAATATTTTGAGAAAGGATCTTATGGTCTACTCTTATTGATGTTCAGGGGTAGGATAAAAACAATACTTAGGAACATTAAAAATGGGGAAGTTGAAAAATGTGCAATGGCTACTCAGAAAGCATGAAATCGAAAGAAAGGCTAAATTAATTTAAAAAATACAAAAACTTAAGTGTTCAAGGTTCAGGAAAGAATCTACAGACAAATACACAAGAAAGAGAAAACAATGAATTTTGAAATTCCCAGGGACTGTGATTTGATTTTGAAGTTCATTTGTCTATCAACAATTGGAGGAACAAGCAGTGAATCTTCATGTTAAGAAAATGGTCATGAAAGTACTGAAGACAGAATAATTCTGAAACCAGTTCTAATAAGAAGAGAAAAATCAGGTGAGGTGATACATTTTTAATATTTAATTTAATGTTAACACTGGTCTCATCAGTCACATGGCACTGTGGAGCCCAGAGTAGAATTACCGTGTGCATTGAGTGGCAACAGTTCATTCTGCAGCGACTTCACATAAAGGTATTCCCTAACAACATGTTTACCATATGGAACAACATTCATGACTCAAAATTGAAGTTGCACAAGGTCATGTTGAACAAGAATGGTAATGGGGACTACTTGCAGCATTGGTTTATCATATAGTGGCAAGATGGGTAAAAGTTTTTTGTGAAACAAGCTAACGAGTCAAGGATAGTAATAGGAGATACTCTAACATTTTCTCCCATCTTGCTAATGTGCAACATATCAATGCTGCATCAGTATATGCTTCATGCAATCCCTGATAACTGTCCCGTGCAACGACCTTGTGTAACTTCAATTTTGACTCATGAATATTGCTCTAGTTTGGAAAATATGTTAGACAGTTCGCACCATCCACCTGTTACTTCAAGTCACTGAATAATCAACAACTATTACTAGTCGCATGCACACAGTCTGACAACTCCACATGCTGGAAGTGTTGCCGCTATTTTTTATTATACTCTTATATAATAGCTTGTTTGTGCATAAACTTGAAGTTCAAGTTTAAGAGTGTGCAGGGTTGCTAGCAGTGCACAATCAGAAAACCAGTTTTCACCACAGCATGTATCTACTCACTGACAACAATGTTAAGCCTGAAACAACACAATCCATAGTCTACTAATTTCCACTTCCATGTGACACAGCATAGTCTGAAAGTTTGAAATGCCATAAGAATGAAAAAAGTATTAAACTGCCAGTAATTGCAATGTTCTCCTGCATTAACTATATACATCTAGGCAATTCCTGGTGAACGTGTCATCACAAGAGGTGGATTCATCAGAGATGGTGCAAGTGCCAAACACTTACTCCATCCGTGGAAAATGATGTTTGTAATTTGTAAGACCTTAAATATAATTTTGCTATAATTTATTATCTCTATGTGAATTGACTTTCATTTGTTTGTGTCTTGCAAATTACAAACTCCCTGTCAAGGCCTGTCCACATTGCAATTTGTTATTGGCTGGCCAGCTATTGTTAAAATGTCTAAATTTTTATATTGTTATAAAAAATTCTAGAAGACATCTTGTATGTGAAAAGATGTGAAGACATATTTTATGTGATACGATGTGAAGGCATGAATTGCTTTAGATTTATTCCATGATGTGAATGTCAAATTCAATTTATTTGGTCAGCATACTATAGTAAGATAGTATGACTGAAAGTTTATTTTTTGAATTTGATCATGGTAGGATTGGATCTTGATGTGAAACATATGGTGATGTATTGTTTGATTCCAATTCTGTAATTTGATTGTATTGTAAAAGCAGATGGTTTAATGTAACTAGCCTCCACCTCCACAAAGACAGTTGTTGAACACTGGCATTTCTCATGTGATGTCCATAGCAATCTTGGTCTTAACAATTGTCACTTCCAATTCCTTTTTCTAATATTCTTCTCGGTAGTCTCCGTAACATCACTCACTTAAAAACGGTTTGGACATAATAAGTGGATGGAATTAGAGAGATCTAAACAGGAATTGCAAAGAGAACAAAACAAGAGGTGACCACTTGGAAGACCAGATTGAGGTGGATAGACCAGATGCAGGAAAACTTATAGGCAAGAAGAATAGAATGGACAAACAAACATGAATAAAAACTGATTGACTCAAAGGCTTCTGGCATTGATCATTTATCTGCAAACATCATAAAGAATCTGCATATTACTCTTCCAACATTTCTTTGAGACATTTTTAATAAATACTTGGATCTCAGTGTCATTTCTGACTGCTGGAATCTCGCAGTTATCAAAGTAATACGCATAGCACACTGTATGAAAAAACATTTACCATCTTCCTTTAGACCGATTAGTTTGTTACCTGTTTTGGTTAAATGTTTTGAAAAACTTATTATTGACAGAGTTATGTACCATTTGTATTCTAATAACTGATTAAATGATAATCAGTTTGGATTTGTTCAACAATGATTGACGGATGATGCAGTTTGTAAAGTAGCGGATTGGTGCATACAAGTGTTGAAAAATAAAGAAATAGGAATATTAATTTTGTTAGACATAACATGTGCCTTTGACTATGTTTGGTGGCCTAAGAACTTCATGAATTGAAATGAAAACATTGTCCCAGATATTTATATGCTCTCATAAGAAACTGTATTACCAACCAACAAATACAATTATCTATAAGTGCTGCATTGGTCACAAAAAAAGGATTACAAGAAGTTGCCCGCAGGGTTCAGTATGTAGCCCAGTCTTTTGGAAAATGTTATATGATGATCTTCTTCAACAATGTCTTCCTGATGGATGTAAATTATTGGCATATGCAGATGATGTGCTACTATTCGTTAAATCCAGTACTATTGAGCATTTGCAAAATAATGCCAATAACGCACTTCAAAATATATACTTATGGTGTAACATAAATAAGCTCAGTTTTAATGCTTTGAAAACAACTGCTATGATTAACACAAGATGAAGAAATCTTTCCCCAATTAACCTCCTAATGAATAATCAGTCTATTGTTCTTGTTGATAAAATGTCCTATGTGGGTGCTGTTTTGGATCAGGAATGTCCTATGTGGGTGCTGTTTTGGATCAGAAATGTCCAATGTGGGTGCTGTTTTGGATCAGAAATGTCCAATGTGGGTGCTGTTTTGGATCAGAAATGTCCTATGTGGGTGCTGTTTTGGATCAGAAATAAACTTTTTGGCATCATTTCGATATTCTTGCCTCCAAAACAACTAATTACTCCCCAATCTAACAAGAGTCACCAGACCTTCATGTGATCTTAATAACACCATCCTACGAATTATTTACCGAGTGGTTGAACCATTGATATTATACTGTGTAGGAGATTTCATACTGTACTTCAAGGAAATGGACTCAGAAGAAAATTCTTCAAATACAGTGTGGCTTTTTATTAACAATTATAAGAGGTTATAGAATAATCTCCACAGATTGTTCCTGGAATTGAATGTGGGTTTCTGACTGGTCTTTTCAAAACCTACATTAGTAATATGAAAAGAGGCCACAAGTTTTCTGCAGTTTTTTTTTTTTCCAAATTTCATCTTCATAGGTCAATAAAATATTCTCTCAGCGAGTCAGCCAGCTAATTACAAAAGTTATCAAAGAGAATCGTTCTCAGGACATATTAACAAACATAAGGTCTTTACTGATTGATCACGATACGTGGATGAATTGTCCGAAGAAGTCAAGGTGGACTGTGCTTTTATTATATATACAAAGATGATGTAGAAATTTTATCTTCTCAGTTCAAACTTACAGCACAATGCTCAATTTTTCAAGCATAGTTATTTGCTATAAGAGAAGCTATTAAATGGTGCTCAAATATACAACAAAGTGTTTGTATAATAAGTGACACCAAATCAGCTCTAAAAACTATTGCTGACAAATTTAATTTGGATCCTATTGCCTGCAAAATAAGAAACTTGCTTCAGAAGAATTCAGCACACATTTGTTTGTCCTGGATTCGAGGACACTCCGGAGATACTGGAAATGAATGAGCAGACGGTCTGGCAAAGTCAGCCACCAGTTCAAATTTACCAATCAGCTATGACTTGTGTCCTCTTTCTTATATAAAGTGGAAAATCAATGAGTACATTATTGCTGAATGGGATATATTATGGCAAAATACTAACAACGGTATGACAACTGGAGAATTATTTTTACCAACAATCTATGACAGACTTAAATGCCCAAATATAGTTCCCAGTCACATATTACCTCAATTTTTAACCAGATGGAGAATTTCAGGCATATATATATATATATATAATTATATATTATAAATATATTTTTAACATTTGGCAATGAAGGCAAGTATGATATGAAAAGAAAAATTAATGCTTGAGTAGGGATTTGAACCAGTCTCTAAATTCTGTATGTTTAGCGCTCTAACCATCTGAGCCACTCAAGTATTCCAACACAAACATACATTTTTCTTATATATGTAGTATTCTCAATTCACACAAGTGGTAGCGGGAAGTCATTCCAACTGACATCTAGCGGCCACCATAACAGGTAAGCAAATTTATTAGAGAATATTTTACTTTATAGCAGTAACACTTGTATATATAGATGTTATAAATATATTTTTGACATTTGGCAATGAAGGCAAATATGATATGAAAAGAAAAAATTAAGCTTTTTTTTTATATCATATTTGCCTTCATTGCCAAATGTCGAAAATATATTTATAACATCTATATATACAAGCATTACTGCTATAAAGTAAATATTCTCCTTAAAAAAATTGCTTGCCTGTTATGGTGGCTGCTAGATGGCAGTTGGAACGACTTCCCGGTACCTATGGTGTGAATTGAGAATACTACATATATAAGAAAATTGTATGTTTGTGTTGAAATACTTGAGTGACTCAGATGGTTAGAGCACTAAACGTAGTACAGAGTTTAGAGACTCTGGTTCAAATCTCAACTCAAGCATTCATTTTTCTTTTCATATATATATATATATATATATATAAATTTAAAAGTATATATAAATTTAAAATATCATCAAATGCAACTTGTATATGTGGAGAAGATAATCAAAGAGCCGATCATGTTTTATTCAATTGTCCAATGTTGTGGATTGAATGTAATCAACTCAAAACATATTTGAATTTTAATGAAAATAATTATTCCAGGCCGCTTTATCATATTCTTAACAACAAAAAATGTTATAATTACTTTTCTTTTGTAAATGTTGTTTATTCTCAACTATAGTTTAATTTTACACTCTTCATCTTTGATATAATAGAGTTATATAATTTTTTTTGTTCTATTGTTTTATGTTAATTTACTTCATAATGTTAAATAATTAAAACCCTTACATACCATAAGGTATAAAAGGGTTTCCTATATGGGATATAATAAAAATGCTGGAAGATGGAGATGTCTAGAGGTAAATATATAATATATCCTATAGAAGATGAGGACGAGACATGGAATAAGACATTAACAATATATATAACGTAATACACACAATAAGTAAGGGTGAGATTTTTGTGTTATCTTTACTTCAATTCTGGTTCTAATATCATTATTATTTCAGAAATTATTCCTTATGAATACAATATAGTTGTAAATATTTTGTGAGAACATCATCAGCAATTATTTCATGTAAAATTTTACATAACACGAAAATCTAGTTAATAATTACTTTAATTCTTATGAATACATCAATTTTTCATACACATATAAAGCTATCTCACTTAACAATACTGTTCCTGACATGCTGACATGTCAGGAATGAACAACAAAATGAACTGAAACATACGGAAATTACTGTTTTTAATGACTTTTTAGGTTATATTCCTGTAAAATTTTAATTAATTTTTCCTTTATTTATCACACCTTTTTCTCCCCAACAACTATGTACACCCTTAGACAAAAAATAAATGAGTCATCTCTTGATTCTATCAACCAATCGGGGAACTTCGTGAGCACTTGCAGAAGCCTTATTCACATTAACACATTTTCAGTAATTGTACTGTGTTGTTTGCTGGTTAACGCAGTGCACACTCAAGTAACATAAAACAGACAGCTTGCCTTTGTGTGTTTCCGTGGTCGAGAGGTTTAACACACAACATCTGCGTTCGTAACCTCACGGGTTCAATTCCCGTTCTACATTTTTTTTTTACTGAATGTTAGGATAGCATTTGGCCTGTAATATAGTTTCATATTTAATTTTATATTTGAGTTTTATGGCTTTAATGCACACACAAAACACGTAAATGAAAACCTTCCAATAATTAAATGAAGAAAGAAATAATATATTCTAAAATTAAAACTTTAACAAAATTAATATCGGGTGTATGAACCCTCAGCATCTATTACCGCCCTCAATCCTAGGGGCATTGATGCAATCAAAATTCTACAGGCACGTGGACAATCATCTAGAGCATCCCAGGCGTCTTGAATTTGTGCCATGAGCGATCTTTCGTCTTTCGTGCATCTGCAGTCCAATTAGAGTTCATCTCTATTTTCATCTTAGTCAATTATAAACAGGGAAAACAACAGACACAAAATTAACATTTTAGAAAAAATTTAAATTATCAAGAAGGCCAAAAATAAAACATTCTCAACGAAAATATGCCTAATGAGTAAAACCCTCTATTAGAAATACAGTTAATTCAATACAATACAACTCCAGAAGATGAAGCATGCATCAAAACGCCTAAAGTGAAATCACCGAACATTTTAAATAGTTGAGGAAGACGGTAGTATACAAGGTAAAAATAAATAATAGTTTAAAAAACTAAAACACGCTTTATTAGAAAACCAAACTAAAAATGAAAAATAGTTTTAATTTCCAACACGCTTGGGATAAAATTAAAGTTGTTAAAAAAATATCATCTCCAACATATCTAGAATAAAGCTAGATTTATCTGCAAAAAAAAAATTACCATCAAAAGCATGGGGTGCCCTATATCAATTAATATATTTGATAATAAACAGATATTGGTAAAATTAAAGTCTAAGAAAAATGCAAAAACCGTAAAAAGCACCCCATGCTTTTGATGGTAAAATTATTTTTTTTGTAGATAACTCTAGTTTTATTCTAGATGTGTTGGAGATGATTTTTTTGTTGACCACTTTAATTTTATCCCAAGCATGTTGGAAATTAAAATTATTTTTCATTTTTTAGTTTGGTTTTCTAAAAGAAGCATGTTGTTTTAGTTTTTTAAACTATTGTTTATTTTTAATTTTTTTAGTACGGTTTTCTAATAAAGCATGTTGTTTCAGTTTTTTAAACTATTATTTATTTTTTAAATTTTTAGTTTAATTGGTTGCCATAAAGTGGAATCCCATGAAAATTTAATTGCTTAATACTCTTCTAAAAAGATCATCCGGCCTAGATTTGAACCAGCGGCCTATGAATTACTGAATTTATATACCACTACAGTCCACCGCTCTACCAACTGAGCTCTTACAACGATTGACTAAAAAGTCAATTAAGTCCGCAATCTATTACCCCGGTTTTTATTTTATTTTTTTATTTTCTGATGATTCTGGCCAGGATTTAGAAAAATGAAATTATTATATTGTCATGAGTCCTTTACAAGTATACAAAGTTTCAAGTTGATCTAATGTTTTTACATGGGTGAAAACCGTGTTGAAAGATTCCATTACACCAGATACAAATCAGTTACACAGACAGATACAGGTCAAGTTAATATAAAGTGTATAAAAATATATAATTTAACATTGTTATAACCTCAACGGTATAAAAAACAATTATGAACTTAAAAAGTATAGATTATTTCAAATGTTGAAATAAAATGTATTTAATTCATAAAACGTTTTAATACACGTTTAATATCACGAAAAAAAAAAACCTAATTGAAGACGCATACTTGCGATCTTCACTAACAGAAACAGTGACTGCATGCTTTACCGCTGACCTATCAGGACACGTAGGAGAGTCTTCAGTTTATGCCACATAACACAGTAGCTCAGGGACTGCACAATTATGACTAGTTTCCTAGTTTGAACCCAGCGCTGTGCCGAGTATGACTTAGAAGAAATGTGCGTTCAAGAGATGACTTTTTTTTGTCGAAGGGTGTACATGTGTGGGTTTGTGTGTGTGTATCTATATATATATATATATATATATATATATATATATAAGTGGTTAAAGTAAGATGCTTGGCACAGATCTATGGAATTTTTGCTGGTTCAAGTCTCCATGAGGGCAGAAATGTTCTCATAGAATTTCGTCCAGAATGGGACCAGTGCCGACTGTACATCGTGAGGCATTTGGGTAACTACAATAAGTAGCGCCTCCTGGTTGAGTAAATCAGTTATAACGGCTGGGAGAGGAAGACCCACATGTCACCACTTCACTAATTTAATGATTATCTACCTCTGTGATTAACACATGCAGACGTGAGGCCAGCAGCAGGCTGGTAAGTCAAGCCAGTTGCACCATGACATTTACACACACACACACACACACACCTCATGCTAAAATTAAATCCTACTATGGTAATTTGTACATTTTTTTAACATTATACCAAAAGGAAAATAACTGTGTCATAACTTCATGTACTTACCTCTACACATCACTTCTCAAAAAAAAAAAACAAAAAAAAAAATCCAATCAGTCCACATCAATGTAAATCTGTACATAATTCATTACCTTTTTGACTCGTGAACCCCTTCCACAACGATCTGAGTAGGGTGAACCACTGACTTTTAAAGGCACCTGGTACTAATTTCCTTGCAATTTGGTTTAAAAATATGCTACATACAAAAATAATTTTTTCAGTTTATTCTTAACTTATGTGCATGAAAATTATTATACTAATTAAACAAGTCTTCCTGAATATAATGGCACTCTTGTTAACGTTTTAGACATATTTCTTCACGAGTAATTTAAAATACAAAAAAATTATAATAAAAAATCCAACTTCTTAAAAGTATTTTCTTGGTACAATTTTCTCAAAAACTACTTATCCAATTGTTTCATAAATTTAGTAGCCTAAGTTATTCTCCACAGTTCATTTCACAATAATAAGGTTTGCTTGTGTTCACATATGGATTGTGATTTATTTATCTTTTTTTTTAAATTCAAAGACCAAAAATTTTTTTTGTTAAACATTTTGCATACTTCTTTTTAAATTCGACTATCAATAGCACAAAGATGAATTTACGTTATTATTATAGAGCTCTTTAAACTACATATCCATGCCAAAAAAAAATTCTCCCATCTTTCATAGTTTAAAAGGAAAGTATACCAAAATATGAAAAAATACAAGTTACGGGAATTTGCAAAAAAAAATAAAGTGCACATTAGCAGAACATAGAGATACCATTTTTAAAAATAAATATTTATGGGTTTAAATGTCCAAAATCGACAAAATAATATTACATATCGATAAAATAGATCTTCCTGGATTTTTTTAAGCAAAAAAAAAATATTTTTTTAAACCCTAATAAGTACTGGGTGCCCTTAAATATACATACAGTAGACATGCACAAAATTTAATTCCAAGCAAAAGGTTTAATACCCTTACATTAACTTAAACTTTAATGATTAAGGGTCGGTTTCACCAACAGAGGTAACTGTATTACACCGGTTTCCCCCGTGTATAATGCATAGCTTAAACTGGCATAATACAGTTACCTCTGTTGGTGAAACCGACCCTAAAACCTAAAGTTAATCTAGTTACAGCTTAAAAGTTACACAACGTGTAGGCCTAGTTGTAGCGAAATCAAATGTATTCCTAACATTGTTACAAAACTGTAAATCAGCATTCGCGGTACATATTAATTTATTGTGAAAATAATGTGATAAATCCTCGATGTTACATATATGGGGCAATCCATATCAAATCGGACAGCAAAAAATCTTGCAATTTATGTTTTTAATTTTATACATCCCTAAATATAGTGAATACATTTATAAACGTATTAATACAGAAATTTAATTTTTATCATTTATAGGTTCGTAGTTATGATGATCTAAAATTATCGTAAATATGATAAACTAAAACGTTTACTAACTAATATTTCTGAAACAGTAAACAGCAAAAATTTGTTTCAAACATATTTATATAGGTGATATCATGTAGTTTAAGGGTGTTATTTTTATAATTAGGATATTTTTATTTTCGGTGTCAATTTTCTGTTTTATGGCGGTTTACTGCAGTACATATCAAAAAATGAAAACGGAAAAAATACAGGATACTACTCACGTAATAAGGATTAATTTCCAGCAATTACCCTTTTGGAGAGTTGAATAGTTCAGACAATATAAATGTTTTTTATTCTATTTTCGTAAAAAAACTCGCGGGTCCACGGCGCAGCAGATTCATTTCACGACCAAGGTCGCGCGCGTACTTTATTGAAAGAGCTTCATCAGTGACTTTTTCAACTGCCATTAAATCGAATAGATTATTATATGTTCTGCTTAATGGAACAGTACCGTAAATTTATAAAAGTGGCGATATTTTAATTCTTACGCAGTAGATATTTATTTATCAAATTTTATTGCTGAAGTGAGAAGTAAAGAGCTCTGTTACTTACGTTTACTGTGAATTATTAAACAAATTATTTATAACTAACTCACTCACTGGCTCTGTGGAACCTGTAGGTTCATGGCAGCGCGGACATAAGCTCTCCATACATCCCATCCCGAGCTAACGTTTTCCAATTATCCCCTGTATAATCTACTTCCCTCAAATCATGTATAATGTTATTCTCCCACCTCATTCTTAGTCTTCCAACTGGGCGTTTTCCCTCCGGTTTTCCTACCAGAAATTTCCAAGCACCTCTTTCATCCTCCATACGTGCCACATTTCCTGCCCATCGCAGCCTACGAGACTTAACTGTTTTTATTATATCTGGCTTCCTATACAGATCATGTAGCTCACTATTATGTAGTTTTCTCCATTCACCTGTCTGTTCATCTCTTTTTGATCCAAAAATTTTCCTAAGAACTTTATTCTCAAATACTCGTAATCTTCTGTCCTTTTTTAAAACAAATTATTTATTTTGTTACAAATTTTTCATTACAGTTTAAATGTAATATTATATAATAAAAACTCTTTCATCATTAATTGAATAAACTGGTATAAATTTTTATTATGTTATAATTACTAATTTCAGTCTTAAAATAACTTTTTATTCAGTGTATTGTATTGTACCCTGAAAACTTTGACGAAATAGTATTGTTATAAGATATCACTTCCAAATAAAACCGAATGTTTTAATACTCGTACCACTTCCTACCAAACGATAATAATGCAATGTCAGCAAGTCTTCCTTAAACATCTGTTTTACATCAACAATTCTCAAGTTCAGATTACATACTAGACAGTTGTTTGTTTAGTGCATCTCGTCATTTTAAGTGTCACAGTCAAATTTAAAATAATATCTTATTGTTTTTAACTCACAAGTTTGCAGATCTACAAAGACTGAATGGTGAGTTAGAAGTTAAATATAATTTTAATTATGCATATATTAGTATACAATAGTTATTAACAATATTATGTGTTAATATATAATTTTACAATTTCTTAAATGTTTCTGGAATGAGAGAATAATCGTAGAGGTATACATTTTGTGTTATAAAAGGAGAATAATGGGAAGTTTAGACATTAAATTAAATACTATAAATAATTTAGCTTATAATAAAAGCTAATATTATCGTGCATTTTAATATCATCTTAGATATGTCATGAGTAGGGGATGCAAGATCAGTAAGTGATACCAAGCCAATAAAATATATTTATACCTCTTAAATATTACTTGTAACAGCATGAAAATTGTTATAAATTATTATCGATAGCTTAACATTACTTACAATATTCAACATCAGACATTGGTGTAGGGTACAAGTACAAAATATTACAACACATTACAAAACTACTCTCTAGAAAATATTTTTAATAGGCCTACCAGCTTGAATTCGTAGGTGCTTAGTAATTTAAATTAAACTATACATTAGCCAAAATCAGCACAAAATTAACCGCCTACTGAATATATCAATAAAGATTGTTATATTTAATGACGTTTATTATGTAGCAATTTATTTCAAGCGCGAGGTTCTCCTACGTACCATAAATTTACGACACGGGACTCACGGATTTCCTTCCTTCTGGAGAAAGCTACATTCAGAATTGTTACGCCTTTAAAATGTCATTGATTCCTATCGAGTTTGAACCCGCGAACCTCGGAATCGGAGGCGTGCAGAGTAACCACTTGTCCACGATGATGATGATGATGATGATAATGTAATAATTGTAATAATGATAATAAAAATAATGTAATGATGATAATAACAATAAAAAATATTTGTAAGTGCGCAAAGGACTATTACCAAGTAGCTCCGTCATTGTTTGTACGAGCGAGCGATCTCCACTCACGCGAAAGGTATTGCGGGCAGTCTACACATAGGAGATTTTAGGAAAAATAATTATTTTTGGTAGTTTCCTTTCAAGACTCCACTTTAATACTAATTACAAAAAATTAACTGGTGTTCAGGTAATAATGTGGCACTTTTTGATTTTATAAAATTTTTGGTGAGGAAGGTCAATTGCATATTAATTGCATTTACGCCCTTCAGAAAAACGTAAATATTAACATACTAATTTTCAAGCGATAGAGCATAAAATCATCTATAATGTGACTATCTTTTCAAGTTGAGGGAATAGCCATACTTCGAGAAATGTATTTTATAAAAGAGACTATTTAAAACAATACGATAAATTGACAGCTCTATTACTCTTTAATTACACCAAGCGAAGACTTGAAATTCGGTTCAGATATTCAGTATATCATAAAGTTTCACTGTAAAAAAAATGGTAAACTTTTAAAGATGTGAGTTCAATTTTCACAATTTTTTTGCCGATTTCGTATGGAATGTCCCATATGCAACAAGGGGCATTATAGGGTTAATTTAATTTTAAAATAATAATAATTATTAATATTATTATATTATTATTACAATACTGCAGAAATGAAGGAAACAATAATAGACCTAGCCTCAAAACCCGCCATTATGGAAAAGTTTTGACGAACCCCTGGGGGTTCGTGAACCACAGGTTGGAAAACGATGCTCTAGTACAAAGAGTAATTTTAAAGAGAATTGCACAAAGAGGTACACATTAATACATGCTCAAACAGTCTATCGAACTCAACTACATCATGAGTTAGGAAAAACTATGTAATACTACTAATATGAAAAAAATATGGCTGTACTGGTACTATATAGTAAGGAAATATACCATTAGATGTTACTTGTTAGCATCACAAAAGTACATACGCTATATAATCTAATCAAGAGAATTCAAGATAGTTTAAAAACTGTGGTCGGTTGTTGCATGCAGTGGACTACATTTTGCTGGCAATGCCTGTAATTATATTTAAAAGATCTAATTTGTTAGTTTCCATGCTATTTCACATAAAAATGTGACTTCTGGTGCTAGATTCATGATATCTGATTATTCATGAAAACATATAGATTTTGTGACTGAATGTCGACCAATTTCCTAACCAACTTTAGGAGATTAAAAATATTTGACAATTATATTAATTTTCTGCACTATGCACATTTCATTATTACCAAAAAAATCATACCCTATTTATCACAAACAATGTTCAATCTCAAAAGAAGATCTCATAACTTTGAAATCAGACTCTGCAGACCACCAGTATCTTATCACAAAATGATCATCTAAAGATTTTTCTACAATACCTGAAATTAGAGTGCATATTTCTGAGACACCTGTATATCACATAAAATTAAATAAATAAAACTAAAGAGAAAAATGTCTACCTCAACCAGGATTTGAACCCAAGACCTCCAACTTTATGTGTTTGTGCTGTATCAATGAGACATGTTGCTGGTCAACCACAAATGTCTGTCTCTTTAATCCCAACAGTCATGAGTTCAAACCTCAGTTCAAGCAAATTTTTTTTTAGTTATGTTTAACAGATGGCTGGACTGTGTATTATTACTTTACATACTAAGATCATACTTAAATGTAATCTTGTAAAGTAACTCACTTGTGATCCAGGATCCGTGTTGGACAGAGCTTCATGTTCAGCAGCAATCTGGCAATTCATCGTAATCAGATTATCTATAACAGAATTAAAATACAATCAATCCATATATTTTCTCTACATAAGATTGTGACATAGCCAAGAGGTTTAAGACATGATGCCTTTTTGCAGAGCTATAGTACATGCAATGGTATGAGTCACCATGCGGAATAATATTTATCATGGAGTATGAGTCATTGCGGAACTGGTGCCAACTCTGCGACATGAGGAATTTGGGTACCTACAATAAGTAGCAGCTCCAATTTGGAAAAACCAGATATAACAGTTGGGGTACCTGATATGCTAACCACATGCTTCCCATGTACCGGTTTGATGATTCCCCATCGTTGTGATTAAAACATGTGGAAGTGAGACCTTCTAACCCTGATGCACCATGGAGTTCAGGTTGAATGAAGTCATTCTAAGAGATGTGCCAGTTTATGAGATTGAGAACTAGTGACTGCTAGTGACATGTTTGCAACATTTTATTCACATTTCTGCTGTACCCAAGTGCTAACGAGTTTATTCAGGTTAAGGTAGATTAAATAACTTAGGTACTTGGTGACCTAATTTTTTTTGTGTGTTTCTCAAAAGTTTGTTATTCAGTTTGAGCAATGACTAATATATCTTCATTGTTAATATGGTGAAATTTAGGTTTTACCTCTACTTCTCATTCCAATATAAGGCATTTTTAACACTTTTTTTTCACAAATAAAGACATGTATGTAAATAAATAAATATAAATGACATGAAAGGAAAAATAAATTCCTGAGTGAGGATTTGGGCCTGAATTTCTAACTTTGTATGTTTATTACTCTAACCAAGTGAGCTACTCAGGAATCCTAACACAAACATTTATTTTTCTTATACATATATTATTCTCAATTTACACACACACATATATATATATATATATATATATATATATATGTATATATATAAGAAAAATGAATGTTTGTGTTAGGACTGTTGAGTAGCCCAGTTGGTTAGAGTGCTAAACGTACAAAGTTAGAAACTCAGGTTCAAATCCCGACACAGGCATTTGCTTTTCTTTTCATGCCATAATTAGCCTTCATTGCTAAACGTCAAAATTAGTTATAACATCTATATATATATATATCCATTACTCAGGTAATTATTCATTTACTGCTTCAATAATTTATGATTTTTTGTTTGAATGTATGTAGACTGGCACATCCCATATTATTCCCTTTTATGCTGAGCAGAAAAACAAATTTTTATGTTCTTGTAAGATTAAACAATTTATCTAGATCAGCCAGCATCATATTAGCGTCCTGACTATTGGGTTCAGGTTTGATTCCTGACAGGCTTTAACATTTTAATAGTAACATTTTGTATCTTGTTGCTAAGGGAGTTGGTCATGTATAATTTCTAATATGCTTGACAGTGAATTAGATGTCTGGCTTAAAATCCAAACGTCTCCACAGTACATATGTTGAGAAAACATGTGGTATTATTGATAGTGAATCACCCATCATACAGGGCTGCTGGTCTGTCTGGTGTCATTCGACATGATTAGGCTATATGGTGGTCCCACACCATATCAGAGTGATATAAGGAATGATATCACCATGCAGGGCTATGGGAATATTGATAAAATCCCCTTCCATCCTTACTTTTCCATCAAAGACACTTTTGGGTAGATCAAGTCCAAATGGGAGAAGAAATTTTCTCAAGGAATATTGGCCAGTATGGGACCGATACCCACCCAACATCAAGAGGAATTTTCACAGTTAAAGTGAGTAGTGACTTCAGGTTGAGAAACTCAATTACAGCAGCTAGAGGACATGACATGCTGACCACATGTAATCCCTATACTGGCTATTATATACCTGGCTTAACCCTTTGCCCCGCTCAGTTATTTTCAGCAGTATGCTGTATAGAGACATATTCCTTTTACAGCATTTAAAGTTTAAATGTCTTCTAGACACTTTTAATTGAAGACTGGCATATGTGTACTAACTATGATCTCTTCTGAAAAATCATGTGAAATATGCTAAATCAAAAACTTATTTTCAAATTACAAATATCTTCATCAAATAATTAATTATTAATTTTGTAAATATGTCACGATACAATTTTTATATATAAAGACCTCAAAGTATTCCACAATTGTAAGGATGGATAATATTATCTTTCAATAATATTAAAATTGAAGCAAATATATTTATTAACAATTAATATTTTATGTGTATAAATAAATTATATAGGCCTATCCTCAGTTTAATATCTTATGGAGATAGCAATGTTTATAGTTTACATAAAATATATTTCTAAAATTATTATGATAAACTGTATTAGTCTGTTTCTATTCATTTTTTAAATTTCAACTTGAAATAATGTACCATTGTTAAAAAATATATATATTTCGCTGATAAAAATCAAGACACAGACACAGAAAGTAAGTAACATCATTAGTAAAAATTCTCGCATATCGAAGCTACAGACAAAATATATTTATTTATTTATTACTTTCTCTATTATCGGTATATAATGAAGAAAAATTGTCCTTATCCGTTTATAATTTTATTTGGTGATGAGAAAGATTCCAATTCTTTAAAATTAAGTTCTGAGGACCAATTATTAAAAGAGTAATTATTGTTCTCGTTTTAATCAGTGCGCTCTGTCGTCAACGCTATGATTTCTTCATCACCGTCACTCGTTTGTTCTATATGACTATATTGCACTAAACTACCCATCCAAGAAGCGTCAGAACTATCACTTTCATAATTAAATTCCTCATCTATCGCGGCTACAATGTCTTCTCTGAACAATGGGTTTAAATTACAGGTAGTTTTACTAACACATGAACTTTTGCTTTCGCTTGCCATTGTTACAGATAAACTGGTGGAGGCTTTCAAAAATAGGGTTGAAAACACAAAAAAAGTACCGTTAGAATTTTACAAAAAATTATAAGGCAAAGCCTTGTTGCCACATTTAATACATTCCACAGATGCCAAAGAATGACTGACATGTCACAGTTTTCCAAGAAAGTGAATCCAAGTTGAAATACAGCTGTTTTATAAAGACGTACGCTTTACTACGTTATACGGGGCAGGGACAAAGCAAGTAAGGTACGCTTTACTATGTTATACAGGGCAAAGAGTTAACTTGGCAAACAGAGATGGCAATATAAGGGTACATCCTTGACTGCTTTCGCTAGTTATAAAAGAAAGAACCCACCCTGTTGTCAGTTTTTGTCTTCCCCCAAACCCTTATTAACATCTGGTGAAGAAAAAACGACAACACTGGTGCAAGTGAGAGAGGTGAGTACAGCTGTCTCTTTCTACAAATTTCTTGCCAAGTTAAGCCAGACTAACAATAGATGATGTGGATATGAGGCCAGATGGATGATCCTAGGTCAAGGCCTTGTAGATCTGTCATGGTGTGGAGTAGTAGGCTACATGGTGACACACTTCATCCCCCATACAACACACAAACATAAACACACATTCCTTTCTGTACACAATACATATCATGTGTATAACATGGTCTACCGAAGTGGTGTTTAAATTAAAAATATACCACTCTGTGCTCTTCAATCCCTTAGCATCTTAAACAATAAGAGATAGGTTTAATTTTCCTAACTTTGTAAACAACTTAAGATTGGTGTATATTTCAAATACTAATAAAAATAAATAGCTTGTCATACACAAATTTCATTAATAAATGGGGATGAACACTTAACAACAAATGAGAGAAATTTTGAAGGAGTAATGGAATTCAAATACCCGGTAACAATAATCACTAACAGAAAAAAAATTAAACATAGCCTCAACTCAGTTAACACTTACAAAGGATTCTTGTTATCTTAACTTCTCAAAAGAATTAGAAATAAAATCCAAGGTGTAAGAAGTCAAGAAGCTACTTTTGCTACCACTCGGAATAGACCTCACATCCACATGTGTCATTTACAGAGGTAGACAATCATTCAGTCATTAAAGGAATAACATACCATATTGCCAGAATATCGAATTCCCCAGCCACTGTAGCAGTTCTTTCAATCTGGAAAGCAACTTGACGTGATTACTCAAATTCCTCATAATGCTGGGTGGTTGCCATTACTATAACTAACTCACTCCACGGCACAACACGACACCGGTCTGTATTCACAACCACTTGTCATTTTGCAGAGACAGTGCCATAACTAACTAACTCACTGGCACTATCGAACCCATAGGTTCATGACCACCCTGTCATTAGCTCTCCATACATCCCTATTCTAAGCTAATGTTTTGCAATCATTACCTGCATAATCTACTTCCCTCAAATCATAGTTAAAGTAATTCTCCCACCTCATTCTTGGTCTACCAACTGGGCGTTTTCCCTCTGGTTTTCCTACATGAAGCTTCCATGCACGTCTTTCAACCCCATGTGCCACATGTCCTGCCCATTGCAGTCTATGAAACTTAACTGTTCTTATTATATCTGGCTTCCTATAAAGACCATTTAGTTCATTGTTATGTAGTCTTCTCCATTCAGCTGTCTTTATCTCTCTTTGGTCCAACAATTTTCCTAAGAATTTTATTCTCAAATACTCATAATCTCCTTTCCTCCCTTAGAGTAAGAATCCATGGTTCACATCCATATAACTGGTAGAATAATAGTTTTATATATTTTCAGTTTAATGTTTTTAGAAAGGAGTTGAGACATAAAGAGTCCCTGTAATGCATAACAGCACGCTTTCCAGAATTGAGCCTACGTTTAATTTCTTTGTGCATCTCATTCCTATTTGTGATTATTGTTCCTAGGTATTTGAATCCAGTCACTTCCTCAAAATTTCCCTCATTTGTCATTAGCTGTCCATTTCCATTATATAATATATTTCTATGTGTGACCACGTATTTAGTTTTATTGATACTTACTTCCAGTCCCAATTTTTTAGTGTTCACTCAATAGTGTGTATGTGTGTGTGTTGGCCTTTAGTATCTCCTTGCTATCGCCCAATAGTAGAAATAGTACCATACAAGTTAAAAATTTCATGAGAACATTTCTTCCACCATGGGACTCAGATCATCACATCTCCCATAGACCACTCACCTACACCAAGGGACAATCAAAGAAATGCTCAACTAAAAACATATAAAATGGTGATTATTCCAGTTTGTAACATTTGGATGCAAAACGTTGTCAGTATTTGAGAGTAAAAATGCTTAAGAAAATATTTGGACTGAGATGAACAGACAAGTGAATGGAAAAAAAAAAGTACAAAACGCTAAGCTACATGATCTTCATGGGGGACCAGATGTAATAAGAACAATGACTTCGGGCAGCACATGTTGCAAAATGGAGGATGAAAGAGAGGCATGGAAACATCTGGTACAAAAACCAGAGCTTATCAATAAGTAGGTCAATGAATGAAGTGAGAGAACAACATCAAACATGATTTGAGGGAGGTGAATTATAGATGCAATGACTGTAAAATATTAGATTAGGATAGGGATGTAAGGAGAACTTATGTCCATTCTAAAGTGAAATGTGATCTTGCAACCAACCTAGGCAAATGTTCATTAGTTAAACTGGAGATTCCAGCACAGATGTCTTAGATAGATAATTCATCGGTAGATTAATGTCTTTGACATCGTCCAATCTCTAATAGCCAATTTTGTCGATTCATCCAAACTCCAGGTTGTAGATGTTTCTTCTTCATGTATAAATATATTCCCTGACTCCAGGTCTTAATACTATTATTAAAAAATTACTGATGTAAATTGTTGATATCAACAGAGGAATGTATAGACTATATACAGATATGAAACTGAATAGTAAGTGGAGATAAAGATAACACATAAGAAACATGATTTAATGCTAATAATAAAGAGAATGGTGCACATGCAGTATCTGCTGGCTCAGTGTTTTCTTGAAACCCACAGGAGTAGAGAATCTTGAATCTAAGGTAACTTTCCTAATAAAAGCAAATGGAAGTTAATACAGTGATATAACTAACTTAAAATAACAAATTGGCATTATCAATGTAATAATCTGAATATTAATTACTGAAATAATGTGTAAAATTCAAATAACTTAATGTTGTAGGATGTAGTACCAGAATGTGTCAGTAGATGTCCCAACAAAAAATTAATAAGATGCAAAATAGTAACATGTACATATCAAGTACTCAATTTAAAAGTTAATAAGAATTACACACACTTAACCTTACATTTGTACTTCTTGTCTAGCGTGTGTTGTTAATTTCAGTTCGTTAACTTTTAAGATTTACTGTTCCATAGTAATTCTGCCCGAGGGCAGGTCTTTCATTGCAATCATAGCATTTTCAGGCTATGCTTTGCAGCTTTACTAGGGAATTGTAGGTGTGGTAGCTTCCCGTAGCTTTCCACACCGGTGAAGGATGATGATGATGATGATAAGGATGATGATGATGATGATGGTCATATGATTTCGGGGACCATTTGGGCCTTAAAGTTTTCCTGACATTTGTCTTACAGGTGAGGAAAAACTCCGATAAAAACCACACCCAGAAAAACGGTCCCAACCGGGGATCGAACCCGGGCCCGCTGCGTGACAATACAGCACGCTACCTCAAGACCACAGTGGTGGACGATTTACTGTTATTGACACTTATTATAATTCCGTCGGGCTTAATTGTGTGAGACTTTTGAGAAAGGTCGTTTTACATGGTTGGTTTCCAGCCTGATGCACAACCCCCAATTTGGAGAACCAGAGGTTTTCCGTTCGGGTCCCTTTCCCTAGTAATAGAAGATAAAGTGTTGGAACAGGTTTCACACTTCCAGTATTTGGGCTGCGATATAACTTATGAAGAAGAACAAGATATAAATAAGAAAATGCATAAGTTTCAACATATTTGTAGAACAATCAGACGAACAGTGAGGAACAAAGTAAGAAATGATATGCAGCTAAGATTTTACTCAATGATGGCACTACCAGTGGTGACGTATGGAAGTGAGGCCTGGGTCCTGAAGGAAAAAGAAAAAAGTAACATTCAGGCAGCAGAAATGACATTCCTACGGGCTGTGAAAGGTTGTACAAGAAAGGAACATATTAGAAATGAGAATGTTAGAGAGGAACTAAAAGTACAACCACTTGTACGACAAATAGAAGAAAACAGGAACAATTTGACAGAACATTTGCAAAGAATGACAGAGTATAGGATACCAAAGATCATACTGATGTATAATCCTGGAGGATGAAGATCAGTAGGAAGACCAAGAAAGCACTGGGTTGAACAGATGTGAGATCGGAACAGGCAAAGACCTAATTCATGAAGTTGATGATGATAAAACTTATTAAAACTAGAAGATCACCTGGGAAAAAAGTTTCCTGTCAGTGAGGAATGTTTTTGTAAGTTCTATATAAGAGGGGACACATGAGCAGGGCTTATTTAGTTTCTGATAAATGGAAGCACATATGTAAAACTCGTACCTATGACCAAACTACAAAATAAATCCCTAACATGCTTTTTAAGAAAGTGATATACACTAAATTGTCCCTTTCTAAGGTAACAAAATGAATTACATTTTATTTAATAAACTAGAAACTAATCTGGTGCATACTAACTTGCCCTAACACAATAAAAAGGAGTAATTCAGTTTTATTTCTGATATATTACTTTTTTAAAAACATGTTTACAAATTTATTACCAAGGTTGCTCGCTTTACAAAAAATTCTAGGGTGAACAAATTAAAACATTTTCCAGTTTTGGCTAAGGTATCCACTAGGTTATATGATACACCTTTTAACATACCTAACACAGCTCCTGTCTTATTTACTCTCACAGGTTCACATTTATTAACTAATACACTGGTACTGTCAAACCTGAAGGTTCATGGCTGCATGGACATAAGCTCTCCATACATCCCTATCCTGAGGTAATGTTTTCCAGTAATCCCTGTAAAATCTATTTCCCTCAAATCATAGTTAATGTTATTTTCTCACTTCATTCTTGGTCCACCAACTGGGCGTTTTCTTTCTGGTTTTCCTACAATAAGCTTCCATGCTCCTCTTTCATTTCCCATTTGTACTACATGTACTACCAATGCAGTCTATAAGAATTAACTGTTCTTATTACATGTGATTTCCTATAATGATCATGTAATTCATTGTTATCTAGTCTTCTCCATTCACTTGTCTGTATATCTCTCTTTGGTCTAATATGTTCCTAAGAGCTTTATTCTCAAAAAATTGTAATCTTTTCTCCTCCCTTAATGTAACAGTACAAGTTTCACATTCATATAATTGGGAAAATAACAGTTTCATATATTTTCAGTTTAACATTTTTTGAGAGAAGTTATGATGACAAGAGTCCCTCTAATGCATAATAGCATGGAATTCCAAATTTAAACCTACGTTCAATTTTTTTTGTGTATCAGATTCCTATTTGCAATTATTGTTCATAAATATTTCAATTAAGCTACTTCACCAAAATTTCTCTAATTTCAATTCCATTATACAATGTATTTCTATGTGGGAACACATATTTAGTTTTATTGATATTACTTCCAGTCCCATTTCTTAGTGTTATTCAATAGAGTATGTGTGTAGGCCCTTAATATCTCCTCACTATCGCCTAATATTACATCATCAGCATAAATTAACAGCTTATTAAATACCATTGAGTTGTAAGCTATCTTCCTCTTCTAAAGATTTGATGGCATGCTCTAGTAAAAAACTGTATAGTAGAGAACAAGTGCATCTCCTTGCTTTAACCCATTTACTACTTCTTACAATGCAGCCAACATATAACTTAAACCTACTATTAACTATTTACAATAGACGCACTAGTATATTAAATAACTATTTAAACTAATATACGGGGAAACAGCAGTATAACTTATCCAATATACTTCCTTACATTTTCTAAGTCCTATAGAACAACAGTGCACATGCACCAGAGTTTATAGAGCCAGCAATAACCACCATCGAACCACACAGTGATAACCAACTGGCCACATATCGATTATCATCCTTGCCTAGTGGGTTATCGCTGCTTGTCACATATTTATTATTATTGATATCGTACTGAAGTTTATACAGCTTATGCTAGATGGTAGCACGTAGCTCTGAAATTTAAATGACCAATCTTTGCAATAATTTTTAAAAAAGGAGATAGACTATTGTATGAAAATTATAGGCCAATTACACTCTTCAATATAGCATATAAAATTTTTGCATGCATTTTAAAAACAGACTCTCAGAAGTAGTGGAAAATAGTATAGCTGATTTTCAAATGGGTTTCCGTCAAAAACAGGTCCACTATAGATAATATTTTTATTATTAGACAAATATCTGAAAAATGCCATGAATACAAAATTAATTTATATAATTTGTTCATTGATTACACTAATGCATTTGACTCCGTACAAAGATATAAAATTATTGAATGTTTGTCACAATATAAGTACCCAACAAATTGATAAGAATAATTGAATTAACACTTAAAATAAATAATAAACTCAGCAAAGAATTTAAATTTATATAATAAATTTGGGAATTTTTAACATTATGAGGTTTAATTCATAAACAAACATCAGATATATAAAGAAATGTATAAAGAATAATATTGTACCAAAATTTGTTAGAAAAATAGTCAAGTTTAATAATAATAGTAAACAGCAAAGAATAGCTGAAAAGAATTTTTTGGAAGGCGAAAAGAATAGAGGATATGCCAAATTAAACATATTAGACTTAGAAATGTACCATCTTCATTTAAAACTTTCTAAAATTTTAGGATACATTTGGCTGGAACGTCTTTTGAATAATTGTTTTGGAAAAATAAATTTCATAATAGGCAAGAAGATAAAAACTCAAAAGAAGAAATTCCACAAAAATGATGCTTTTTGGGAAAATTACCAACCACAAAATTGGAAAATAGTAAATAAAAACCAAAACTCAGAATCACAAGATAACACCAATGTAATTAATTTTTCAAGAGAGTTGTTAACCAAAGAGGAAGCAAAATTACTTAACAATGGTTTAAAAACTTGCATACATTTTTCAAATAATTTGGAAAATTATGTCACAGATGTGGAAATAGCTATTTCTGATTATATTATTTTTGGTCTGGACATCTTACCTCAATATTAATGTTGATTTGTTCTTGAACATGTTTCAAAACAATTCTGTTTTATCTTCAGCATTCCCAGACTATTTCTGAACTAAAAAATGAAGATAAAATTATAATCAGGAAAGAATGTGAAAAAGTTTTACTAGATATGAAAAGAAGTTCAAAAAATAAAGTCACAATGATAAATATGAAAATTTTGAAGGGTATTAAAGATAGAAATGTTACTATTCCAAAAGCTGATAAAGGAAACAAAATTGTCATTTTGGATCAGGATGATTATGTAGATAGAATGAACCATCTGTTAGACTCCAAAGAATATGAAGAAATAAAATCTAACACTCTCCCAAAATCAATAAGGACTGTGGAAAACACATTAAAACATATAAAACATACAATTAAAGAACGAGAAAAATTTAAATTAAAAGTTTCGAACCCTTCTAATCTGAAATTATGTTTTTATTATTGATTTCGTACATCTCAATGATGGATAAATCATATTTGAAGAGAAAAATTATACGCCCAGACCGGGACTTGAACCCGGGACCCTTGGTTCTCTAGACCAAGTGCTCTACCAACTGAGCTACCTGAGCAAGTACCGATCTAAACGCAAATCTTTCTCTATATACATTGTAATTCCCATCCACCAAATGCTGTGAAGCCATGCTTCTATCTTGCAAATGGCGGCTCCTTTATTAAGAAGACATATTTGGGAATTATACATTACAGCCAGTACGGCTTTTTCCAAGTTTTTATTATTGATTTCGAACATCTCAATGATGGATAAATCATATTTGAAGAGAAAAATTATACGCTCAGACCGGGACTTGAACCCGGGACCCTTGGTTCTCTAGACCAAGTGCTCTACCAACTGAGCTACCTGAGCAAGTACCGATCTAAACGCAAATCTTTCTCTATATACATTGTAATTCCCATCCACCAAATGCTGCGAAGCCATGCTTCTATCTTGCAAATGGCGGCTCCTTTATTAAGAAGACATATTTGGGAATTATACATTACAGCCAGTACGGCTTTTTCCAAGTTTTTATTATTGATTTCGTACATCTCAATGATGGATAAATCATATTTGAAGAGAAAAATTATACGCTCAGACCGGGACTTGAACCCGGGACCCTTGGTTCTCTAGACCAAGTGCTCTACCAACTGAGCTACCTGAGCAAGTACCGATCTAAACGCAAATCTTTCTCTATATACATTGTAATTCCCATCCACCAAATGCTGTGAAGCCATGCTTCTATCTTGCAAATGGCGGCTCCTTTATTAAGAAGACATATTTGAGAACCAAGGGTCCCGGGTTCAAGTCCCGGTCTGAGCGTATAATTTTTCTCTTCAAATATGATTTATCCATCATTGAGATGTACGAAATCAATAATAAAAACTTGGAAAAAGCCGTACTGGCTGTAATGTATAATTCCCAAATATGTCTTCTTAATAAAGGAGCCGCCATTTGCAAGATAGAAGCATGGCTTCACAGCATTTGGTGGATGGGAATTACAATGTATATAGAGAAAGATTTGCGTTTAGATCGGTACCTGCTCAGGTAGCTCAGTTGGTAGAGCACTTGGTCTAGAGAACCAAGGGTCCCGGGTTCAAGTCCCGGTCTGAGCGTATAATTTTTCTCTTCAAATATGATTTATCCATCATTGAGATGTACGAAATCAATAATAAAAACTTGGAAAAAGCCGTACTGGCTGTAATGTATATTCCCAAATATGTCTTCTTAATAAAGGAGCCGCCATTTGCAAGATAGAAGCATGGCTTCACAGCATTTAGTGGATGGGAATTACAATGTATATAGAGAAAGATTTGCGTTTAGATCGGTACTTGCTCAGGTAGCTCAGTTGGTAGAGCACTTGGTCTAGAGAACCAAGGGTCCCGGGTTCAAGTCCCGCTCTGAGCGTATAATTTTTCTTTTCAAATATGATTTATCCATCATTGAGATGTACGTAATCAATAATAAAAACTTGGAAAAAGCCGTACTGGCTGTAATGTATAATTCCCAAATATGTCTTCTTAATAAAGGAGCCGCCATTTGCAAGATAGAAGCATTCACAGCATTTGGTGGATGGGAATTACAATGTATATAGAGAAAGATTTGCGTTTAGATCGGTACTTGCTCAGGTAGCTCAGTTGGTAGAGCACTTGGTCTAGAGAACCAAGGGTCCCGGGTTCAAGTCCCGGTCTGAGTGTATAATTTTTCTCTTCAAATATGAAATTATATGGTTTACCTAAGGTCCACAAGGATGGTAAAAAGTTGAGGCCTATTGTCAATAGTATTGGCTCCCCATGTTACAATTTATCTAAATGGCTGGCCAAAAAATTTAATGAACTACCCCAATTTGGAAATAACATTGAAAATTCAATAAAATTGGTAGAAAAATTGAATAACATTACATTGGCTCCGAATGATAGATTGGTTTCATTTGATGTTATCTGTTTATTTCCTAGCATTCCTATTGACAAATTGCTCACGTTTTTAAGAAAATGGTTAAATTCACAAAAATTAAAGGCAGAAATCATTGAAGAATATTTAAGACTAACCAAAATTTGTATCGGATAACAACTTCTTCACATTTAATGAAAAATTTTATAAACAAATTTCTGGATTAGCAATGGGATATCCACTTTTTCCATTTTTCCATTTTTAGCCAATTCATTTATGGGGTATCTTGAATCACATATCACCAATGCTTATCCTTTGATTTTCAAGTGTTGTTATAGATATGTGGATGATATTATCGCTGTAATTCATAAAAAATACATTAAAGATGCATTGAAATTGCTTAATCTTCAGGATGAGTCAGTAAAATTCATTATTGAAATTGAACATGATCCCATTTTTAGACTTATACTTAATAAGAAATAAACAACCGCAAAAAATTTAATTAAATATCTATAGAAAAGACACACATACTGACAACTACATAAAATCTTCATGTTTTAATCATGTGTCACATAAACATGCAATTTTCAATAGTCTATTACACACCTTGATAAATATTCCACTTGATGAAGATGATTTTGATATGAATATAATGATATTGTACATGTTGCTAAAATAAATGCTTTTTATAAAGACATAATAAAGTATAAATTAAAGAAATTTAAACAATAGAAAAGGTTACAACATGATTCCAAGAAAGATGTAAAATTCAAGAAATTTATATATATTACAAGTTTCAAAAAAATTTCAGAAAATTTAATATAACATTGGCTCCAATTAACAAATTCAGTCTGGGTAATCTTCTGTTAACTAATAATAAAGTTAACACCCCAGACAACAAAAGATCTGGAATTTATCAAAATGATTGCAAAGATTGCAACAGGATATTTATAGGAAAAACAAAAAGGAACTTGGAAACTCGTAAAAAAGAACACTTCAGAAACATAAAGAACAACAAAAGATCTAGAATTTATCAAAATGATTGCAAAGATTGCAACAGGATATTTATAGGAAAAACAAAAAGGAACTTGGAAACTCGTAAAAAAGAACACTTCAGAAACATAAAGAAGGGAGAAATCGAAAAAATCAGCTATAGCAGCACATAGTTTTAGAGCATCATAGAATTGAAAAAGAAGCAAAACTTTTAAAACATCTATCCAAACCTTTGGATTTAACAGTTTGGGAAAAAAATATATATTAAAAAAAACCATACTAGAACCATGAACTTCGAGATACCAGATGATCCGAGCTTGATTACAAAGTTCTTCAAAAAATATAACAGATTTCAGTTTAGAAAATGAATCCTTCAAAAGAACACCAGATGGCAGTTTAGAAAATAATTTCTACAAAAGAACATCAGATGGCAGTTTGGATAATTACTGGCAAAAGAAAAAAATTGAGTCGTGAAAACAGCTGAGGGTGGTGACGATGGTCGCTGATACTACAGTGTTGTGTTTAAAAAACATAGAAGTATGAGGTAAGAAGAAATCATGATTCATTTAATTCTTAAAGAATTTAAATTTGAATCTGGAGTTAAACAAGGAGATCCCTTATCCACAACACTATTAAGTATAGTAGTTGATTCAATAATGAAACATTAGGACCTAAGAGGTAATATAACTAGGCCTACCAAATCTAAACAATGTATTGCATATGCAGATGACATATTGATAACAGTAAGGAACATACCAACACTAATAGAAACTTTCCAGTTGCTGAAAGAAAAGTCAGTTGAATATGGATTAGTAATAAATAATTCCAAAACAAAATACTTAAAATGTACAACAAGAAATTTAAAAAATAAGTAATCTGAACATCAATCATACAAATATAGAAGAAATAAAACAATATAAATATCTTGGTTCAACTATAAATGGAAAAAACTATATAGAGGAAGAAATTGGTAAAATAATTTTTTTGGGCAATAAAGCTTACAATGCAAATAGAATACTATTTAAAAGTAAACTTGTTTCCAGATTAACTAAAGTTAAACTGTATAATACAGTAATAAGACCAATTGTAACTTATGGCTGTGAAACATGGGTACTGAAGGAGTCTGATAAACAAAAACTATTAATGTTTGAAAGCAAGATCTTACGGAGAATTATTGGACCAATTAGAGAAAGCGATGGCATATGGCATATATGAATGAACTCTGAATTAAATAATCTAATACAAAATAAAAATGTAATATACCACATTAAAGCTCAAAGACTGCACTGGTTTGGACATATAAATAGATGCAGGAAGACAAGTTTGTAAGAAGAATATACAAATGGAAACCAATATGCACCAGAACAGCTGGACGCCCAAAAAACAGATGACAGGATGATGTTATAAAAGATATATTAGAAATCAAAATTGGAAATTAGCCAATCTGTATCCAGAATAAATCTAGGTGGAGAAAAATTGTTGAGGAGGCCAAAACTTCAATGAGGTTGTAGTCGCCTACTGAAGAAGAAGAATCTTTGCAATAAATCCTCAAATCTATTTTAAAGAAATATATTAATAATATTCAAATTACCAAACATTTATTAAAAATGGGCGTACACTTACTTATTACTCCCTAATGTCGTTCCAATCAGCGATTCCCCAAACCAGTGATAACACATCAGTGGGTTGTTAGTAGGCTATCGCTGGGAAGAAGAGAGATAAATGATAGACTTAGTAATATACTCTGTGTAGAAAATAGCAGTCAGCATCACAATATTGTCTAACAGTGTCATAATGTTAATGTTTTTCGTATTTAAGTAAATATTTAAAAATTGTTAAATAATGTTATAAAAATTGTTTGAAAAATTCTAAATTATTAAAAAATGTTAGTAAATACAGAAGAAGAGCTATAGTTTACAACAATAACCTAAAAAATCTTGGTTAAGTAGAACTGCTGTTGAACCCTAACACTAACTGAAACCACACAATACAACTCAAGTATAGAGTAAACTTCCTCAATGTCTTATATTAGTTCTTGCAAAATGTGTATAGGCCTATTCACATTCCTACCCTGGATAAATGAAGGGCTCGGCTGTGAAATATGGTAACTGACAACTCTTGCAAATTGAGTTGTAGCATATAAACTGTGATATGAGACCTCCTGAAGCATTTGGTGCATATATTTTTATTTTTCGTGACAATACCTCTACTATCTATTGATGGATGTAAAAACTATGTGCACCAAATGCTTCAAGAGGTCATATAACACAGTTTACATGCTACAACTAAATTTTCAAGAATTTGTCAATTACCATGCTTTACAGCCGAGCCCTACAAATAAGATTTGAGTATTTCAATTTTGGTTAGCACCTTAAATTTAAAACTCGGCTCAACTCTAGATTAATTTTCACTTTATTTTCCATAATACATTCTTGTAATTCTGTTGCACTAGTATTTCTTCTGTTTTTACCAACATTTTGTACAATTTTAAACATTTTACAATGAAACCTATAACATTTTTTTTACAATTAATAAATATTTATCTACATATGCAATTTTTTCTTCAAAGTTCTACAAAACCAGAGTGCGCATGCACAAATGCTTAATGTAACTTCAACAAGATGTCAATGAAATCGGTGTTACCTATTTAATTCCACACAGTATTTCAAGAAATTAACTTAATTTTATTAGGTTCCTATGGGACAAGTTAGTGTACACAAGATAAGTTGATAGTTTATTAAATAATGTGCATGCAATTTATTTTGTTGGTTAGGTAGAGAATAGTCAGTGTACCTCTATTTCTAATAAACATTTGGGAACTTATAGCAATGGTTGGTGATTTTCATTTCACAACTACATAGTTTCATCTACCAACAGCTTTATAAACTTTTTGTGGTACTTCGCAGATATGTTGTTCCATCCAGCAAAAACTCAATAAACCTTTTATAAACTTTTGTGCATGAGCATTGTTATTCTGTAGGACTCGGTAAATACATTAAGAAAGATAAAGTTTTCCGAAACTTCAACCTAAATAAATATTTGACATAGTAAAAAGGTAAAGTGATCCCACAACAGGCCTCAGGAGGCCCTTGGGGTAGTAGGAGGTTAAGGCTCCCACTTTTTCTAGACAATCGGCACTTTATGTCAGCCGGGTTGTCAGCCCTGCGTGACGGCCGCCTTTACCCCAGAACAAGCATCTGGTACTCATTTCAGTTAGAGGCTGAGTCGACCCCAGGGCCATAGTGCCGCCAGAGGGTTTCGGTCAGTTTTTAAAAATCCTGACCCCAACGGGACTTGAACCCTCGAACCTCTGGCTTGTGAAAAATGGAAATTATATCCATTATTTCTATACACAAAGCAGTGCATGAGAAATAACTAAATGGAGAAAATGACCTTATCAATCTTTCTGCCAATAATGGAAACACACCTTAACTCATATGTTAATAGGTCATGGTACTGCAAACGAAGTTTAAAATTATTACAAGGATATATTGCATATAATATCACCTTTAACGGTAGAGGTTCCAATCAAAGATTAATTCACCGCTTAATGTTGGATTTTTTTTCTGGAATTGTTTTACATATTTACTCCAAATCTTTTTAGACAAAAATAAGACTGTCTACTGGAAGAAATTACATTTTATAAATGCTGCACCTGCACAGACAATTTATATCATTTGAATAATGAACTGGAAGACGTAAAGATACAATACCTTGTTAATGACTAGAAGTTATAAAATTATAAATGAAATAGACCTATCCCAAATCCGGAAGCGAATCATAGTGGCCAACATACCTTTCAAAATACAATGGCGGCAATTTAAATTGAAACATTCATTGATTATATATAATATATTTAAGTTATCACAATTGAATTATGTTCAAATGCAATTTTCTCCTCCACTGCCATTATTCAATCGGTGTACATTAAATTGCCCCTCCCTAACATAAGGAAGAAAGAGAAGTGGAATGTGAGGGACAGCTTCTCAATGCTATATAATGGCCATGTTGGTGACGACATGCCTTTCAATGCTTAATCTTTGCGATAACCATGGTATCTTTACCTTGTCGTGGTTGAGTGGCTTCCGTGCTTAAATGATCCCACTTGTAGTCATTGATGTGTGTTGTATGCTCGGCCTGATGCAGGCCTTGACTCAATCATTGATGTGCTTGTAAGTAAGTGCGGTTGCAATTTAAGTTTTTAGCTAATGAGAGTACTCCTGTCTTAGCTTTTTCTGAATTCGATGTCTTGTGATATCTTGCTATCTGAAGTTTTCTGGTAGATCTTAAGCTCTTCGGTCTTAAAAGATTTCCTTGAAATTCTTCTTTTTGTAATTTATTGGCTAGAAGTTGAAGCTTGAAGCTGACTTGAGGCTGTTAGGGTACTTATGAAGGATAAAGTGGTTTGTAGGATTTGAGGATTCTGAAGGATTGTGGTCAGGAGTTGTAGGATTTGTTGTAGTAGGAATTCGGGCTTTGGATCTGAGATCTTAGTAGTAGGTAATGGAGTAAAGTTGTTGTTTTCTAGTTTTTTGTCGGTTTTGAAGACTCTGGTTCTCTTATTGTAGTTTCTAATTTTCTAGGTGTTTGATTTGATTCTTGTCGTGTTTGTAGTCTTTGTTTCAGGTATTTCTTGAAGAAAATGCAGTTACGATAGCTCGCTGCATGCTCCAGTTTGCAGTTTGCACATGTTGGTGTCTTCTTGGTGCACTCAGCTACTTTATGATCTTCTGAGCATCGAACACATCTAGTCGCTCTGAAGCAGAACTACGCGATGTGCCCGAAGCCCTGGCAGTTGAAGCACTGTGTGCCTCCTGTTGGTTTCTTGTATGGTTCCAGTCTGATGCGGATGTTGAAAAGTTCTGTAAGGTCCTTTAGTTTTGATTGAAGGTCTTCTGTTTTGTAGAACGTTAAGATTTGAATTGGTAATTCAATATTTTTCTTAACGCCTTGTTCTGTGACTTGTTTTTCAATGTTTCTCACTTCTTTTACTGGCAGTTTCTTATCTTCAAGTTCATGACATATTTCTTCAACTGAGATAGAGCTGGGAAGCCCTTTCAAAGTAATCTTGAAGATGGGTCTTCTGCCGTAGCCATGAGTATAAAACTGAGCGTTTGACTTCTTTAGATGTTTGTAGGCATGTTCATAAGCTCTTTTTGAAGTAGTATTGATGGTAAGAGTTTCTTGATTGTATCGCATAGATTCTTCATTTTGTTTCCTGCTGTGATGCACTCCAGTTCGTATGGTGTTATGTCCTTAATGCTCACCACTATAGGAGGTGATATTTCTTCTTTGTCGGAGTTGAGTGAGTCATTCATATTTCTAGTTTCTATTGGTGTTTTTAGCTTCTGATTGTAAGTCCTTCTGGCAGTGTGGCGTGCCGGAGGATGAGAAAATCCTTCTTCGTCCATATTCTGTAGAGTTCTTCGTTCAGCGAAGTAGTTCTTCTCAGCTCCCCGAAAGCTATGCCGGCGATAGCAATGCTGCCGATAGGGTTGCCCATGCCGGACTGGTCGAAGATAAGTAAGGCTAGGATATGTATGTAATTATATATTCTTTCTCTTTGCTTATACGCAGCTAAAAATTATAAATGTCCACGAATTAGGAACTTTCTTATCAAATATCAAAAGTTATCATTACATATTTTACATATTTCATCATAATTACACATTTTTTCATATTTTAATATTTTTTATGTAATACTACAGATTCTGTCTCTTCATTTAATTTTTTTTTTCGTAAGCGGAATAAAATTTTAAACTATCTGAATGACAGTATTTTATTCACTAGAAACTCAGATACCTGCACACTGAAACGAATTTTGCAAGCTATTAAAAAGCTACAAAAGAGGGGTCAAGGAAGAATTCCATTCAATTGACACAATAAATGTAGCTATAAAACACACTGTGACTTGGGTGTAGGATACCACATTGAAGATCTCTTTAACACTACCACAGACCCATCTGTTTCATGAATGAAATAGTAGAAACATTTGATAAATAGAACATGGGCGAACCCTGACCAACCACAGCGGAATGTACTTGCACGATTCTCTATACATGGCTTTCATCGCGAGATCTGCATGAAACCAGGTTTCCGCCTAAAGCAGGATTTTAATATCATAATAAATATGAAAGTTAAAGTTAATAATTTTGTATTTTAAAATTCATTTAATATTTAATTATAACTTAAATAAAGAATAACTCTGAATAATTCATTGTGTTCATTGTTGAATAAAAATGTCTCAGTAACAATTAAAGAAATTGTATTACATAACAGTCTTTCTAAATAATGCTTTTAAAATTGTTTTAAGTCATTGTTGTCAGAATTATAAAGCTTTCTCTTATAACTGTAATAAGAACACCTGCCTAACTTCGTATGTTTTAAATGAAAGTAAACTAAACTCTGATTGGATGTTAAAACAATTAACTTTTTGATTTACCAAATTTAAACCTTGTATTTAATGGACTATTAACCAATGGAATTTAACCTTTAAACGCCCAGGAGCCCATATGCTGGGTTTTAAAATGTACGTCCAATCTGCCCGCAGACCCAGCGTATGGGTTCTGAGCAGGCGGACTTGTTTGGTTGCTTGAAATTATACTGGATAATACTACTTTTGTAACATACCTTTCTTCAGGGTTATCAGATGCTTGGCAACGGGATGTGAAGATAGCATTTGTTTATTAAATGTTTGTTTTTGTGTGATAAGCCTCGAAACAAGCTCCAATTCACAAACCGACATCATACTTTTACACTTCACTTGCACACGTTTTCTGATTCCCCGCGCCGAACACACGACAAATTAGTCTTTGTAAAGCTACCGACCAATGTTGACTAAAGTTGACTTCAAGTCATGAAATGTCTGTACTCAATATACTATGTCTACCGACCAGGGAGTCATCTACAGGGTGTTCTACCAGACTGTTCCAAAAAGTCTGTGACAAGTCTAAGTCGGAAGTCTCTATGTGTTGTTTTGGCCCAATGTTGACTAAAGTTAACTTCAAATCACGAAATGTCTGTACTCAATATACTAGGTCTATCCAGGGAGTCGTCTACAGGGTGTTCTATCAGCCTGTTGCAAAACGTCTCTGACAAGTCTAAGTCGGAAGTCTCTGTGTGTTGTTTTGGCACCAATTAAGTCAGAAGAAGAAAACTGTATAGAATGGTCAAGTCTAACAAATGAAAAAATAATTATTTGGTTGAGTAAACAAGCTATAACGGCTGGGGGACTCGACATGCTGACCACATGTCACTCATGCACTGGCTTGATGATCTTCTACCTTTGTGATTGACACATATGAGTGTGAGGCCGGAAGCTGGATGGTAGGCAAGGGCCTTCTAGGCCTGTCGCACCATTGAATTATTATTATTATTTTTTTAGATTATTAGGCATCCCTTTTCTCTTAGGTCTTACTATCCCACAACACATCATTTCACATTAGAATAATTACGCCAAAAAGAAGGTACATTTCTGATTCTGTCATGTCAGGGGGAAGAGTACATTTTTCTTCGCTGTCAATTCTAGTTTCACGAACCCAAGACCTGACAAAAGCAAGGTGTCTCACAGCTATAAGTGTCAGTTGATTGTAGCGTGTGATTGTCATTGATATCGTTTTCGTTATGTCACAATCCGAGAACATCTTGTATTTCAGCGGAACGTAGTGATTTTGTACTAGACAAAACGTAAACTTCACTCTGAGTCACAAAACTGTGAATGAATAAGGGCTGTGGGTGGAATGTGACCTGTTTTTTTTTTTTTCAAAACTTTCCTGCTTTGGGGGAAAACTGACCGGATGCAACATAATAAACAAAAGAATGAACGAGGGTTAGAATATACCTAAATCTATATATAGTTTTTCACTTCTAACCTGATTCACAACACTCTAAAGTCCCTAAAGTTATTTGCTAATTATCGTGAATTTAAAAATCATGTCTATGGTATAAAATATCACTACGGGTTTTTGCCGTGAATACCACCGATTTTACAATAATATTTAACACTTTAAACGTTGTTTGATGTTTGTGACCCCCACAGATTTTAAAATATGAGTTAATAAAATCAGCAAAGTTATAGTCAAAAGCCAAGGAGTTTAAAAGCTAGGTGGACATTTAAACCCGGGCAGCCTGCCGCTACCTGGCCATTTAAACTTGGGCGCTTAAAGGTTAAAATTAACATCATGTGATGTAATAATGTACTTTAAAATTATAAAGGAATTACACTAGTCATTCTGCCTATAACTTTCAACAAAGATGGAAGCAAGAAGAGATCTCCTGATAAAATGTAATATTTAATAAAAGAATAATTGATTCCAGAAAATAAAAGTATTTATTTTAATTGATAGTGATGAATAATACCACTTACATTTACTTAATCTACTGGGAACTTACAAAGTGAATAAATGTGAAATTATTTCTACAAGAAACAATTTTTTTAGTGATTTTTAAAGTGTTTTCCTATCCAGTGTGCCAACTTCCGACCCTAAGAAGAGAATCCGGCTCTACCGAAAATTAAACCCAACCTGTACCAGTAATTCTTTTTGGGACACCAATCCTTCTTCAAAATGTTACTACAACATCGGGCATGAATAGAATTACTGCTTCAAAACGTCGCCACAACTTAGGACAGCAATTTACTTCTTCACACCAAGCGGACGAAAATGCAGCCAATACCACTTAGAACTTTGCACACAATGGATAAAAAATTTAAACGCTTACAGCAAGAAAGTCTTTTAATGCACGTTTGTGCGCAATTATACCTATTATTAAATAGTAGAAACATTACAACAGTTTCTCACTCACCATGTGTTAACAATTGTGTATCCTTCTTCCCTCATCTCTGCCCTTCAGTCCCTTGGAATAGACTACAACCTGTTTTAAAAATGTTTGTTTCGTTGTTATATAAGTATACAAAATTATAATTTTGTACTGTATTTATAAAATTGTTTGTTGATGCAATAGAAATTGGGTCCATGTAGAAAAACTGAAAAAAAAATAGCACAGGAGTAATTGTCATTGTCTCTCACCCAGCGAATTAAGGTTCGATTCAAGTTAATTTCCTGGATAGGGTTTCATCTGCGTCCCTCCCAATTCCAATATAAATGTCAAGTAATTTAGGCCACTTGCATATGCTATCCTACTCATCTCAACACATTCTTGTCGTTTACTGATATCGCCATAACAAATTATCATAAAGTAAAAACAAGAGGCAATCAGCATTTCTTAAAACTGAAATTATGCACTATAATTTGTTGTTAAGATACAATGAGATATATTATATCAGGCTTAACATATATTTTATTTATTTAATTAATTAGATTTTGCACCGTAATTGTTTGATATCTAACAAGTAATGAAAGATGTGAAACTTCTTAAACGTCTTATACATCCATTCAAACATTTCCGTCCTTTTCTGTTTCTACCTCTTTTCCCCTCTGATAATAAAATGCAACATTGCGATGCTTTCTATTTTTATTCCACAATTCTTTTTGTTTCAGTGTCTTCATCAGTATTATTTTCACTGTCACAGTGTTTCATTGAATTTCGTGTGATGGCTCTTGTAGCATCAAAATCATCGTCTAAGTTAAAATCGTGGGTTAAAATAGATGATTCGTTCACTACTGATGAAGATGTGGTTCTGTGCTAGACTTGCAATAAGAAGATAGGTTGTTCAATGAAATCTCAACTTGAACAACATGTTTGTAGTGCTCTGCATGCTAAAAACAAAGGACTACAAACATCTAAAAAAACAAGTGTTTCTGTCTCAAATGCAACAGTCTTCAAATGTAGGGAGTGAATTCTTCCATGACATGTGTAATGCTATGGTTGCCGCAAATATCCCTTGGTATAAATTCCAGATACCTAAATATCGAGCATTTTTAGAGAATTATTGTGGGAGGCAGTTCCTAACGATTCTAAGCACCGAAAAGAACTACATATATTTGTGTTACGATGAAGCAATGACATATGTGCGACGTGATATAGGCAACAACTACAGAGGGGCGTGCACGCCGATATCACAGAACACGTCTTTCGATGGCAGACTCGTGAACGGTCTGTGGGTCTGCAAGGCATTTTAATGCTTAGCGCTACTCCCGGCCATAACTCTTCCGATCTAAGTTTCAGTTGTAATGTAAAAAAAAAAGCATGTATGATTACTTTTTCCCTTCATGGTATAACGGTTTAACTTTAAGCGAATAGTAAAATGTAGTTCGCTCTCTTACACTCGAAATAAAGAAAATAAAAGTATATTATGAAGCAAATGGCTACATAAGTTATATGGGAAATCTTAAAATATATTATTACAATATTAATAAATTAAATAAGCACTGTTTTATTCTTAGGCATGTGCAGTGCAGTACATATTTCAATTACAGTTGTTTCAAAATAGTTGCTCCCATATAATCATTTTTAAAGGATTGGAAAGGAAAGTACTTGAGGAGCGAAGAGGAATAAAATATATTTAATGTTTTCAAATAGTTCAGTGAAACATATCCCACATTACTACTGAGGATATGGTGAAAATAACTGCAAAATTCACAGATAGTCAACAGGGAGCATAAATTCTGTTCGTAATGAAACTGAAAATAAAGAATATCTATCGACAACATGGAAGGAGCGAAATGTCTGATGTAACCCAATATATTTTTTCTGTCATAAATAAATAAGAAATGGACGGAAGTTCATAATTATTGGTACCATCGTACCTTGTATTCAGTCTTATTTCCCGTAAATAGGATGTTGCCTAAGAACAATGTTTCTATTGATGACAGTTCGGTACACAATTCAGTCATATGGCGGGTAAAAGTAGCACCACACTTCCCCAATACACGATATTCGCGGAGTAATACCTTATGCAGTACAAATTGGAATAAGTCCGATGGACTTGTGGACTGACTGTGGAGTCGCCCTGGCCTACTCTTAACTCAATTTAGGCAACGAAATAAGTGCAGATCTCGCAATTTGGAGATGTGGTGACCTGACTTTAGAGTAGAAGAACATTAACAGCTGTCGTGTGTGTATTGGCAAGTGGCTCGAGGAACCCAGAGGTGGTGGAGGATCCATACACGGTCCAACAAGCCATTATAACTGGTTTTATAAATCTGGAGCCATTCCTTACTGTATTTATCCAAATTGTTCACGATGTTGGGTACCATTCTTATACTACCCAAAATACCATGAGAAAGTTGCTTGCCACATGTAGACTGGAATCAGCTCAAGGCTCGTAGCTCTGCCCAAGGCACAGCACGGCACGTTGTATATGTTTCACCACAATTCTGGAATGTCGTGAGCAATTTCAACCTAATTTTATTTAAAAAATTGTCTCCTGAGCGAAGATTTGTTTTTCGGAGATTTTCTTCACCTGTAAGACAAATATAAGAAAACATTAGGGCCCAAACGGTCTCTGAACATCATCAGGTCATCATGATCATTATCATCATATTCGTCATGTTCACTATGAACGTGTAAGTGAATTCTATGTTATATAGGAAATAAGATATTAAATATAGAATTGGTACCTGGTAAGTCAGTCGTCCTCAATTAAATTATTACACTTCATCAAGTTGTTCCAATATGGAGGCCTTTCAAAACAATGTTTCATCTTCTGCACTAGTTAAAACAAAAAATAAAACATTGTTTTTGAAAGGCCTCCATATTGGAACTACTTGACGAAGTTTAATAATTTAGTTGAGGACGATTGACTTACCAGGTACCAGTTTTATATTTAATATATTTTTACATGTCCATCGCTGTGGTCTCGAGGTAGCGTGCTACCTTGTCACGCAGCGGGCCTGGGTTCGATTCCTGGTCGGGACAGGCTCCTGGGTGAGTTTTTTTTTGTTTTTTCCCCACCTGTAAGACAAATGTCAGGAAGCTTAGGGCCCAACGGTCCTCGAAAATCATCCGGCCATCATTATGATCCTTATCATTATCATCAACATCCTTCACCAATGTGGGAAGCAACGGGAAGCTACTACACATATAATTCACTAGTAAAGCTACAAAGCATAGCATGGATGGAATGGAATCTTATCACATAACCTCAACGGTGCTCTAATATGAATTTTAAAAGTGATGATATATTAAATGTCGTGTTTTCTCGGAGGTGGCCCTGGATTGAACTGATCATTCATTCAGGGAGAACGTCCATGTTTCTATGCGGTCAAACATGCATGTGTATGATCCCTCTTCCGATAAGTTGTGCCACTACAAGGGCACGTGAATGTACCTATAAAGTTAGAGGTTAGACTAAGATGGAGAACAAGAAGAATTGCAAAGGAAAATAATGTAAATTTCAGGATAGAAAAGAGCGTCCGCGTAGCCTCGCCTGTGAAGGTGCGATAGTGCCAATCAGTGGGTTAGCTGGATACGTAATTGTTGCTCCTGATAGAATATGAGGTCGTTCCTTTGACGGTTAACCAGTTTTTCTACAACTTGTACAGTTAACGCAGGCAAATATTCCTTCTGTGAAAACAATCACCATGCGAAGATTTAATTAATTACGTAATAATTAGGTGTACAAGTGCAGCCGTTCCACACGCCGTAAGTTGTTCAAATTAATAATAATAATAATAATAATAATAATAATAATAATAATAATAATAATAATAATAATGAACTAAAATAGGCTTACAAAACAGATAATGGAATTCTACGAAAACAGAAGTAAAGCTCCAGTGGATACTATGAAGTGGATTGATGAAGTCAAAAATGACTTAAAATTGGCAGGAGTTACTAAAGAAGATATCCCAAACAGAGATATATTTAGAATGAAGGTGAATACGTGGCAAGTTGACCAAGAGGACAAAAGAAGAAAAAAAAACTGGAACAACTTGGACATATGATAGAAAACAAGCTCATAGCAGAAGAATGAAAGAAATTTGGGCTCAAAGGAAACGCCTCTAAGTACTTTGCGTAATACTACATGGGCTCATCCGCAATCAAAATAATAATAATAATAATAATAATAATAACAATAACAATAATAATAATGTTTTATTTATTGTGGCAGAACTAAGGCCATAATTATTTCTCCTCCACTCAACAAACAGAAATGTACAGCTCGAGTCCAAATTCTGTGTGTCTGCGGGGGGAAGTGTGGGGTGTGGGAGGAGGTACACTTCTCTGCTTCTCATAGTACTAACAGCTAAGACAGCAGATTCCTTTCAGACACACGGAGCTGGGTCCCGAGCTATACAAATACTTGTTTACAGTACATATATTCCATGAGCAGTAAGTATGTGATTGACAGGTTATAGGTATTTGGTTGCTCAACAATAAGTTTTTGTTATCTGATTCAAGGACTTACGACTGAATGCTGACATCATCATATTTGTAGTGAGACATACTTTAATAAATTGGAAGCAAGAGATTTATAAGGCCGGTATTCAGAAACCAATCTTTACGCAAACAGCGACTCTTACCCCTTCTCTATGACGTAGAGAGTATTCATCATAACACCGATTTTATGAATGCACTCTACGTCATAGAGAGGGGGAAAGAGTCGCTCTTTGCGTACAGATTGGATGTCGATCACACACTTATATTTCATGCACTACGGTATATTAATTATAGTGGTTTAAAAAGGACATTAAAAACTGCAATTTAATTTCGTGTGTCTTCTTCTTCTTCCTTCCAAGTATTAGGCCAAGACCTGTTACGATCCTATAGAAAATTTTCACTCCAGCGTTTCATAGGACGGCCCAGAGATCTTAGTCCTCTTGGTATATAATTATAAACAGCTTTTGGGATCCGATTTGAACTCATTGTTTCAAGATGGTGTTTCCAATTTAGTTGGTGCTGTTTTGTGTGTATACAACATTTTATGCGATAAACTTAACAATAATAATAATAATAATAATAATAATAATAATAATAATAATAATAATAATAATAATAGCAATAATAATGATAATATAATAAATTATATGAACAAGTTATAATAAGAACAGTTCAGTCTCATAGAATGCGATGGGCTGGGTATGTGGCACGAATGGGAATGAAAGAGAGGCATGGAGAACCGTTGTAGGAAAACTAGATGGTAAACGTCCAGTTGGTAGACCACGGATGAAGTGAAATAATGACATTAAGCACGATATGAGGGAACTAAATTATATAGGCGATGGTTAAAACACTAACTCAGGATAGGGATGTGGAGAACTTGTGTGGGCATTAACCTACACGCCTGATAGTAGCAGTGAGTTAGTTAGTTGGTAGTTAATGCATTAATTAAACGAAAAAACAATTATTATACGAAGTAATAATCAAGACCAAGTTGGAGAAAATACCGGTATACATTTTGATTTCTTTTAAATTATTCTAACTTCAGAAATGACGTTTTTGAGGGGTGCGGCTGGAATATAATAGATCGGAAACAGATTAAAGATATACGAACAGAACTACTCGTAAATATATTCAAGACATTAGATAAGATTTCGCAATGCAAAGACGAATGGATGAATCACATCAACAGAATGGATAACAATAAGCTCCCGAAATAGATTCTTCACTACAAACCACTTGGATGAAGAAGTCAAAGAAGATCCAGTAAAAGAAGGATATGCCAATTCTAACATGTGGACGGAACAGGCCTTAAAGTATAATCCTTGATGGTACTGATGATGATTAAATTCAAAACTGTTCAAGCGAAGATGTAAAGTATTGTTAAACTTTAATATTATAATCAAACAGATGTTTCATTATTAAAGCCTGGAAAACCTCCTTTTAAACATGTCTTCTTTCTTTTGACTTATTTTTGGTTTCAAATAACTATACTTCATGCAATCATCGCTGTTATCTTATTTCAAAGTAATTTTTATTTTACACGACCAAGAAACTACACTCAACAACAAGTTTAATCTATCAGTTGATTTGGAATATAAAAATGACGAGCGAAGGACGAACTTTATTCCATTTAAAACCGTTATTCAATGAACTTGGCCGAGCGATGTCCGATGGTTGATCTTCGCTGTATAATAAACCAAAGCATTTACGTCGGTAACACTCAAATCTACAGGATCAAGGCGTCAGATTACGTATTACTCCCGCTCGCTCTCGTAAGTGTAAGGAGTGCGGCCACAAGAGTCTCCTGTACCGGTAACAAGAGTTCGAGAACGAAAAGTCCCGGGATTCTCGTAGTGAGTACGTCATGCAATTTCTTACTACATAAGAAATCTTTACTGCATGTTCGAAGCGTATATTTCTCAATAGCCAAAACAATTACATATTTTATGAATAAACATGTATTTATGTATCATAATAATAATTATTATTATTATTATTATTAGTAGTAGTAGTAGTAGTAGTAGTAGTACTGAAATATTATTCTATAAAACACTTACTGGTCATTCCATATGAAATCGGCACAAAAAATATATATACAGTATATATAATTTTTTATTCATTGAGAATTTTCCTCATCATATAGGTTTTCCTCCACCCAATCTTATTAATTAACACGAGTTTTTAATATATACTTATGTGGCTGTGGACTTGTAGATTATTAGTTTGTAATATAATAATGTTGAGTGATTCCGGGTTATGTGGCCGTGGTCCATAGTTGGTGTTGATACCAGACGTTTCGCCCTCAACTGCGGAGGGCATCTTCAGTGGCGAGTGCTTCTATGCGTGTTTCCTGGTCGGAAGATCTACTTAGAATGAGCGCTGTGGACGTAGAGGACGTTGTATTAGTGGGGGGTGCAGGGTGAGTGGGCGTGGCTATTGCTGATTGGCTAATAGTCGTCTCCTTGTTGTCACTGGTGTTAATGCATTTATTTTCTAGTGTATGAAACCAGGCCTTAGACAGTTTGATACCTTCTTCTTTTCTGTTAATATTTCCCTTATGCTTGTGAAACGTCTGGTATCAACACCAACTATGGACCACGGCCACATAACCCGGAATCACTCAACATTACGATTACCGGCCGTGAAAGCCTGCATTCAACTAGTTTGTAATATACATTCATAAATTTTGTCTATAGTTCTCCATCGTTCTCTGTCCTCTGTGTCTTGATCCGTTACACAAAATTTCCTGATTGAATGCTGAATGTTATTCTTCCAGGTTGTTCGTAAATCTTCCTTTCCTGCTTCTTCTTTCAATTTTCCATGCTGCATTCTTCTTACGTGCCCATCTACCATATTAGCATATATATATATACCAACAAGAATGGAAAAATCATCTGAGGAGAATGGCAAGAAATAGACTTCCAAAATTGGCATTCCAATATACCCCAACTGGACATAGGGACCGAGGAAGACCAAAACATCGGTGGAAAGATCAAGACCATCTTCGCTAGGTTTACCGTACAGGCCACATGGCCTAAAACGAATTTGTCCATGATGATGATGATATATATATATATATCCATATATATATATCCATATATATATATATATATATCCATATATATATATATATCCATAGTAATTCTGCCCTAGGGCAGGTCTTTCACGGCATTTGCATGCTATGCTTTGCTACTTTACTAGGGAATTATAGGTGTGGTAGTTTCCCGTTGCTTTCTACACCGGTGAAGGATGGTGATGATAATGATAAGGATGATGATGGCCTAAGCTTCCTGACATTTGTCTCACAGGTGATGAAAAATCCCGAAGAAACCTCACCCAGGAGGCTTTTTCCAACCGGGGATCGAACCCGGGCCAGCGGCCTGACAAGGCGGCATGTAACCTCAAACCATTGCGGTGGATTTGGAGATATATATATATAAATATATATTCTATATATATATTATAGGCGTTTTTCAAACAAGTTACTAATGATACGATAGTGAAACGTTTAGCTACATTAAAGATATAAACACTGTTAAAGTCTCAGTTTCATACACTGTAATTAAATTTGAAGAGAAAAATTTCCGCCTAGACCGGGACTCGAACCCGGACCCTTGGCTTTCCGGGCCAAGTGCTCTACCAACTGAGCTACCGAGGCGAGTTACGATCTAGACGCAAATTTTTCTCTTATATACGAGAAAAATTTGCGTCTAGATCGTAACTCGCCTCGGTAGCTCAGTTGGTAGAGCACTTGGCCCGGAAAGCCAAGGGTCCCGGGTTCGAGTCCCGGTCTAGGCGGAAATTTTTCTCTTCAAATTTAATTTATCTTTCATTGAGAAATGTTTAATTAATAATAAAACTTCATACACTGTATTTATAGAATAATATATCTATCTATTTTTCGTGTTTTTAAAATATGTCATTTGTTTAAAATACATTTTCAAAGTGTAACTACTCCCCAAACTCGAAAGGATACCCACAATATGTATAATTTTACGCACTATCGTTTGAAAATTAGTTCCCTGATATTAACATTTTTTGTAAACGGCGTAAAATCAATTAATCATTTTATCCCAGCATTCAATTTTGATAATACATTAATATACAATAAAAAACTAAAACGAAACCATCCTATCCAATCAAAATTCTAATCATATATACGTAAACAATAAGTTAATCCGTACTGGCTAACTATTGTCTGATATTTGTATTTATTGGTAGATGAAAGGTATCTTGATCATTTATTATTTTCTTAACAATTTTCCACAGAAATAAATTGTTGTAAATTCTAAACACGTGTTTAGTGCTGTCAGAGTACGTTACATTAATTTTATTAATTTCCTCACAGGTAATATACAGGCTTATGTACAAAGTCTAAGGTTAATAGAACGTATTCTCAAACCAAGTCCCCCGTAGAAGCAACATGACTGGGAGCACATTATATGTTCAAATCGAGAAACATTGTTGAATTAATTACATTATGTGGCTTAATTACATATAAACGGTAGAAAAAAAAATCGTTAAAAAGTATTCAGAATGAACGAATTAAACGTAATATTGTAAATAATTTACTCACACAAAGCTATTCGCATAAACTAATTAACTCACTGACACTAATGTAACCGTAGGTTCATAGCTGCGCGGACGTAAGCTCTCCATACTTCCCAATCTTGAGCTAATGTTCTCCAATCATCATCATCATCATCATCACTCCAGGGATTAGGTAATTGTCCGTTACGACTTCATAATGCACCAGCCCAACGTCTTCTAGGTCTTCCAACATCACGTCTTCCTCTTGCTTGATAATTTCTTGCTAACAATGGATATCTCTCCTTACTCATTCCATCCATATGATCAATCGATTTCTGTCTGTAATTAAATAAAGGCTGTACTTTCAATTCTTCTCTTATATCCTCATTTCTTATTCTATCAAGTCTTGTACATCCTTTAACTTGTCTTAGGAACCTCATCTCCGCCGTCTGTATTCTATCCTTTTTCATTGGTGCCCAAGTTTCACATCCATACAATATTGTGGGAACCGCCATAACATTATACATTTTTATCTTTGTTTCTTTTCTAATTTTATTTTTGAATGTTCTCTGTATTGTTCCACACACCGTCTGAAATTTATTTATTTTGGAGTCAATATCTCTTTCCACATTGTAGCCAACATCACAGCCCAAATATTTGAAACTAGACACCTGTTCTATACTTTGATTTTCTAAAATAATTTTGGATCTCACTAGATCTCTTCCTCTAAAAGCCATGGTCTTCGTTTTCCTTACAGAATCTTTAGATCATATAATTTACATATTTCATTTAATGCATGCATAGATTTCTGTAAGTCGTCTTCATTTTTCTATATAATGATTACATCGTCAGCAAATAGAAGATTATTTATGCACATTTTATTATCTATTCTTATTCCTGGATTCACTAAAACTTTCCATTTATTTAAAATATCGTCTATATATATATATATATATATATATATATTAAACAAAGTGGGTGATAAACTACATCCTTGTCGTAATCCAGTATTTGTTTTGATTGTATCTGTTCTTTTGAATCCGGTATCTATTATTATATTTGTGTCTTCATATAATTTCTTTATTGTTTCAACAAGGCACAGCGGGTATCCAATCATCCCCTGTATAATCTAATTCCCTCAAATCATAGTTAATACATTTCTTCCACCTCATTCTGGGCCTGTCTACTGCGCGCTATCCCTCTGGTTTTCCTACAAGGAGATTGCATGCCCCTCTTTCATTCCTAATTTGTGTGCTGCAGTAAAACCCATGTCCGCGTTTCTTAACGGTTGTATTTTTACGGAGAACGGTCGTCACTTTTTCGATCAACATACTTTTTTCGTCTGCCTTATCGCCTACGACCTGTCCGGGATGGGTAACCCTTCCGGAAGCAACGCTACCGCCGGAATACGTAGCTCTTGCGGTCATTTAAGCACGCAAGCCACTCCACCACGATAAGATAAAGACAGCATGGAGGAAAGTTATTCGCATTGGATCTTTATATATACAAAACTGAGCGTGTGTGTGTGTTTGCACTCGAAAACTGGAAAAATAGTCGGTCGATTTACTTGAACTTTTGACACAACGTTACATTCAAATACACGCGTGTTCGAGTTCAAACCAACTTCAATTTCCAATACGCAGAAAATGGGCAACGAAGAATGTAGTGAATTCACTAGGTTTACAATAAAAAAGAAGTTATATGAGAGAAAAAAAAACATGATTTTCTTCGTTTCATTTCAATCTACATAACCACAGGAACGCAGATCTTAGTATTGATGTGTTTTCTCGAGAATTCTATGTTAGCTAGAATAATTTTATTTACTTTCCAATGTATTTCAGAATCATGGCCGGGTTTATCTAATAATTAATGCAATTAAAAATATAAATGTCTTGCTGAACCGAGATTTAAAACGAAGATCTCCAGCTTTAGGTGTTGGCGCACTGATCACTCGTGGTCCTGAGGAAATCGTGGAGAATACATATTTTTTCATTTGCAATATCCGTATATCTTTGCATTCTAATCCCGTTTCAGACAGCAATCATTCTCTTTAGATGTATTAACTCCTAGCATTAATTTAAACATTGCCTATCTCTGTAATTAGCTGATGTGGCACGGAATATATCTCTTCATAGCACCCTTTTGTAATTTCAAAAGGATTCACTACTTAGGGAATTTCAAATAGAGAGATATTTGTGTCTGCACCTGAATTACCGCAGTAGCAACAAAAGTCTAGTACTCATTCCTGCATAATATATACGTTTATAAAATGTATCCGTAGACTTAAAAAGTTTTTGAAGCTGAGTCGATGTTGCCACAAGTTTAAAAATCCTCATCCCATTGGAACTCGAACCCCCGATATTCTACTATGCAGTATGACAAAGATTAAACAGATGGCTTTCAAAACTATAAAATGACTGATGTTTCTGATTATATGGTTTCAGATACAATATGGTGCATATAAATGTACTGCAGTCTTCAAAATGGCCGCAACGCTTGGCTGTTTGTCTCGGTAAGAAATTGAGAAATTATCTTTGGATAACATTCTGGTGAATAAACACTAATATATTGGCTGGAAGTAAACACCAATAAAACATAAACAGTTCTTTATACATATTTTAAAATAGCAGTGCGATACATAAAGAAATTAAAAATTGGCTCAATGCTGGAAATGCAGGCTAGTCCTCCATTACAGGGACTCTTGTCGTCTAAACTTCTCTAAAAAAGTAATACGATGTAAAAAAAATATTATTGTTTATGTTATACAAATACGAAACATGTACTCTTACTTTAAAGGAGGAGGAAATATTACGATACTTCAAAATAAAGTTATTGGAATTTTTTTGTACCAAAGAGAAATGAACAGACAGGTGAATGGAGAAGACAACTTAACGGTGAGCTACTTGATCTTTATAGGAAATCTGATATAATAATAGAAGAGTTAAGTCTCGTAGAAACCGATGGCACGATTGGGAATAAAAGAGGAGCATGGAAACTCCTTGTAGCAAAACGAGACGGAAAGCGACCAGTTTGTGTGTGTGTGTGTGTGTGTATATATATATATATATATATATATATATATATATATATATATATATATATATGGTAAGTTTCACTCGACCTCCAGACGATAGCATAGAAAGTGACTGCAGTCATTGAGACATGAACTCGCGCTGCCCACGCTAGTGGCCGCAAGTCGAGTGAAATATATTATATATGTATTAGGTAGAATCCATGAAAGTTTGTAAATATTTTTTTCAAAATCGTTAAATGTGAACAACCTCAATATCTTCAGTCCCATAAAAAGGAAAAAAATGTGTATTTATGTAAACATACCATGCGCCTCACGTGGGGACACGGGGGCTCCCTGGCTGGAGTTTCATGGACAGGATCATTTAGTCACGCTTACTTACTCACATATGACAACGAGTGACATGTGGTTAGCACATCACCTCTGTGACAAATCTAGCAGGCAAATAAGTTGTTACTTGGATGGATGAAGGTCGATTAAATTTTCCACAGTGGCCTTTTTTTTAATCACGTTTGCGATTCATTTACGAGCCTGAAACATTTTCAGACAGGGACACGCGGCTATTAATCACTCCAGGAGGAATTGTTCCTTGGATTTTTTCATCCTTAAAATCCATCGTCCCCTGCTGCGACCCGCGGGACCAGAGTCGAGGATCATAACCAGTAGACCATGCTATCGACAACATAATCTCTTCCTACTCTTATTCCATCACAGCCGCATTGCCATGGCTTCTGATGGAACTCTGGGTGCTTGGATTTCTCCAGCACTGTCGGACCTCCTGAAGAACAACCTAATGTTTTGTACTATTATTCCGTTACAGCAGTCATTTCTATGGCGTCTGTTAAAACTCTGTGTGTTGAACTTCTCGAGCACTGCCGGACCTCCAGCAGACCAACATAATATTTTGTACTCTTAATCAGTTACAGCCGCTATTTCCATGGCGTCTTTGAAATTCTGGGTGTTGGACTTCTCCAGCACTACCGGACCTCCACCAGAACAACATAATGTTTTGTACTCTTCTTCCGTCACAGACGCTATATTCATGGCGTCTGCTGAAATCTGAGTGCTGAACTTCTCCAACACTGCCGGACCACCAGCAGAACAACATAATGTTTTGTACTTTTAATCCGTAACAGCAACATTTCCATGGCGTCTGTTGAAACTTTTGGTGCTGGACTTCTCCACCATGCCGGATCTCCAGCAGAACAACATAATGTTTCGTAGTCTTATTCCTTTACAGCCGCTATTTTTATGGCGTCCGTTGAAACTCTGGGTGTTGGACTTCTCCAGCACTGCCGGCCTCCAGCATAACAACATAATGTTTTGTACTCTTATTCCGTTACAGCCGCTTATTTCCATGGCGTCTCTTGGAGTTCCGGGTGCCAGGCCCTCTCCATTACTGACAGACCTCCAGCAGTACATGATAATGTTTTGTACTCTTATTCCGTTAAAGCAGCTATTTCCATGGCGTCTTTGAAACTCTGGATGTTGGACTTCTCCAGCAGTGCCGGACCTCCAGCAGAACAACATAATATTTTGCATTCTTCTTCCGTTACAGCTGCTATTTTTATGGTGTTTGTTGAAACTCTGGATGTTGGATTTCTCCAGCTCTGCCGAACCTCCACCAGAACCGCATGATTTGTACACTTATTCCGTTACAGCCACTATATGTATGGCGTGTGTTGAAACTCTAGATGTTGGATTTCTCCAGCACTGCCGCACTGCCGGACCTCCCGCAGAACAACATTATGTTTTGTACTCTTATTCCGTTACAGCCATGGCTTTTGTTGAAACTATGGGTGTTGGAGTTATCCAGCACTGCCGAACCTACAGCAGAACAACATAATGTTTTGTACTCTTAATCTGTTAGAGCCGCTATTTCCATTGCGGTCTATTAAAATTCGGAGTGTTGGACTTCTCCTGCACTGCCGGACCTCCAGCAGAATAACATAATGTTTTGTACACTTATTCCGTTACAGCCGCTATTTATATGGCGTCTATTGAAATTCTGGGTAATATCCAGCACTACCGGACCTCCAGCATAACAACATAATGTTTTGTACTCTTATTCCGTTAGAGTCGTTATTTCCATGACGTCTGTTGAAAGTCTGGGTGTTGGACTTCTCCAGCACTGCCGTACCTCCAGAAAAACAACTTAATGTTTTGTACTCTTATTCCGTTACAGCCGCTATTTCCATGGCGTCTATTGGAGTTCTGGGTGCCTGGACTTCTCCAGCATTGCCGGACCTCCAGCAGAACAACACGGCGATCACAGGCGATGAGGGTTCTTGGATAGGTTCACTCGCTGGCTTGGGTGGTCTCTTTGGTAGTTTACCAGCAGGACTGTTAGCAAACAAACTGGGACGCAGGACGGTTCTCCTGGGACTCACTCTGCCTTTTATATTGAGCTGGGTCGTTATTATCCTTGGTCAGAAATCTGTAAGTACAATTTCTCCTTGAATATATTTTCTACTTCTAACTAATGGAGTGTAAAGAAATTAATAAATTTTATATTAATTAAAATAATAAAAAATAATAAAAATAATAATAATAATAATAATAATAATAATAATAATGACATAATATTAATACATTTTTCTCCTCTATCTCAATTTAACCTTTCACGTTTTACCTGCACACGCTACCAAGACCTTACAGTGGTGCAAGAGAGTAATATTTAAACCGAGGATCGCGCACATACATTTCTTCCCACACAAGGACGAGGAAGACCTCCCTGAATGAATGGCCAGTTCAATGCCAGGACCTCCTCCGAGACAACACAACATTAACAAGAAACACGCCATTCACAAAAACATTCATACTAAACATAGCGAATACGATAAAAATAATTAATGGCCAAAGAGTTTGGGCCTTAATGTTTCCTTACATTTGTCTTGCAGGTAAGGAAAATATTTGAAAAAACATCATCCAGGAAATTAGTCCTCGACGGGGGATCGAACCCCGGCCCGGTGCATAAGAGGCAGTGAAGTTATCCCAATACCACAGTGGTAACCTAATATTAATAACAGTAATCAAGTTAACAATAATAACAATAGTAGTGTCAATAACAATAGTAAAAATAATTTTAATGACAATAATAATATTATTAATAGTAATAATAATAATAATAATAATAATAATAATAATAATAATAGTAATAATAATAATCATAGTAATAATAATAATAATAATAATAATAATAATAATAATAATAATAATAATTGTTTTTATTTATATACAGAATTTTAATGTTTACACATCTCTTTGTGCCTAAAGTTTTATTTTTCTTCTCCACTCATATCTCTCCATCCAATCCATGTCCTCCAGCTCTCATTCCAGTTCTTATTTACTGCATCCACGAGCTTCGAGGTCTTCCTCTCCTCCTTCTTCCAGGTGGACACAATTCCAATGTTTTCCTGAGTAATATTTCTTCTTGCATTTGTCGTACGTGCCCATACCAATTTAATTGCTTATACCGTATATAATATACTATTGAATAACGAATATTCATTTTTTCTCTTACGGCAGTATTTCTTATTTTGTCTAATTTTGAACATCTTGCTGCTCTCCTCAAGAAATCCATTTCCATTAACATAAGTTTTTGATGAATTTCCAAACTTCAGCTCTATATGTGACAGTACTTCTCACTATTGAATTACATATTTGTAAATTACTTTTCCTGGCTATATGTCTGTTCCATAAGATTCCATTCATCAATGCTATTATTGCTCTACCTTTATTTATTCTGTTCTTAATATCACTTTCTTGTTTATCCTCTTTATCTAATTTTACTCGCAGATACTCAAATTCTTCACATCCTCTAATATAGGCCTACTCCTTTTCATCTTCTAATATCAAATCTTCGGTTTCGGCTCCACATCCCATATAAAATGTTTTTTTCTAAATTTATTTTCAAACCCCAGTTATCGTATTCGCCCAATAATTTTCTAAACATAAACTCCATGTCTTCACATTCTTGAGCAATTACTATCTGGTCATCCGCAAATAACAGTGTATATATTGTATCTGTTGATCCATCTCCAATTGGTACTCCCGTTCCTGAACATTTTTTGCTCCAGTTTGACAGTGCTTTATGTATAAATATCTTAAATAATGTTGGTGATATGCTACAACCTTGACGAAGGCCTTTTGTTAATAATAATAATAATAATAATAATAATAATAATAATAATAATAATAATAATAATATAATAATAATAATAATAATATAATAATAATAGTAATAATAATAATAATATTTTTATTAGGAATATCCTCTACAATACATTAGATTTCCTGCAAACCATTCTACATTTTATTTTTCCATAAATCCCTATTATCTGCATTAGTCTCTGTTAATTCTCTCGACACCATACTCATACGCACGTCCTGAACCGACTGTTATTTTCGTCTCCCTTTTTTCCGTTGCCCTCTGCTTCAAAATTTAATATTATTTTAGGTATTCTGTCATCTGAGATAATGATATTATTAATTTAATTACAAATAATAATAACGATAATAATATTAAATAAAATAACAATAACAGTATTTAATAAATACGATCTTTTTGGTGATAAACTTGTATTACACAAAGTCAATTAAAAACCAAATCAACAATTTAAGAAGTTAAAAGAATCAACGCGTTTCAGTAGCGACGCTACCATCATCAAGACATAGTATTGACTGAATACAAAAATAACTGAAACGTGTAAGCTAAAAATCAGATAAAAACAAACTACGTCACATGATATACGGTAATTGATTTGAAATAACATTTGCTAGTCCTCCTCTCTTTCAATTAACGAGAAGAGGGCGCTGACTGGAATATGACCCCTGTCGATATTAATAATTTTATCACAGTTTTTACAAATTTCTAAACTTCCAATGAGGTCAAGGAATTTAAAATTAATTACCGATCTAACCGGCCTGAGATTACTTTTATCAATAATGTGACTGTGATTAGAATCCGCAGATTTATCAGTTCTATTAAATCTAGAATGTGCAATATTCTCACTAAATCTGGTTAAAATAGATCTTCTAGTTGGCCAAAATACTTCTTATCGAAGCTTTTATACCCGATATCATAAATACCGGATTAAAAAAAGACTTTATCCTTAAGATTTCCGAGAATACCATTTAACGATGGACCGGAAGTATGAACTAATTTAGTATCTAATCCTTTAAAAATTTTGCTCAAACCTCTAGTTAAAGAGGGAGCATACGGTATAGTTTCAAAATTAACCTTATTATTAATAGCAGAACGGAAGGTCGTGGAATCATTAATCAGTGTTTTGAATTTGAACTTTCGAATTAAATTATCAATAATATTTTCATTAAAACCATTACATTTAGCTATATCTTTATCTTTAATCGGTTGTGATTCTCACCAATATATAATTTTACTTAACGGAAAGGTAATAAGTTGGTAATTATATATTCCTGGGCGTCCTTCAAAATTTAGAAATGTTTAAAACAAAAATAAAATTGTGAATAACGACAGGAATCCTATTTCAGTCAGCGCCCTCTTTTCGTTAATTAAGAGAGAAGAGGATTAATTCTACAATTCCAATGTTATTTCAAATCAATTATGTCATGTGACGTAGTTTGTTTTTATCTGATTATTAGTTTACATATTTCAGTTTGTTTGTCTTCAGCCAATATTTATTCTTGATAATATTAACGTCGCTACTGAAACGCGTTCACTCTTTTAACTTTTTAAATTGGTGATTTGGGTTTTTATTGGATTTATGTAAAACAATAACAATGATAATGACAATAACATTAATTAAAATAATAATAATGTTAATAATAATTGTATAATAATAACAATCACTACTTTTCAAAAGGTCTTCAGTCCAAACAGGATAATTTGAGAAAAGTTGAATAAACTTGTTTGGGCATTATAATATTTTGTAAGAAACATGTCTAGGTTACTAAGTTGACACGTGGGTAAGTGTTAATAAGACTGAAGCTCTTTTGTTGTAAATGGTGTATTGCACTCTTAGGCGCTTGTTCCCCCAGAAAACTCATTTGATCGAAAACATCGACTCAGGCCCTTTTCGAAACGAGCATTAATAACAATAATATAAACGAAAGCAATAATAATAACAATAATGAAAACAATAATAACAATAAAGCAAGCATAATTCATTAACAAGTTGTCATAACTGACGAAGCTTATGCCTATCACATTCATTTTCTTTGTGTTATGTAAAAATATAACTGGCATAATTAATTGAAATATTAGGAATTTTATATTTTTATTCCGAAAAATAAACTATATATATATATATATATATATATATATATATAAGCATGTGTACCAAATTTCGCCATAATTAATTGCATCAACACTTAAAAATTTACAATTAAATTATTTTTAAATTCAAAATTAGCATTTTGAAGCTTTTAAGCACGTAATTACTGGAAAAGTTTATTTAAAATCCACAACAACTAATTGAAATAAAAACAAAACAGAGTGGCGATAATACCACGCATTGTTTTCCAATTTAACTTCATAGTGGTTTTGAAGGTCAAACAATTATTATTTATAAACAAAATGGAGTGAAACGCGTACAAAAAAAGCTTTCGAAACACATATACTGATACATATGTGCTCAGTAATGCGTAATTCCATTTTATACATAAGTCACGGCTAAGTGTGATTTAAAATTTACACTTATTTGTATGTAACGCATTTACACACACATATATATATATATATATATATATATATACATATATATAATATCCAGTTATATCGATATTAGTAAAATTCATGGTAAGTTTCCGTTGAGGTTTCACAGTAATATAATGTACGGTTAAAAACTATAAAATAGTTTCCTTGTAGGTCCGTCTCCTCAACTTATAATATTTTAAAACTCTGTAGGCCTTTCGGGACTAGTCCCATCATCAGCAGAATGCATTAGGTCCGTACTTGTTGACCATTGTTGAAGCACTGACTTGGTTGTGAGAATTTTGTACAGAGGATTGTGTGGACTGGGTGTGTATTCATGGAGAATCAGGTTGTTCATTTCTCTTATTATTGCGATTTCCTCCAGTTTTCCCAATGTAGAATTTATTGTAGTCTGTACATGTTAATTTGTAGATGCCCTTGTTGTTGAATTCATCTATTTCTTTGATGTTGTTATTTATTAAATTGTTTAATTTATTGTAAGTTCTGTAGGATATATTTATATTCTTATCGAGTTTTTTTAGTGTGTTGGCCAATTTTAATGTTTCTTTACCAGTGTACGTGAGAGTTATCCATTTTTTGTTATTTTCATTGGATTCTTTTTCAAGTTTGGTTACGTTGGTAATGTTGTTTTTTCATTTGTCTTTATTTAGGATTTTATTATTATTTGTTTGTTGTAGCCGTTAATTTTTGCCATGTGTTTCATATAATTTAATTCCTTATTATAACTGCCTTTACTTAAAGGGAGTTTTAACATTCCATTTATTAGACTCTTGAATGTACTTATTTTATGTTGAAAAGGATGTCTGGACTTATTATAGCTAGTGTGTTGCTTGTCGGTTTTCGATAAATGCCAATTTCTATTTTGTTGTTGGTGAGGTATTTTGTTAGTGTTAGGTCAAAATAGTTTATACTGTTGTTGATTTCTGTTTCTTCAGTAAAGATGATTTTGTTGTGATGTTATTTAATTCTTGTAGATTTCTTTGTCTTTTCTATTTTCACTGTCGTAAATAATTAATACGTCGTCTACATATCTCGTGAATAAATTTATGTTGAATTTGGTAATTAGTTCTTTGAGGTGTGCATTTTCTAATTCTTGTAAGAATATTTCTGCTAGGATCCCCGAAGTGGGGCTTCCCATGGGGATTCCGTCTTCTTGGGTGAAGAGTTCGTTGTTGAATTGGAACTGATTCTGTTGTGTTATTGCTTTTATGATGTTACTTAGTTGGTTTATGTAGTTATTTTCAAGTTTCTTGTCCATTAATGTTTGTTTTATTATATCTATTGTTTCATTTATTGGGATGTTTACTAGTATCGAATCTGCAGCCAGTCACGCTAAAGTGAAACACAAGTATCATAACCTCTAACTGACGCTACATAAAACAATAACTAACATACACTTCAACAAAGAATGCATACCTAATTACGCCAAAATTAAAATTAAAAACAAAAGTTACACAACATTAAAAACACAAAAACAACCCGAGATTAAATGGCTAAAGAATGAAATTAGATATATATAAAGAAAATCAACTTGCAGGAAGAAGAAGACCAGGACGTCCACTCAAAAGACTTCTGGATGGTGTTTCTCTTGAGGCCGAAACAGGTCAACAAATGGCCTAAATTCGTGAATGTACTATGATGATGATGATATAAAGAAACAAAACATCAACAACCAATTATACTTTTAGTCACAAGAAACTGGTTAAACATTTGGTAAATGTTGGTCAATAATAGAAAATCAAACACACGAAGAAATTAATAATATCATGGAAACTAAATACGAAACATTAAACAATAACATTACGAAATTGAAAACCGAAAACCACGTGATAAATGCTGAACAAAATCACAAACCTAACAACATATCTGACAATAGAATATTAAATCTCACAAAATTAAAACTAAACAAACAAACAAAAAATATTAGAAATGGGATATAAATTCAATTATCCCACAAACAATGTAAACAGAATCAAACAAAACCTAACAATCGAAAGCGAAATTGCAATAAACAAACTAAACACAGATGGTAAAACCTATGCTAGATACGAAGCAGCTAAAGTCATTAAAGATATTTCACCGAAAATAGACAATACCGAAAAACAAATACTTAAAAACATATCTAACATAAAATCCTAACTTAAAAATAACAATATAATACACACGAAAGCAGACAAATGCAATACAATTGTTCTCATGGAAAGGGAAGAATATATAAACAAAATCGAACAATTCATGCAAGAAAATAACCTAAAAAGAATCGAAAAGGAGTCAACCGGAAAATATAACAGATCGTTAAAAGAATTAATACAATCAAGTCCTTTAGTCTTTAAAACAAATAACAATAACCAAAACACATTCATATACAAGAAGTGGATAAATAATAATCCGTCAACACCTACAATGAAAGCTCTTCCAACAATACATAAAAATATTGTTCCAATGCGACCAATTGTTAATTACATAAATGCATCCAACTACAAAATTTCTAAATTTATTACCCAAAAAATAAAAGAAGACTTCAATTTAGATAATCAATTCACAATTAAAAACTCATACGACTTAGCAGAAAAAATACATAACCTAGAAATCAGCAAAAACACAAAAATTACGTAATTTGATATAAAAACTTATACACCAACATCCCAATAATTGAAACAATAGATATAAATAAAACAAAAATTAATGGACAAAAAACTTAAAAATAACTACATAAACCAACTAAGTAACATAATAAAAGCAATAACACAACAGAATCACTTCCAATTCAACAACGAACTCTTCATCCAAGAAGATGGTATCCCCATGGGAAGCCCACTTCGGGGATCCTAGCAGAAATATTCTTACAAGAATTAGAAAATACATACCTCAAAGAACTAATTACTAAATTCAACATAACATTATTCACGAGTTATGTAGACGACGTATTAATTATTTACGACAGTGAAAATAGAAAAGACAAAGAAATATCACAACAATTAAATAACATGCACAACAAAATCATCTTTACTGAAGAAACAGAAATCAACAACTGTAAAAACTATTTGGACCTAACATTAACAAAAAACCTCACCAACAACAAAATAGAAATTGGCATTTATCGAAAACCGACAAGCAACACACTAGCTATAAACAATAAATCCAGACATCCTTTTCAACATAAAATAAGTACATTCAAGAGTCTAATAAATAGGATGTTAACCCATTGAAGACAGGTTTAAAGCGCCAGGTAAGTTCACTGGAAACCCATTTAAATCTCCCCAGCGCTACTCCGGCTGCATTGGATTTTATATCAGTATACCCAGACCATGCATACTGCGTTCTATCAAAAATGGATTTCAGATAGTTTGTTTACCCCTGTTTTTCTTGTAGTATTTTGTACTTTTATGAATAGGAAAGGAATGTGGCCTGACTACAACCCTCTTTTTTTTTGCAATTTAACCGTTATCTAATTGTTAGTTTGAAGGCTATGAAAGTTGACTAATATTTCAAAAACCATCTTTTACTAAAATTTCTCGGTCATTATATTTAAAGTAAACACAAATCATATGTTCTAACAAGAACGGTAAAAATTAAAAATATATAATACTGCATATTATAAAAATTAATTAAACTAAACATATAAAGCATAGGCATATACATTATCAAATCGTAGAAAGTTCTTGCTATATATCTTCTCAAATTATTGATAATGTAAAAAGCAATTTTTCTATAGCACTTTACAAATCTCATCATTACTGGAAAACAAATCCACAACCTTGTCATGTCGATCTTCTCCTCCCATACCTTTATTGTATTCTTGAATACATTTTGCCTTTATGATTTTTTTCTTCATGTTCTCCGTCTTTATTCTTCCATAGCTTCTTACTGGTGTCAGTCATGTCGGCATTTTCGTGTTTGGATGATAACAAATAAATGTATTTCCTATCTTTCCACTTCTATGCTAGAAGTCACCGACTAGATTATGTTGTTATCTCTCCTTTTTTTTTTCCCAATTTGATGTTCACTAAATCCATAGACATATTTCTTCTGTTAGATTTTACTATCCCTAATATGTCTCTCGTCTATTCAGGTCTAAAAATAAATTAGGAGAACACAATTATAATGTGTAACTTTTCTCTACGAACGGGTTTGCTAATTCTAGGACTACACTCTCATTTGCTGTAAAACCTGAATTTTCATGTGCATCTTGTCCAGTGTTTATTTGAATCATATACTGAAGAGTACAATTTCTAATATGTTATTTTAAATCGCGCCGTTTTTATTCCGTTTAGAGAGTTTGAACTGAACGTGTTTCTAAAAAAAAGTTACATTTACAACCATGATATTCGAAAAAAAAAACATTGAAACAACATATATATTTACCGTAATAAATACCTAAAATATATTATTCTATAAATCATATCTATAATAAACTATACAATATACTAGGACTATATATACGCTTTATATAAACCAGCAACAAATTTTACAGATGGCGAACATAAATTTTTAATCACAAAGAAAGAGCCAACTTCTTATAGTGGAGAGTTTTAACACAACCGGTGTAGGTCGTGCTTGAGCTGTTTGGACTTTCTACCTGCTCACGAGGAAGACCCGTTAAAAGTCTCCAATGGGCATGGGAAGCTCCACTTCGGGGATCCTAGCAGAAATATTCTTACAAGAATTAGAAAATACATACCTCAAAGAACTAATTACTAAATTCAACATAAAATTATTCACGAGTTATGTAGACGACATATTAATTATTTACGACAGTGAAAATAGAAAAGACAAAGAAATATCACAACAATTAAATAACATGCACAACAAAATCATCTTTACTGAAGAAACAGAAATCAACAACTGTATAAACTATTTGGACCTAACATTAACAAAAAACCTCACCAACAACAAAATAGAAATTGGCATTTATCGAAAACCGACAAGCAACACACTAGCTATAAACAATAAATCCAGACATCCTTTTCAACATAAAATAAGTACATTCAAGAGTCTAATAAATAGGATGTTAAAACTCCCTTTAAATAAAGACAGTTATAATAAGGAATTAAATTATATGAAACACATGGCAAAAATTAACGGCTACAACAAACAAATAATAAATAAAATCCTAAATAAACAAAAATGAAAAAACAACATTACCAACATAGCCAAACTTGAAAAAGAATCCAATGAAAATAACAAAAAATGGATAACTCTCACGTACACTGGTAAAGAAACATTAAAATTGGCCAACACACTAAAAAAAAAACTAGATAAGAATATAAATATATCCTACAGAACTTATAATAAATTAAACAATGTAATAAATAACAACATGGAAGAAATAGATGAATTCAACAATAAAGGGATCTACAAATTAATATGTACAGACTACAATAAATTCTACATTGGGAAAACTAACAGATGCTTCAACATTGGATTCAAGGAACATTTCAGAGATTTCATTTTAATGGAGGAAAATCAAGTTACGCAAAACATGTAATTCAGGCTGGACATCATATGCATAACATCGATAACACCCTCACAATAGTATATAGAGAAAATATTTCATCGAGGATAAATATACTGGAGGAAATCGAAATACTAAGAGAAATCAACAACCTGATTCTCCATGAATACACACCCAGTCCACACAATCCCCTGTACAAAATTCTCACAACCAAGTCAGTGTTTCAACAATGGTCAACAAGTACGGACCTAATGCATTCTGCTGATGACGGGACTAGTCCCGAAAGGCCTACAGAGTTTTAAAATAACTTAAGTTGAGGAGACGGTCCTACAAGGTAACTATTTTATAGTTTTTTAACCGTATATTATATTCCCAGTTATATGTATCGTATAATATGCCTGAGTTAACCAAGGACTAGAAATATTTTATTTTTAAAATGGATGGTAATTCCAACACGTGGTGATTTAGATACAAACGATATAACATAGACGGCAGGACTCTAGTTACAAAGACCGGAACGGCAATGTGTGATGTCCTCGATGGGTCATGAGATTGTGCGATTAAATTCAAAAAGATAAGATGTCAAATATATATACATTTATTTCAAAAATGATATCCACTTCCGTGGCAACAATCAGCTAAGGAAAAATACGTGATAAGCAATAATGTACTAATAAGTGAAAATTTTGTACCAAGATATACTTTCGTTGGAAGAATCGGGAAATAAAAAGATGCTGACAGCTGTATTCTATAATAGGAATAAAACAGTGTTTCCTTCAGCTGTGTTTGTTCAATTATGGATGAATGGAAAAAAAAGCAAAAGTTAATCATTCGACAAGAAAATAAAATTTATTAGTGACATGGGCATTAATCCAAATTAAACAAAAACTTAAATAGCTGCAGGTTTAAGGATTGTTTATACCACGCTAGGATGTGTACGTGCAAGTTCCAAATTATGGTAGTTTTTTGGTATTTTTGTTTTATGTGAAGTTTTAAGAATATAGGCCTCCTGTGTTAATACGATTTCATCAGTTAAATTATTAGGTTATGAGTCAATTCATGATTATTCTGTATTACAATTAACTGAATTAGATTTATGGGTGTATTTTGTGGAGTACTATTCATTTTGAAAAAATCCGGTTTGTAAGTATAGGCCTAGTGCCTATTATACTATTACAGTATAGTTTCTAACTAGAACTAGATTTTCCCTAAAAAAGCACTTGTTTATATCTGATAAATTTACACATCATCTACAGACTCGTACTTGATATAATTCTTACACACGAACATACGATGCACCAGCGAAATCGGTCTCACCATCTTTATAACTTAAAGCTGAGTATTTGTATCCAAGTGTTTTGAAGGTCAAACCGGATGTTCGCGCCACCCGCTGAAGAAAGCTCCATAGCTTACTTTAAAAACCCCGCACGAGCGGTTGCAACTTATAAATGTAGACTCCATAACTCAAAAAAAAAAAAAAAAAATATATATATATATATCGGTCTCACAGAGAATGAAACTCAGGTCCCCATGAACTGAAGTCAGAATATCTGACCACAAAATCATGGGGCTGGTCCATTGAAATATCATTACATATCATATACCTTGTGTTACAGATAATAATGCTGTACAGTGGAAGAATCATTCTGGGATTTGCAAACGGTGCTTCCTCAGAGGTAACACCTCTCTACGTTGAAGAGATATCTGAAACAAGCATTAGAGGAGAACTGGGATTGTACCAGAATGTTGCTATTTCTGTTGCTATACTGTATGTCTATGCTATCGGCGAATTCGTCCCCTATATCTGGCTTTGTATATCATGTCTTGCAATTCCTCTCGTTTTCGCTTTAACTTTCTTCTGGATGCCAGAATCTCCGATGTATCTTTTATCAAAAGGCAGAAAGGCCGAAGCAGAAACGTCCCTCAGATGGCTTCGTAATATTTCAACACTGGACACTCCTCTTGAAACAAAGACAGAACTCATTGAAATGGAAAATTGTTTGAAAAAGCCTTCTGATAATTGTAAATTTTTGAGTGACTGCAGTACGAATTCAACAGTGTTCAAGTCATTGTTTTTGGTACTTGGTTTGAATGCATTTAAACAGCTTAGTGGAATATGTCCGATTGTCTTTTACACAGGTGGTATATTCGAAGTAGGTGGTAGTAAATTATCCCCTTATTATTACTCCCTGATTATAGCGGTTGTTCACGTCATACCATGTTTGATCGGTATTGTTTTGGTTGATCGACTTGGGAGAAGAATTCTTTTGCTCATATCTGGTGTGGGGATGGCAGTATCTTACTTGGTTTTGTCAGGATATTTTTTAAACAAGGGACCTTAATTTGTTACCATTGCTAGGATTAAACTTATACATAATAAGTTTCTATATGGGGTTTGGGCCAGTTCCATACTTCATGACGGTAGAATTGTGTACTGGCGATACCAGAGGATGGATCTGTTCTGTTGGAGGGAGTTTCAACTGGGGAATGATATTTCTTATGGCCAAAGGGTTTAGTCTGATGCTGGTAGCCTGGGGGCAGGCAGTTACGTATGGTGTATTCAGTGCTTTCTGTGTTATCGCTTCTGTTTTTGTGTATACGTGTATACCTGAAACTAAAGGTAAATCAGAGATGAAATTCAGGCTCTACTTTCAGGAAAGAAACATGTTGAAACTTTAGGCCAAACTCAATAAATGGAAGGGGACGAATAACGTTCTATCATTTTCCAATTATTTTAGACAAAATTAATTTTCCTACAGCCTTGTGATCCTTTAAATGGTTTAAGTGGCGGTTAGTACATTAATTTTTGTTGTGAAAACAATTTTAAACAGCACAATTCGAGACGTTATCATCATCATCATTGGCATGACGTTTGTTTTGTTTAACTTGATCTCCCTTGTGACAAGCATCCATTCACTTAGATTATTAACTCTTGCTTTACAGTTCCTTAATGCTTATTTTTCCAAATCAGTCTCTGTGTCACCCATCCATGGTAACGTGTGTCTGCAGACTTTCCTGTCGCCATCTAGGTTGGCATTTATTCCCCACGAAACTACAAAACTGCAAGCACGAACATTACGCCGACGAATTACAGATTTACACACACTTTAGGTCTGACGAAATTAACAAATGCATTCAAAACGTGAACACTGACCTTAGGCATATATCATCATGGATCAAGCAGTTCGGACTAAAAATAAATGCAAATAAAATGCAAGAAATAATTATCGGACATCGAAGACTATTAAGCTCCATAAACAATAGCAATATGCCGGGTATCAAGTTAGTTAATGGACAAATTGCATATGTCAACGTCGTTAAAAACTAGGAATTTTTATCTAGATTCTAACCTAAATTGGAATACCCAAATAAAACAAACATCTAAAAAGGTATTATCTATCATGCATTCCCTAAAGCGTCTCAAAAATGTTCTTCCTACAGCTCTTAAAAGAATTTTAATTCAAACCTTAGTGATGCCGCATTTTAACTATTGTGACGTATTAACCAACATAATTCATGTATTGTCAGATAAACTGCAAGCGTGTTCATAATATGTGTATCAGATTCATATTTAAAATCTAAAAATATGATCATACTTCTACATTTTTCTACGAATTGCCATGGCTACATTTTAAAGATAGAAGAAAATTACACTGTCTAATTATCTTATTTAAGATTCTACATACATCGACTCCCAATTATTATTTATCTTTTCGTTTCCGGTGTCTATCCTCCAACCATTATTTAAACACACCGATCACAACATAATATCTTGCTTAATACACCGCAACATGAGGCATCCTGTCACTCCATGCCATATACTATCTTCTCTTCTCGCAACTGGAATTTCGTACCATAGCAATTCAGGGATTGTCGGAGGTTAGAATCATTTAAAAGAAATTTAAATTTATATTTGTTCTAATTTTGGCTTGACCATTACTCCGTGTAAGGTATATGTATAAATTAATGTGTCTCGTTTATAATATTTCTACAACTACTGCTACTACAATTATTTTTATTGTTGATATTATTATTATGTTATTGGTATAAAATTTTGTTTGTACGTAAAATTTACATTACAACTTTAAAATCATTTTAACTGTTTATAAATAGTATAGAGTATGGGTAATGTATACTGTAAATATGTATTTATAATTTGTGCCGGTTGAGTGGAAGATAGGTCCTTATGGCCTTACTTCTTCCAGAATAAATAAAATATTATTATTATTATTATTATTATTATTATTATCATTAAAGTTGGTAAACAAATAAATATTGGAGTAGGAAAAATTAATCAACTTAACAAAGAACCTCATATCACTTTATCAGCAGGCCTAGCGATTCTACCCACCAAACACACGCTACAAGTTAGGTACTCCGCGGAGTAATGAGAGAGGTGGGAGTAGTATGCGGTCCAGCGGAGTATCGACCGATTACTATACAGCTGTGTAATACGTTCAGAGGGTAACATTCATTTCAGTTCTGATATTATGTATTACAGGTATTGGTGGGTTTATAAAGTGTGCATTGTTTTGTTTATGTTTGTTTCTTTGTGTTTGCTAGGTCGACAATACTGCGTAGCGTTTTAGTTACTTTATTGTACTATTGTAATGTGCTGCTATATTATACATTTTTGCAGCGCCTAACTATACCTGGTCCCGTCTTGACGTTGTGTTCTTATTTCTCCCGTCCTTCATCCAGCACTTGAAGAGCTGGGTGTGGGATAAGCTAGTAAAGTGTGTGTGTGTCTGCCATTACAACTCTCGAATGTTTTTAACAATTTCAACCAAACTTGGTACACATCTGAGAAAGTGCCTGTAAGGGTTCAAAGACCCCTGGCACCATTAGGGGGAGTGAGGGAGGTTTAAATGAAATAGTATCGAATAAATACATAGTGTTCAGCCCAAGAGCAGGTCTTTCACTGCAAACTCAGCATTTTGCACTCTTTCCTTAACTTAGCTTTCCTCTTTGTATCCGCATACAAACCATTTATTTTAATATTGTCACAGTATCGAAAACAACTGATAGATTAAAGGCACAGGGAAATAACATGTAAGTATTTTTTTTGTTGAAATGCAGTTTGAGGCGACATTAGATTATCCGTGGAAGGGACTATCGTTTAGAAGTGTGAAACAATAAATATACAGTTTACACATGTGTTTATTTGTGTCCAGAAGTTGACATGCAAGTGAGGAATTCATGGATGTTGTACAACTATACATATGATTTATTAATGGAGTCAGGCGGAAATTCATTATATATCAAATAAAACAATTTACCTTAGAAGTAGTTTCCTGTTTAGTAGCTGGTAGCAGGAACTTCGTGCGTAGATCTTCCACGAGGAAAGTTTCCCGTGCTAATTCATATGCAAGTCTAGATGGAGCAAATTTCGAGATCCTCATTGTTGCTTTTAGGAATCTTGCTTTTACTTTTTCTAAGGTGTTTAAGTCTCCGTAGCTGAGATCAGTCAAAATTATTTCTATTCCATACGTTAAGATGTGAAGTATTTTGGCCTCAAAAAGTTTCATGGTTGTTGCAAGTGACAGTTGTGTGATGTTTTCTATATCGTATATGGCAACTATAACAGCTGCCGCTCTCTCTTTCGTATGAATTCTGAATGACTTGGCTGTTGTTTGGAGTGTTACTCCTAGATATTTGAAGGCGTTTGTGATTTGCAACAGGTTGCCCTGGAATTGTATGTAGTAGCCGTCTACCAATACAACTGCTGAATTGGAACATTGGACAACCCTTACTACCTGCTGTTCGCGCCGCGTTCCGCCTCATTCCACCCCGCTCAAAGTCAAGCAGAGATGCATATCTGCTCCGTACAGTGAGTTATCATTGATTGTTTCTCGCTTCGATTTCTGTGCCCTGCGGTTAAAAACGGCAGATACTCTTTTTGGACACGGTATTGTGTTACATCATAACACTTCTCTGAGAGAGATTTCAAGGTAGGTTTCAGCATGCGATTATTTCCTTATCAGGTAAATTGTTTTATTTTATATAAAATTATGTTTTATATGTTTTAATGTATATGAGATTTATATCTTTTTTTTTCTGAAGACCTGTCTTTCAAATATTCCAGCACAACTCTAGAACTCCAGTAGCAATATAAACCGTAATGTTGGTAAGGTACAGAGGGGCAAAATGGGTGACATCTAACAATAGCCTATACTGATATCGAATTAACGGATTTAGGGAACGCTAATCTGATTTATGATGGCATTTCAGTCTTCATTTAACCCTTACGGGGGATGAATAATATAAAATTACTTCGGAATCGTATATATATATATATATATATACAGTGTGTTCTTCACATTGTTTATATTAATATGTGTCACTGAATATTATATTTAAAGTTAGTGAGAGTTGGTAAAGGGTTTGAGAACTGTAACAGATTATTTTCCAATTAATTTAATAAAGTAACCGTATGAGAAGCCAAGTAACAAATAGTTTTCAATAAACGATGTTCAAAGTTGAGACACTCCATAATGTGACTGTCTTAGCAGTTCTCTTTTCAGCCACAAGATTTCAGCACCAGACAGATTTTTAGTTGTATCCATTGGCCACTCACATTAGTACTGCTTTAACTACTAACATCTACACTTAACTACAAAATTAGTAATTTTTCACTTGTACCTCTTGTCTTCTAAGGGTCTCATCATATTAAACCATAAATGTAGTTATTTAGACTAGTTCAGGAGTTTAGTAACGAGATGCTCAAGTTAGAACACGACCGAAAGGAGTGAAGCAAGTTACTAAACCTACTTTTGTAACGTGTTGTCTACAATATTTTATCTACCTTCAGATTATTTTAGTACATGTTGTATATTTAGTAAATTTAATTAAATGTATTTATTCCGGAAACCATATGTTTAGAGAAAGAGTAAGTGTGCTTCGGAAAAAAAAAGACACGAAAATTCAACAAATATTGTTGTTATATTCTGCAATTTTGGGTGCTACTTTGATATGTGAATATTAGGTAAAATGAGCGGAGAAGGTGATTTTCACGGTTCTTCAGGAAAAACTTTAAAAGCAGTCCAAGATGCAACTATTGATATACTTCTCGAAAAGTCAGTATTATTGTAATATTACAATAACTAGCAATCATCATTAAAGTCTATTTTATGTTTTGATAGCGTGTTTTGTTAGAATTTAAAGTATAGGTTTTGTTGTCTAGTAACTACGTCACTGATTGTTATAACAGTAGATAAAATATAAAATATACATGAAATACGCAGCACACAGGAATGAATACGGTGAAAAAGTAATTAAAAATTGTTCAGAACACAAAGAAGGGCAGTATGACAAACCTAATTAAATAAGGAAATTGACGAAAATAAAAATTAATGCAAAACATCTAAAATAATAAAACAGATAAAAACCTGTAAAAAAGTCCGTCACTTAGGTACTGCTTAACTAACCAACTCATGGCTGCGCGGACATAAGCTCTCCATACATCCCTATCTTGAGCTAAAGCTTTCTCCTGTATAATTTAGGCTACTTTCCTCAAATCATGGTTAATATTTGCATAAACTGACTGAATTCCTCAGCAAGTTGAAATTGTGGACACATTTTGTTGGTTTACGGTACAAATATTTATTTTGTTAAATTGGAGACACACAATATATAATGACACTTTAAATAAAAATCGGAGTGAAAACAAATAATGTATATACGTAAGTTATTAGTTAATTTACTATCTATTGGCATATTATTGTATAATTTAACAGCAATTCAAATACTATCTACTGATTCATTATACTATTACCGTATTAATATATTTAATAAATTAATGTATCTTATAGCTTTCTAGCGTACCCGGCAGACGTTGTCCTGCCCAAAAGTTCAATTCTCATGTCATGGGCGAACGATAAAAATGTTACTTTTTACCATAAAATTCAGCAATAAGGACATAATTAGATATTATTAAACAAGTTCGCAAGAAAACCTCTTACAGCCTTCTCTTGTGGCTCAAGTAGTGTGAATGATGACGTCAAACAGTCATGAACATTAGAATTGTACCCTCCTTTGCAGATAAGTTAAGAACCGTCATATAATAATTATATTAGAGTGAAAAAAAAATGAATTGATGATAGTGAGTCAAAACAGCTTTTTTTTTCCCCCCCAGCTAGATTTCATTTCTGACCCACTGTGCACCGGTCCCATACTGGCCGACATTCCAGGAGAAAAATTTCTTCCGCCGTAAAGACTCGAACCAGCGTAACTCCCGTAGTTGTGCGCCAGGACTTCTTGCCTTAACCACTCGGCTACGGCGCGAGACTCTTGGTATTAATGAAAGACAAAAATTGGTTACTGTGAGTTATCCGTAAGAGATAAGGGACTATTGGTATCAATGAAAGACAAAAATGGTTTTTGTGAGTTATCCGTAAGAGATAAACATATGCTGTCGCGGACTTCTTTTGTAGAGCTTTTTGAGATATTCAATTCTGTGTACATTAATTTTGTGTATTTCTTATGGTTTAGGCAGCGTAAGCCTTTAAGCGTCCAAAGAGCTACTTTTTTTCACGTTTTCCACTACAAAGGGCGACTTTTAAGGGTGTAGGAGTTGAGTATCACAACTCTCTTATAGCCTATGTTCATCCCGGGAATCTCCTGAACATTTTGCAAAAAACCCCATCTCAATCGGATCAACGGTATGGCCGCGCATAAAGTACGAACAAACAAACAAACAAATATACAAACAAACAAACATTAATTTTTATATATAAGATAGGATATATATCCAATGGTTAATTAAATTGTATGATATATATTGCCAATAATCAAACATGGAGGTTGCTACAGACAATATTTTTTATTTCGGTTTCAGGTAAACACTCATTTCTAATGGTCGCATTGCGCTCAGTTTTGGAGAGTGTCTTTCTGGGTTTATTTAAATAGCATATACTGAGTTTCGTTAAGAAACATTGAAAATTGTGACCGGTACAGCGATTTTTAAATTTTGTTTTAGCTGAACTATTACACTTAATGATCCGATTTTGCTGGTTAAAGAAATCGATCTTGATTTTTATTTTATTGCTATATACCAAATATGGTTCTGATAAATAAAAATTTGCAACCTCTAGGGCAGGCGAGTCAACCATTTTGGAAAAGGGCCACTGTCGTTAACGTGAATTGGTTTGCGGGCCATATGATTCGATTTTTTTACCGTATTAAATAGGATCTAAGATAAACCAATTAATTTAAATATAGAAAAGCTAATATATTATGATGTTTTTATTAAAACATTAATCATATATTAGTTAAATTATTTTTAAGATGAATTTTTTATATATAATATCATTATAAAATCTAAATTGGACGATATTTTCTTGCCGCTACACTTAGAAGCCATAATTAACACTTATAAAACTCGCAGAATAAATTATATTTTTCAAACCTCTCACAAACACTAACGCTAAAATATGAATGAACAATTGCAAACCGGAAACTAACTTGAAATGTACAAAATGTAACGATAGTAAAACATCTGTCACAAACTCGCCTTTGAAAGCAGTAACTTCGCGGTCAACAATGCACGGATACTTTAAAGCGATGCACGGTAGGTAAGGTCATAAATAAAAATCTGGACTGGTGTTTCTTAAAACGGATGTGATCTCTCCATATTTTGAGTAAGAGGATGAGTAGGATGAACTTTCGCAAACACATGTGTTGGAAGCAGAAAAAGTCTTTATCATTCAAGTTTGCCTTATACCAAATAGAATTAATTATTTCATAAATTATATTAGACTGTAACTTACTGCATGCCGAATGTGATGTGGTAGAGCAAATATCACTGCGGGTCGCATGCGATGGGATCGAGGGTCGCAAGCTGCCCGCGGGTTGGGCACACCTGCTCTAGGGCGTTAACAGACATATAGACATGAGACGGCTGTACGACCGATGTCCTCCTGCCTCTTGTGATAGAGGATTATACATAAGGAAGATAATTAAATGTTTGTGCTAGGATGCCTGAGTGGGCTAGTTGATATGCCACTAACGTACGAAGTTAGACATCTGGGTTCTACATTGTGCCCCAATCTACTATGCAGTATGAACAAATTAAAGTAAACAGTTGGTCTTGAAAACTATAAAATGGCTGATGTTTCTGACTGTACGGTTTCAGATACAATACGGTGCATGTAAATGTTGTGCAGTCTTCAAAATGGCTGCAACGCCTGGCTGCTTGTCTCGGTAAGAAATTGAGAAATTATCTTTCGATAACAATCTGTTGAATAAACACTAATAAATTTAACTGGAAGTAAACATTAATAAAACTAAACGTGTGGTCATATCTAAAGATATATAATGAAAATGGGCAGTTAATGACAAATGAGAGATATTTTGAAGAAGTGGCTGAATTCAAATACCTAGGACCAAAAATTACAAACATCAATTAAATGCAGGCTATTATGCATTACGGAGACTCTTCTCGGTCTCAAATTCACTCCCCCCCCCCAAAAAAAAACTGAAAATATGTAAAACTGTTACTCTCAAACATGGTTTGTTACTATTAGAATATAGAAAATATTACGAGTATTTCAGAAAAAGTTCTTAGGAAACCTTTTTCTTAAAATAGAGTTGAACAGACAGGAAAATGGATAAATCTACGTAACAGTGATATACATGATATGCCTATTTAAGGGAAATCAGATGCAATAAGAACAGTTAAGTAGATTACGATGGGCGGGACGTGCGATACGAATGGAAAATTAAAGAGGACATCAAAGCTTCTTAAAACAACAGAGAGAAAACGCCCAGTTGGAATGCCAAGAATTTGGTGGAAGAATTACATTAACCTTGACTTCAGGGAAGTAGATTATACAGGAGATGATTGGAAACATTAGCTCAGGATAGGGATGTCCGCCTACGGGTTCGATAGTTCCTAAGAGTTATACAACGATAGGTGATGGTCACCGGCCGATCAGCAATGCTGAAGCAATACACAAATACACCAGGCATTTTATTATAAGTATAAACTATGGCATTTGCAAATAGAATATCAAACTAGTATAGCAGTCTTTGTTAAATGTGTACATATTATATTTTAATATAAAATGTGAATGTAAATGTATGTAAAAATTTAGCAAGTAGTATTGCAGTTCTGTAATGGAGTTAATAAATCCATTAAAATATGTTATAGTAACTTGAGCTGTTTCCAAATTTCGGGTTTTTGATAAACTCTTGCTTCTAACTTTCGGATTTCGTTTATTTTTTTAGAATAGTTTTTTATTTATATTTGAATTGCATTTAATTTTTGGTTGCCAATAATCTCAAATTACGGCCGGTACAAAGATTTTTAAATTTTCCGATTAGGTTAAACCCCACTCCTAATTTCCCGATATTTGCGGTTATGAATTGAGACCCTTAGAAGCCAAGAGTAGGGGATACATGCGACAAATTGCTAATTTTGGAGTTAAGTGTAGATGCTATTAGTTAAATCAGATACTAATCTAAATGACTAATGGACACAAGCAAAAATGTGTCTGGTGCTGAAATCTAGTGGCTGAAGAGTGAACTGCTAACACAATCACTTACGGAGCGTCTCAACTTTTAACAACATTTACTCAAAACTGACTTTTTGTTACTTAGTTTACCCCTTGGCTTCTAAGTGTCTCAATTCAATGTTACTTTTGTTAATTTCTAATTACGTACTTGCTTACAGAAAAAAATAAACAGTACAATAATATTGCGTTAACGGACATATATATTTATATGTATAATTAAATATCTTGATATATGGCCTTCATTGCAAGATTTAATAAACATTAATTATAACATCCAAAAAATGAAACGTTACTGCTATAAAGTAAATATCTTTAAATGCTTACTTGTTATAGAGGCCACGAGATGGCAGTGCAATCGATGTCCCACTGCCTCTCATGATAGAGAATTATACAGGCTATTGCAAAAAAACACTGACAACGGAGGTGAGGTGGTATACTGAGATATATTGATCATTTTTAATGAGGTACCAATGTCCGAAAATGATGCGTTTTCACACTATGAGTAGCTAACTTCTCAAGAGTTCGGTTAGTTGGATTTCAGTACTCAATACTTGACAATACTGTAATTGTAGTGGCTCAAGAACTGTGCATCATGATGTCACAATGCATTCGCGCGGAATGTCGATAATGCAGATGACTACACATCTGACATAAGAAAATGTGATTGGTGCATACATTGAAATACGCTGATGTACGCTCTACATATGGAGATGGATATTTTGAAAACTCGATGTGACTCTGATAGTCACCTCCGTTGTTGGTGTTTTATTCCAACATTCTGTATATAAGGAAAAAAAATGTTCGTGCTAAGAGTCTTATGTATTTATTTAAAACAGATATGTTTGATAAAAACGTTAATATACAATGCGTCTTGTAGCACAGCGATATGATGGGGTATTACCATAACGTTACGAAGCAACGCAGTGAATATTAAAAATATTATTTCAAACAAGTTCCACTGACTGTGGTATCGAGGTAGCGTGCTGCCTCGTCACGCAGCGGGCTCAGCTTCGATTCCCGGTCGGGCAGGCTCCTGGATGAGTTTTTTTCTGGGTTTTTCCTTACCTGTAAGACAAATGTCAGGAAGCTTAGGGCCCAACGGTTCCCGAAAATCATCCGGCGATCATCATCATCTTTCACCGGTGTGGAAAGCAACGGGAAGCTACCACACCTATAATTCCCTAGTAAAGCTACAAAGCATAGCATGAAAGTGCTACGATTACAGCAAAGACCTGCCCTCGGGCAGAATTACTACGGATGGATTTAAAATGAAATACTTACCGGTAATAAATATTAACACTTTATAAAGATTGAATTCAAACCAACCTTTGCGATTTTAAGTAGTTTACCTCAATTAATGGAATAATCTAATTTCGTCTCATAAACATTATCAAATGACTGTAGCAGTTAAATAAATATTCAATAAAATATAAAACAAAGTAGAATGCTAAATTGGAAAAGAAACTGGGAACTACCACTCGAGTCTACAAGAATATATGCCACCAGAAAAATTACAGAAATAAAGAAAATAAATCCACCGTAGCTGAAACTTTTAATAGAACGCGCGCGCACACACACATATATATACAGGATGTTAATGAATAACACCGACAAAGTTTCAGGTATTGTAGAGGAGACTTAGACGAACAATTTGAGATAAGGAACTTGGGGTGTGTGAAGCCAAATTTTGAAGTTATATGACTTTTTTTAACTGGGTGTTCGTACTCATTAATCAACAATGAAGCAAACTATGAATATGGTTTATCTTGTGAATACTTCAGTTCTGCTCCAATAGTAGGAAACCCCTGGTTTTAATTGCAAATATAGCAGCATTTTCAAAATGTTGAGCCAAGAAGTTATGGAAATTTCGTCTTTCGGCAAGAGCCAGTGCGCCACTGACAGTCTGTATTTCGTGCTGTCATGCAGTCCTATGTATTAGAAGTCCGGTAGTGCAAACGTCGTTCGCAATAATAGCTCAGTGAGCAGCATGCTTATCAACGAAAGCTGTAATGATGGGTTCAAATATCTTTTTTGTTTTTATTTTTGTATTTTTATTTCCTTCTTTATTTTTATTCACAGATGGACATTGCTTTTGTAGTTACTTAATTTACTTTCTGATATTCTGTTTAAGCATTTTTATTTGTTTTTAATTAAACTGGTTGCTTGATTTGTTTACATGAAAAGCACAGGTAATTTTTTTTAAATACTGTACATTAATGCCAACTGCTCGTGTGCGTGTCCGTGATACTAACGACTGATACCAGTCTGTTTCACTACTGCTTCGAAACTTGTAGGATCAGCTTGCCACTTTGCCAGGAATGTAAGGAACCATCTGGATATTGTCTTCCCTGGACGTTCGATTGGTCGCCGCGGTCCTGCGTGGCCTCCACGTTCACCTAATCTCACTCCTCCAGATTACTTCCTATTGGGACACCTTAAGAGCCTCGTTTATCAGACTCCAGTTGACTCAGATGAGTTACTGGTGACAATTTTGGCTGCCTGTGACGAAATCAGAAATACTCCAGAAATCTTTGAAAGAGTGCGAGCACAATTTCGCCGCAGTTGCAATTTGTGCTTACTACATCAAGAACAACATTTTGAACTGTACCTATAATCCTGTTTTTGAAGCAAACATGAATAAAGAGATCTTATTTTCTTGTACGCTTAAACCATTCCTCCTTTACAAAGTGTAATGTAATATAAAATAACAAGTTGGTTTTCATTTATTATTATTATTAATATTATTATTCCTGAATGTTAACATATTTACTTTAAAACAAAATATTAATTTGCATTTGATTTCCTTTACTATTTGTCCAGTGGCAAGTCAAACAATAGTAGACTTTACTTTAATTAATAATCAATTTATTAATTTTGTTACACCTTTCTTTCATGTTTGTGCTAAGTTTCGCGTCGTAAAAATTGATGCTACATTCGTACAGTATTATTTTAACCTGAAGTAATGGTTATGTTAATGCATAAATAGCTTTGTTATTTCGACCATCTGAACCATGTGATTTTCACTTACGAATGCTTACTGTCGTTACCTAGGGTGCTGTACAGTATTCCTTTTTTTACACTAGTACAGAATATTGTCATTTACTACTTTCCTGCATCATACTAAAATAAATTCTACAGTATTTTGTACTAAATTACCAAACATCTTGCACCAGAAAGAAAGAATATAAAACAATAAAAATAAAAGGTCAGCATATGTGAAGTTTGAACCTTGAATATCATATTCCTAACAAATGATATTTCACACACATTACCAACGAGCTAAAATGATCTGAAGAAGTCAACCTGCAAAAGGAGGCTACACTTTGTAACTGCTTGTCAACGAAATATTCTCAGTGGCATACTGGCTCCTAACACAATTATTATTGTAACTTGCAAATTTGAACTTCTAGACTACAAGTTGCATATCTCATATTGTTTATCTAAGACACTTCTACAATACCTGAATGTTTGCCGGTGTTATTAATTAACACCTATATATATATATATATATATATATATATATATAATTAAAACCATGGGGGGAAAAAACTGAACTGAATGACTGAGGAGTCCTACATACACATTTACTAATAATAATAATAATAATAATAATAATAATAATAATAATAATAATATTTCATAATAAAATTTAATAAATTCAAATTATATACACTATGGTGTGACTTTAAAATGAATAAGAGTAACATCTTTATTAACATTGAATTTCTAATGAATAACTTATTACTAAATAAACATTATAAGGGTTTTTGAAATCTGGGTCAATGAATTTATTTAAAACAAAATACTTATCTGGTTTCTCATTTCCCTGATCATATACACATTCAATTAGAGCAGACATGTGAGTAAATTGTTTAAGAAAAGTATGAAATTTAAAATTTTTCTCATAATAATACTTATATAAATATATAAAAAATTTGATTCCACAATTATGGATTTATAACATAATTATCACATGAATGGTTTCTGATACTGTAAATGTCTGTTCAAGATTTAACGTTCCAATAAATTACCTTATTACATATGTACATTTGCATGTATTCTCCTTATTATGTAAATATAATCTTTTTATATTTTGAGTAAATCACTTTAATACAAGTCGCTCATCTGAACCATTTCTCATTATGCAAATATATTTCTAAGGCTGCCTTTTTCACTAATTGGTTTTTTTATTAGCATGAACGAGTAAATGATTATTCAAATATGTAGAACGAGTGAATGACTTACTACAAATGGAACATTTATAAGGCGTCTCATTACCATGAGAGTATAAATGTCTTGTAAAACTTACCTTCCAGATAAATGACTTATTACAGAAAGTACATTGGAATGGTTTCTCATTAGTGTGAATGCGCATATGATCTTTAAGATGGCCCTTTTGAGTAAAACACTTATTGCAAACAGAACACTGGAAACGTTTGTCATTATTATGCACGAGTAAATGTCTATTCAGATCTGATTTCTGAGTGAATGACTTACAACAAAGGGAACATTTGTATGGTTTCTCATTACTATGAAAAAGCAAATGATTTTTGAGAATCCCTTTTTGAGTAAACTGTTTGTTACAAAAAGAACATTTAAATGGTTTCTCGTTTGTATGCAGGCGGAAATGATCATTCAGAGATGACGACCGAGTAAATGATTTACTACAAACTGAAACACTTGTATGGTGTCTCATTACCATGTGTATACAAATGTCTTTTAAAAGTTGTCTTCCATGCAAATGACTTACTACAGAAGGAACACTCGAATGGTTTCTCATTCTTATGAATGCACAAATGTCCTTTAAGATGGGCCTTTTGAGAGAACCTTTTATCACAAATAGAACATACGAATCGTTTCTCGTTATTATGAACAAGTAAATGTCTATTGAGATCTGACCCGTGAGGGAATGACTTACTACAATAAGAACACTTGTATGGTTTCTCATTACTATGAGAAAGTAAATGATTTTTAAGGTAGTTTTTTTGAGCAAACGATTTTTCACAAACAGTACATTTAAATGGTTTCTCATTAGTATGCACGCTTATATGACTAATTAAATGTGACTTCTGGGTAAATGACTTACTACAATAAGAACATTATATGGTTTCTCAATACCATGTGAATATAAATGTCTTTTAAAATTTATCTTCCATGCAAATGACATACTACAGGTAGAACACTTGAATGGCTTCTCATTATTATGAACGCGCATGTGTTCTTTAAGATGGCCTTTTTGAGAGAAATATTTATTACAAACAGAACATTCGAATCGTTTCTCATTATTATGCATGAATAAATGTTTATTGAGATATGACGTCTGAGTGAACGACTTGCTACAAAATCCACATTTGTAAGGTTTCTCGATATTATGAAGAATTAAATGATTTTTGAGGCTGTCTTCTTCAGTAAATTGTTTACTACAATCAGAACATTTAAATAATTTCTCTTCACTATGCAAATGTATATGTGTAAAATGAGTGGTCTTCTCAGTAAATAACTTACAACTAACAGAACATTTTAGAAATTCACGTGCCAAGTCTTGCTCTCCTGTATGTGAACACTGGATTACAGATAGACTGTCTTGACACTTGCACACCTGAAAGCATAACATAATAAGTATTAAATAAATGCTGTACTTTTTACGGTGATGCGGGAACACTTGGAATTTCAATAATGCAACTACTTCCAAACGTTTTCAGTTTTCATTATATTCACAATAATTCTCTACACTAGAATATATGATTACTCTACTATGAACATTTCTTAAATTAAATCTCTCATCTTCTTTACTTAATCACATTCGCAGAAACATCACATTCATAACACTTTATCTTAGTCTTCAGATCACAATGCACTCGTATTTTAGTTCACTACTGATCGACTGCGGTATACATAAGGCTTTATAAAAAAAAAAGGCGAAGACTTTTAGCAGTTTAGAGAGAGGCGAACGTGAATGCTATAAACCGCTACTTGTATAGTTCGGAAAGCGATCTTTCGAGAAAACACATATGGAGGTATCACTGCGAATTGAGGGGACGGCTCGTGATTCAAGAATACGAATCCGTTATGACTAATAAGTCGAGATTTGTGTCTAACCGCCGCCATCGAAATTCAAGAGGCGGTCATTTGAGCCAGATCATCATGGGGGTTTGTCAGTACAGCTTTTCTATATGCCGTCAGTATCTCCAGATGAAACATTAACAGATTCCGTTTTGGCTGTCGGATCCTCTATATGGGCCATCAGACTAACGTGACCTTCCTCTTGTCCAGGTAGAGCGGTACAGACACCAAGTGGCTCTCGTGAAATCCAGATTTTAACGCACCTTCTTCCTGTCGCTTGAAGTGGTTTTATCAGGTTAATGTTTTTGTCTCAGTCGGTCGGTTAACTATAAATATTCGTTTGCCAGGTGGACAGCATCAAGTAAAGTACCGAACTGAAAGATGCAACTCTCTTACAAAGATCTCCTTGGCTGGAGATATTACGCTGGTGTCGTGAGTAGATGCACGGTTGGGCAGAAGGACTAAAGGGTCCCTTTGCGCCCCAGTCTCTCTGAGGACTCAAAACTTCGTTGCTTTGGAGTTCCTAGGCAGCCTTCACGTAGCCGTCAGATTGCGAACAAAGAAGATGGTCTGAGTCTCATGTATACTTGGCAAAAAAAAAGAATGGGCGGATTCAAAATGGCATTGTTAAAAGTTTTAAGTACGCTGTATTTGGTTTTAATCGTCTTAAATAATTAAAGAACAGTGATGAAGACATGTTTCTAGATATTTACGAATGTTCGACGTATAGAATATTACTCAAATTGCGACATTTCCAATACAGTTCAACTCTCGTGCACAGTATAAAAGTAAATAAGACGGTCAGGAATTAGGCGACTAGTATCCGACGTTCGAGTAGCGTAGATGGTTAAACCAATAACGAAAAAATGAAATACATATGAGAACCATGCTTCAAATCTCATGACAACGGGTATTTTTTCTTATTTATTTGTATTTCCGCAAAATGCATCCCATATTTAATTCCAGCCACACGTATTCTATGTTCACTTTACACTATATTAAACAATATTCCTGTCATTGTAAACTCTATAATACTACATAGCTACCGGTATAAATTTGTGTGTACAGTACCAAGCTATAAGAATAATGCTATCAATTTATGTAATAAAAGATAATATTGCTTCATATACATTAGTGAGGAAAAAGTTTCACCCTTCAATTAAAATATTTAGTTTATATAGGTCTAATTATAATTCTTATAAGGGCAGGTTTACAATTTCATTCTTTTATGTAATACACTATAAATACTTCCATGTCATTTTCTACAGAATACAAAGAGGTTACAGAGTGAGTTGGTCAAAGCGTAAGCATTAGATAATCGTATTTCAAACGTTGCAGGTTCAATTTCCAGTACCAACTGACCAATCTGAGTTAACGTCCTGGTTTCACTCAGTCTTCAAGGCAAATGCTGGGTTGGAATTTCATTAGCAGGAATCATTTTATCATGTTTACTATCTCATAGTGTCATCAAATATAAATAAAAACACAAATCAATTGAAATAAGTAGACATGCTATGAATTAGATGTTTAAAAATCTTCAAATAAGAATAGGAATATCTAGAAGTGACAAATTATGTAACCATTAAAATGAGTACGAATAAAAAATCGAGAAGGCGATGTGTTACCAAAATGATAATGCAGTGATGGGTATTAAATGATTTATAAGATAAGAAAAGTCGAAAATATGCTGTAATTATAATAATAATAATAATAATAATAATAAAAACAATATCTTAGAATTTGATTGAATTATCTACTGATAATGACGAAATAACGAAATATAAACTAATAATATGATGTACGAAAGTAATAAACAACAATATTCTATATTATTGTAAAAGAAGGAATACTGTACAGCACACTAGTAACTACAGTAAGTATTCATAGTGAAAATCACATAGTTTAGACAGACGAAATAACAAGGCTATTTATGCATTAGTGTAATCATTACTTCAGGTTAAAATAATACTGTATGAACGTAGCACCAAGTCTTATGACGTACAAACATGAAGGAAAGGCATAACAATATAAATTAATAATTAAAATGTTTGACTTGATAGTGGAAGAATAATCAAATTTGTTATACATACCTCATTTTACTAAAGATGCTAACATTCAGGAATAAAAATAATAAATGAAAACGAACTTGTTTTATTTAATTACAGTACACTTAGTAAAGGAGGCATGATTTAAAAATACAGAAAAATAAAATCTCTATATTTATGTTTGCTTCAAAAACAGATTATAATATGTATTGTTCAATCCATTTTGAACAATATGTTGTCCTTCATGGAGTAAGCACAAATTGCGTATACGCAGAAATGATGCTCCACTCCTCCTAAGATTCTTGGAGTATTCCTGATTTCGTCACAGACAGCCAAATTTCTCGCCAGTAACTCCTCATCCGAGTCGACTGGAGTCTGATACATGAGACTCTTAAGTTGTCTCCATAGGAAGAAGTCTGGAGAAGTGAGATCAGGTGAACGTGGAGGCCAGGCTGAGACCGCCGCGACCAATCCAACGTCCGGGAAGACATTATTCAGATGATTACTCACGTTCGTGTCAAAGTGAGGAGCACCGTGATGTGGATCCACATATGATGTCAGATATCAAGATGGGCTACTTCCAGGAATGCAGGAAGCACGTGTATCAAAAAATGCTTGTACACATGACCATTTAACCATGGGGCAGAAGAGAGGGACCAATGATGTAATTGGAAATTATACCCGCCCATGTGTTAACGGCGAACCTGATTTGATAGCCTCTCTTTAGAATTGCAAATGGATGTTCAGGTTCCAAAATATGGCTATTCCTTTGTTTAGGACAACCCCTTCCCTAGTAAAATAAGCCATGTCGGTTAAAAACATTTTCGAAAAGAAATCAGGCCATTGAACCCGCCACTTAGAAACCCAGTTACAAAATAGCATATGAGGTCTGAAGTCTAATGGTGTCAAGCACTTTACCTTCAAAAAGAGGAAGGGGTGGGTCCTCCTTCCTGCATGACCTACAACACACTGACGTTATTTATGCACATGGCACGTGAAATTGCTTGTGTACTGGTAAAAGGATTCACTCAAATCTTCTCCAAAATCGAGGGTATGATGAGTTCGTCTTGTGCCAGAATCCGGTTTATGTACCACCAGGGTTCCAATTTTCCCATAGACACCGGGGAATGGTTTGGAAAGTTGATTGATGAGAATGCTGTATGCCAGAATATCTTTTTCTGTACATTTGTGCAGCTACATGCACATTTCCTCTTGCCTCACCATAAACATAATGCATATTTGCTAATTCATCGAATGCATAAATATTAGCCATAATGTTCACATCAATGTAAACAATGTTGTTTCTACAAGCTTCAAAGCAATAGTGAAACAGACTGGTATCACGCGCATGAGCAGTTGGTATGAACAGACCATTTTAAAAATAATTTTTACATGTGTATTCAGGTAATTAAATCACGCAATTAGTTTAAAAAAAATAAATAGTTATGCTTAAACAGAATATCAGAAAGTCAATTAAGTAACTAGATAAGCAATATCCTCCTCTGAATAAAAATAAAAAAGGAAATAAAAAAATACAAAAACGAAGAAGAGAGATTCGAACCCGGCATTACAACATTCAGTGTTAAAAATTCTACTGACTGAGCTATTACTGCAAACGAGATCTGAACTATCAGACATCTAATACGTATGTATGCATGACAGGGCACAGATTACAGACGTCAGTGGCGCACTGGCTCTTGCCAAAAGACGAAATGTCCACAAAAATATGCCTCAAAATGTTGAAAATGCTGGTATACTTGCAATTAAAACTAGGGTTAATCTACTATTAGAGCAGAACTGAGTACTTCCAAGACAAACCACATACACAGTTTACTTTGTTGTTGAATAATGAGTATGAATGTTCAGTTTAAAAAAAGTCATATAACTTCAAAATTTGGCTTCCAACACCTCAAGTTCCTTACCTCAAAATATTTGTCTAACTCTCCTCTACAATATCTGAAAGTTTCTCGGTGTTATTCATCAACATCGTGTATAAAACAGATAAATACTAAACCGAAGAAAGTAATTAGATCCTTCAGGAAATAATAATGACAAAATAGGTTAGTGCTTACCTATAATTTATAAATGTTTAAATAATTAATTAGATTGCTTTCTTAAATCTAGCTGTGTTATAGTTTGCTTAGGTCTGGGTTGGATCCAATTTATTTCTTGTATAATTTGGGTCCTAGATATCTACTGTTTAGGTCCAGCAGTTGCGTAGAATTTAGGTACATGTAATAAAAAGTAATATTTTGTCTGGTGCTGTAATTATTTGCCGGTATTTATATTTTCATTATATTAGTAACATAAAAAATCTTAATCTGAGCCAGAATAACAAATATCCTTTCCCCAAGCAGTTTTTTGCACCGTTAAAATAATATCTAGCTATGGGTACCATTAACAATAAATAAAGATATACAATTTATAAATTCAAATTAGAATGCATTTTCTGCACACAAGATTATTCTTGGATTTTCAGGATAAATTTTGAAAAAGTTAATACAATAATACATAAAAACAATATGTCTTGCAAAGATTCTTTAAGTTCCTGAGATTTGGTAGTTTTATTTAAGTAAGGTAAAAAGTAAAACAAAAATGGCAGATGCACCCACCACTAAATTGTACTTAGAAATTGATAGCAATGTAGCAAATAAAATAATCAAATTCAACTGTTCTAATTTTATTCTTTTGTAATTCCGTCAAAGACCAAGTTTCGCTTCCATATGACAAAATATTCTGTATTATGCCCTTATAAATTTTCATTTTAGTTTCCTTTGTAATATTTTTGTTCCAAATTACTCCATGTAATGTCTTAGTTGCATTTTTTCCCATTGCAATTTTAGCCTGTACATCTCTCTCACAGGTACCTAAACTTGTAATTATTGACCCAAGATATTTAAAAAATTCACATTTGTTTTATTTTCCCTGTTTCAAGTATGAGGTCATCCACATCCATTCCCAAACACATATATTCTAAAGTGCTGATGTTTGAAAGCAAATAAATGAAATGAATACAACTTGAAATTTACACTTTGATTAAATTATAAATATTTAAGTTTACAGGATAGAGTTCCCTTATATTCTAATGCTTACCAGCTGATTCTAATGTATAGTTTCCTGAAGAGATTAGTGTACTGTATCCATGTGTACACCTCATCAAAATGGGTCAGAAAGATAAAAACTCAATACAAACCAAACAATACTATTCCAGTGTGCCGAGGAGAAAATTAGAGAAAGGATATGAGCACAATACTGAATACTATAACAAGTGAAATTGGGGAGATACCAGGTGTTCAGTAAACCTCACATCATAACAAAAACTATACTATTAATGAAGGAGAAATTAAACACATTCTTACTTTTGATGTAGTTTCTGTAACAGATAGTATATTTTCTGTTTGAATAGCATCATGTTTATTATCAATATTTTCATCTTCAGTCTTCACTGCACATGATGTTTCCTGCAATCAGATGGAGAAGCTATCAGTAAATAAAAATACTTACAAATAACATAATTACATCATCATCATCCATGCAAGTATTAAGCCATGTGGCCTGTTATGGCATCAAAGAGGAATTTGCCATCCAACGCTTTTTTAAACATCCCAATGATCTTATGCCTTGGGGGCAGTAATGAAGCATGTCCTTTGGAATTCTATGAGATGGCATTCATTGAAGATGGGCTTTCCAATTGTTCTAATAGTTTTGTATATGGTGAAGAATGGATTCTACATCCAACTCTTCCATCATTTCCTCATTTCTTTTATGGTCCCATAGTGTTTTTCCTCACCTGTAAGACAAATGTCAGGAAAACTTTAAGGCCCAAACGGTCCCCGAAATCATATGGCCATCATCATCATCCTTATCATTACCTTCATCATCCTCCTTCACTGGTGTGGAAAGCAACGGGAAGCTACCGCACCTACAATTCCCTAGTAAAGCTGCAAGCATAGCATGAAAATGCTAGGATTGCAGTGAAGGACCTGCCCTCGGGCAGAATTACTATGGATGGAGTGTATAGCCTGCTGTAGAGTGCATGTTCAAAGAAAATTGCAAATTTCACAAAAACAATGGGGATAATTAACAGTATAAATAACATAATTACAAATAAGATAACTCAATATATAAATCTTATGCATCAGCTGGATAGAACAACAGAGGCATCTCTATAGCTTATCCCAGTCATAATTGTGTAGACAATGTGTGTTGGCAGATGATCACTAATACTTGGTAAGACACAGGTCACATAAACCTACTGTTTTGGATGTGTAGAGTATATATCAATAATCAAATGCAGAGATACATAGCCATATAGTCAAATGTCCGTTTTAACTTATAATGATGTCATAGCAAATTAGTGCTTTCTATGATCCTGGCTGACAAATACCTCAGAATGTAATTAGTATGCACATGAATGGATCAACAAGACTCCTCAGTCACTATCTACTAATTTACAGAGAAGTGTTATAACATTAAATATCATTCATTCCCTATACCAGTGATGACTTTCAGATACATTCTGTTATAGCGAGACATGTTATGGGGTTTGGGTTTATTTGGAATTCAATAATTTCCCACCAATTAAACAGTTAGCAGTTAATGTCTATTGAAGGATGTAATTATATTTTGTGTACAGTAAGAGTTTTAAAATTAAACGTGTCAAGTTATTTTACAGTTTAAATATTCAAAGAACAATACTTAGTAAACTAGTTTTGTAAAAGAAATTAATGAGTTAATAGACTTAGATAACAGATTGAACAGAAAGCATAAAGAGAATTCACAGAACGCTACTATATTAATTTTCAAATGAAATCAAGTACACTGTTATGAGTGAAAAATTTGAATATGTACTAAAAACAATTAATATAGCAATAATAGATGATGTAATCAACAGTATAACAAAACAAAAGCTGAAAGTGTACCTAAAGGAAACCATATGATCTGTCAGAGAACCATATATTATAACAGCGACACAAAACTTTATAGAAAGCAACTGCAGAGTGGATAAGTTCCAAACATTGCCATAGAAGTCAAATGTGAATTGTCATAAAAAATACATCACAAAAGTATCTATTATTACTGATATAATATGGTTATTTTGTCAAATGACCCCAGAAGAAAAGCCCCACCTTTAAAATACAAATCAGCAATTTATTTATATTGTACTATGTGATTTGCACTATTGTGCGACCATAATTACAATTATATTGTAAAAATGAATCTGCTACTACAAATATGTACAGCTTTTGAAATAAATGATGGTGCACAGAAAATGTTCAAGTCCCAGAATGAAGCCATTGCACATGATCAGAGGTCAGCCACTTGGCTCACAAGTTCACACCTATTTCAGAGACTAAAATCCATACTATTTAGTTGGGTGTCGTGCAAGGGAAAATAATTCTGCATACTTAAGTAGTGCGGTAAATGCTGTAAATAAAAAAGCAAAACAAATAAAAGAAAACAAACGAAATGAATTGAAATAAGGACGAGAGAGAGAGAAAGCATAACAGTGGGATCGAACACATGACCTCATGCATGGAAAACAGAAGTTCCCTCCACTAGAACACAACCGTACCTGTTAGAAACAGTCTGTATGAAGCGATGCAATACTCCACGACATACTTGTTCATTAACTTTACTTGTTTTAAATCAATCAGATGCATTTTGCATTAGTTGTGGAAATAAACAATCTTGTTATGCCTTGTGTTAGGTAAACAAAGTAATATGATGTCACAATAGTTATTCATTTTTTTATATATCACCTGTTTCCTTTAATTAATATATTTCCCTATATATATATATATATATATATATATATATATATATATATATATATAAATTTATTTAATTAACAATGTCTTATAATGTGCAGTCATTATGTAAATTAATGATGTTATCGAAAAAAATTATTTCCCACTAGAATCGAACCAGGGTCCCTGTCATCTTGTAAACTTCATTTCTACTATTATTAATATAAAGCCTATTAGTATAAAACAAGAACGAATACCACTATTTGTTTGAGCACTGGGGATTACTGCTTTACTTTTATTACTATAGGGTCTTCTCGTCCCATAAAATGATTTAACCTCTTTTACTTAATAAATAAATTCAATTATATTAAAATAAGACAGTATTTACTTTGTCCACAAGAGAGCAACTTACTGACTGCTCAACTGAAATGAACAATACAAATACTGCATGAAGAAATGCTGACGCCGCCCGATTTGAACTCATAGGAGACAGCACACGTAACATCTAACTGGTGTAATTGCTCTTCAAAACTTTTAACTTTCCATCGTCAAGGGTTACATTTAATTTTTCTCAAAGGCTGTACATACTCTTGTATATAATATGCAATTTGCAATGCTAAGGCACTTTGTATGTTATCACATTCAATTATGCTACATGTTAAATTGATTTTTGTGGAGTTAATTCTAATATCCTAATATTGAAAGAACAACCCATTAAACTCCCAATCTGGTATAAAATAAGATCTCTCTGAAAATGCATATATTCTTATACAAACATTTAAGTGCATTAAAAAATTCACATACAATGATCAAATGTAAGATACTAGAATTTATTCAGTGGATAAATCCCCTAATAACAATTCAATCTGAAAAATTAATTTGGCTGGAAAGTTTAAAATAATGAAAAACTGTAATAAATAAGAATATATATCCTAAGGTAGAATATACCTCATAGTGAGAATTCCTAAAATAAGTAAGTATATATATCCTAATTAATTATTATTAGAACATGAAAGGGCTTTAAGAATTTATTGGTATATTTGTGTTTTTATTATACATGTGAAATTCAGTGAATTAATGGGAAAATGAAACATATATTCAGTTAGTTTTGAGAATTCTTTGAACTCTTGAATGATAATTTTGTATTAGCCATTACTTCATAAGTGCTTGAGTAAAGGTAATAAAACATAAGAATATAATTAAAACCCGTTTGAAATTTTAATATACGAGAAAATATAAAAAAAACAAAGGAATCATATTAAAATCTTCAGAAATTTTTGTCCTAAACTCACAATCATGATGTAATATTTTTTTTGAATAAGTTTTTCTGATTCCTGGATATTCACAATTCAATAGCATTATAATTGCTCACTGTTAAATATTTTCTCAAAAAATTTAAACATTAGTACAAGCATAAATCATAGACATAGAACTAGACAAATAATATGTTTTTAATCTAAATTTATTTCAAAGTGTATTCTACTTCTCAGAAACAACACATCCATTAATTCTTCCACTCACTCACTCACTCTATGGCTTGTGGAGTTTATAGGTTCTATGCCACATTCCCAAGGGTTCCATTCATCAACCAACTTAACATATTTCCTTTCTATGATATCTAGTTGCCTGTGACACATTTTAATTTCTTTCCAAGGCCATGATGAATGTTTCTGCATAAAATTATTTTAGAGCATCAGATTGATAATGACATGCTAAGATACTGATCTGTTTGACTTCACAATTGTAGATGTGCTAAGCAGACAAGTCTTGGTTAAGAACTATCAATATGACAGGAAAACCAAAGCTTACTATTATTGTATGAGAAATATAAAACAAAATTCTTAAAAGTGATAAAAAAAAGATCTAATTTTCTGTTCATATCAATGTTTCTACTTTTTTCCCTACACAGGAAAGGACTTACCAAGGAAACACATTCAGTATTTCAATACACTGATTACTATCTCGCTGGCACTTAGTTTTGTCATTTTTAAATCAATAAACATCATAATTGACAATAATACATCTCAACATACAGACCTGCTGCATACACTAGGAGAGCACAACCAGTTACAGAGCCATATCTAAGTCGATTCAAAGTAGCAGAATCAGCAGTATATAGACAATTCATGTTGGCACATGACTCAATAGAGGACATGCTGACCATACAAACATGTCTGAGCAATCTACAGAACCAATAAAACTGTGTAATAACATGTGGAAACAAGTAAGTCTACAATTATATCTTCATAATATATTAAACAGTACCAACTAAATTGGAAACACCATCTTGAAAGAATGAATTCAAATCGGATCCCCAAAGCTGTTTATAATTATATACCAAGAGGACGAAGATCTCTGGGCCGTCCTACGAAATGCTGGAGGGAAAATTTTCTATAGGATCGTAACAGGCCTTGGCCTAATACTTGGAAGGAAGAAGAAGAATAAACAGAAGAATAATGTAGTGATAAAATCATGTAAAATTATATTTATTTTATGTTTGATGTAAATTTCATTTCATAATAATGTTCATATTGCAATAAAGAAATTTTGGATGCAGCCTGTTCATTGTGAGACACAATTTGAAGTTCAATTGTGGTACAAACTGTGAATCCATGGTTACTTCTTGTAATAAACCAGACAGGAAGGTTAAAATTAAATGGGAGAATAATATTAACTTATATTTGAAAAAGGTGATTTATACAGGCAACATTTGCAAATATAACCAGGATGGGGATGTGTGAGTGACTTAGGTTCATGCAACCATAAACATTTACATTGAACAGTGCCAGTTAAATTGTTAGTTATTAACAAATTAGAATACTTTTAAAATTAAAATTCCTATAAGTTTAAAAAATAATTATTAAACAAAAGCTATATGATTAGATAACAAACAGAAATTATATAAAATACAGTATACACCCAGGATAAAAGAAAGGCAAATGGATCTATTATTTCTCCTTTTATTTAAATCATTCAGTCATGTCAATTTTTATCCCAACATCCATCTATTATGGGCGAATATGATCCCAAATTGGTGTTTGAAGATATCCCAATACATTGTTCCGTCAAGTTATGGCGTCTTGATTTGCAAATATATAACATTGATTGTCAGCAGTTTGCGAACACTGAAACTCAGCGATCAATCACCCTGTAGCTTCTAAATAATGTGGAGTATTTCAGATGTTACTATCTGGTGATAATTGTTGGTCAAAATTCTATTTCAACTCTTCTCTAATCTTATTCAATAATTTGTGACAATTTTCCTTGTAATGATTTAATCTCTGTCACATCTCTTTTTCAATATCACATATTTCATCATCAATCCCAGAAATTTCATTTTTCAGATCTTTTCTTATCAATTTTAATTCTATCATGTCGTCAATAGATTGTTGTGTTTCTTGATTGATGTTTCAATCTGTTGTAGAAACTATAGTTTCATGTTCTGTGTTTGTATTAATAACTCTTGTTTTGTCCAACTATTTTTTTTTAATTTCTCACTTTAATTCTTGGTCTTGTTTTAATAATTCCATTAATAAATCATATAGCTTTCCATTTATATGTAGCTACATAATAACTATGTAATTGTAGACAACTATTGTTCTTCACTGTCAGAAGATGTCATTAGTGGCAGGTATTGGAGCTGGGTTCGTATTATAAGTAATCCTTATTTTTGACATGAAGTGGTCACGTGTAGCTGTGTCATTGGAACAGGTCAAATATCTTTAATTTATTTCAGACCAGTTTATATAAAAATTGTATATCTTATTTATATATTTCACAATAATTTGATGTATAAAACACATATAATTATACTATTTGAGTTTCTGACAAATACAATAAATCATATAGTTCTCTTCTTTCCATTCGGGGATGCACTTTTCTTCATTGTTTAGATCACCGTCACTAGACCAAATTTCATATACGATTAACTCAAACCATGTAACTGGTCAGACCATTCGCATCTGTTTCATATAGGGACAAAGAACAATCTGGAAGCCCAATTTTAATCTCTCACAAATGAAAACAAAGAGATGAGGGCCTTTCTAGAGAGTGGAAAACTGTCATTGAGGCACTCCAAATCATTGAATCACAAATTCCCTTCTGCTATATAAGGCAAGAATTGATTCCTGCCATCACAAGCAAATTCCAAATCTGGCTGAACAATACCAAGTATTAAATTTGAAGAGAAAAAATTTCGCCTAGACCGGGACTCGAACCCGGGACCCTTGGCTTTCCGGGCCAAGTGCTCTACCAACTGAGCTACCGAGGCGAGTTACGATCTAGACGCAAATTTTTCTCTTATATACGTTGTAATTCCCTATCGCCAAATGCTTTTGAAACCATTGTTTCTATCTTTGCAAATGGCGGCTTCTTAGTTAAGAAGACATTTATTGGAAATTTAACATTACTTTAAAAGCCAGTAAGGCCTCTAATGATGTTTTTATTATTAATTTAACATTTCTCAATGAAAGATAAATTAAATTTGAAGAGAAAAATTTCGCCTAGACCGGGACTCGAACCCGGGACCCTTGGCTTTCCGGGCCAAGTGCTCTACCAACTGAGCTACCGAGGCGAGTTACGATCTAGACGCAAATTTTTCTCTTATATACGTTGTAATTCCCTATCGCCAAATGCTTTTGAAACCATTGTTTCATCTTTGCAAATGGCGGCTTCTTAGTTAAGAAGACATTTATTGGAAATTTAACATTACTTTAAAAGCCAGTAAGGCCTCTAATGATGTTTTTATTGTTAATTTAACATTTCTCAATGAAAGATAAATTAAATTTGAAGAGAAAATTTTCGCCTAGACCGGGACTCGAACCCGGGACCCTTGGCTTTCCGGGCCAAGTGCTCTACCAACTGAGCTACCGAGGCGAGTTACGATCTAGACGCAAATTTTTCTCTTATATACGTTGATAGGGAATTACAACGTATATAAGAGAAAAATTTGCGTCTAGATCGTAACTCGCCTCGGTAGCTCAGTTGGTAGAGCACTTGGCCCGGAAAGCCAAGGGTCCCGGGTTCGAGTCCCGGTCTAGGCGAAAATTTTTCTCTTCAAATTTAATTTATCTTTCATTGAGAAATGTTAAATTAATAATAAAAACATCAATACCAAGTATTGAACAGTCTGCTGATGATATTCAGAGGCGTTATGAAGAAGTAATCTATGGACTCTATTAAATATATATTTTTTATAAATGCAATATTAGAACTCTTTCACAAAAAAAAAATCTTGTGAAATCACCTTCAATTCTGGCCTACTGTACAAAGAAAACAATCTCAATGATAATTTATATGATCCTTAGGAAGCCTACTGGACAAGGTTTGCATCCAGCTAGGATGCTTACTCGAGTTATTGCATTCTTGGAGTTTTACCATCATTCTTGTAATTAAAAAAATACCAACAAAACAAATTACCTCAAGTTTTGTATCCTCTGAACCAAGAGGGTCAACAGCTGGATAGGTCTCATATTTAATATCAATACTGCTAAATTCATGTTCTTCTGTTTTTACTTTCATCTGCAAGTCCTGTAATAAAAGAATCACACATCATCATATCAATCTATGCATCTAATGACAACTCAGAGAAAGGAAATGTTTGAACAATTACTTACTTCAGGTCCAAGTCCAGATTCTAATATATGACTTTCTTGTTTAATAGAAAACTCACAATCCATTGTAATCAGAGAGCCTGCAAATATTAATTACACCATTATGAACTATGAATTCATTCATGTTTGAGAATATAGGACTTTTCTCTAAGTGAAATAAAAATATATATATATATATATTTATTTATTTATAAAAAGACTAAGTGATTATCTGTTATATCTAGCAATACTATACAACACTCCAAGAATTGAGACCTTATCAGATTTTGAACATTTATAATATACTTTGAGAATAATTTCCTAAAATAATGAACTAATTTTCAAATATTTTCAACAAACAAATTATTTAAGAATAAATTTGGATTCCCATTAAATTTTGTAACAATAAATTATTATACGAAGAGTTTAAAATAATAAGAATAGTTAAGTATTGTAGACTGCGATGGGCAGGACTAGTGGCAGGAATGGGGAATGAAAGACGTTCATGGAAGCTTCTTGTAGGAAAACCAGAAGGAAAACGCCCAGTTGGTAGCCCAAGAATGAGGTGGGAGAATAATATTAACTATGATTTGAGGGAAGTAGATTATACAGGGAATGATTGGAAAACATTAGTTCAGGATAGAGAAGTATAGAGAGCTTATGTCCGAGCAGCCATGAACCTATGGGTTTCATAGTGCCAGTGAGTTACTTAGTTAAAGTTTTAAATAAAACACGCAAAAATATTCCTGTCCCAAACTTTTAAATTTATTATATGGAACTCTAGTTGCTCTCAGATATACAACATTTTTTTAAGCACCAGGGCAACAGGACTTCAAATATATATATTTTTTAAATATTCAAGTTTTGGTCTCTCCACATCTTCAATCTGGTACAATAAGGAAAAAAAATAACCCTATAATTGGCTGAAATATATTGTAGTATTAACATATAAGAAGGGGGAAAAAAAAAGAAAAAGGATTATGATAACTAAAGAATTAACAGTCTGTTGAAATCTGACTAAAAGACAAACTGTTTCATAATCACAAACAAGTTAAATTTCATGAAGAAAACGTTGTAGGAGAAGAGCAGAATTGTTTCCAAAACATTTTAATGGTTATTACACAATTACAATGTTGCTTGGAAAACAGAAAATTGCACGTAGCATAAGTGAGTGAAAAAAAAAAAACTTTTGGAGATTAAATCGAAATAAGCTATTGAGTATATTAGTTACTAATTGAATACGAAAGTGAATTAATAATAAAATAGATAATCTCTCATAGAATTGACTAATATTGGTTAAAACAGAATCAAAATATTAGGATGGACAGAGGTTTTTGTAGTGGAAACTGGTTCCCATTTTTTACTTCTTTCATTCAACAAATAAATCTGTGGAGTAATAATTTTAATGAAAATGGAATCATAATCAGAGAACTCAAAAACAGAAGATACAGATAAATATCTATAACACATAAAATATCTTTAGATGCTCTAGCATTTGTATATAAATTGCTTCTAAAAGCTACTATGGAAAACTATTTATGTATATCATTATACAATTGCAAGATAACAGTTCAAAAATATTCCATGGAAAAATTTATTAAAAAATATAAAATAATTACTATGAAAAAATTGCATAAATAATAAAATTGATGGTGTGAGAGGTAAATTAAGTCAAGTAATATGTTTAGGGAATTGAGTTAGTTCCATATTTTAAAACTACAATTAAACACTTACGTATAAAAGTTCCCCAACATACAATACTCACTTGTTTATTCCTACAACATAATGCAAATATTTGAACTGCTTTCTGAAAGCCATTTTTCTGCTTCAGATAAACTAGCCTAAGTACAAGTTTTATTATTGGTTGCAAGGAATAAACAACATTGGATACATCAAATGAGAGACACATTTTGAATCTGTAAAGTGCATTTTATATCCTATCAATGTGACTCACGTCAGAAATTTGAGCCGTAAACTCAGATACAATCACTGGAAGAACTTTAGTATTAGACGTTCACTTACTCTATGAATTCTTCTCAGTTCTATAGAATCGCAATGAGCATGCGCAAATACTTAATGTAACTGCTACCAGGGAGCAGGATGTATATATGAAATCAGTATGAGCAACCTTTGCAATAAATTCTCAAATATTTTAATAAGAAGTAGATGTACACCAACTTCCCTGTACCTAACCTAACAAAATAAATTACATGTGTACCGGTATTGTTTTAATAAAGTATAAACTAATCTTGTGTACACTAATTTGTCCCATATGAACCTAATAACATGAAGTTTTTGGAAAATATTTGGTAATTGTCTCTCACAAAAGTTTCCAATATTATAATGAGAGACACATTTTTGAATCCGTAAAGTGCATTTTATATCCTATCAATGTGACTCACATCAGAAATTTGAGCCGTAAACTCAGATACAATCACTGGAGGAACTTTAGTATTAGACGTTCACTTACTCTATGAATTCTTCTCAGTTCTATAGAATCGCAATGAGCATGCGCAAATACTTAATGCAACTGCTACCAGGGAGCTGGATATATATATGAAATCAGTATGAGCAACCTTTGCAATAAATTCCCAAATATTTTAATAAGAAGTAGATGTTCACCAGCTTCCCTGTTCCCAACCTAACAAAATAAATTACATGTGTATCGGTATTGTTTTAATAAAGTATAAACTAATCTTGTGTACACTAATTAGTCCCATATGAACCTAATAACATGAAGTTTTTGGAAAATATTTAGTAATTGTCTCTCACGAAAGTTTCCAATATTATACATAACGGAAAAACTGCACTTACACTATCTCAAACTGCAATGAACTGCGAATACACGGTAGCAGTTAGAAGTAGCAGCGATAACGTTATCATTGAATGATAACCCACAAACATCATAGTGAGTTACCAAACTTTTATTAAAAATGGGTGTACACTTACTTATCACTCCCTAACACTGATCCAACCAGGGATAACCCAAAACAGCAATAGAAAAATCATAGACTAAGTAATATACTCTGTGGAGAAAATAGCAGTTAGCGTCAACAGTCTAACAGTCTCATATTATTGCAATTTGCATATTTAAATAAATACTTTAAAATTGTCTAATAATGTTATAAAAATTGTTTTAAAATATTACAAAATGATGGTAAGTACAGAACAAAAGCTATAGTTTACAACAATATAACAGAAAAATTATGCACTAGTAGAAGTGCAGTTGAGCCTACATAACCACAGTGCACATGCCTGAGATGTGCAAATGCAACGTCTAGTGAAATCAGTGTTACCCACAATAAATTCCCAAATCTTTATAAAAAATGGATATACACCAATTTTCCTCTTCCTAATCTAACAAAATAAAATGCACACAAATTAGTTAAAACACTATAAATTAATTTTGTGTACACTAACTTGTGACTTCCGAACCTAACAAAATGAAGTTATTTATTGAAATTTGGTTTGGAATAAATTGTGGATCTTCACTGCAATCTAGCAGAAGTTACATAGCATTACATTACACAATTATCTTAAACATAATAATATTTAAATATTACAAAAAAATATCAGAAAATCATTGCAAAATGTTTAAAATAGTATGAAGTTATTACAAATGGTAAAAATCTGTGGTGCAACAGTGGAATAAGAATGCTGTACGGAAAATCATGGAAAGACACTCACTAAACTTGAGCCGTTTATTTCTTGAAATATAATTTGGAATTAATTTCGAACGTTGGTCAGACCGATTTCACACATATGTCCTGACATGTAGTGGAAATTACATCAAGCATTCACACATGCACACTGTCATTCTGTAGAACTTCACTGAAAGATAAATACCACAATTTGTTTCACATAAGTAAACAATTAATAACTACAGAATATGTTTTAAAAATCGTTGCAATAGTATGAAATGTTATTGCAAATGGCGAAAAAAGTAGTGCAACGGTGGCATAAAAATGTTGTATGGATAAATATAGTCTAAAATTCAGCCCAATAGTTTATCTCCGATGGTTTATTTGAACGAAATATTTGGTTGACAAGTAAATAATTATGGAAGTTTCTAATTTCATCTCAGTAATTATACAATATAAAACTGAACGGTGCACCCGAATGAGTATTAGTTACTCTACTATAATCGGAGATCGATTTTGTTTGCAGCTCAGCCTGGACAATTCACATACACATTCATCGATGACTGTACAATATAGGCAAATAATATTATTAAAACAGGTACAAAGCAACTTCACTACAAACTTACTTCCTTAAGACGGTCTCGTTTGACGTGCAGAACTCCCTTTCTCTGCGAAATTATAAAACTTTCTCACTGCGTACTTAATCATTAGCCTCTTAATAGCTTCCTTTGTGTTTTATGTTGTTTGACAATTTAATTTGTTTTATTAGCCGAAACCTATTTAGGTTTTTAATCTAATCGTCAATATATCCACAGCTGTGGTCTCAAGGCAGCGTGTTGTTTTGTTAAACAGCGGGCCCAGGTTCGATCCCAGATGGGGACAAATTTCATGGGTGAGGTTTTTAGTTTCTTTTTTTTTTTTATTTTTCCTCACCTGTAAGATAAATTTCAGGAAACTTTAAGGCCCAAACGGTCCCCGAACACCATCTGGCCATCATTATCACCAATATCATATTCGCCTAATTAGCAAAGTTAAGTTTAAGGCGTCTCCTGGCGCATAATTACCAACTATGATATCAACGGAACAGCGTAACCGCGCCTTTCAGACGCCCCAACCTCAGAAGTAGGTTACAAGTACGTCATGCCAGGATAGAATACCAGAAATGCCGAAATGACAACCTGGAAATAAAATAAAAAATTAGAGCTCAATGGCGATAAAAATATATACAGGAAAATACACAGTAGGTTTTATTTTATCGTGAAATTGCGCATACCAAGTATAAATAAATATATAAATAAAATTAAAATGAAGAATACAAAACGAAAAGAGATCAAAACTTCAATTAGAAGAGCATAATTCTTTTCTGTGACGTGACTTCCTCCTTTTAATTCTAACATGGAACTTTCCATTGGAAATATTAAGCTATAATAAAATTGGTTGTCCCATTATGTCTTAAATTTGTGCAAACGTCACATTTTTTTTCTCCAGGTACAGTTAGTTGGATCATTTTTTTTATATATTTAAGATATTGACAATACGTATGAAATAATTGGTTTACGCTATTTTCCATTCTTTGTTAACGTAATCTTGGCTGCTCCAAATTTTCAAATTTTTAGATAATTCCGTGTATGTGTTTACAAATTTTCAACATTTTTCTCCTGATTAGCAAGCAATGATTTTTAAAATTATTGTTTGTGTTCAATAAACTTTTGTGAACCTTCTACTATCATATAATTTTTGTTTACACAACACTAGTGTTCGAAGAACAGAGCCCCCTTTCTATATTCTGGTTGTTTGTACCCTGGCCTGTGGAGTTTGAACTCAGTTTACCGGGTATTGTCTCTTCCGGTTATTTTAGGTTCTTATGTGCACTCTTGAGCCTTTGTTATTAGTTGATATGTGTAGGTTGTAGTCGTAGTGTATAGCCTGCAGCCGTCGCAACTAGCCGCAGATTGAGTAGCAAGGTCTGGTCGTGATGCATTATTGTGATTTTTGAGTTGCTTGTGGATGCCAGAGAAAGACCTTTCGAAGCAATTGTTATAACGGTGCGTTAACGAGAAACATATACGTGTGGAGAGATTTGCTGTTTATGGGTTTGATTTGTTTTTGTTAATCTTTATGAACGGCCTCTTATTGGTTTGGTCGTCTCAGCTTCAGCACGAGTTGATTAGAATTTATGTGAAGATGGTTTTGTCTTGATAAGTGTTTCAACATTTATGAGTCTAGCTGCTGTTTTGTTTGAAGGAGGCGTCAGTAAAAGAGCAGTCACTATGGGTCCGGCTAGTGCTCTTACTTTGTATTATTTTCCTGAGATTTATGACCGGTGAATGGATCTGGTTTGGACATGTGGTGCGGGTTTGATGGGAAATAATTTTCGGAGCATATTCTGAGTAAGTTTCCATACGTTATGTTTTGTTGTTTGTGTTATTTATTTTGAGTAATAAGGGTGCTGCATGTGTAAGCAATATCTTATAACTGTGTTTAGTTGGTGTACTCGTGTTGCTTTAGTGGACGGAGTGCTTTTCTTGAATATTAGTATAGTGTTTAGCGCAGGACCTTGTTCAAATTATTACATGTTGTTTTTAAATTTCAATTAGCATTTATCTAATATTTTTATAATCAACAATAATGTTGCTTTTGCGCAAGTTTGGAATTAGTGACTATTTGTTGTTTTCCCGCAGACACGCACTTTATGTTGATGCGTGGCGGCGGTTAACATGAAGGTAGGGAAAAATAAAAAAAATCACGTTATTGTATTTTTCCTTGCAACAATGTATTAGTCTACATTGCAGTTTTGCATTGCATTATATTGAATATCGACTGTCTGTTTACAAATGTGTAACTAAGTACTTAATTTAATGTTTCTATTGTAGTATTTTTTTTTCAAAATTGTATAAATATATTGCTCTGCTAATATAAATGCATAAATGAATACAGAAAATACAGATTTGGATTTTTGTGTGTTTGTGTTATTATTATAAGAGAGCCTTATTCATCGCGGAACTTGAGGTTATATTGAATGAGGGTGAAGACCTTATGGCTGCAGATGGTATTGATACTACATACATTTCACCAGATGTTGATCAAGTTACAGATGAAGGAGACATAGAAGATTAACTCTTAACCGGAGTTGTGCATTTTGTATGCCGTTAGTGGAGTTGTGGGGTCGAAAAAATACCAACAGAAAATGTGATAGTACGTGTAGTTGCATTTGTATTTATTGTGAAAAATAGAATTATAAAATAGTTTGTTTATTTAACTAACTGACTGTGGAATATAAAGAATTATTAGGGGGAGGGGAATTCACTAAATTACAGGATATAGCAAAAGTGTAGTGAAAAATAGAACAACAATTACCACGAACATCTATACAATGAATTTGTCAGATTTTGTGTTCACACATATTTTTTCGCTGAAATTTCAAAATACACTGAATAGAAACCGCACGTAAATTACAAAAACTTTCTTTCATAATACAATGTTCCTAATTCTCCACATAACTGATCAGCATGTTCTGGCACATCGGTCTATCACATCTAACACAATATTGGTTAGTTTTCTTTTCGTTTGAACGTAGACACAATGCACACTGTTTTCTTTTACATCCTCGATTGGTCTTCCATTCTTCGGAAATGATTTCTTAAAAATCCTGGAAACAATCATTCTGAGTTATTTTGGTAGTCGATCATTTACAAGTCTTTTATTCGGGTATTGCTCTGTAAATTGTCGGCCTAAAGTTTACAGGAATTCAAAGTGAGAAATAAGCTTGTAATCCTTGAAATATGATTGCAATACCTAACAATTGACATCAGTTTTGTTCACAATAGCATAGCAGACAGCCAAGGGACCATCTCCGCCTTCGCCTGCTTGTGCTATATGTAAAAATGTCTTGTTCAAAGGTATCTACTCCCCCTTTCGTACTATTATAAAAATACGAATATAATTTGTGGTTTACATGTCTCAGGATCAGTACATTCCGAATGGTGCATGTTAGACAGCATAATGATAGTTTTTCTTTTTTAGGTACATGCGAAATAATTGTTTGATCTGTAAACCCGTACTCTGTGATGTCTTTCATAGGTGTCCTGTTTGTTTGGAAGGATATGCTAAATAATTTCAGAGGCACATTCTAGTTTTGAATCTGTTTCATGTTCAGAATAATTATAGTCAGGATCTTTTCAAAGACCAGGAAATCAGTATCAAGCGCTGATATACGTTTACAAGTGTAATAGGCCATTTTAACACCAACTATACCATTGTTACATAAACTAACGTTCAACAAAAATACTGGAACGCTACTGGAGTTGTGGGGTCGTAAAGGATACCACTCTTTATTTTATTTATGCACAACAAAGTAACAGTACTTACAGGTTACAGACCATGGCTTAGGGTTAATATTAAACGAAGGGAAAACTACACAAAAGGATTTCGAAAAAAAAATGTATTTTAAAAGAATGCCAGGGTTGTCCAGTTTCATTGGTATCATAAAAGACCCCACAGCTCTGGTTAAGGTTTAACTTATTGTTGGGAAGAGGGAGCAACTGTTGTCGCTGGCACATTTGAAATACATACACACGCTGTGCAAGACGAAGTAAATATACTCGTAGAACCAGAACCCTGTAAACCTTAGGAGATCGAAACAAGTAGACTAAATAAGGTAAATGTAACAAAAAAGGAGGAATGTGTTACAAAATGAAAAATAAATAAATACATTTTAAAAAGTTGAAAAAACTTACACTTCTATACTTGTAACAGAAAATCAATCTAAGACAAGATATATAGCCTAAAGAATAGAGGAGGGGGACATATTAAGTGTTTTACTTTACATTCAATCTGAAGTGTTATAAAAATAATGAATGCTAAACAAATGTGCACAAGACAAAAATCCCCATTCATTTCAAATAAGTATTGCATGACTAAAGCATTTTATAGGAATAATCGCCAGGATATCACACATTACCTGCTACAAAACGGTTTTGGTCAAAGTATTAGGAAATCCATAATAGATTCATGTCAATCAAACAAAAAATCAATTCTACTGATAACGGGCATCTAGACAAAAATACTAGTTTTCGCAAGTAAGACCAATTTTTCAAATTATAAACAAAAACTATCTCTAATTTGGAATACTATCACAAAATTCATCTATCAACAAGGAATTTTGCCTAGTTTGGAAAACATTTCTGCAAGATGCCAATCGGAGGAAAGCCAATCAGGTTTAGATTCAAATTGTGGTGTATGTATTTCAAATGTCTATTTGTAGAAATATATTACTTATAATGGAAATATGGTAGTCAGTGAAAAAAACTTAATTTTTTTTTTTTTTGAGTCTGCAAGTAATTCTGAATTTACTTTCAGTTGTTGAAGCCCCATCTCGTCGTTGTATATATTTTTATTTTTTCTTCCTATTCCTTATTTCATACGTTGAAACGATATATATATATATATATATATATATAGGCCTATCGCTATCATTTAAATCCAAATTTACTGATATCTGAAGTTCGACAAAATGAAAACATTAACTGCATAACAACTATATAGAACATTCTATAAATAATCATCTAGGAAGCTACTTACTTTATTTTATTATAATTTTAATTTTATTATATTCTTTGTTTTTTGTTAGTAGTATTAGCTAGTATTAGATCACATGATCATTGTATTTTGTTTAGTCAGTATTTTAATAATATCTTAAAATTGTAATATGTATATAATTTTTGCATAATTCTACTATTGGCTGGTTGAGTGGAAGGGAAGGCCTTATGGTCTTAACTCTGCCAGCTAAAATAAAGTATTATTATTATTATTATTACTATTATTATTACTTAAAAAAAACGATATGACGATGTCGGACACATGATAGTACAGGAGGAAAGCAAAGCAAGATGAAAGTGTACAGTGTGCAAAAGTATAACTATTTACAAATGTAAAAAAACGCAATGTGCATCTTCACATAAATTGTTCTTAGGAATTTGATAATAAAACAAAATAAAATAATTTTAAGACACAACATTAATTATACTGTCATTAGATATTTGAATTTATTTTGTACATCTTCACTTACTTCAGTGTACATTCAGCACAAATAAATAAATAAATGTAACATTTTTATGCTTGGTCCTTAATGGGTTAACAAATTACGTACAATAAATTTTAAAATATTTTGGTAATTACGCAGAATTTCGCTCTGTTTCATTACTTCCTACCCATTATCCGTCGCTCAAATCTACTGCTACTGGTATCTCTATTTTTATGCAACTTAATGCACATTATATTAACCCGATTCCTACACTTGGATTTCTACAATTCTTTAATCTGACATCTTCTGATCCACAGAATCAAACATATCTCAGGTAATAAGGCACATTGGAAAACCAAGATGTTTTATTGCCATTATATATTTACTATCGGTTTTTGGAAATTTAAAAGTGAATTTCTCGATTTCTTAAGATTCTTGAGCAAATCTTACGTCATGATTACAAATGACGAATTTATCCATGGTATATTTGCCTTGTCATGGTGGAATGGCTTTGCGTGCTTAAATTATCCCGAGAGCTATGCCGGCGGTAGCATTGCTGCCGATAGGTTTACCCATGCCAGATTGGTCGAAAGTGATAAGCCAGACTAAAGAAGTACCTTGGTCGAATGAGTGACGACTTTCACAGTACAAATACAACTGTCAAGAAATGAGGACATGGGTTCCACTGGGGTAAAATTTTCCGGAGGTCAAATAGTACCCCATTCGATTCTCCTGGCGGGGACTACTTCACAGAACCCATGCCAAAGACTCAAACAAATGGACATATTCCTAGGAACATGGAATGTTAGGATTTCATACAATAGCGGGGCACTAGAGATGAGGGAAAACGCCCGGTTGGTAGACCAACAATGAGGTGAGAGAATAACATGAACTATGATTTGAGGAAAATAGATTATACAGGGAATGATTGGAAAGCATTAGCTCAGGATAGGGATGCATGAAGAGCTTATGTCCGCGCGGGTCATGAACCTACGGGTTCGATAGTGCCAGTGAGTAAGTATAACAAAGAATATTTGGTAATATAGACTGAAAAACAGGAAATAACATTCGTGACGTATCCATTACATTGTTCCCATTCTTTACCCACGATACTCGAAATCGTAGAACAGTGCAAATCAATCTGTGGTTGCGAAACAATTGATGTTTTATTTTGCAGTGAGTCATTTAATTTGTTATAAATGCAAATATTCACAGTATTTACAAACAATTTAATTATATAATTATATCTGGATAAAGTAAAGTAATGTAGTCCCCCACTACAGGCCTCGGGAGGCCCTTGTGGTAGTAGGAGGTCCCACTTTTTCTAGACAATAGGCACTTGATGTCAGCCGGGTTGTCAGCCCTGCGTGACGGCCGCCTTTACCCCCAGAACAAGCGTCTGGTACTCATTTCCGTTAAGGCTGAGTCGACCCCAGGGCCATAGTGCCGCCAGAAGGTTTCGGTCAGTTTAAAAATCCTGACCCCACCGGGACTTGAACCCTCGACCTTCCGACTTATAGCGCAGTGCCTTAACCACTACGCTACATAAAAGTGTTCAAAATAATTTACTTAAATCATTGATAGCAAAAGCCTTTAAAATATGTATATCGTATTTTCATTTAGATAATTATGCAAATTCTTGTTATACATTGTAGCCCGTCTGATATTACAATCTAAAAATTTAATTTGATATCTCACCTGTAAAAGTAATGCATAAACTGATAGGAAATATAGTGGTTAACAATGCGTGTGATGTAGTAAAGCACATGGGCTAACGCGCACGTGAAGAGCCTGGTTTTCGTGTTTATTGCATTACATTGCGACTCCATCGTCCTGTGTTGACTCACTTCCTCTGATCAGTCTGCAGTGCACTGTGTCAAACTGATACTTGCATTCCAGTCTTAACAACAGCTTAAATTCATATAAACGTTTAATTGAATACATGCAAAATATAAAAAATACGTAATGCTGTTATAGGCATTAAATTTAAATGTATAGTGTAGTAGTAGTAGTAAGGAATTTGCAACTATTGCCGCTTTCATATTCCTAGTGTCCATCTCTGTCTATTTTGAGAATCTTCCTCTTCAATTCCACGTGCTGATAAACTTCCCTCATACCACGATTTCCTTGGTCTGGTACACTTCATTTTCTAAAGCGGTGTCCAATTCTCTATGGCCATATTTCTTCATCCATCCTCTCTAAGTGTCCAAGCCATTTCAATTATCTTCTCTTCATCCTATATATCACAGTCTCTTCTACATTCATTCTCATTTTTATTTCTTCATTTATAATCCTTTCTATTCTATACACTCTTTCACGTCTTCTTAAATAAATCATTCCGACAGCTGCAATTCTTCATTTACTATCTTTGTTCAATGTCCTTACCCCACAATCATAGCATAACAGAGTCACTACCAATGCTCTATCGATATGATTTTTTAGATGTTTTTATTCCACCATAAGAAATGTAATGATCATAGAATATTTCTATCATGAATTATATGTACTTTAACATCTGTTAGTTCAATGTTATTTTTAGTTACGTATAAAGTGCTTTTATAGGGTACGTATTTCTAACATATTTTATAATTTATAGAGTAATTATAAACTTTTATCTTCCAACCAAACAAAATTAAGAAACGTTTGTTGGGTGAACGGATACCAATTTGAGATTCAACTCGTGAAGTCGAATGCTCAATGAGAAAATATTATGAAAATTTAAAAAAAAATTAAAAAAAAAAGTTGTACCTCTTCTCCCAATTCAGAAAGTGCCTGAACGACTTGTTCTACAGCACGTATCCACAAAAACAGTACTTTAAAAATTTGCAAATAAACTTTGTTGGGAGAAGGCAGAGAGAGTTTTAGTTCAGATTCGCAAACTAACACTGGTATTTAAAATGAAGGTGATAAGGGTGGTCGCGCCATTGGAGACCGATAGCGACTGAGATAACTTGTACGTGTTCATTGCCTTACAGAACAGTTTAATACTCTTATCCACCATGCCACTGTTTTGTAAGGCAGTGCAGATTACACCCCAAGTCTCTTGAAGACCTTCATGATATTGTCTTGTCGTACGACCTCTGACACAATCAATTTTTATCCAACTCCGTTGTTCCTATTTCGAAAACATCGTAAATACATTGCATTAGACCGGCAGCTAATACGAGGCTCGTTCCTCTCGCCAGTTCACATGGGGTGATGTGGGTAAGGAGAGTCCATATGTTCTGAGGTAAAATATGTGTGTAACTGACTTGTGCTATCAGCGACGTCATTAGGTTCCGTCGCATGGCGTCTCTACAGAAATGTTGCTACTTTTAAAATCCAACCCTCGTACTTGCATGTTGACTGTGTTCATGTCACAATTAAGAAACACACCTACTTGGTTGTTAGAATACTCTGAGATATCCTATTTTAAAGCAGCTCTATTATTTATTTTACATTTGATATTAAATGTATAATGGCTTTCCCTTCTGAAGGCGATACGTGTATCCCTCAGGATAATCAATCACACCGCATGAAGTTGTACTTAGTCTCAATGTACTGATGATCATCATAATTATAGTATAATAGTGTGACTGAATTGTGTGTTTATAGTTTTCTATATACTAAATTAAACTCCACGGCGCGACAGGCCTAGAAGGCTCTTGGCCTACCATCCGGCTGCTGGCCTCACATCCGCATGTGTTGATCACAGAGGTAAACGATCATTCTGCCAGTATAGGGGAGACATGTGGTCAGCATGTCGGGTCCCCCAGCCATTATAACTGGTTGTCTCAAGCTGGAGTTGCTGGTTAATGTAGCTACCCAAATTCCTCACGATGCTGGGTGAACACCGGTCGCATACTGATCGAAACTGAAACTCCATGAGAAAATTTCTTCCCCCATGGAGACCCGAACCAGTGCAAGTCCCGTAGCTCTGCGCCAAGACTTTTTGCCTTAACCACTCGGGACACTATAAGATCATTATTATTAAACTGTCTTATCAACCCTAATGTTCATTAAATCTTTATTATCCCAGAAATGACTATAACTATGTCAAACTCAATACTTTATAAATAACAAAATAAACTTATAAAATAAAAATATATTTAACAAAATAATATATATTAACAAAATAATATATATTTCAGCCTTTCTCTAAATAAGATTTCCGACCGAATGGTGGGTCCAGAGCGATGTTTTGGTGGGTTGCGGAAGAATCCATCAGGTATACGAAATATTTGAAAGAAAAAATTCAAAAGTTTTATCAACGTTGAAACAAATATTCATCCTGCAGTGAACGTGGCAGTACAAAACATGTCTGCTTTCAGTTAACCCGGGACTAAATACAAAACTCCCTGCAGTATTGGGGGATATATGAATATTCATTCGTTGTTTTTAATTTCAGATGAGTAGCGGTGTATTTGTGTCATTGACAAAAGTCAAAAATGAGTTTTAGTCAGTTTGAAATTTAAATATAACAATGATGAATAAAATTTTATTTCCAAATTAACAGTGTCAGTCACACTCAGTTTTTGTCATCCTCCATTCAATCGTCATTATCATCCGGTATCATGGCAGCCTCCGTCGTCTTCCGGAAACCAAACGTCATTCCTCTTTGTCCATCCATTGTTCTTCATCCAATCCTCTGATATTCATAGTCGCTTTTACCCCTTCTATCCAAGTTTTCTACAGTCTTCCTCCATTCCACATCCTTCATTCAATATTAAATGTATGTATGTCTTAATAGTTAACTTGGATATGTGGCTTAAATCTGGAATATTAGAGAGAAAAGCACACTCAACATGCCGAGAGTGAGAGTGTCCGTGCTACGAACTCTGACATGAGTGCGACTAGTTCAGCGACTGTTGCAAAAATAATGAAGTAACATCGGCTTAAATACGGCGCGAACTATCTGAACTTTGAATTTACGTTGTGTGGCGATAAAGAGGAACAAAAACCACAGTGTGTATTATATTCTGAAACTGACTCAAATTCTTCCGTGAAACCAAGTAAATTTCGAAGGGAATTAGAAACAAATATCCTTTCATTTCATAACCTTCCTATATCCCAGGGTGTACTAAGTAGCTCATATTCTCCAGTTCCTTTCCTAAATTATCCATCTTATACAAACATCTACTGCTGGTCAGTGAACTAGGTGGTGCATCAATGCTGAGTAGATGTAAGATGTACTAATAAATACATAGGTTGTTTCTCTAGTTTTGGCAACTACTTATTTTCTGGATACATAGCATACATACATGGTTGTAAGTTTTAGAGGACTTCGATGTAGTCACCAGCATTGCGTACAATGTGTTCCCGGCGATGTGGTAGCCGTCGAATGCCACCGGCACTGCCTAATCTCTGGATGGTGCGTAGTGACTAATTAACTGCACTCAGAATATCGTCCACTGTTATGGATATCTTTCTTGAGCTTAGGAATGAGGTCGAAGTCGCAGGGACTTATGTCTGGAGAGCGGTAGAGCACTTCCCAGCGATTGAATAAATCAGACACCGCCACTAGGTATATGTGACGCTTTTTCGCGACCTCCTTTAAAGGCTTGTACCACCTTTCCACTCTTCGGTACGGCAATGCATATGCACCACAAGCCTCTCACAATCCTTGATGACATTGTAGTGCGTTTCTGCTTCTAGCACATTCAATCTTCAACCAGATTCTCTGCTCCTGCTTTGAAAACTTGTACTACGTTATACTGCGAAGCCTAGATCTAAACTATTAACTTTCGACTCATTGTTACGTGAGGAGGGGAGGTGGGAAAGGCGAGTCCATATGCTCGGACGGAGGGGAGGCACGGAAACTACACGTGCAATAAACAGAATTTTCAACTCTAGTTCTATTTGGATTCCACACTATTGTCGCCAAAACTAAAGAAACAACCATGTACCTAGATATAAGACAGAAGGCATTACAACAGCCACCTGATCAGCAAGCCAAGACCATAGGGAATTGGTTCTGGCAAAGCCTGGCCCCCTCAAACAAGGCCTTCTCAGCTAGGGTATGGAACCCCACCAGAAGACTCCCTGGCTCTCCAGGTTGGGGGTTAGGCATGCGGCTGACTACCCATTCTGTAAAACTGCCTTGTTAGGAACCAAATATGAAGCCATGGAAGGATTGGATAAGGGATGTCTGGAGGAGGCTCATTGAGGAGGCGAAGGTCCTTATTGGGCTGTAGTGCCATTTAAGAAGAAGCTGGTTCAATTGACACCCAATGAGTTTTAGACATTTCATGAATTTGTAATGGATTAGTACTACAATATATAACATTGTATACTTCTTTGTAAACCAGGTAATACAATATATATAATGTGAAAACCACTTATGTGTTTCACGAATCATAAATTCAATGTTTTAAGGTAACATTTCTTGGCATATATTATTGGTAAGCACCGCAACGAATGCACACAACTAAAAAATTATAGTTTGAGGGCATATTTATATAAATTAAAGAATTTTGCTTTCTGTCTCTCCTGCTCTCTACATCACCACTTGTCTCTCTCCTTTTTTACCTATCTTTCCTATTAGTTAAGCCAGAAGTATAAAGTATTACTATATTTTTCAAAAATAAATTTAAAAAAACGCTTGCCACATCTTTTTGAGGGCATACATTTTTTGCCTTGAATTCTTGGGCGGATTTCTTAACTTTTCAGAGAAACACATGAATTGCAGTAGTTTTTTAACTGAAGTACTGTCTTTACCTCAAGGCATGTTCAGGTAAAGGAAAATTAAATAAATAAATAGGTAAATAAACATAAGACAACAGTGTAATACATGGAGTAAAAAGGTTTTACTCTATGACATTTGTGTCTTGTTTTCATTCTGTCACCTAGTGGTAAACAGTGTAAATTATTTTAAAAAATCATCTTTATTCTGTGCAAATTTAAATAAAGGACACAATTCGCGCAAATTTGATAATTAAAAATTAGTGGATTACAACATTATCGGTAGCTCCTGTTATTTCATTAAAGCTTTTGTTTTCTTTGGTGGCAGTTAAGTTTAGAGAGCAATCTGTTGATAGAGTTCAACTTATTTAACATTTTCCAATATTGTTATTTTAACACAGTTCCAATAATGGATCATATCACAATATTATAATGATATTGTGAAAAGAAAAATTAATGTGGGAACCAGGAATCGAACCGTAGATCTATAGTTCACCAGACTAGTGTGCAGCCCACTACACCATTCCACATCTGTCAGGTAGATGACACTGCCATCGCCAACGGCCGGCTTCGTTTAGAAGTATCTATATTTGAGAATTTTACACCACCACTTTTATAAGTAGTAAACGATGTTATTTAACATTTTCCAATACTGTTTGTAGTGGGCTGCACACTAGTCTGGAGAACTAGAGGTCCACGGTTCGATTCCTGGTTCACACATTAATTTTTCTTTTCACAATATCATTATAATATTAGAGTTCAAGTTGGTAATATATACCCCAAGAAGTAAGAAAAACATTAGTAATTCTTAAAATTATTAATTTTTAATCATTAGCCTTTGGCCTTGGAAATATACAAGGCTATTAACCCGACCCAACGCCTATAGGGAGCAAATGCTCTAACTATATGCAGTTGGGTAACTCTTGACAGGCACATTCTCGTCGCGGGGATGAACACTAATTACTAGTGACAAAGTTCTGTCAAAGACCCAGTTTCTCGGGGTATAACGAGAGCCCCTGCCCAGGGATATGAGTGAAGACCTCAACAGGTAGTACAACTATGCAGAAGAGGCACCTATTCTTCAGGGGATAAATGTGATGTCCCGTCTCCGGAGTAACAAGGAGAAAATCCTCAACGGTCAGCAGAACGGAAGAGGTACCCCTTCTGTTGGAGTTAATAAAACAGATGGCTTCATATTGTGTATTAGATGGCAGCCCCATCAGACATCTTACCATGCGAGATGCCAGTAACATCTTCAGAGGACATCAATATTTATGCATTAAAGTCTCATGGTAGAAAATGTTTAATATTAATTATAAAAATTGAATATTTAATTTTATCATCATTTCAAGATGGCTACACAGATCCTGTGAGATAACTCCAAAAATTATCCTATAATTATTGAATGCAGAAAACTGGTGACTTTTTAAATAAAAATCGACTGCCTGGCAGATCATCAGGCATATAAAATGGTTTTACCCACAAAAGTCACTTAGAGATTTGGCACAAATACAACGTAAATAGTACGTATATAATTTGTGGAAAATTCATATTCTGAGTAATCAGGATAAAGTTCGCTCTACATATATATATATATATATATATGGTAAAGCGAGGAGACATGACGAACTTTTCAAAAAAGTATTCTAAATCGAAAACTTGGTGATACTTTTCAAAATGAATACTCATTAATTAATCTATATATTATTGCTTTGTTGGGAAAGTAAGCTTAAGTTAAAACTATTTTCATTTTAATTGAATTTTAAACAACTTTTGAAAGTGTTACATAATGCTGTCTCTCCTCCCTGGGTAGGTAAGATGACGCACTGGGAATAGGAGAGTTGCTGCTTGAGTGTATTAGTCATAAATTGGAAAGAACATTGTCCTTATTTTTCAGAATTATTTATTAATATTATTACATACATTTCTTTAAATATATGATATTAAAATAATAATTGTTATAGTCTTTAACTCCTTATGTTACCAGATCGAAAATAAATAATTTATTTATAAATGTGTAAAATTACAACATAATTAAAAGATAAATGTAGACACATGAGTTCACTTTTTGCTGTTCTGTAATTTCCTCTGACTTTTGTTATGATTTCTTCCACAGAGAGCACACATATTGTCATAAATAGGGCAGCTTTCGTGCAACCACCTTTTGCACACAGCACACTGAAACCAGTCTGACTTAGAACGAGTTTCAGTTCAGAGTTCCAAACATTCTACACATTCATCTTCATTACACTCATCTGATTCATCATCAGGAAAAAGAAACAATTCTTCATCGACGATCCACATCCGTAAAGTTTTTTTCTGGAATATTAAATTGTTTGCTTGCTCCTCGGAAGGACAGAATATTGTTTAATACAGCATTGCTTGCATTTTTTAAATCATCTTCGCTCCAGGAAGCTCGATTACTTTTCCTAATGTAAATATTGAGCATCGTGCCCGAAACTATAAATACAATGTATGTGATTTAGAGTCATTATACGTGTCTATTATAAGATATTTAATTGTAAAGTATAACAATAAGCATGCGTCGTCTCTCCTATTATACAAGTGCGGCAACTCTACTAAATTGATAGGAGAGAGGGTACAGCTGCAGAAATGGCTGACTAGTTTTTAATGCAGTAAAAGCCATAGCTACTAACCCACCTATCATTAGAATCCATTGGTTTTTTATTAACTCATATACAAAAGTATAAGATAAAAATATTGCACTACCTTAACGAAATTTCAAACACTCACCTTGGATAGATTGTCAATAATTGTCTTCTTAAAAGCCACTTGTATGTTCGAAATGTTTAAAGAATTCAATTGCACGTCAATCACAAGCCACAGTTCACTCACAAGTGAAACTGATTCTGTAACTTTGTAGCAGACATGAGAACGAAGACCGTGTCATCTCTCCGACCTGCGTCAACTCTACTAGCTTTACCCTATTTTAAGGTATGTGAAAGCAGCTGAAATTGAAAGTCAAAGAAGAGGGAGTCATGAGGAGGAAGGATGGTAAGAGGACAGAGGCTGGTTCTCCTATGGCTCTTCCATCCAGTTTCACACAAATTATAGAAGATATGATAGGTCGGTCATGTGACCTCTTATATATGCCATTTGATGATGATAATGTGCACGTAGGTATAGTAATAAGTTTAGGTTTCACAATAGGTATCTTCTGTAAACTGTTTGATGCCCCTTTTCTATAATTGAGTCTTTTGTCAAAATCCAATATGTTATTTTGCTAAAGTTATAAGGAATTATCATCCTATAAATTAATGATAGCATGCATGATGGATTGAAATGTAAAATAGGGTAACGTGAGTAGTGTACCTTCCTGCTGTTTTTAGTTTAAACTAACTAATCAATATTTAAAAGTAACTGAAGTAATACCTAAGTGGTTAGTGTAAATTGTTTTGGGTTAGATTTTTAAATTTAATAATATATGGTTTAATTACTTCAATCCTAAAAACAGTTAGAGATAGCATAATTCATAATATTTATAAACTTGGCTAGAAATAAATTTCCAAATGTTACATAACTCTCAACATTGTGTATTAAAATAAATTCCTTTATATCTTAAAACTAGATTTTAGGAACATGTAGAAATGCACCTTACTTAGTTGAAGTTCATACTTACTTAGTTATACAATCAAATTAACTATAAAACCAACCTACAAAAAATTGAGCATAATTTTGAACAATCAAGTGACTTCTAGGTAATAACTAAAGTAAGATGCTAGTATTAGAGTTCAATAAATCTTAAGACTAAAATGTCGAATAAGGTAAGTTAACTAATTTTTTTCAGGTTTAAATGCTCAATCTATTTTCCCAGAAACCAGATTTAAAGTCACCATAAATTATATTGTCTACTTTCAGGCGATCAAAACGAACAAAAGATAATGGTATTTAAGATCACAATAAGGGTGCAGGCCAAAGTACATTTCCCTACTATTCACAAATGTTAACTAAAAATTCCCTGCCAAAGGATGTACAAAATATTGCAAAATATATAACAGCAGAGTTAAATGACTGTACCTCGTCTTCTGAGTTGAAGGTCATTTAACTGCTGGTAAGTCTACCTCATCTTCTGAGGCGAATTGGTTAATGATTCTTCAGAATTATATAATTAAGTTTCCTAATAATTATAGAATAATCTAAAGCAAAATAGAAACATCCAGAATGTGCTTTACTTTGAAAAAAATATTTTGGGAGATGGACTCACCTATATTAGGAGCATTCATAAAGAATATTATTCTACATAAGTATGTGAGAGAAAGGGATATTTTAAAAGACATTTATACAAAAAAATAACTGTATATAGATGGTTCTCGAAATAATGTTTTAGTAAATTGTAAGGAAATAAGACAAAAAAAATCCACCAATATTATATGTAATGTGATATAACACTGAACTTTTTCTAGGACTCATCCTCATTAGCACAAATGGAAGAGCTTATATATGATAATTGTTGTGAAGTGATAGAGGAATTAAATGAACAATCTGTCTCAGCGAGTACAAGTTAAGATATAATAATATTGTCAGAGGTAAGTTCAGCTGATATTTCAAACATGAAACAGATTGAAGAGATTATTTGTAATTTTACAACTGATAACATAACTGATCAATATTACTGCAAACATTACTAATAAGTACACAGTTATTCTATTGAAGTTTTTATGTTGCATTTATTATTTTCCTAATCTCTCAATTTTTATTCTCAACTAGGTTCAAGTTTCCATTATATCTGCATAAGTTTTGTCAAATTATATGTTGCAGTTGCAAATATCCGATTGGGTAACAAGTGACAGCTAGCATCATGTTGGCCAATGTAAAAACACATATTTCCGCTAGGACCAATTGGCAACATGCTTACTCAATATAAGGGGATTCCATTCCAGGAGTCCACCTTCATTAGTGGGCAAGTTGAGATGATAAAATGAACATTATTCATTTCATATCTTCGAATCTGCAAGAGACAAAGTACATTTAAAATAACAGATATTACAGAGGCAGATGTACTTTGCCCTGACTGACTGTGAGCTTCAACATTGACGGCTAAAGTAAAACAAAAGTGCTTACCACATCACAGGTGTAGATTATATTATTAAATTAATATTCATTCACTTAAACTACAATAATAATACTTCAATATAGACATCAAAATTACTACTCATTATTGTAGGACCACAAGTTCAATTTAAAATTGAATTACTTTCACTTAAAATAAATTTTCACTACAAATCAAGTCCCAAACATCTTAAACTGCGGCACCACAGTTAACTCAACAATAACTTATGACAGCAAATGATCATATCAGAGCAGCTCCTAGCTTTCCATGTGGAACAAGAGTGGTTTATAGGCAGGGAGCTGGATGGAACAAACTGACAATGCAAATACTGATCAGAAGATGTAAATTGTTTTTAAATTACATAAAAAATGTATGTTAATCAATACTGATTATTCCAATAATGTTTCTCTTTTCTTTTATTTTTTAGTCCTGCACAAGTAATGTTTACGTACCTTGCATCTATTGAATACACACCACTGGTTTCCAATATTGTTTATTTTACATTCTCTTTTCAGGTTTTGTAATACAGAATCACACAATTCATTCTTAGGTCATGTTAATCTGATTCCATGAGGTTCTGAACCTTTCAATAATTTGTTGCGCAATTAATTTGTACAAACCATTTAAAACTATCAAGTGCAATACTTGAAATGATATAAGAGCTCTTAACAATTGTATCAATTTATTATTACATCTACTTCTCCATATGTTATCTATAAAAACTTCCAATCAATAACTTCCCCTAAAAAATATTACAGATGTAAGAATGGAGTACAGAAATTTCAGAGCCATTAGTAACAATTGTTATAATCAAAATTTAATACTTATCTTGTCTTTGGTGCATCTAAACAGGGAACTCACAACCATTGTATGCTGAAACCCATCTTGAAATTTCTTCCAGAGAAGCATTGTGATGTAACAAAGTCCTGTTGTCAAAAAAATTCTGATCTGCCGCTCCCCCCAACCTGCTAAGCACAAAAATCGAAGACAGAACCCAGCGAAGGCTACCCATTCCGGAAGGAACGTCAACAGCATGAGTAGAGTGACGTGGATGACAGGTTGTGAGGGATCCCCCAATCTACGAAGTCAGGAGTTATAGTTCTTTCCTGTAAGGTTAAATGAGAGATCCATGTTTGGGGTTGGCGGTGGAGGTTATTATTGCCTTGCAGTTAAATGCAGCAGACTTTTTTTTATACAGCCATGATACATCATGTTTTTTGCTGGGAGAAATGGTCAAGGTAGGTTGTGGCATAGCATTTGTTGAAATTTCGCTGCTTGTCGGAATGGAATTAAGTTTTATGTGTGAAAGCATGTCGTAATTGTTCTATTCCGGCTAGTAAATTTTCCTAGATATGAGCAACTAAGTAGGGGTGGACGTACTTTCAATCCAAGTGTTTAGATTGGTCTCGAGTGGGGTCGGAGCGTGGGCACAATCGTTTTGTTCAATAACATTTGGTATTTTTCTCTCTGAAATCACCAATTTTTCTTCTTTTTTTTTTTTGCATATAGCAGACATTGGCTGCATTTATTAATTAATGAAACTTTAATAATGAAGAGCGAATGATTTCATTATCAAGTGCTCGACATTAGATACCAACCACTATAATAATGAAAATAATAATAATAATAATAATAATAATAATAATAAAAATATTAAGAAGAATATGTGATCTTGAGTTCACAACAATAAAATAATAATCATTTAAAATATTTTCTCCATTTATACATATATCACTACATATTCTAATAATTTCATATAGTTTGTTAGTACCAGATTTAATAAGTTCCACTGGAATTTCTTCAACTCCACATGCCTCATTATTTTTAAAAATCTACCAAGAGTTCTGATAATTTTCAAGTCTACAATATTTTTTCTTATAATTTATTTTTTTCAACAAATCTATCAAGTTTAGCAAAAAAAATTGCCTATTTTTAGTTTAAAGTTCCTTCAAATAGGCTTCCCACCTTTTAAAAGAAATATAATTTATGAAATATTTTCAAGTTTATTTTAGTTAAAGTTAGTGTATATTTTCCAGGTTTCACTACTTCTTGAACCTCAATATGTATAATAAGATGAAGGTCTTAGGGCAATAACATGATAAGCCACATATCGTTCTTTCTAAGATATAAGAAATTTAATGTTTTTAAAAATTATAAATACTGATTGGGCAGAATTGTTGTTAATTCATTGTGTGTACATATGTTTTAACTCATCACTAATGAACTTACAAATGATTTTAAGGATATTTCAACATTTATTTGTTATCACTGTAATAAATAACATTTCTTGGGACAAACCATAAGATTTTTTTTCCCTAAACGGAAATAAAATTATAAAAATTTGTCCTTAATAGTTGCCCATGGTCGAGAATTTTTAGGGTTAAATTTAGGTTCAGAACTCTCCTGGCGCTTCATTATCATTTATCACCCTTCATACCACTGGAGTTACATAAATCAACCTTCCAGGTGCCCCAACCTATGAAATGGATTACAATTCTGCCCAAGCCAGGGGAGAAAGCCAGAAATATCATAAAAGACAACCTGGTGGCATTAGACAAGAAATTCTTAACAGAATGTGGCTTATTACATTACTGCCCTAAGCCCTATATATTGCTACAGCGCTCGACTTAAATGTTCACCTGTCTGTTCATTCCTCTTTAGTGTAAACATTTTCCTCAAATACTTGTAATGGTTTGCATGTGTATAAAACTTGTAAAATTAGAATAAAAAAAGTTTCATATCAACAAATTTTTGAGAGATGATATGATGACACCAATAAAACTAAATATATACTTGATTCTGAATCTTCCCTAAACCCAACTTTTACACAATTATTGTTACAGATCTCTGATCCTAAGTTTTCGTTATCAATTTATGCAAACCTATATTACGATTATTTTTCCCTCGTTATCGCTAAAATCTAGTTCAATATCACAGTCTAACACACGTTCAACAAATGCTGTCGAAATTACCGATAATTTATTACAGTTTTCCTTCGCGATATTTTCAATATGCCAGAACTATTAGAAGACATTTTGAAAACTAGAATGATTCCCTCATATTTCTTTGCAATAAAACATAAAATTAGTCACGTTTTAAAATAGTTTTCTATGATAGATGAGATTTAAAATCTGTTGTATATTTTATTTACATATTAAGAGTGTGCAGGGCAAGGAGGTGACTTATATTGCAGAACAAAGAAAATAAGAACATCCCATCTAAGAATTGCTTCAAGAACAAAATCATATATCAGTAGCTTCCAATATCTAAAGTGAACACAACATAGAAAGCATAGTTTTCAGGAAAGTTCTATTCCACAAATTTTTCCAGAAAATGTTTTTTCCTTAAGATTTTAAGAATAAATTATTTTCCTTTTCTATATGCAAAAGGAATTATTCCATGTTTTAATAGTGTTTGCTTTATTAGAATCTATGTACAAATAATTAAGTTATGATTGCTTTCTTAAGTAATATAATTTTGAGGTTTTCAGTGAATTTAGATCTCCATCGAGTAAAACCTGGAGCTCATTCTGGGGAATTTAAATAGATGGCAGCCATTACATTAATTCATGCAAGATGTTGTATTATGAATTCAAGTTAGTGGTAGTTTAGTATAGAGGGTATTTTTCTCCTAAACAGCCTAAGAAGTGGAATGGTAGTGCACTAGTGCAGAAAGCTTGGTTCAATTCATGACTTGAACACAACTTTTTCCTTTAGTTATATCATCTCTTGCTTATGATTTGCAAGCCAGAATGCATTCATTTTCAATATAACATTTGCTTTTGTTTTAAGCTGTACTTTTACATTATATCAATACCAGTTGTCTCTTAACACTGAACTTATGAGGAAATGACACATTACTAAAGATCATTTTATTGTCTTCTATCTGCTATGCATAAGTATGTGTGATTTAAGAGTGGACTTGCAAGAAAGCGACTTACTACAAACAGAACATTTATATGGTTTCTCATTACTGTGCACACGTAAATGTGAATCAAGAGTGGCCTTATGAGAAAATGACTTATTACAAATTTTGCACTTGAATGGTTTCTCATTACTATGCACACGTAAATGCACAATAAGAATACACTTCCTCGAAAATGACTTATTACATAAACGACATTTGAATGGTTTCTCATTATTATGCACACGTAAATGTGATTCAAGCGTGGACTTATGAGTAAATGACATATTACAAACTGAACAGCTGAATGGTTTCTCGCAACTATGCACACGTAAATGTACTTTAAGATTAGACATGTTTGAAAGTGATTTATTACAAATTGAACATTTGAATGGTTTTTCGCAACTATGCACACGTAAATGTATTTTGAGATTAGACTTATTAGAAAGTGATTTATTACAAATTGAACATTTAAATAGTTTCTCATTACTATGCACAAGTAAATGCGAATTAAGTGTGGATTTCTGGGTAAAAGACTTATTACACACTGAACATTTGAATGGTTTGTCATTACTATGCACATTTAGATGTACAATAAGAATGCACTTCCTAGAAAATGACTTATTACATTCAGGACATTTGAATGGTTTGTCATTATTATGCACACGTAAATGTGTATTAAGACTGGACTTCCGTGTGAATGATTTACTACAAACCGAACACGTCAAGTCTTTGTCTCTGATTTGTGAACACTGATTAACATTATACATTCCAGCAACAGTTTCCACAGACTGATCCTCCTGAAAATACATGATTACAATTACTAACAAGTATGTTAGAGAGTATCACACATTTAAGTATTCTTCATTTTAAAAGTTAAAAGAAGACCCAAGTAGTAATGTGAAATTTTACCCTATCATTAATTTCAATTGTTGAATCTTGTTACTTGTCTCATTTCAGATCTTTCAGACTTATAAGAGCATGGAGCACTATCCCAAGGCTAAACATACACAACTTCAACTAAAAACAGTAATTTAGAAGTAAAATTAACAAAAATTAGAAATATAATTTAAGAAATATACATCTAACTTCATAAAATACATTTAAATCTCTGAGATCATCATACCTAATTTCAACTACATTATGACCTGTTCAAAATAGGCTGCTAAAGTAAACTTTTCTTTTGCCACCTGGTGTTGGTTGAATTCACTATTTCACTGGCACTATTGAACACACAGTTTCATGGCCACACAGACATAAGCTCTCCACACATCCAAGTCCTGAGTTAATATTTTCCTATCATCCCTTAGTTTTTTTAATTTGAAGATAATGTTATTGTCCAACCTCGTTATTTTACTACTTGCTGGTTGCTTTACATCTGGCTTTCCTAAGAGGAGTTTCCACGAACTTGTTACAAGATGAAATCTTGCTGTCTGAGAACATCAAAACTCCTGGTTCTATTGTTGTTCTTCTGAATGTGTATCTTTTCTTGTTTTGTGAATTCTATTATTATTTTTTCTTTTCAAATGCTTTAACAGTATAGTATCTTCTACAATTATGTGGCCATATATGAAATGATAAGCTTCTAGCAATGATTTTTTATATCTCCATTATTAATATTTCTAAAATCTTATTAGTACAAGTTTCCAATATACATTTTTGTTTTTTATACGTAAATTTAACTGCAGTTCATATGCAATTAAATAGATAAATTCCTGATATTTTTCCAACTGCGGTTTTTATTTATTTGTTTGCAGATTATTTAAACTGGATTTGCATAATTATATTGCATATTGTTAAGTCTACTCTGAATTTTGTAATGGTTTTCAGAGTGATAGGTAATCCATAACAATTTTCAGAAAATATTTTGCAAATTCAACATTACACAGGCAATGATAAACAAACTCTGAGTATGTAATCCTCTGCAAACAAATAAGATAGTAAAAATTCCAGATGTCAAAAATAATGAATTTATCAAATTTGCTCCAAAAACTGCAATAAATTATAAATAGAAATCATAAAGATACATTTCATAATTATAAAAAGGAGGAAATTGCGAAATTAGCTTTAAGAGCTGAGTTAAACTCAGGAAGAAAATAAACTATTACATTTGGAAAGACAAAAAAAAATTCGGAAAAATATATACATGAAGAAGAACAAGAAAAATAATTTTGTAGTTTTAGATGAGCAAAATTTAACCTTGAAATTCACTCAGTCCCCACTAATTGGTATGAAAGAACCTGGGGTTAACAGCTCATTTCAAACTTTGGATTTTAGTTGAAAATGGGGAAGTATGTTGAGGTGAGAGGATCATATTTTGTGTCTCTTAAATATTTTTCATTAAAACATATACATGCTGGTTGAAATGGAGCATGTTTCAGACAGTGTGCTTTATACGATAGTATGAAAATAATTAAATCCCAGATAATAAAAAATAAAAACTATTTAGGCCCACATTACCCGAAAATGAAGTGTTTTACAAATTTGGAGGTTCCAGCCTCCTAGGCACGGCTGAAAAACATTTCATTATAAATAAATCTCACTTTTATTCATTGTGAATAAAAAAAACTGTTCACAAGAGGAACTGGCAATAATTGCAGATCATGTTGATAATTGAACAACAATGAATGTAAAATATGACTACCACTACTACTACTACTAATAAGAATAAATAATAATAATAACACAGAAATAATTATTTTATTTTGTTCTTTTTTTGGAAGGTTGATACCGATGACATGATCTTATGCTTTTCTTCTTATTGATTCTTGCCATTTATATTCTATTTATTGTAAGTTTTACTTCACTTTGTTAATCCATTGTCGATTACTTAGTGTGATAACATAAAACATTCCACATGATAGTATTCACTTTTTCATAATTTCAGATGGTTCAGGCAATTTTAATCTAGGACTATTCTTAATTTTATCATTTTAATGTATCCATATTTCCCCTCATTATTACAATAGATTATTAATAATAATTTATTTCTATAGTAGGTTTCACATCATCCTGTGCCCTATTAATCAACGTTCAATCTCTGCCACATTTCTGTCATCTAAATAACCATTGTCCAGTCTTTTTCCTCATGCTGCTCAAAACACCAACAATACACATTATTTTTTGTCATCCTCTTCTTCTTCTGCCAAGTGGAACCCATTCTAGTATTCTTCTTGGGAATCTGTTTTTGTCATTCTTTTTACATGACCATAACATTTTAATTGTTTGTTTTTAATGAAATTCCAATTGACGTTTGAACATTCATCTTGTTTAATTATAGTCTGCCATTTTATTCCTTCTAGAAATTCCACATGAACACCTCCAAATTCCATCTCTGCATAATTTAATTTACTTATTGTTCTAGATTTTAACTCCAATGTTTCTGCACTAGTTGTCATTGTACTCCTCATTATTGCAATAAAATTGATTGTATTGTTTTAAAATGCATATTCTGATCCTATAAAACACCATTTGATTTTGATATTACAGATTTACCCTCATTCACCCTCTCATTAATTCCAATATCATGACTTCCATCTGCAGTATTTTTTTTGTCCCCAAAATATACATACTGGTCACAAGCTTTTATTTTTCCCACATTTCCCACGTCAGCTTTCTAAAACCAGAATTTCATTTATTTACTACTATTACCACATACAAGATTTTGCCCCAATATTTCCTCAACTGCACTTTTCGTATTCCTCCTTCAGTTTTCATGCCATGTACTCTAAATCTTTATAATCTTCTGCCAATAGTAGCTGCTCATCAGGATATAGCAAAGAATAAAATATATCTTCTTCTACCTTTATTCCCACATTGGAAGATTTGTTTTTCCACTGTACTATGGCATTCTGTAGGTATATATTTTAAATACGGTCAGCGATAAACAATATTGTTATCTTTAATCTTTAGAAACTCCAAAATCTGATGTAAGAGATTTACACATGTTTATCCTCAAATGAAGATATCATATAACTTCTGTACTACCTGAATAATGATTTTATTTAATGTTACTGTATATAAAATTAGATAAATCGCCCTTGGATATAGTCGTTATACAGGAAGTTAGGTGGCCAGGAGAAGGTAGTCAGGAAACAGGAAGCTTTGTATTATACTACGGGGGTGCAGAAAGACCTGCATTTGGAATGGGTTTTTTAGTTAGAAGGAGAATCCTATCCGCTATCCGAGATATTAAGCTTGTTACTGATAGGATATCATACATAATTCTAAAGGGTAAACAATATGATTTTATAATTGTAAATGCACATGCCCCCACAGAAGATAAAGATGACAAAATCAAGGATGAGTTCTATGAAGAATTAGAATGCTTATTTGATAGCCTTTCATGATATCATATGAAAATTGTATTAGGAGATTTTAATGCGAAAGTGGGGTGGAATGATATATTCAAACCAACAATAGGCAAATTCAGTCCTCATGAAGATAGTAACGACAATGGGGTTAGATTAGTCACCTTTGCCACATCAAAGAATCTTATTGTTAAGAGCACAACATTTCAGCATAAGGATATTCATAAATACACCTGGACGTCTCCAGATGGCGAAAATCGGAACCAAATAGATCATGTATTAGTGGACAAACGCTGGCACAGTATCATCATCGATGTTAGATCAGTTAGAGGGACAGACTGCAATTCGGATCATCATCTGGATCAGGGTGAAAATCAGATGACGGCTATCGGTTATGAGAGGAACAAACGCTAAAGATGATTCTGTAAAATTTGAATTTAAAAACTTGAAAAAACGATGAAATGCGGCAAGAGTATCAAATCAAAATTGCTAATAGATTTGAAGTACTAGAAACTTCAGATGACAATGTGGCAAATGAAGAAGAAACTGATATAAATAAAGAATGGGAGGCTATAAGAGATACTATTAAATTGTCAGCATCAGAAAGCATTGGTTGTTTAAAAAAGAGGCAAAACAAGAAATGGTTTGATGAGGAATGTGCCGACATTGTCAAGAAAAGAAAGCTAGCAAAAATGAAACGGTTACACGAGCCAAATGAGGTAAATTTAGAGCAATTGGGTAGTATTAGACGGGAAACCACCAAGCTACTAAAAAGTAAAAAGAGGGTATATTTGAGAGAGAAGATTAATGATCTTGAAATGAACGCCAAAAATAGGAACATTAGAGAATTATATCAGGGAATTAGTATAGAGAAGAAAGGGTTTCAGGCTAGAACAAACATAATTCGGAATGAAAATGGGGATATGATTGCAGATTGCAGGAGTATATTAAATAGATGGAAAAGTTACTTTAATCAGCTATTAAATGTAACTGAACAGGACATTGAGGAGGATAATTTACAGACAGCAGAAATGCTAGTCGCAGAACCAAGTGCATTAGAGGTCAAAATGGCGATTGAAAAATTGAAGATGTATAAAGCATCAGGTTCAGATGAGATCCCAGCAGAACTGATAAAATCAGGGGGAGAAAAACTGATGGACAAGATACACTGGTAGCTTAGTATGATTTGGGAAAAAGAAGCTCTTCCAGATGAATGGAAAGAATCAATTATCGTACCAATTTATAAGAAAGGAGATAAAAGTGATTGCAAAAACTACAGGGGCATCTCATTACTTTCAACTTCTTACAAAATTCTAACAAATATATTAGTCAGCAGACTTACTCCCTATACTGATGACATTCTAGGAGATCATCAATGTGCATTTACACTGCTCAAAAAAATTAGGGGATATTGTAGAATAACCTATTAAGACTATGTTTTTTTGGAATAGTATTAGATGCAATCACTTTCTATTATTCCAAGATAATGTAAATAAGAGTTTGAAGTTGTTACGTAACCTCGGTACCACACCAGAGGGCAGTGTCTGTACTGTTGATGTGAAAGGGTGGTGTGGGGGTTAATGTTTTGTTGCTGTTTTTAAATCCAGTCCAGTTTTCAGTTAGTGAATGACTTGCCTTAGGGACAGTGATGCCTCGACAACGTGATTTACCTGAACCAATGGCTTGGAGGGCCATAGGAAGGATGGAAGCTGGACAGACACAACAAGAGGTGGCACAAGCCATTGGGGTGTCTCAAAGCGTGATTTCCAGTCTTTGGAATCATTTTCAAAGAACATACTGTTCACAGAAGAACCGGACAAGGTCGACCAAGGGCAACAATAGCAAGGGATGACCGTTACCTCTTGTTAACAGCCCGTCGGAATAAACAACAGAATGCAACTCAACTGCGAAATACACTTCAAACAGCAACAGGACGCAGGGTGTCAACTCAAACTGTCCCTAATCGACTGCATGGAAGTGGTCTCTATGCCCGTAGGCCCATGGTGTGTACCAGGTTAATTCCACAACACCGTAGAGATCGCAGAAACTGGGCGGAGGAACATCGTGGGTGGAGGCATGCTGAATGGAGATCAGTTCTTTTTCTGATGAGTCGCGATTCAACATGGAATGTGATAGTCGGCGTGTATTCATCTGGAGAGAAAAAGGGACACGAAACAATCCAGCTTTTGTACGTGAAAGATCCCCATATGGTGGCGGTGGATTGATGGTGTAGGCAGGAGTCAGTAGTGGTGGACGTACGGACCTCTACGTTATCCAAGGTGGTACTTTGACTGCGGTAAAGTATGGAGATGAGATTCTCCGACCTTTTGTCGTGCCTTATGCTGATGCCATAGGTGATTCTTTTCTTTTTATGGATGATAATGCACGACCCCATAGAACTGGCTTGGTGGACGACACGCTGGAAGTGGAGGGTATCGAGCGTATGCAATGGCCAGCTTCCTCCCTGGACTTAAATCCGATTGAGCATGTGTGGGATGCATTAGGCAGCTGCATTGCAGGCAGACCAGCACCTCCCACAACTGTTCCAGAGCTGCACATTGCTCTTATGGAAGAGTGGCCACGTATCCCCCAAGAACTCATTGCTAACCTCATTGCATCAATGCCATACAGGTGTGAGGCAGTGCTGGCCGTTCGAGGAGACCATACACCTTACTAAAGAAACATTTTCACCCATGTTAATGTTGCTTTGTTTGTTTGCCATATTCCATCTCTTTGACATCTGGTGTGGTACAGAGGTTACGTAATGACTTCAAACTCTTGTTGAAATTCTTTTGGAGTAATAGAAAGTGATTGCATCTAATACTGTTCCTAAAAACGTAGTCTTTATAGGTTATTCTACAATATCCCCTAATTTTTTTGAGAAGTGTAGAAGAAACAGGTCTACAACAGATCAGATTTTTAGTATAAGACAGATTTTAGAAAAGAAATGGGAATATAATGGTACTGCACATCAACTATACATAGACTTCAAAAAAGCATATGATTGAATTAAGAGGGAGAAGTTATATAGTAACCTACTGGAGTTCGGAATTCCTAAAAAAGTTAGTGAGACTTATACGAATGTGTCTAAATGGCACAAAGAGTAGGGTGTGTGTAAGCAAACAGTTTTCGGACACTTTTGAAATCCAGAATGGGTAGAAGCAACGAGATGCACTATCTTCTCTACTATTTAATTTTGTACTAGAGCTTGCCATTAATTCTTTAGAGAATGACGAAGGCTTACAACTCAATGGTATTAATAAGCTGTTAGTTTATACTGATGATGTAGTACTATTGGCCGATAGCGAGGAGATACTAAAGGACAACACGCACACACTATTGAGTAACACTAAGAAATTAGGACTGGAAGTAAATATCAATAAAACTAAATATATGGTCACACGTAGAAATACATTATATAATGGAAATGGACAGCTAATGTCAAATGAGGGAAATTTTGAGGAAGTGGCTGAATTCAAATACCTAGAAACAATAACCACAAATAGGAATGAGATGCACAAAGGAATTAAACATAGGCTCAATTCTGGAAATGTGTGCTATTATGCATGGCACAGACTTATGATGTCCCAACTCCTTTCAAAAAACTTAAACTGAAACTAAATAGAACTATTATTCTACCAGTTATATTATATGGACGCTAAACATGGACTCTTACTTTAAGGGAGGAAAGGAGATTACAAGTATTTGAGAATAAAGTACTTAGGAAAATTTTTGGACCAAAGAGAGATGAACAGACAGGTGAATGGAGAAGACTACAAAACAATGAACTACATGGTCTTTATAGGAAGCCAGATATAATAAGAACAGTTAAGTCTCGGAGACTGCGATGGGGAGGACATGTTGCACATATGGGGGATGAAAGACTTGCATGGAAGCTTCTTGTAGGAAAGCCAGAGGGAAAACGCCCAGTTGGTAGACCAAGAATGAGGTGGGAGAATAACATTAACTATGATTTGAGGGAAGTAGATTATACAGGGAATGATTGGAAAGCATTACCTCAGGATAGGGATGTGTGGAGAGCTTATGTCCGCGCGGCCATGAACCTACGGGTTCGATAGTGCCAGTGAGTATGTAAGTAACTAAGTAAGTAAGTACATAAAATTTCTCATAATTTAACTTTAATCCGGGGCGAACTGCATTAAGCTTTCCCTAAATCAATAAATAGTAAGTGAACTGGTTGTAGGGAGTGTGGATTTTATCTCAATTATTTGTTTTAAATTAAAGACAAGGAGGATGAATTACAATATTCAGTATATAATTTTAAGAAAATAGCCATCAAGTATAATATTAAAATTAATATAGAGAAAACAAACGTAATGCTTTTCATGGAAAATACCCTGTACATAGCAAAATTTGTACATATTTAACTTTCACAGGGAAAGAACACTACGAGGTTAATTTTAAGAATTAAATTAATGTTTTTATTACCTCACCTTATATCCTTTTTCTTCCAGACTGCAGTTTCGGAGCTTATCTCCATCATCAGTAGCCTCTGGTCGACCAGTGTTGTCGTTTCTTGGCAGTTTTCTTCTCACTTCTATCGGTGGAACGATAAACCTCTGGATCAGGTCAAAATTTGCGGGAGTTTCGAAATTCATGAGTTTATCTTTCTTGTTTTTTTGGATGTGGATTTTTTGCAAGATAATTAAAACCAACAAAAATGAAAAAATTGAGGAAGAATACAATTCAGGAATATATCAGATCAAATGTAAGGATTGTGACAAAATCTATATAGGAAGAACAAAAAGAAATTTAAATACTAGATTAAAAGAACACCTTAGAAATGTAAAAAAGGGTGAGGTGGACAAGTCAGCTGTAGCAGCTAATGCTTAGTTTGAAAAACATGTAATCAATACAAAAGCTAGCCTAATCAAACACACAGATAAACAAAAAGAACTCACAGTTTGGGAAAAAATCCACATCCAAAAAAACAAGAAAGATAAACTCATGAATTTCGAAACTCCCGCAAATTTTGAAATGATCCAGAGTTTCATCGGTCCACGGATAGAAGTAGGAAGAAAACCGCCAAGAAACGACATAACACCAGTCGACCAGAGGCTACTGATGATGGAGATAAGCTCCGAAACTGCAGTCTAAAAGTCATTTTGTTATATTCTTGTTCCATAATATATTTTAAAATTTTACCCACATATTCTGCTGAAGGAATATGTGAATAGTAATTCCTCTATAATTCTCAAATATATCTCTTTCCCTTCTCATATATAAGTCTATCTTCCAATCATTTAGGACATCATCTCCATTTATACATATTTCACAATGGATTCTTATTATTTCATAAAATCTGTCAGTACCTAATTTAATAAGTTCGGCCAGAATTACTCCAACTCCACTTACCCTGTTATTCATTAGATCCAATAATAATTCTCATTACCACTGAGTATATAATGATTTTCTCTTCTAAATTTCTTTTTCTGTCATGTTTAAAAAAAATCTGCCTATATTCAATTACAAGTTCCTTGAAATAAATTTTCCATCATTGAAGTGAAATATAATTCATAAAACATTTTTCATGGTTATTTTTCTTCAAGTTAATGATTACTTTCCATGCTTCACTACTTCTTGCATCTCCAAGATACATTTCAATAGTAGAACATGCCATCAGCTAGGTTTCATTTTTTAAAATCTAATTTTTCTCCTAATTTTAGCCTGTTTTTTATTTATTTTATCTTCTTGATTGTTTGAATTCTATGAGTTTTTGTACAGTTCATTTATAATTTATATTTTTTCACTCCAGTAATATAATTTGTTTCCTAATGCTTCTTAATATAACAGTTTGGGAAAAGATAAACTTAACTTTTATAAGGTACATGATGTGTTCCATTGAAGTATTATTCAAAATTAAAATATAAAACTATGGAATATACACCTGAAAGGTCTGTTTCCTCAATTAATTGGTTATTTAACTGTAGCACTTTCGGGACTTGTCCCATCATCGGCAGGATTCAAAACTGCTCTTTCACTGAAGATCTGGTAGAGGGGGTTACATGTATTGCATTCGTTTTAGTTTATCAGGTGGTCGTTGCTGTGAGCTGCTTTCATGATTTCCACCTCTTCAAGTACGTTTATCTTCACTGGATTATTTTCTCTGTGCATTACTGTTAGGGTGTTTTCAATATTTAACAAGCGATGTCCTTCATGAATAACGTGTTTTGCATAGCTTGATTTTCCTTCTGCGTGAATAAAGTCTCAAAAATGTTCTTTAAATCTGATGTTAAAACTTCTGTTTGTTCTTCCTATATAAAATTTGTTGTAGTCCTTACATGTCAATTTATATACTCCTTTGCTGTTGAAAATGTTATTTTCTTCAATGTTGTTGTTTATTATGTTGTTTAATTTGTTATAAGTTCTGTAAACTATTTTTACATTTTTATCGGCTTTCTTTAGTGCATTGGCTAACTTTGTCGTTTCTTTTCCTGTATATGTAAGTGTTATTCATGCTTTCTTGTTGTTATCAGATTATTTTTCTAGTTTAGGTATGTTGAAAATATTGTTCTTTCTTTTTTGTTTAATTACGAGTTTATTTATGATTTCTTCATTATAGCCATTGGTTCTTACCATATATATAATGTAGTTGAGTTCTTGAATATAATTGTCTTTGCTTAATGGAAGTTTTAACATCCTATTGATTAAGCTGTTAAATGTACTTATTTTTTGTTGAAAAGGGTGTGTAGATTTTTTGTTTATGGCCAGAGCATTGTTTGTAGGACTCCGGTCGATGCTGATTTCTAGTTTATTGTTGTGTAGGTTTTTGGTTATAGACAAATCTAAGTAGTTTATATTATTATTAACTTCTATTTCCTCGGTAAAGGTGATTTTTTTCATGCATGTTATTTAAGTATTGTAATATTTCTTTTTCTTTTCTATTTTCATTGTCGTATATTACAAGTACGTCAGTTTTATGTTAAATTTGCGTATTAGTTCCTCAAAATGTTTATTTTCCAGTTCTTGTAGGACGATTTCGGCCATTATTCCAGATGTAGGACTCCTCATCGGGATCCCATCTTCTTGAATGAAAAGTTCATTGTTAAATTGGAAGTAGTTTTGTTTTATTGTTGTTGCTATTAATTTATTTAACTGATTGATATAGTTTTCTTCAAGTTTACTGTCTGTTAGTTTTTGTCTTATTATGTTTGCTGTTCTGTTTATTGGGATATTTGTGTAGAGGTTTTTTTGTGTCAAATGACTTCACTTTAGTGTTTATATTGATTTCTAAAGAATGTAGTTTGTCTGCTAGTTCAAATGAGTTCTTAATTGTATAACGATTTTCAAGTTTGACAACATTTTTCATTTTCTGAGCTACTAATTTAGAAATTTTATAGTTAAGAGCATTCATGCAATTAACAACTGGTCTTATGGGAATGATGTCTTTATGGATTTTTGGAAGAGCTTTCATTACTGCTAAAATAAAAATGAAAAACAGAAATAATACAGCAACAAAAATACAAAAACAGGCCAAAATCAACTGGATAAAAAATGAAATCAGATTCTTATAGATAAAGAAGTAAAACATCAACAATCAGTTATACTACTACACACGAGAGACTGCTATGCTATTCGGCTAATGTTGGACAATCATAGAAAACCAAATTCACGAAAAAATTAATAATAATATGTGCACTAAATATGAAACAATAAACAAGAAGTTAACTAAATTAAAAACCATGCAACACAACATAAATCTAAACATAACAACAAATAACACAATTTTGAGGAAAAAAGAATTGCAAACCTTACAAAAATAAAATTCAATAAACAGAAAACAGATTTACTAGAAATGGGATATAAATTCAATTTTCCTACACAATGTAAAAAGAACAACAAAATTTAATTACTGAAATTGCAATAAATAAAATTAATATTAATAACAAAAATTATGTTAGCTATGAAGCAGCTAAAGTCATAAAAGAAACTCCACCAACGATAAACATTAAAGATAAACGAACTCTTAACAACATCTCTAAAATAAAAACAAAATTCAGGAACAATAAAATAATACACACAAAAGCCGACAAGGGCAATACAATAGTTATTATGGAAAAGGAAGAATACATCAATAAAACCAAATAATTTATAAAAGAAAATAATTTCAAAAAAATTGAAAAGGACCCCAAAGGAAAGTATAACAGACAAATAAAAGAAGCATTAATATCGTGCCCTGTAATCACCAACACTATCAATAACGAACATAAGAAATACAAAAACAGCAAATGGATAAATAATACTCCCTCGCCACCAGTAATAAAAGCTCTTCCAAAAATCCATAAAGACAACATTCCCATAAGACCACTTGTTAATTGCATGAATGCTCCTAACTATAAAATTTCTAAATTAGTAGCTCAGAACATGAAAAATGTTCTCAAACTTGAAAATCGTCATACAATTAAGAACTCATTTGAACTAGCAGACAAATTACATTCTATAGAAATCAATAGAAACACTAAAATGACGTCATTCAACACAAAAAAACCTCTACACAAATATTCCGATAAACGAAACAGCAAACATAATAAGACAAAAACTAACAGACAGTAAACTTGAAGAAAACTATATCAAACAGTTAAATAAATTAATAGTAACAACAATAAAACAAAACTACTTCCAATTTAACAATGAACTTTTCATTCAAGAAGATGGGATCCCGATGGGGAGTCCTACATCCGGAATAATGGCCGAAATCGTCCTACAAGAACTGGAAAATAAACATTTTGAGGAACTAATACGCAAATTTAACATAAAACTGACGTACTAGTAATATACGACAATGAAAATAGAAAAGAAAAAGAAATATTACAATACATAAATAACATGCATGAAAAAAATCACCTTTACCGAGGAAATAGAAGTTAATAATAGTATAAACTACTTAGATTTGTCTATAACCAAAAACCTACACAACAATAAACTAGAAATCAGCATCCACTGGAATCCTACAAACAATGCTCTGGCCATAAACAAAAAATCTACACACCCTTTTCAACAAAAAATAAGTACATTTAACAGCTTAATCAATAGAATGTTAAAACTTCCATTAAGCGAAGACAATTATATTCAAGAACTCAACTACATTATATATATGGTAAGAACCAATGGTTATAATGAAGAAATCATAAATAAACTCGTAATTAAACAAAAAAGAAAGAACAATATTTTCAACATAACTAAACTAGAAAAATAATCTGATAACAACAAGAAAGCATGGATAACACTTACATATACACGAAAAGAAATGACAAAATTAGCCAATACACTAAAGAAAGCCGAATAAAAAAGTAAAAATAGCATACAGAACTAATAACAAATTAAACAACATAATAAACAATAACATTGAAGAAAATAACATTTTCAACAGCAAAGGAGTATATAAATTGACATGTAAGGTCTACAACAAATTTTATATAGGAAGAACAAACAGAAGTTTTAACATCAGATTTAAAGAACATTTTTGAGACTTTATTCACGCAGAAGGAAAATCAAGCTTTGCAAAACACGTTATCCATGAAGGACACCACATGTTAAATATTGAAAACACCCTAACAGTAATGCACAGAGAAAATAATCCAGCAAAGATAAACGTACTCGAAGAGATGGAAATCATGAAAGCAGCTCACAACAACACCACCTGATAAACAAAAACGAACCCAATACATGTAACCCCCTCTACCAGATCTTCAGTGAAACACCAGTTTCAAATCCTGCCGACGATGGAACAAGTCCCAAAAGCACTACAATTAAATAACTAATTAAGTGAGGAGACAGACGTTTCAGGTAAATATACCATAATTTTATATTTTTTAGATACACTTTCAGAACAACTACAGGTCCATGAATTTGAAGTTCCCAATGAGCAAGATTTGATCACAAAGTTCATTGAACCCACATCAGGTGGCAATTTGGATGCAGGTGTTGATGACTTTATTTCAAATAGTTCGAGTTTATATTATGATGGAGGTGAGTGCCGTCGAAACTAGTCTTGTGGCAAATACATATTTTTGTGAGAAGTGTAAAAAAATTCTGATACAATTATATAACACCAAAACCAAAGCTTGCAACAGAAAATCCAAACAAACTCTTTACTTTCAATAAAAATTTCATAAAAAGTAAACTTACCAAATTTTCAGATATAAGACTCTCATTTTTAACATCGATGTGTTCAATTTCTTTCTTCAGAGGATCTGATGTAACCTGCACACAAAAGGACAAGGTTGAGTACATTAATCCATATAAATAAAAGTTACTGTATGTACCTGCATAACTCTCCAACATCTACAGGAATTCTAAAAAAATTCAGGGGTGGCTATTCAGAGCAGTGCCACTTCATCTTGTCTTTACGAGAATTATTTTTATACTTTATTTTCCTTATCACGAATTTTGGTTTTAGTAGAAACATATTTCTGTATTACTGTATGAGGCGGGCCTCATTGTTGTGACACAGTGAGCCCGCGCAACACTGTGTCATTCTGGCCTATGCCCAGCATTGTAGTGAAAGGATTCTTGCTCCTACCTCAGGGGGCAGAGCTTACTTCGCTGGTCGCCATGACAACATGACATCATTCAGGTCGTAAGAATCCTGGGTACATGTTCCTTTGGAAGGAAATTAAAGCCATGTTTTTTTACTTATATTTATGACATGTAAAAGAACTCAAGACCAATAGAAGAACTCTCTGAACAAACTTTTTCAGCCTTTTGATGTCCACAATTAATTGCAACACTAATGACTTTAGTTGTTGAAAAGTGTTGGTAAATAAATAATAATAATAATAATAATAATAATAATAATAATAATATCAATAATAACTATCTAAATTTAAAAAAAAAAGACATCTGATGCAAAATCTAGTAAAGCACAACCAGTCATCGACATGTATCTAGAATTGAAATAATGCATCTTTTTACTTTTGATAGCTACAAATGGAGTTTACAATGTTGCTGTACATGTACAGAGTGACAGAAGTGATTGTGAGGGCAGTATTCACTCATCAGAATTTAAACTATTAATTCTGTTTAAGTTAGGACCAAAGTGAGGTGAAACACAATCAACAAATTCTGAATTAAATCTCTTATGCCTATTTTTACCATTTGTACCACATCTATGATGCTTAATTCATAATTAATTTCAAGCAACTATTTTTATTTCCCAAATATGAAACAACACAGAAAATTTAGTAAGTAAGTTTGAGAGTATGTTACGTGAACTTCTTATTGTCATCTCCAGTGCACTGATCTACACATGACACCATCCCTGTATCAGTTATCTGTGGTGCATAATGGAGGTAATAACCGAAGTTCAACAGCAATTGTACATCTCTACACTTGAGAATGTCATGCAGAGCTAGAAGGAATTGCTTAACCATATCCACTGAAGCAATTATGTGAGCTGACATAGAACATCAATTGGGAGGCAGGTTGGTAGTTAACTCTCTTATATTGAATGTTTATAGGAAGAAATCACTATGAGGTTTAATTTAAGATTAAATTAAATGCTTCCTACTTCTCCTCATATCCAGTCTTCTTAATAGACCACAGTTTCAAATCCTTGGCGGTTTCATCTTCAGAATCCTCTCTTTGACTGACGTTATGTCGATAAGAAGAACTACTACTTCTTCCCTCTGTTGGTGGACTGATAAACCTCCAGATCCAATCAGAATCTGCGGGAATTTCGAAGTTCATAAGTTTTTTAATAAAAACAAGAAAGAAAAGCTTATGAACTTTGAAATTCCCGCAGATTCTGAATGCATCTGGAGGTTTACAGAGGGAAGAAGAAGTAGTTCTTCTGATCGACGTAACATCAGTTAAAGAGAGGGTGCTGAAGATGAATCTTAACATTAATAAGATTCATGATCAAGTTCGTTGAGGTGTTATTCAAAATTAAAACACAAAATTATGAAATATTTACCTAAATGGTCCATCTCCTCAACTTTATTAGTTATTTATCTGTAGCGCTTTCGGAAGTAGCAGGACTAGCAGGATGAATCTGCCAAGAATTTGAAACCGTTGTCTACTTAGAAGACTGGATACGAGGAGAGGTGTGAAGCATTTAATAAATTTAATCTTAGTTAACACTCTATCCACCTTGCCACTTTACGATAGAATGTAGCACAATTACACAAAGATCGTCGCCACTCTGCATGAAATTCTCAAGTGTTGCAACTGTAGAGAGATGCTACCTTCATGTATATTTGCTGTTAAACTTTGGTTATCTGTATTATGTACCACTGTCAACAGAGACTCATATAGGGAATGTGATAATTTCCAAACAAATGAACCCCAACTTGTGACTACATTAAGAATTAATTTAACATACTTTCCAACATATACAGTATAAATTTTTTTTCAGTAGCAGATTTTCGAGAAATAAAAAGTACTTGCCATCAACCCTCATGTTACAATTGTGAGGAGTTGGTGTTTAACTACATGTATTGTACACTCCTCTAGCTGTCACAATACAATAGTATTACCTCATGTTCTGTTTCCACAAAATCTGCAACTGTCTCATATTTAACATCTACATGGTGAATTGGACCCTCTCCTTCTGTTTTTATTTCCACTTTCACATCCTGTAAAACGAAAATCACATCATTATAACAAATCTAAACTTCTATAGAGAGTGTGCCAGAATTCTAGTGCATTATATTTAGACATTCAAGACAGTTTGTAAACATTATTTAACAGCACTCATAATATCTCAGGTGATTAGTTTTACAATTCAAATCTGTGCTTCAAATAACTAACAAATTTTGCTCAGAGGTATCTTATTTCAAGCTTCTTTAACTTCCCCATCATTCATGACACAGGAGCCATAGCTTTACTTCATTCTGGGAGGACCCGTTCTCAGAAGTTTTACCTCCTGATAAATCCAGGTTTGAATCCATGAACCTTGGAAGCAGAGATGAGCATAACATGAAGGATGTGAAAGGAACTTTAGACCAACATTTTGAAAGAGAAAACTAACGATATATGAGGTTGAAATTGCATAAATAACATTAGACATATAACAGGAAGAAGCTCAGTATTATTTAGTCAAATAGTGATGACTAGTATATCTGTTAGGCAGGATGACAAAGACTGGGGATTGTGTCATAAAGGTACTACTTTTAGTAGCTGCTAATTAGCAGTAAAAAAATTACTAGTCAGCCATCATGTATCCTGTTTCATAAACACAAACTTATATGGTTAAATTTTTACACTATTTTTACCAGTTAGAAGTGACATAGAAAAAAATAATTGTATATGCTGGATTTCATGGTCTTCTCTATGCACTGCATTTGCAAAATGCTCCAAAATATAATAGTTCTGTTGTATTTTTGTTCTGTTGTTGTTGTTATTATTATTATTATTATTATTCTTTACAAAGGTTATCAAAATGTCAAAATCATTTTAAAAAGAACAAAAATCCAACAAGCAAGAAAACTTAAGAAAAATTTTATAAAATTATTTTCAAAAGAAATGTGGTTTATTAATTTTAAATTGTATACTATTTTTAACTAATAAAAGAGACCGCTTATCAGGAGTGTAAATTAGTGGCATTCATATTATATGAAACAGCATTGTAATTACACTTCAAAACAATACTCCTAAATATGAGTTCTACACTGCTAACTACTATTTTAAACTGCTATTTCTTTAAACAGGTTTCAAGTATAGCATCTAAATTATAAGTCTACACTACTTGAAAGCAGATTGATAATGTTATGAAACAGACCCTCAGAAAATATAATATGGAAATTAATATGAATAAGACTAAATTCTTAACAATATCAAAATAACCAGTAGGATGCAAATTAGAAGTGGAAAGAAAAATTATGGAACAAGTATCTGAATTTAATTATTTAGGTGTATTAATAACAAGCACTAAAAATTTAAAAAAAAGAAGACAAGCTGATAAAGCAACACAAATATCAGGATATACGAAAGATTTAATTTGGCGCAACAAACATATGTCAACAGAAAGCAAAATTCGCATATATAAAATGATAATTTGACCAGATATTGTATATGGAGCAGAAACTAGGGCTGATACAACAAAAACTAAACAAATAATAAGTGCATGTGAAATGAAGTCTTAACAACTGTATTGGGGACAATATTATTTTATAAGATACATAACACAGAAATTAGGGACAAATGTCATAATCAAGACATAACCAAATTTATTATAAATAGACGAAAATATTGGAAGGGTCATAAATGAAGAATAGAAGACAAACAACTAGTAAAAAGAGCTAAGGAAGACAGATGGGAGAAGAACAAGAGGAAGACCAACCAAGAGATGGATAGACAGTGGATGTGCATCCAATACATCTTCCTCCGAGGAGTGATTTGGGAAATAAACAGGATGAAAATCCTAAAAATTATGAATAAGAAGAAGAAGACCCTAGGGTTCAATCAGATGTGAGCTGGATTCCTATCAGTGGTGTGAATACTTCAATATAAATTTTTACTAAAACAGTGAAGAGTTCCATTTTCAATATACTTTTTATTGAGCATTGGTACTACATTCTCCTGACTACCACATAGAAACCCATCAGTAAGGTTAGGATTTGTACGTAATCACTTAAATATATCTAAACATAATACAGTGTGATTATAAAGTCCCAGTACATTTTGTGGATAACGTAGCGCAAATAAACCAAAAAATATAGGTAGTTTCTACTATCAAGTTAGTGTTCAACATGACCTCGATCAATCTCAAAACATGTTTCCCAACGACGCACCGTCGCCCGGAAAACATGCACCAACATATTCTCTGTAATCATTTCACTCGCTTGGTGTATGCGTTCTTTCAGCACTTGCAGATTAGGAAACTTGGTTCTGTACACCTGTTGCTTGATGAACCCCCAAGCAAAAAAATCCAGGGGTGTGAGGTCTGGCGAACGAGGTGCCCAGATACGAGGAGATGCCCTTCCAATCCACCTTTTGGGAAACCTGTCATTGAGACACCCGCGTATAGCCAGAGCAAAGTGTGGTGGTGCTCCATCTTGTTGCAACACAACTGTATCAATGATACCATCTTGCTTTAACTGTGGCTGTAAGAAAAGTTGCAACATATCAAGATACACATCTCCCGTGATGGTTTCCTTTGCAATCTGTCTCTAACTTCCTCATACGATTGGCCTCTTAAACGCGCAGTAACAATCTCTATCCGCTCTTTGATGGTGAACATATTTGTATCTTTCGAATGGCTGTAACAGAAATACGATATGTAAGCGATTTCTTTAAAATCACACTGTAAATGTCCACAAATCAAAAACTTATTTATATATCAAAATTTATCATTGCATACTTGTATATGTTTCATCATAATTACACATTTTTATCTTAAACTATATATTTTGTCTTTTAATTTAAAACAAGAAGAGCTAGAACCTATGCTACCTAAATAACATCTGCACCTTCACGTGGTACCCCCCCCCCGAGTATCAGCAGGATAACTGTAAGATCTTATGTAGAGGAAATGCTAGACATGTGGGAACCCCACCAATTAAATCCTTCTTGGCTAGCAATCCATTTGGCTGTTAATTTATATTCCTCTCAAGTTTCATATGAAGCCTCGGAAAAATAGGACAGATCTTCACTGAAACTGTAACAGTCTTTGAGCCATACACTTGTTTACAAGATGATTATCATGAATTTTAAACACATAATTTTCATTAGGGAAACAATCAAAAACAGTTTATATGATAAAACTTATTCAATTGTGAAAAAAAAAAGAAAGTAGAAACAGGGGAATCAATTATAATAATTTTTATGCTATACAAAAACAGTTGAGAAAAGGCCTCTGGTAAGAATTGAGATCACTTGGTATCATCCATAAATATACACACAGGAACACACTGAAACTAGGATGAGGGTTCCACAATACAAGATCTCTTTCAAAACCTCAATTATCTACTCTGTTTACGATTGAAAAAGTAGAAAATTGCAGGAGAGCATATAGTAGCATAGTGGTTAAAGCAATACAGCATAAGGTAAAGGTTGAGGTTTCAAGCCTGATGGGTTAAGGATTATTAAACTGGCATATCCTGTAAGATGGCATCATGCTTCTAGGATTACATTGCCTCTCATTGAAATGAGTACCACTCTATGTTGTGGGAGTAAAGGCGGGCATCAAGTTGTGCTGACATTTCATGTCAATTATCGGTAGAAGCATCACTATACAGCAGGAACATGTTGGCAACCATGTTGCAGTCCTCCATCCTCTATTTCTTCAACATTTGTCTCATTTTAAACTAAATGGTTAATACAAATTTTAAGAAATTTCCAAACTAAAATTATTATATACAAGACCCTAATCAAACTGATCCTTACATATGCTACATAAATAGAACTCTAAACAAAAAGAATGGAAATAAATAAAATACCTTTGAGAACTATACAGGGTGAACGGTAATTACTCCGACAAACTTCAGGGACTGATTCCTGACTAGAAAAGGAAGAAAGGTCCTATAAACATGTGTCCAGAAATGAAAGATGTGCATGAAACGACAATAAATCGTCCCAGCACACAGTACATAGCATAATGGCATCCACACCACAACAGATGTTCAACGTGGACTCCATGGGATGCAATGCTCGCGTTCACACGTATCATGGATTGCCTCAAACATTCACATGTTCCAGCCTCTCTCCAAATAGCGTCACAGGCGACGTGGACACGCTGTTGAAGAGTATGCACATCAGAAACTGATTCAGTATACAAAGTACTTATGAGATGCCCCCAAGGGGTAAAAATCCAGGGTGTTTAAGTCCGGTGATCTCACAGCCATACAATGGGTGGAGAATAATGGAATTCATCAGTGCCATCTACCGTGACGATGCATTTATGGACACTTATTCATAGGACATTTTTTCATCCATTTACAGTCAGGGATCAGTCTCTGCAGTATGTCGGTGTAATTAAAACTCACCCTTTGTATGGACCAATTAGGTTGAAGAAGAAACGTAGAGTCCGATATGATCATGAACTATATAAATTATTCAGGGAGACTAATATAACTATGTTCATAAAAATGAGCCGCTTCAGGTGAGTTAGACGTTTAATAACAATGGAGGGATCAAGACCTGCTAGGAGAGTTCTCTGATCTGAACCAGGAGGAGAGGAGTGGGAGGACGATATAAAGCATAGAGAAACTTCGAATAGAGGGGAAACTGAGTACAGTGACATCTAAAAAATTTCGGTCGTTTACGATGAACTACAATGAGCAAACTACAATGGTAGCGCTGTTTCGTAGTAACAGAATATGTAACTAAATAAAACATATGCAAGGCACACGGCGTCGTTCACGGCGTGTTTAACGGTGTTCACTCGGGATTATGGGAAGTTAGCCATTTTGTAAATTTAAATTTTTAACTGCTATCCTTTCGTTCTATGTAGACGGTACTGTAAATTATCGAAAGTTAAAATCATTACTTAGATTTTATTTGACTCTAATTTGTAAGTAAATTCAAGCTTGTTTACATTTGTAATGTGAATCTATTTTCAAAGATAAACCTACTAGAAGTGATAAAATTCTAAGAGTTGTTAGGTTAGGAAGAGTGATGTTAGTGTACAGCCATTTCTAATAAACATTTTAAAATGTGACTTTATAATGGACAGATGTACGACATGGCTAAGGTTATTTAATAAATATTGTATAAAATATGTATGTGAGAATAAGGGGGTAGGTCAATTGTACATATTTATTAAAAGAGCTCATAATGCACGTTTTAAAATTTTAATAAACGAAAATAAATTAACATGTTTTATTTATTTCCATTCTTCCTTTCTGTTAAAATTAAAGAAAATCTGTAGGTCTGAGAGACTGGGTATACATAATTCCACAATTTAAGATTAATTAATACGTTATTTATTCCTATAAAAGTTAAATTCCATGATTATTCACCAGATGGCGTTATATAATTATAATTCATAATTTTACCACCAGGCGGTGCTGAATTTCATATTAGTACCAAAAAAAGAACCGAAAAAATTTAGGTGTCGTTAGTTGTATTACACTAGCGCCGCCTGTGGCATGTACGCGCAACTTGCTTACTTTCTTCTCTGGTACTCTGTGGATATAAAGGAAGATGCCAGAGCTACTGGAGTAAGGTAATGGATGCTCGTGGCAAGGAATAGGGACGTACGAATGGCAGAAATTTCTTTGAACAGCCAGGACCCATGATGTTTTGTTGAATTAAAGGTGATACTAAGAAATGTTAATATACCCTACATATCATGACTTGATTGATTAGTCCCCTTGACATGGGAAGTTTCTTAATCAGACTATAATTTCCTATATATGTCAGTGAGCAGCTTATTGTTAATACATCGCCTCGAAATAGACATCTAGATATGCAAGCCAATCAAAAACTAAATGTGGATTAGTTTTGCAATTTGAGACCCATAACAGAAAAATAAAAGAAAAATGAACCTCTGATAGAGAATATTTTAAAATGAAACAGTTACTTCAAACTATTTCTCCAGATAGGGGAAGCATTTAGAGTTGCTGAAACAATAAACTTGCTCCCAAGTGTCTGGTACTAACAAAGTTTGTTAATTCAGATAAATCAGTGACATAAGAGAAGTAATATTTAAAATAATAACATTATTATTAATTTGCTGTCATTACTTCAGATTATATCACTTGAAGTAAATTATCACATATATTACTGAAGGTTATTTGCATACACTATAATCTTTAATGTTCTGAATAGTAGAAGACAACTGCGAGCCAGGATCTTTAAAACTTCATTACCAGTAAAGGAAACACATGCAAGGGAAAAGTTTTATCAGTGACTAGAAGATCAAAATTATAAAAGTATACAACATTATTACAAGAAAATCCTCATATAATTTTGCAGTAAACAAAGTATTTTTATTCAATGGAGTAGCAGTACATATCTTAAAATACTAAAAGAATATAAATCTACAGGCAAGTTTCAGTCATCTTTCAAAATTAAACCAAAATTCAAGACACAGAGGATAGTGTTAAATGTGCTATCAGGATAAAATCCAACACCCCATAAGCAAACTCCAACCTGTGAACTCCACTTCATTCATTCATTCACTTTAGACTGTTCACCTCCATTCTGTACACATCGTGAATTTAGTAAACTAAGTAAGTCTTTTTATGTGAGCATTCAAACTATGACATTTAGACAGACAATCATATTGCATTTGCCTGTTTTTATTATTTCTTCATTACAGCTCGCATAGTAAATAAGACTGTAGGGGGTAGAGTATATGAGACACGCAAAATATACATGTCTCTTCCGTCATGGCAAGTAAATATTGATGCAAGACTTTTAATGTTCACTAGTGAACATAAATATGGTACTAAAAATTTTTTATTTCTTTTATTTATATGGTTTTTCCTATCAATCAAGGAAATATAGGCATAAACTAGTACAGTGATTTACCTGTGGTTCAAATTCCATGTTTCCTAGATGATCCTGGTATTTATCTGGTAATTTATTATAATCAGATGATCTGAAATTGTCAATAACACCATTAAAATACAACCAATTCATACATTTCTTTCTACAACAGTTTTTATGCTAGACAGTGTAACTAATAATATAATAAAATCGTCAATAGAAGCCCTACTGGCTTTATAAAGTAGTGTTAAATTCCCAATAAATGTCTTCTTAACTAAGAAGCCGCCATTTGCAATGATAGAAGCTACGGTTTCAAGCATTTGGCGTGAGGGAATTACAATGTACATATAAGAGAAAAATTTGCGTCTAGATCGCAACTCGCCTCGGTAGCTCAGTTGGTAGAGCACTTGGCCCGGAAAGCCAAGGGTCCCGGGTTCGAGTCTCGGTCTAGGCGAAAATTTCTCTCTTCAAATATAATTTATCCTTCAATGAGAAGTGTTAAATGAATAATAAAATCGTCAATAGAAGCCCTACTGGCTTTATAAAGTAGTGTTAAATTCCCAATAAATGTCTTCTTAACTAAGAAGCCGCCATTTGCAATGATAGAAGCTACGGTTTCAAGCATTTGGCGCGAGGGAATTACAATGTACATATAAGAGAAAAATTTGCGTCTAGATCGCAACTCGCCTCGGTAGCTCAGTTGGTAGAGCACATGGCCCGGAAAGCCAAGGGTCCCGGGTTCGAGTCTCGGTCTAGGCGAAAATTTTTCTCTTCAAATATAGTGTAACTAATAACCTGTACTTTCGAACCCAAAGAATCATGGCTGCCTACATCTCCATACCTGAAATAATGTTTTCCAATCATCTTGTGTATAATATACCTTCCTCAAATTATGACTAATGGCTTTCTCCCACCTAACTCTTCTCCTACCTTCAGGGTGCTTTCTCTGTGGTTTTTGCTAAAAAAAAGTTTTCATGCTCCTCTTTCATATCACACTCTGGCATATATGCTGTCCATTGCAGTAAATTAAACTTTACATATAAATTCTAATTTCCCAAAAATAGGTATAAACCATCTACTCCATTCACCTGTTTCTTCATCTTTCTTTGGTCATAAAATTTTCCTACAAATTTTATTCTCAAAAAATCATAATATTTTCTCCTCCCACAAAGTAAATGACCATGTTCAGATTCATTAGAACAACTCTTTTAGTTTAATGTGGGTTAAAACTGTTTGCCTCCTCACGGTGACACCCGGCAACATTAACAAATGATGAGCAACAACAGACAAAATAAATCAACTCTTTACTTGATTTATAGAGTTTATACTCTACTTAGGGCAAACAAAACTGTCACATACAAGTTGGAAAGTTTACAAAGGAGAGCTCTAAGGCTAAGTAGAGAAGCAGTTAAAACATATGTTACATCTTTACGATTATTTTCTAATATTCTCCTCATACAAAACAAGATAGAAGATTAAGTGTGTATTCGGAATGCAAATTAAATACATATTCCAAACCACTGAAATCTGCTTTAAAATACAAAGACTCATTAATATTAAAAATTGAATATCGCAAACACGAGCAGAAATCCATTACATTACACAGTCATTCTTAACGTAACTCAAGGTAAAAAGTGTGATTATAAACAACTCAAAATACAGAATACTATGGGTTACACTTCTATGTATAATGATATTACAACAGAACAAATAAGAAAACAAGTGCTGGAGTAGGCCTATATTGCAAGCTTTTTATTCACTACATATCCATGGATCAGAAAACAAACTTTGATAGTGAAGTGAAAGCTAATGAAATTGCACTAACATGTTTAGTTCATTGATTTAATTAGTTCCAAAGGACTGTATTTCAGGTTGATTCTAAATCTGCCAATCAAATTTTACCATCTAATGACCTGTTTGACAACTACAAGAGTGCAGAACAATATTTAGATTACTCAACAAAACAAGACAATAGTATTTTAATGGTAACATCGCACACAGAATTTGCAGGCAAATGAACTTGCAAAGAAAGAAATTAGCATTCAACAGTCATATCCTGCTGAACTATCATTCCTAAGAATAAAATAAACGAAACAATAACCAAAACTTTCTGCAATATAGAAAAAACCATAGGAAAAGATAAGAAATAGTGTAATATAGAAGACCTTTAGAATTTAACAGCTAGAAGCAATAGGAAGGAAATGGTTGCTAAGTTCACATTGCCCACTTGGCATTATTGCCTGCCTCACAACTTGGAATAATTGGTTGGGATATCCGCATATTATGCAATGCAGCAATATTTGACAAATGTAATCTCCTGGGACATCATCAGTCCCTGTAACGCATAATAGCATGCATTTCCAGAATTGAGCATATGTTTAGTTTCTTTCTGCATCTAATTATTGTTTTTAATTACTGGGATAAGGTGTACTTACCATCGCACATAAATTCTTCTAAGTTCTATAGAATCCCAGTGCACATGTGCTAGTGCTTCATGTAATCCCAGAAAGATAAATGCAACCCCCAGCAGTTGGCGGTATATATATGTGAATCAGTATGACCAACATTGACACAAAATTCCCAGAACTTGTCTAAATATGTATAATTAACACGAAATGAACTAGTGGAAATATGATTTTACGTGGTAACCGTCCGACATTTTGAATTTTTCATAGAATAACAGATATGAAGAGGTAATTTATTTTACATATCAAATCACATTTAAAAAGCAAGGAACCTAATAGGTAACTAAACCTAAATCAATTACTGTAACACATATCAATTACTCTAACGTAGGTGAAATCCAGGGAACGTGGAAGTGATGTTGGCAACATCTGGAGTATTTTGGGTTGTTCATGGTGGCAACGTTGGAACAACATAGGAAGAGGAGGGAAAATAGCAGAAAGTAGCAAGTAAGCAATGTAGCAGGATCATGTTTTACATAAATATATAAATATAAAAAAAAAGATTGTTGCAACATTGGAAGATGTTTAAAACGTGTTCAAAAGTGTTGCAAGATGTTTTAAACGTGTTTAAAAGTGTTTAGTGCATCAGTGGCATAAGAAATAAGATTGAAATTTTTGTGCGACGGTTTGTACACCACACCCAATTACTGTTTCTAGGTATTTTAATTGAGCCACTTCTTTACAATTTTAATTTTATACCTGCTAACATGAGTTTAAAATGTGTGTGTTCAAAATAATATAGAATCAACATTTAATATGTGTCAAGTTACTCAATTCATTATTCTAGCGCATATGAAAATCTACGAAACTAGGAATAACATTTAATAACATATGTTACATAAAATGGACAAATATAAGATTGCTCCCAACTCCTAACCTATAATTTTTGGACAATGTATGATAAATGAAAGAGATTGATGTTTTCTTGTGTTTTCCATCTTCAAACATATCATATAAACAATAAAGAAACTTGAAAAACACTACTTACATGCTCTATAAAAAAAACACGGCTTACTTTACGAACAGACCTGGGAAATTTATCATTGGGTATTTATATGTTCATCTTTTATTAGAAACGTACGCTATTTACTATTACACCCTATTACAAAATTAGTTTTTATAAAATGGGGATCGTTAACAACATTGAGGATCTAACTAATTTTGCTAATCGTTACCCCGGTCGCCAAGTAATAATAGATTTACAGAGCCGTGAACACGTCTTTACAGAGAGGATCAATGGTTCTATGTCCGATATCATACACCAAATTTTATATTTAATACGGTTCAAGTTCAAGACATGCAACTAAATTTTTTAATAGACCACACATAATTTTAATCAGATTATACTCTTACGATTACGTATTTAATAACTTTTCCATGGATGACGCAAAAATGGACATGAACATTTCGAGAAAATTTTGTTTTAAAATGGAGTTTGAATATGAAAAAAAAAATACACTAATAAGTAAATTGCACACAATTACGAGATGAAGTCTCGAAATCGCGGCGGTGAACCGATTTTCTGTCATTCGATGTATTTTATTTTAAGTAATATAAATAGAGTTTCAGTGAAAGTTACGTTTTGCGGATTCGTTCCAAAATTCTGGATTCCCTCAGGCCCGTTCATAAATCTCTCCCTCATTCGCAAAAGTAACTATTTTCGTACTAATTAAGGAAATGCCTACTGGGAAGGACTAGTAAACTCCCCGATCAGTATGCACACGAATGAGGCATGATGCTTTTTAATCAAAACTCAAAGGTGCAATATTCTTAGAAAGGTGGTCTTGTTCTACCATCTTCATGTTTGTCCTGACAAACACGTGTGTTATATATACAGTTGTATGATCATCAAACCATTAGAGAACGAGGCATCCAACCCGTGTAGGGTGATATATGATCACCTTGTGTGGTTTCCAGACGTTATACAGCTGGTTTTCTCAACTTGAAGCAGCTACATATTGTAGCTAGTCAAATTCCTTAGTAGGAAATAGTCCAATGCTGACCGAAAAATTCCCTGAGAAAGTATCTTCTACTGTGGGGATTCTAACCAGCGCAAGTTGCATAACTCTGCATCAAGACACGATGCGGTATTTTTTTTAACACTTTCGCGAGTCACGTTCCTTAATTATCTAACAAATTATCAAACTTTTCAATTAGACGAAAGTTGTATAACAACACCGAAACAATAACAATTCCTAACATTACTTTTTTTGGATATTAATAATTTCTCTTTGCCTCTTCTGTACTATCATTACGAGACATTACATCTTCTAAAACATTTGGTTGCATACAGTAGATCAGGTATAATTTATTTCATGACAGTGTTAGCCTTCCAATTCAAGTCCCAGCATGAAAATTACGATAATTTTTGTTCAAGCACTTTCATTTCATGCATATTTAATTTTTTTTTTTCTGTTTAACTTCTTTCCGGACAGTAGGGTGCATGTGCACCATTAGATCCCTCCTGCCGGCGCTCATGATTGATAATCCTCTTCTAACCATAACTGATAGCTATCTTTGCACGATCCATCATTGTTTTGTATCCATTTATAATCTTAAAACAGTCCACCGCTGTGGTCTCTAGGTAGCGTGCTGCCTTATCACGCAGCGGTCTCGGGTTCGATCCTCGGTCGGGACAAGTTTCCTGGGTAAGGTTTTTTCGTTTTTTTTCTCACCTATAAGATAAATGTCAGGAAACTTTAAGACCCAAACGGTCCCCGAACACCATCTGGCGATCATTATCATCAATATCATATTCGCTTAATTAGCTTACGTTCAGTTTGAGGCCTCTCCTGGCGCATCATTACCACCACCAACTCACATATCGGGGTAGCGTAACCCCACCTTCCAGGCGCCAAAACCTCAGAAGTGGGTTACAAGTAGGCCATGACAGGAGAGAACACCAGAAATGTCGAAATGACGACCTGGGGCATTTGATAAAACAATCTTTAAACAATTTTTCATACTTTGTTCTTGCCAGAAACTTTGTGTGTGTGTGTGTGTGTGTGTGTGTGTGTGTGTGTGTATGCGTGCGAGTGTGTGTGCTCGTGGGCGTGTAATAATTATCGGACTCGTACTGTGAACAGAAAACTGAACACAGCAGAATGGAGAAGAAATAATTCTATGTTGATGAGAATCAGGGGAATTGTAACTCACCTGTTAAGTTGGGGCGCCTGGAAGGCGGAATTAAGTTACCCCGTTGATATGTTAGGCGATTGAATGTACTGAAGCACCAGGAGAGTCCTTAAACCTAAACTTAACCTAAACTCAGACCATGGGCGAAAACATGAATAATTTCCTTTAAGAAAATAATCCAGTGGTCTGATTGGAAATCGAACCCAGGCCGCCATGAAATGTAGTCAGCAATTATATCCATTAGCCTATGAGTTTGGTCAAAAAATATTTGCAAACAGCGGGTGTTGTTATGCGTTGGCAACTCCTCTGTGGTAAAAGTGGTTGCGTGCTTAAATGATCACGAATGTTATACAGGCGGTACCAAAATGATGTCCGACAGGTCAAAAGTAATAAGACATGCTAAAATTGATACATTGGTCGAAACATGTAACGATTTTCCACCGTAAAAATAAAACCGGATATGCGGATATGGGTTGACTGGGGTAAAATTTTCTGGAGTAAAAGAGTCCTCATTCGGATTTCCGTGCGGGGACTACTTTAGAGGATCCATGGCAAATGCTTAATTATGAGAACATGTTTCTGGGATCATGGAATTTTTGGACATTATATAATAGTGGGACACTAGAATATCATTAACACGGGAATTAAATGAATCCTTCTTGGATGTACTCTCTTTACAGGAAATTGAGATGGATAGGAGAAGGTGGTCAGGAATCAGATAGTTTTACATTATACTATAAGGATGCAACGAGACCAGACTTGGATAGGATAGCATACATGTTTGTAACAAGCAAACCTTCACCTGGGGTAAAAAACAATGGGAATGAAACTAATATTATTGGGATCGGTATAAAAAATATTAATTTTCTCTACATTTCACAACCCCACTAAAAAAACACATGTGATACATGGCACAGCTTTAAGCAATAAGGAAACTTAACGTTCTATCAGTGACTAGTCCACGTGCAGGATGAGAAAGGATGTTGTGATCATGTTATTGCTTCCTGCATCATATTTCCAGACTCTCTTTATTGGGTCAAACATAACATCTGCAACTTCAAGCTCCTTTCGCGACATTTCACATCCTGTCTCTTTTTAACCTTCTTGTTAGTTTAACGATAACTTTAACCAATATATTTATAGGGTTCATCTTCACCACTTACTAAAAGCAAACAGAACACTGTCAATAACACAACACAATTGACAACACGCCTAGAACAGTACTGTGTTAACTCTCGCTTATATTCATGGGCGTAGCGAGGTGGGTGCACGGGGGTGCGCTTATACCCCCCTTGATTTTCGACCAATTAACACTAAATATAATAATATTTTTTCTATCTAAAATTAGGTGTAAAATGTTAAAAGTAGTTGTAAAAAATAAAAAAAAATTAAGCCCGCCATGCCCAATTGATGTGATATATCAATTTATCAAATACCTGTCCCAGTGGACATAAGCATCGCCAGTATGCCAAAAAATTCTAGACCTCTATTACGTACTGCTAACGCAGCATTCACTTCTCGAATTTCAGCTGAGTACCTGAGTTTGTTTTTCGACGTCTATACGCTTGTAGAACCTTCGCCTCACCTTGACTCTTCATTAGCCTCACACACTTCTGTAATGAATGCCTTTTTTTACATCCTTATATTGGCCAACGCCCACTTACTGTGATTGGAGAAATATTCGCCATGCCTATATATCGTATTTTCTAGTACGTTCGATTGGCTCAAATAATTATCTAATTGAAATATTATTTACTCGTAGGTTCTAGACTCGTACTTTATCGTTGAACTGCGCATATTCGTGCGTGTATGCTTATAAATGGATATAAGAAAATTGTTTGGTAAGTGCCTACACAAGTTGTATCATTGCAATATTATTTTTTCCCGGATAGTTTAGAATTCATCACATCCGAAGAAAATATACCCACCATTTACTCATCTAATGATATTGGCAACTGATTCGGGAGAACAGAGCTAATGAGTAAAGAAGATAAAGTGACACTTCTGACAAACTGCTGGAGTCCATCCGAAAGCTATACAATTTCAGTAAAGATGCTGAACATTTAAAACGGAAATTCAAGCATTGTTGGGTCCAACAGTATTCATCCGGGCTAAAGTATTCCGTAAGACTCAAAGGTGCGCTCTGTATATATTGTATTCTATTCTTCCCCATATTGTGGGGGACGTTAGAGGATTATTCATAGTGAGGCTGTTCCAGAAGTTTTTCAAAATGCACGAATTCGCCAAAAACCTTTATGAGCGCCGCTGGAATGTGGAAACTGCGCAGTCAGCACGTTTGTTTTTAAATGAGGTCCCTGCTAGCAAAAAAACTCGTAAGTTGCTTTAAGAAGATTGCGGCGGATAACTTGAAATATTTGTTTTCCATCTTGGATACAATTATCTTCTGTGGCTTGCACGACTTGCATTTAAGGGGTAAAACCTGGACGAACGTGTCTTCAGGGATTTGATTCAGTGGAGAATTGATGCCGGTGATATAAGCTTATAACATCATTTAATCGCCAAGAATGCTACCTACCTTTCTCCATAAATTAAAAATGAATTGACTGAATTATGTTACTTGAGATAAAGACAATTATTGAGGATAATCTAAAAAATGCCAGTGCTTACACTGTTTTCGCTGATAAAACTGTGATGTTTCTGGAAACGAGCAATTGCCCATTGGTGTGCGTATTTTAGATGAGAGTTAAATAAAATTCGAGAAGAATTTTTGGGCCTTGTTGAACTGAAATTAATGGACGTCCAGTCAATTGCTGCAGAAATTGAGTTTTTTTTTTCAAAGAGATAGACATTTATCCACTCTAATGTGTCGGCCAGGGCTATGACGGCTGCTCAAAAAGGCAGGAAAAGACAACGGGGTCCAGAAACGTCTGCGCGAGTTTTTTTTTCCCCCAAAGGTATTTACTTCCGCTGCGCGAGCCACAAAATCATTCTTGTGGTAAAGGATTTGAATAGTGTGCCCAAGGTGAGAAACACGATAGCTACAATCAAGAATATTATAAAGTTTTTCGAGATTCGCCGTTGAGAAGACATCACGTCACAAGCATCCCCATCGCAACAATATGAAAAGTATTGGGATATGTAAGAAACACTTTTTGGAATTGATGAACGACCTAGTATTGATTGCCGTAGAACGAAACGCACCAAGCCAAAAACAAGCTGATCTGTTGCATGCTGCTGCAAATAGAAGCACTTTCATATTTTGTATATGCCTGATAACAAAATATTCTAGTCATTTGGAACCTGTCGTTAATTCGCTGCAAGCCGTGGCTATAGATTTGATTAAATGCACAGCCCATGTTGAAAGCATTAAAAGCATGGTAAAAGGTCATCGTAAAAAAAAAAAGTTATGAGATCTCTGAAGGCATCATGAAAGAGATGGAGATTATTGCTTCTGAGCTAGGAGTAGAAATGACTCTACCAAGAATATCCAATAAGCAGACACATCGAGCTAATCTATAATGTAATCCCGAAGATTACTTTAAGGTGGCCATCTTAAATCCCTACTAGGACTTTTCACACAGCTTTGTCAGACAGATTTGGAGAACAACAGGGTCCTGCTTTTGAACTTAAAATGCTGCACCCTAAAAACCTAAAAACATCTCTGAAAGATGCCCAAGCAATGCAAACAAAATTTCAGAGTCTTATAAAATCGAGGGTTTGTCCGCCGAAATTGTACTATGGCACCGTATATGGATGAAATGGTGGTAAAGATAAAGAAGGTGATTTTGTTAACATAGTGGACGAGTGCGATTTTTTCCCATCCATCAAAAAAGCAATTGTAAATGCCTGTTTTTACCATACACTACGGCGTCGATTGAACGCACTCTTAACACCCTAAGAGAGTGAAGACACGATGACATTCTATAATGACAGAAAATCGCCTGCTCAGTCTGCACAAAAAACTTATTAAGAATTATATTGAAATATTCAAACAAAGTGTACTTAAAAAATGTTCTCAAACCAAAAGGCGAGCCGAACTGTGTGTACAGTAGAACTTTATTATTAGCTATATAGCTAATAGTATCAATACAATTAAGTGTAAAAATTAAGAAGTAATCTTGACATAAAATTAAATTCGTCAAAGACTAAAAATTCTTAAATTATTTCACTATCATTCTTCATAATTCCTCTTCAATAGTGTTGTAGTATTCTTCCGAAATATATTGAGGCTAGTTAAAAAAATTAAGGTGGTATTTTGTATTTTTGATTTGTTCGTTTGTACCCAGAAGATACAAGTCGAAAAAAATTGCACCCTTCTTAATCCTCTGTTGGCTACGCCCATACTTATACCACAGTGCATGTTATACGTGCCCGCAACCTAAGATTACAACTTACTCTTCATTGGTATGTATCTCTGGTGTTCATTGCATTGGAGTTGTAAAACGTAAGCATTTTGTATTATTTGTAATGCTTCATCGAACTGTAATAACGGCATTTGTTTTGTTTCTTACCACTGATGAAGGTTTGCTTGTAAGTGCAGGAGCTGTTAAAAAAATGCAAGATTAGCACTTGAAATTGAAAGGAATATGAAATTATATCACAACGTGTAGATACACTGAAAACTACGGATGGAAGTGTAAGAAAACAAAATGAATTAAACAACGAGCTAACCATTGGACAATACGATTTTTGATTCGTTCAAACAAAATTGAAGTTTAGGGATTGCTATAGCAGGACCCGTGAAAGCTATGCAAATGAACACAGAACCTGGTGGTGTTAACAAAAGTTCCTACTAGGCTTCCCTTGCAATAATAAGGTTCGGAAAGTTGTATGTTGACGCAGCACGGGACAGTTCACAGAATTGGCGCTGTCCTGTACAATACAATGCGAAACATTTCTCAGCAGAAGTAAACATGAAGAAATAAATAACACACTCCCCCCCCCCCAATTGAGGGACAAATTAAAACTTTATTTTCTGTGACAGAAACCGCGTATAAAGTAAAATGTTAAAATATATATCCTCAACTGTGTTAAAATCGTCTTTATTTTTAAAATTAGTAATGCTAGCCTTTCGTAAGTCGACTTCTTTGTTATTGTTGTATGACGTATTGGACAATGACTGTCTTGAAGCGTCGTCGATGGTCACAAGAATACAAGAATACCGTTTCTAATTGAAATGAATGTGAAATCATAACACAACGTCATTTATGCAAGATTCAAAACTGGTGTTCCGAAAGTGCTACAGATAAATAACTAATAAAGTTGAGGAGACGGACCTTTTAAGTAAATATTTCATAATTTTATACATGCGATCCGATTGACGGTCTTTCCACTTTTCAGCGGTTGCCCTTTTACCAGCCGGCTGCTGGCCCTTCACATCCACATGTGTCAATCACAGAGGTAGATGATCAACAGCCAATGTAGGGGTGACATGTGGTCAGCATGTCGAGTCCCCCAGCCGTTATAGCTGGTTCCTCAACCTGGAGCCGCTACTTATTGTAGGTACCCAATTGCCTCACGATGCTGGGTGGGCACCGGTCCCATACTGGCCGAAATACCATGAGAAAATTTCTTCCCCCATGGAGACTCGAACCAGCGCAAGTCCCGTAGCTCTGCGCCAAGGCTTCCTACCTTAACCGCTCGGCTACGGCGCGGGACAATTTTATACATTAATTTTGAATAATTCCTCAATGGAACTTCATCATGAATCTTATTAATGTTAACTGATGTTATGTCGTTCAGGACTTCTTCTTCTTACTCCATCTGTTGTTGTTAGTAAGTTGTTTCTTGTTCCAAGATTTGTAGACTATCATTTGCACTAGAAGAGCTTATTAAGGGTCCAGGATGATTCAATCTTAAACTTGTTTAATAATACACTTTATTGAAGCTACAAATAACTGGGTTCTACACCAGTGTTACAACCCTCTCCCGTAATTATTGTTATATAAAATAAGGCAACGTTCTGACACACAACAGTAAATAAATGTTCACTTGTTATGAGTATGATTGCTTTTGTTACTGTTTCCGTGTAGAGAAGTTTGGTTCTGAAGTCATTCACAGAAATTTAATCTTATAGTGTAGGCGTACCTTTTATCTGCAATAATAAAAACACATTAGAATCTTGCAAACTATTGATACAAATGTACATAAAAAGTAAATTAACAGAATTCCAGGGGATAACATTACACATTGATATTAACAGAGCCATGGCTAGAAAATGACATAAAGTATTTCAAGCAAAATCTAACTATAATTCTTCAATATGACTTAAAATGTAACTGTCAAGCAGTGTATGCTGAAACCTACATTGAAATTTCTCCCAGAGAAGTGTCGTGATGTACCAAGGCCGTGACGACAAAATTATCTGCCACTTTTAACTGCAAGGCACTAAAATTCAGCACCAAATCTCATTTAAACTACAGGGAAATAATACAACTCCTTGCTTGACGGTTTGGATAACCATCAGGACCTGCCGTCCGTATCACACGTGCCTAACTCCACTCTGCTCTAATTCAAACAGGGATGTCAATCTGCTACGTACAGTGGGTTGCCATTGCTGGATTTTGGCTTAAATTCTGTGCCATGCAGTTAAAAGTGGCACATAATTTTATGGACATGGCCTTAGTACATCACAATGCTTCTGAGGGAGAAATATCATGGTAGGTTTTGGCATGTAATGGTTGATAGTTTGCTTGTTTGTTTGATACCTCTAACCCCAACCATATTTAAACAATTGAAATCTGGACAAAATGACATAGCTTCAAGAAAGAGCACACACAAACTGCAAAAATCAGCAAATTCCTGAGCAAGTTGGAATTTATGGCACTGCTACAGAATATATATATATATATATAATTATGTCCTTGTTAACCCTTAAATTAGAAAAACTCAATTTCTTGCCAGCTTATTTAAATGTCAGTATAGTATATTTGGGAATTTTTTATATTATGAGGTTTTCTTAATAAGAATTCACAATTTGTTTGATTCTATTATTTAAATATGTCAGATGGCAGTAAAAACAAACCATGCATAACTCTAAGTCATTAATTATTTGATATTGTTTTATAATCTCTTCTTATTCTACTTTCATGAAATTAGGCATTTTGAACTGTTTTCACATCAAGTGTGATTTAATGAATCTTCACATCTAGTAAATGGGCGTCCAACACTTCTATGTCTTATTGGTTTGTACTTTAATAACAGCTGATGGATTCTATCTGTAGGCATTCCTTAAACATGTTCATACCAGTTGTTACTCATATTAAAATTATTTAAGTATTTTCTAATATCTTCATTTCTTTTTTTGTCCAAAATTGTCACACTTGCTACTGAACGTAAAAACTTAAATTCTGCAGTTTCTATTTTTCTTCTGTCTAAATGGTTAAGAGTCCAATTTCACTTGCATATGTTAAGAGAGACACTACCATAATTTTGTAAAATTTTAATTGTGTACTCCTCAAAGTTTTATTTTTCAGTGTCCGTTTTATAGTGCCACACATTGTATAAAACTTATTTAATTTAATATTAATATCTTCCTTCTGGCAGTATGATACATTGCATCCTAAATAATTGAAATTGTTCACCTGTTGTATTGCACAGTTATTAATGCTGATTTTACACCTCATATGGTCTTTCCCGTTGAATGCCATTACTTTTAGTTTAGTTTCAGAGATTGTCATATTGAAGTTATTTGTGACTTCATTTAATTTATATGCTGCTATTTGTAAATTGTCCATTGAAAAGTTAAGGATTGTCTGATCGTCTGCAAACAATATGGTATTTAGAATTGTATTGCCAACTTTAAAATCTGTTGTTAAACTAGATTGACATTGTACAATGACATCTTCTATATATATACTAAAAAGTGCAGGAAATATGGGCACCTTGTCTATTGTTTTATAATATGACACAAATTTAAATAATTTTTACTGATTCATTTTCCATCATTTTATTATAAATATTAAATAAATTGAACCAATTTATCATAGAGGACATATTGACAATTTAATTGTACAGTGTACAGACACACTGTTACAAAACAAACATGGAGACAGCTAGGGAAATCTTTTAACTTTGGATTTTAGGTAAACCCACACTTCTTTCTCTTCTTCTTTCGGCTTTCCCCCACTTATAGGTTTGCCGTCTTTAGTTTCCATTTATCTCTATCATTCCAATCTCCCTCTTCCAAATTCCTATCATCCATTATGGTTCTTCCGCACTTCTAATGGTCAGATTTCACTGATTTTTGGAGAGTACATTCCTAGTTTCATCTCAGTAGCATATATTGACTTTCATTGAGAAAAATAGAAAAAACATTGGCAATTGTAGAGCATTTTTCATTTTCATTTTTCATTTCAGGTGAACTTCTACTCCTACTGGTCCAGTTTCATTGGTCAGTGAACTCTACCTTACTTTTTTTAATTTAAAGCTATCTCCCGAGTTTGGTTCCAAAAAAAAATTGTGACCATTAAAATGTTAAAAGGCATGTACTGGTATATGTATATGTATATATATATTTTAGTCATAGTAATTTTCGTGTTGTTTCTAGATAGAATTGGTGAACATTTTTCAAAACAATCTGAGTAGCTAATTCCTTTGCAATTTACTAAAGCAACATTATTTTGTTTGTTACAATCACTTCCATAGGAATGAGGTTGTTTGCATCAAATGATTTCTTTACATAAATCATGATAGATCCTGCATGCATATTGTGCAATCACCCATGACATCTGTGTGGAACAGCAATGTACACCTGCTCCGTTAAATTTTATGCCTACCCATTTAGCCACCTGGTAAATGTTACTCTATGGTAAAAAAAAATTTAGAAAATGTAAATATTTAATTTTAGGAAGTTATATTTTGAGGTTATTTTAATTAATTATTTTTAGTCTAAACATCTTACCTCAATATTAATCTTCATTTGTTCTTGAACATGTTTCAAAACAATACTGTTTTTAATCGTCAGCTTTTCCAGACTGGTTTTATTTATGTTGTATTATGTTGCAAACCTGGATGTCGATGTCAGCTCCATCCTGTGGTTGGCCAAAGAACCTCCAAACAAGGTCACGCTCCATCGGTATATCAAAATTCATAACTCTGTTTTTGTTCTTCTGAATATAAATGTTTTCCCAAAGTCTGGAAAAGCTGACGATAAAACAGAATTGTTTTGAAACATGTTCAAGAACAAATCAACATTAATATTGAGGTAATATGTTCAGACTAAAAGTAATATATTAGAAAATGTTATTTAACTTTCAAAGGAAAAAATCACTATGAGGTTTAATATAAGAATTAATTAATATTTTTAATACCTCACCTCATATCCTTTATTCTTCTAGACTGCAGTTTCAGAGCTATATCTCCATCGTCTCTTCACCAGGTGTTATGTCATTATGGACAAGAGGCTACTGATGATGGAGATATAGCTCCGAAACTGCAGTCTAGAAGAATAAAGGATATGAGGTGAGATATTAAAGTATGTTGTTTTCAAATGCTGGGCCTTGGCAATGAAGCCATTAGCATTCTTGCTCTCCAATATTTCTCTATGGTGGATCCAACAGGTAATACTTCACAGGTTTGTAGATGTTCTTCGTTCATTTCTTCGTCTTTGTTGCACAGAGGACAATTTGAATTCGTGTACATTCCTATTTTATATAAGTGTTTGGTCAAATAGTCATGTTCTGTAAGCAGTCTAAATTTTGCTACTGTAGTTTTACGTGGAAATTCTGGAATAATATCTGGCTTCTTTACTAAAATATTCCATTTTTTGTCTTTGGCTTTATTACATAGGTCTTGGTTTTGTTTGATTTCATATTTGTTTTTAATTATGCTTTTTATGGATGCGAAAGATAAGCTTTTAGTAGTATTCTGAATTAAATTGGAGCCTTTTTTGGCAAGAAAATCAGCAGTGTCATTTCCAGCAATTCCACAATGTGCAGGTATCCATTGCAATTGAATTATTTCCTGTAGTTTTTGGAGTTGTTGAATCATTTTGTAGCACTCTTTAATTTGTATTGACTTCATTTTGTGTGAATTCATTGCTTATATTGCTGCCTTAGAATCAGAGAGTATGACAGCATTTTGAAATTTATTATTCTGTATAGTGTTGGAGTGAAATATGAATAGCCATTACTTTCACATCAAAATTTGTTGTGTAGTATCCTGCTTTCTTGATAAAATTAAAATAATGCACATGTAATTCCTGATCCTGAGTTGTTATCTGTAGTAGATCCATCTGTGGATATCTCTTATTCACAGCTTCTAATGCTAGAGCTTTTAGTACAAGTGTGGGAGTTTCAGATTCTGTAACTGGTTTTTCTAGTTTTAGCTGAATGCTAATTGGTTCAAAAGTAAGAGGGTTTTCTCTGATCAAAGTATTTTCTTTATATTTAGGAAGATTCAAATCTGTTTCTATTTCCGTTACTTTGGACAAGAAACTTGTGTTTTCAACTTGGTTGGTTGTAACTGTCTTTTTTTTCCCATTTTGATGTTGTTAACCGTAACATTTTTTCGTGTTGTGTTATTGTCTGTTCCTCTAAAGTTAGACATATTGGAGGGTTCTGAGTTAGTGCTTGCATTGCTGTGATTGGGGTTGATTTAGCTGCGCCGATTATAAGCCGTAAAGCCTGATTTTGGCATATTTCTAGGAGATTCAGGTTTGAGTTATTTGCTGTGATTATTACCTCCCCGTTGTATAGTAGTAAAGGCTTGATGAATGTTTTATACGTGGTATTCAGAGTCTGGCAAATACTACCCCACTTTGCTCCAGCTAATGTTTTTAAGATTGAAAATCTTTTCGTTGCTTGTTTTACTACTGCTTCAATATGTTTTCTCCAAGATAATTTTGAATCAAACATTTTCCCTAGATATTTTGTTTCATTTGTTTGTCTCAGGTTTGTTTTCTTGAACTGTAGATATAGTTTTGGGACTTTTCTCTTCAAGCTAAATATTTTGAAACATTGTTTTGTCTGTATTAATGGCCATTAAGTTGTTGTGGGTCCACTTTTCTAATAGGTTAAGAGCCTTTTCCATAGAAAATTTAGAGTTTTCTATTTGTGAGAAAGATGTCCGCATAATCATTCATCTGCAAAAAGAGCTGTCTTTATTTCTGTGTTTGATATAGCTGGTGGGAGATCATTGGTGTAGATGTTGAACAGGGTTGTACTTAGTATTGCATCTTGAGAGAGGCCCATTTTTATTTGTCAGTATTTGGAAGTACTGTCATTGTATTTTGTAGCACAGAAACATTGTGAAAGGAACAGGGTTATCCAGTTTAACATATTGTTTGATATTAAAATATTAATTTAATTCTTAGAAAATATTATATTGAAATCAAATATAAAAACATACCTGAAATTTACATGAGTTCTCAACTTTAGAAGGTTTGTGGCCTTATGTGCCAAACCATATACATGCTTGTCGTGCTACCCAATGAAGTGGTTTGTGAGTACTACCTTCTAGTCTAGCACTGATTTCATCTTCTTTTTCTTCTCTTGGCACACGCCATGCTTTTGCCAAGGACGAAACCTATCGCATGATATAATGCCACTATTCTGTAAATTGTTATTTTATCAGGAACCAAAGAGGTTTTGAATAGTGTGTATAGAATTTCCATTGCCATGTTCGCTAAGAAGTCTGTTTACAAATGTTTCAGCTATCAAAACACATTTTTTGTGTGATAGTGCATTTTGTCGTACTTACAGCAATGGCGACCAATGATTGAAAGTTCAACTTCCTACATTTCGGAGTTGCCAACCTAAATAACTATACTGTAATATTAAATATTACAAACCACATTTGGGAAGTAAAACCACTGCCGTCTATGTATACTACGTACAATGTATATACAAAAAAAATTCAAAAATTGTGTTAATATACATTGTATGAAATAAATCACTGTATTTTAAAGGAACTGAACTTTATTTGAAACATTATAAAACAATAAATACGCACTTGCCGCCATTTTATCACTGAGTGGTATCATGGCCTGCTGTATTTTCAACTAATAAACACTGGCCACACTGTCAACATTAGTCAGTTGTTTATAATTAATGCAAACATTTCCAACAAAGATGTTATTATCTTACTATTATTTATTATTTTGAAAACACCATCGTGCAAAAAAATAATGTACAATGCATGTTTGTAAAATGTTTACAGAATCTCGAAAATTAAAAACCTCGCTATCACTCAATTTTTTTTAAATTTTCCTCACTTCTGTAAAAACCACTTCCAAACCTCGCATCGCAATATACTAGTTGAACAGTCTGCACAACACAGGTAACTATCAAGCTACATGTGAGTGCCACATGCTGTGTCTAGAGAGAGCTGGTCACCAGGCACTGCTACTCCACACTCTTCAGAGGTGGAGGCAACTGATCTAACATTAGCAGTGAAGCTCTCCAGTACATTTAAGTTTCCTGCACAATACTTGAGGTGTTTGTCATGTGGGTGGTTGGATCTTAGTTTTTATAAATATATTGAGCATGTGTTAATGCTTCAGCAGTAGCAATTTTTGTGTTTTTGGACCCAAACTCAGCTCTTAGCAATATTCGGCTCGAGTTCATTAGCAAACAACCAAATCTTCTGGAGTGGGGGGGGGGTAGTGTGAATTAAACATTTTAAAACTGCTGTAGAGACTTCAATTTTCAGTACGTGTGATTAAAATAAAACAGGGTAGGTATTCTCTAAAAATCAAAAGAATGTGACCACTGCAAGTTGGGGGGGGGGATTTATGTGAAAAAATTAATAGCTTGACAGGCCTAGAAGGCCATTGGGCTACCAGCCGGCTGCTGGTCTCAAATCGACATGCGTTTATCACAAAGGTGAAAGATCATACAGCCCAGTATAAGGGTGGCATGTCAGGTCCCCCATCTGTTAAAGTTGGTTTTCTCAACCTGGGGTATATTAATAATAATAACTCCACCATTACTGGGATATTCATAAATACACCTGGACGTCCCCAGATGGAGAAACTCAGAACCAGATAGATCATGTATTAGTGGATAAACGCTGGCACAGTAGCATCATTGATGTTAGATCAGTTAGAGGGACAGACTGCAATTCGGATCATCATCTGGTCAGAGTGAAAATCAGACAATGGCTATCGCTTATGAGAGGAACAAACGCTAAAGACGATTCTGTAAAATTTGAATTAAAAAACTTGAAAAATGATGAAATGCGGCAAGAATACCAAATCAAAATTTCTAATAGATTTGAAGTACTGGAATCTTCAGATGACAATGTGGCATACAAAGAAGAAACTGATATAAATAAAGAATGGGAGACTATAAGAGGTACTATTAAATTGTCAGAATCAGAAAGCATTGGTTGTTTAAAAAAGAGGCAAAACAAGAAATGGTTTGATGAGGAATGTGCCGACATTGTAAAGAAAGAAAGCTAGCAAAAAGAAATGGTTACACGAGCCAAATGAGGTAAAATTAGAGCAATTGGGTAGTGATAGACGGGAAACCACCAAGTTACTAAAGAGTAAAAGGAGGGAATATTTGAGAGAGAAGATTAATGATCTTGAAATGAATGCAAAAAATAGGAACATTAGAGAATTATATCAGGGAATTAGTATAGAGAAGAAAGGGTTTCATGCTAGAACAAACATAATTCGGAATGAAAATGGGGATATGATTGCAGATTGCAGGAGTATATTAAATATATGGAAAAGTTACTTTAATCAGCTATTAAATGTTCATACAGAAGAGGACATTGAGGAGGATAAGTTACAGACAGCAGAAATGCTAGTCGCAGAGCCAAATGCATTAGAGGTTGAAATGGCAATTGAAAAATTGAAGATGTATAAAGCATCAAGTTCAGATGAGATCCCAGCAGAACTGATAAAATCAGGGGGAGAAAAATTGATGTACAAGATACGCTGGTTGCTTAGTATGATTTGGGAAAAAGAAGCTCTTCCAGATGAATGGAAGGAATCAATTATCGTACCAATTTATAAGAAAGGAGATAAAATTGATTGCAACAACTACAGGGGCATCTCATTACTTTCAACTTCGTACAAAATTCTAACAAATATATTAGTAAGCAGACTTACTCCCTATATTGATGACATTCTAGGAGATCATCAATGTGGATTTAGAAGAAACAAGTCTACAACAGATCAGATTTTTAGTATAAGACAGATTTTAGAAAAGAAATGGGAATATAATGGTACTGTACATCAACTATATGTAGACTTCAAAAAAGCATATGATTCAATTAAGAGGGAGAAGTTATATAGTATCCTGCTGGAGTTCGGAATTCCTAAAAAATTAGTTAGACTTATACGAATGTGTCTAAATGGCTCAAAGAGTAGGGTGCGTGTAGGCAAACAGTTTTCAGACACTTTTGAAATCCAGAATCGGTTGAAGCAAGGAGATGCACTATCTCCTCTACTATTTAATTTTGTACTAGAGCATGCCATTAAATCTTTAGAGAATGAGGAAGGCTTACAACTGAATGGTATTAATAAGCTATTAGTTTATGCTGATGATGTAGTATTATTGGCCGATAGCGAGGAGATACTAAAGGCCAACACGCACACACTATTGAGTAACACTAAGAAATTAGGACTGGAAGTAAATATCAATAAAGCTAAATATATGGTCACACGTAGAAATTCAGTATATAATGGAAATGGACAGCTAATGACAAATGAGGGAAATTTTGAGGAAGTGGTTGAATTCAAATACCTAGGAACAATAATCACAAATAGGAATGAGATGCAGAAAGAAAATAAACATAGGCTCAGTTCTGGAAATGCATGCTATTATGCATTGCAGAGACTTTTGATGTCCCAACTCCTTTCAAAAATCGTTAAGCTGAAAATATATAAAACTATTATTTTACCAGTTATATTGTATGGGTGCGAAACATGGACTCTTACTTTAAGGGAGGAAAGGAGATTACAAGTATTTGAAAATAAAGTTCTTAGGAACATTTTTGGACCAAAGAGAGATGAACAGACAGGCGAATGGAGAAGACTACATAACAATGAATTACATGGTCTTTATAGGAAGCCAGATATAATAAGAACAGTTAAGTCTCGTAGACTGCGATGGGCAGGACATGTTGCGCATATGGGGAATGGAAGACGTGCATGGAAACTTCTTGTAGGAAAGCCAGAAGGAAAACGCCCAGTTGGTAGTCCAAGAATGAGGTGGGAGAACAACATTAACTATGATTTGAGGGAAGTAGAATATACAGGGAATGATTGGAAAGGATTATCTCAGGATAGGGATGTATGGAGAGCTTATGTCCGCGCGGCCATGAACCTACGGGTTCGATAGTGCCAGTGAGTAAGTAAGTAAATAAGTACCATTGCTGGACAAAAGTCTGGATGAGAAAGGAGGAGGGGGAGGAGTAACACCTTATTAAAAAACCTACGTTCAGCTGACCCAGATGATAGCACCTTGTAAGGGTCCCTAGCCAGAGTTATGATGGAGACTCCAATAATGTAGGAGGCCTACGGTATGATGCAGACAGCAGATGAAGCAATTAAGGGTGGATCAGACTCTTAGCTGCAGTGGAAGCAACTGTTCAACGGTGGACTCCAAAAAAAGTCTCTGATCCTCCTGGTTGGGGGTTGATGCTATGGGCCAGCTCCTCATAAATTGTAAAAAAAAATGTAATGCTAAAAGCCAAAATATATAGCTTCGGAAATGAATTGTATATTTTGGTTGAGGATACCTGTGTATATAACACAAATAATCCTGAAATATAATAATAATAATAATAATAATAATAAATATATAATAATAATAATAATAATAATAATAATAATAATAATAATAATATAATAATATAATGATAATTATAGTATAAATATGATAAATTATACAAAAAAACACTTATTGGTATATGTACCTTACACTGGGTATTGATGAAGTCAAGGTTAGAGCATATCGTGGCTTAAGAAACAATACCACGTAACTGACACTTTTGGTGAAATTGACATTTTCATACTGTTAGCATCATTGAAGAAGTGCGCTCAGTTCAAACATAGATTAGGATGAAATTTTGTACCATGACCTCGCTAAACTTATAGATACAATGGTTTCAATCTATAGGTACTAAGGAGAAAAATAAACAGATTTTTGTTTCTTGTGTACAATTTGTATTTTGTTAGTTATGCAGTATTGTTTCTTAAGTGACGATATATAAATTTAGATTTCATTTAAAAGATGCCAACGTCCGGCAGCCCCTGATTTGCTGTGATAGGGAATTCCAGTTGCGAGAAGTGAAGATAGTAAATGACATGGAGTGATGTGATGTCCTATGTTGCGGTACATTTAGCAAGAGACTATGTTGTGATCTTGTGTTTAAGTTATGGTTGGAGGATAGATACTGGAAACGAGATGATAAATAATTGGGAGTCGAGGTATGTAGGATCTTAAATAGAAGAACTAGACAGTGTAATTTTCTTGTCTTTTTGAGATGGAACCATGTCAGTTCATGGTAAAATAGAGAAATGAGACCATATTTTCGGATATTAAATATGAATCTGACACACATATTATGGACACGCTGTAGTTTGTCTGACAATCTATGACTTATGTCAGTTAGTAGAATGTTGCAATAGTCAAAATGGGCATTACTAAGGTTTGGATTAAAATTATTTTAACATTAAAGCTGGAATATAAAAATGCTCTATCAACTTCCATGTTTGTTTTGTCGCAATAAAATGGAGTACATAGGATTCAATTTACAAAATAAAAACATATTCTAATACAGCAGCAAATTTTTACTATAAGTTTGACTTCTTGAGTTTAAGCAGTTCTTGTGTGATGGACTTTTGTTATTTTAAACATTCATTCAATTTAAATTAATTTGATGGAAATGGTCATGAATGGCTATTCCACAGTATCGTCAAATAGGGTAATGTCGATCAAAATTTATGATTTTTCTGTTTAATATTTAATTTTATTGAATAATATTTTGAATTCCGAATTTTAAACTCTCATATTCTGTGCATAGTTGGCAGCACAGAAGATGTTGACAATAGAATAGTTGAGAGCCATAGAATTTCATCAGTTGGAGTTGTGACTGAGGTTGGACGAGACTTCATCTGAGACAGCAGTATCGTGAAAATCACAAAATTTGTGAGGCGACTTTTTCAAAAAATTATCTCCGATGAATTAAAAATATATGAATGTGACTACATGGCACGAAGAGTAGGCTGCATGCAGGCAAACAGTTTTTGGATACATTTGATATTTACAATGGATTAAAGCAAGGAGATGCATTATCTCATCTACTATTTAATGTTATACTAGAGAAAGTCATTAAAAGTTTAGAGGATGAAGAAAGCCTACAACTCATTGGCAGTAATAAGTTGTTAGTTTATGCCAAGATGATGTAATATTAGGTGATAGAGAGAATATGCTAAGGCCCAACATGCACACTATATTGAGTACACTAAGAAATTCGGACTGGAAGTAAACTTCAATAAAACTAAATATATGTTTACACATATAAGTACATTATATAATTGAAATAGACGGTTGATGACAAATGGGGAATATTTTGAAGAAATGCCTGAATTCAAATATCTAGGAACAATAATTACAAACAGGAATGAGGTGCACAAAGAAATTAAACATAGGTTCAATTTTCGAAATGAATGTTATTATGTATTACAGGGACTCTTCTTATCCAAACATTCTCTCAGAAAATATTAAACTAAAAATATATAAAACTGTTATTTTCCCAGTTATATTATATGGATGTGAAACGGATTCTAAATTTAAGAGATGAGAAAAGATTATGAGTTTTTCAGAATGAAGTTCTTAGGACAATTTTTGGACCAAAGAGAGATGAACAGACAGGTGAATGGAGAAGACTACATAACAGAGTGAGCTACACAGTCTATATGGGAAACTATATATGGTAAAGACAGTTAAGTCTGCCTGACAGACCGTGATGGGCAGGATATGTGGGGAATGAAAGAGAGTAATGGAAGGTTCTTGTAGGAAAATCAGAGGGAAAACACCTAGTTGGTAAACCAAGAATGAGGTGGGAGAAAAATATTAACCATGATTTGAGGGAAGTCAATTATACAAAGGATGATTGGATAACATTACCTCAGGATAGGGTTGTGTGGAGAGTTTATGTTCATGTAGCCGTGAACCTACAGATCGAGAGTATTAGTGAGTTAGTTATATATGTGTATATATAAATGTGTGTGCTTGTGTGTGTTATTGTTAATGCTGTAGCAGCTGCTATTTTTTGTTTCTTTGAAACCAAACTTGGCATGTAAAATTAATTAAAGAAGGCACATGAATTCAATAACTAGCAAAATCAGACCATTAGACATAGGAATTCACCGGAAACGAAAATTTAAAAATTGTTCTAGCAGAAGTAATTTTTTATGTTTCACAACTAAACTCAGTATATGCTATTAAAATAAACTGAGGAACGTATTATCCAAAAATCAGCCTAATCCAACAATTAGAAAGTAGAATTTTGCTGAAATCAAATAAAAAATGCCTTGTTAGGTTGATTGAAATGTGTACCATGCAATCTAATTAACCATTAAGAACTCTGCTATAAGATAGAGCACTTAAGTTTATTTAACATTTTAATAAAGTAGTGGAAAAATGAATTAGTAGATAATTTTATTGGTGTTAAATTATACAACAGTAAGCAGGTATGTATTAACTTGTGTTATGCAAGATTTGTTTTCAATACAGTCCGACACTTTTAAATAACCTATTTTCTGTCCAGTCTAAGAAAGACACTTCAGGAAAATAAATCGGCAAGTAATCAATGAAGTTCATGACTGCTGCAGTTACTGCGATTCGTTCAAGGTCAAAGCACAGTTCAGTGGAAGTGAAAAAATATATCATGTACTCGATTAATATAATTATGTATTTAAAGTCATTTATGTTAACTATAGTTGATCAGAATACAGTATACACCTACATGTTTCTTTCAAGGTCGGGGACTAACTAAAAATTCGCATTTGTTTAAAACTGAACGATTCTTAAGAGAAAGTTGAATGTCAGTTACAAATATGGCAGCTGTCGAAGAGTTTATGTTATCTCGGTGATGAAATGTGTGATCAAAATTATTAGAAGCACAAAGGGAAATTGTTAAAGAATGGTGAAAAAAGGTGTTAAATGTATTAGTTTTCAACGTACCATTGTAAATGTTAGTATACTCTGCAACTTTTAAAATTTAAAACAATTGTTGTGCAATAATTTATCAGCTTGTAACAAACAGCTGACAGAGTTCATGCTGCGCGGAGTAATGCATTCAGAAGTTAAATGTCAAAGTGTGCTTCTTATGTTGGACAGATAATAGCATCAGGAAATAAAAGTCAAATCAGGAACTGAGTTTCTCAAATTAATATATATATATATATATATATATATATATATATATATGCATATATATATATATATATACATACATATATATATACACTAGAAGTCCCAGTCATGCACTGCTGTGGCTAAGGCATACGTTAAAAATATAAATTAAGTTGCTGTCTTTCTGCCAGATTACTTAAAACTAATACTTACACACGAAATTAATAATATTGAAAATAAAATAAACACTGAACACACTTAAATTATGAAATAATCAATATTTGTAATTCAATTGAAATTCGCGGTTGCAACAAAAGCACAGCCATCTGGATCTCTCTTTGTTAAATAATAAACCAATTACCTTACACCGCCATCTGTTAGAATCGTATGGAACTCACAGATAATTATACCGCCATTTGTTAGAATCATATGGAACTCAAAGATAATTATAACTCTTTGTTAAATAATAAACAAATAATTTGCAATAAAAAATAATGCAACTATAAATTTAGTTATAAACTACCCTAAGTCTCAAGTTGGATCAAACTACACACAGTGTTCAAAATTTTATTAAAATAGATTCAGTAATTTAGGATTCCATTGCAGACAAACAACGTGACACGAAATTTTTATATATTAAGATATATTCTATAAAGCAGCAAAATGGAACCATAAGTTAGACTTGGTGAGGAATTTGGTTAGTTAATGCAGTTCCTGTGCGACGGACATTTTTTTCTGGTGCAGTTGTAACATTTCACACAACTGAACATTCAAATAGAACAAAACAAACAGAATACAATTGTGCGTATTTTGTACAAATAGTATATTACGATGCGAGGTTGGGAAGTGTTTTTACAGAGGCGAGGAAAATGTTTAAAAACCAAGCAACAGCAAGGTTTTTAATTTCCAAGATTCTGTAAAACACTTCACAAATATGCATTAAACATAATTTTTTTGTGCGATGGTGTTTTCAAAATAATAAATAATACTAGTAGTAAAATAATAACATCTTTGTTGGAAATATTTGCTTTCATTATAAACAATTGACTAATGTTAACAGTGTAGGCAATGTTTATTAGTTGAAACAACAGGAGGCCATAAGACCAATTGGTGATAAAATAGCAGAAGCCATGAGAACAATAATGATAAAATGGTGGCAAGTATGTATTTATTGTTTTATAGTGTTTCAAATAAAGTTCAGTTCATTTAAAATGCAGTGATTTGTTTCGTATAATGCATATTAACATTACCTTTAGAATATTTTTTGTGCATAGATTGTATGTAGTATACATGTATACATAGTATACATAGAGGGCAGTAGTTTCCACATGCGTGTTTGTAATATGTAATATTACAGTATAGTTATTTTATTACAGTATAGTTATTTATGTTGGCAACCTCGAAATGTAGGAAGTTGAACTTTCAATCATGGTCGCCATTGCTAAGTACGACAAAATGCCCTATTGTGCAAAATATACTTTTTCGAGTTTGTGAGCAGGAGGGTAAGGGGTGACTTGCTGCATTTGCTGTAACAGCACAGTTCTCAAAGGATGAACTATCACAAGAGCAGTTAATTCCACAGTAATAGTAACATTACTTACTTGGGTTTTTGATGGTGGCGTGGTTACACAGTATCAAAGCAATCAGTGCTTCACTCATTTTTGTAAACTCGATAAAGCCACATGAACTTCTGTCTGTTACTTAAACAAAAGTAAACAAAATATTTGTAAGTAAAAGTAGAACATAAAGTAGTGATTGTGAAGACATCACCTTCGCGTGGTGCACTGTTTAGAACTGGCGACCAAGAATCAGTGGGATAACTGTAGGAGGAAATGCTACATAGGTGCAAACCCCATCAATTAAACCCTTCTGGGCTTTGGCATTCAAATTAAATTGCTTTCCAGTTTCAAATTCAAGAATATATTTTACAAATCTTCATCAATCTTTGTTACTGTATGCACATGCGTGCGTGCGTGTGTGTGTGTGTGTGTAATGGCGTGTGTGTGTGCATGTGTGTTTGTGTGTGCTTGTGTGTGCATGTGCGTGTGTGTCTGTGTATGTACGTGTGTGTCTGTGTATGTGTGTATAGGAATTAATTAACAGAAGTAAGGTCCAGACCATTAGGAAGGTCCCCTTTAACAGGACACTGTGTGTTCTAATGTAACCCACTGCAATTTAATGCAGGAATCTAGTGCATACCACCACCCTCCTGGCCCTGAGATTGGTAATTTCACTAACTCACCAACACTAATGGCTATGCATACATTAGCTCTACATAAATCCCTATCCTGAGCCAACATTTTCCAATTATTTCCTGTATAATTCAAATCCCCACATCATGATTAATATATTCTCCCACCCCATTGTTCATCTACCTACTGGGCGCCTTCTTTCTGGTTTTCGTACAAGGAGATTTCCAAGCCCTCTTTCATTACCTAATTGTGCCACATCTCCTGCCCATCACAGTCTATGTTCTTATTACATTTGGTTTTGCAAAAACATCATGTAGTTCTGTGTTATGCAAGTTCATCTCTCTTTGGTCCAAAAATTTTCCCAAGATAATTTTTCTTAAATAGTCGTAACATTTTTTTCTCCTTCCTTAGCCTTTTGTACGCCATGCCCGGCGTGCGCCAGTAAAAGTGTGTGTACAGCGGTATGTCACGCCCGGCAAGCTTCGGTTTTCAATCTTATTATTTTAAATATCTTTTTCCCGAAGTTTTTACTTCAATAAACTAAAATTATTTTTTGTTCTGTGTTTGTACATCCTTACTTAGCAATACTTTGCACATCCCTTACGGAATAATGGTACAGGCTGGTTGTAAATGGGTTTTCTAAAGGAGGGTGTACATTCATATTTGAAGGACTTTTCTTTTTCTTTTTTTTTTTTTTTTGGCTATGGAATATTGCAATTTCAGGATTTTCTCTTTATTTATTTTATTTTTAGTCGAAAAGATACCTGACCAAGGGGTAGGTCGTGCTGTAAAACACAGTGATTCATGTCTGGAAGTTGACAAAAATACAATACGCGTGTTTATTGTGTCAGTTTTATCAGAAGATGAGAGTGACAGTAACAGTTTATCAAATGATTATTCGTTTGATGAATGTGATAGTAGTCCTGTTTCTAAGAGATTATTACAATCTAAGCCTGTAAATAATAAAGCAGGTGATGTAGACCTAAATGAACAGGGTGTGAGTGACAGTGGTTGGCGTGTCGCGCCAGATGAAACACGTGGTATAAAACAGCTGTTTGACTGGAATTGATTCGAATCCAGGACCATAAAAAATGTTCAACAATTTTTAATATTATAAGTGTTTAGTGATAATGCCATCAAAATTATTCAATAGGATAAATATTTTAGTCATAATGATAACAAATTTCAATAAAGACACCATGCTGAATTAGAATCTGGGATCTTTACAAGTGGAAGCAACACCGCCTAACCTTCAAATAAATGTATAATAGTGAGTTTAAATTAAATTTAGCATGGCGTGTAGGCAGTTAATTATACTTTATATAGGTTTATATTATATCGTATGGCGTATTACTTTAAATTTAAAAAACCTGGCAAAAGGGAAACTCAGCGGTCAAGAGGTTAAAGTAAAAGTCCATGTTTCACAACCATATAATATAACAGCGAGAATAAGAGTTTTATATATTTTTAGTTTAATGTTTTTTCAGAGAAGTTACAACAACAAAAGTCCCTGTAATACATAATAACATGCATTTCCAGAATTGAGCCTTATGTTTAATTTCTTTTGTGCATCTCATTCCTGTTTGTAATTTTTGGTTCCTAGGTCCTTGAATTCAACCACTTCTTCAAAATTTCCCTCATTTGTCATTAGCTATCTATTTCCATTATACCATGTATTTCTATGTGTGAACATTTATTTAGTTTTATTAACATTTAACCAATTAATTAGTGTTTCTCAACAGGGAGTATTTGTTGGCCCTTACTATCTCCTCAACTCTCACCTAATAGTACATCATCAGCATAAACTAATAGTTTATTAATGTCATTGAGATAAAGTTCTTCTTCATCCTCTAAAAATTTGAAGGTGTGATGTAGTACAAAATTGAATGTAGAGGAGATGGTAAATCTCCTTGCTTTAACCCATTGTGAATTTCAAAAGTATCTGAGAAGTGTTTACCTACATGCACCATACTCTTTGTGCAATTTATATACATTCGAATAAGTGTAACTTTTTAGGAATTCCAGCGAAATACTGTACAACTTGTCCTGTTGCAAATTTACAGATCACAAATTAAACTTTGTTAGTTAACAATTGCAATTCATAATCTGTAAGTTTCTATCTCCAACTAGTAGGAAGACCAAGGCATACATGGGGGAATAATATTTGTATTAGATTTTATGGAACTAGATTCAGTTGGTTTTATGATATTTGGTTTATATATAAGATATAGTTAATCACTTAAACATATATAATTGATAAAACAGTTTTTTTTTCAAACTTAGTGGGAAGTATCAATTACAGATATTATAAATGTTCACCTCACCTTACATTTGTTTTCCTTTTAGTCTGGTTTCCATCTGTTGATAGAGGAGGAATAATCACGACAGAACAATGGTGAAGTAATTATTGAGAGTAATTTCTCTGAAACCAGTCTAAGAAGAAGACAAATATCAGGTGAGGTAAACATTTTTAATATTTAAGTAACAAAGCACTTACTTTTGATTGGAAAAATTCTGATCCTATGTGGAGCAGGAGCTTTTTTCTCATTAAATAGTTTGTAAAACATCTGTTCTGTCATGTCTGGAGGTGCGCTGTAGAAGAAAAGTTTCTGTAAAAATAACAAAACACAACTCATTAAGTAGTTGTTTTTAATCACCTCTTCATAGATTTTAGCAAATTCCAAAGTTTGTCTCATAAGTAAATTCATGTAATGTTGTGTGACTCATTGAGCGTTTGTTACAAATGTACCTGAGTTTGATGCAGATCTTCACACATTGGTGATGGGCCACGGAGATCTCCATGTTTAAATGTCCAGCGCTAGACGACCGGTCACGGAGATTTCCGTTTTTACATTTTGTATGGTTTCTCTGCCTCTTCGCGTTTGAAGGAGGTATGCAATTTTGTTTTTTTCTCGTTGTGAAATAAATTTTAGTTATATTTGTACCCCTCTCTTCTCTTTAATGAAATTTCCATCGTTACAGAATGGGTAGTTTACAGTTTCAAGACAGACGGCAGGTGAAATATGGAATTTTAGTGCGGGTAGTTAGGCGATTGCGGGATACATATGTAACCTGTAAATATATGTTGTAGAGGGGAATAAATTAGAAGACACACTATTTTGCGTTCTGGACCCGAATTTATATATGTGGCACCATGTCTACCAGGATAATTATTATAATAGTGTGACTATAGCTGAAAATTTGCTCGAACGAAAGAAGAGAGTTTATGGAACAATACGGATTAACAGGGGGCTTCAAAAATAATTTGTGGAAGCAGGAAATAAACTCAAACCAGGAGATAGTGTACTTTGTAGTAAGGGCGAAGTTTTGCTTTAAACATGGAGAGATAAAAGAGACGTAAGAATGGTTAGCACATTGTATCAGGCAACACGAGAGTGGGAGGGGTAATGTTGTAAAAATGCCCTATTGAATACTTCAATATAACAAGTATGTGAATGGCGTAGAGAGGGCTGACCAGTACCTATCACAAATGCCACTCTTGTTTCACCACAGAAAAACTGTGAAATGGAGCAAGAGAGTTGTACTGTGCTTCTGAATTGTGCACTCTTTAATGCTTTCAGGGTCTATAAATTTCAAAATCCTAACAACAAAATGTCAAACAGATTTTTTTTGCTTGAAACAGCCTCTTGTTGGGCTGTCGTGAAATTAGGAACAGATGACAGGGAAGAGGAAGAAAGACATAGAGAAAAGGAAACCACTTCTAGGACACCAGGTCAAGACCCACCATATACGCTGTCAGGAGTCATGAAGACATAAATTAACACCAATTAAAAAAATAGCCCTCCAAAACTTGCCGCATTCGCTACATATGCTCCTTTTGCACTGTACCTTTACATAAAGGGGAATGTTTCCAACCCTCAATTTCTACTAGAAGGTCTGGTAAGATCACTAATAAAAATTACTTATGTATTATTGTTATTGACTGTAAATATATTGATGTAAAGCCACACTGTGCTATCGCGGTTTAAAATTTAAAAGTCCATCCCACTGACAGAAATGTCCGGTCAAGCAGGATGGATGGAACGCAGAACTGTCGGTCACCAATGTGTTAAATGGAAGGAGTTCATGAAATTTTGAGAATAACAGGTTCAAACCCAAATGGACCCCGTACTGCATGAACAACCATGACAAAATTCAGGAAATGGGAGGAATCAAACTGCTAGCACACACCAGCATACAGACTTGATGTTATGCCTTCAGATTACCATCTGTTTTCATCCACGACACATTTCTTGCATCAAGTTTCAAAAACATTGTAGCTGTGGAAGTGAATCTCAACAAATTGTTTGGATCAAATAACAGAGACTTGTACTGTCTTAGGATAATAAACCTCACTGAAATATGGCACAACACCATAGAATGTGATGGTCTCTACTTTAAACAATACTTTAATTACTGGTAAGAAAATTATATTATTTCTTCTTCTTCTTCATCCAACCAAGTCTTAGGCCTATAGACCTGTTAGGATCTCACTGATTTATGAGACAATATTTGTATTTACTGAGACTGTAACCATGAAAAAATGTTCATAAATCTTCATCGATGATACTTGCTAGATGCCAAAAATGATCATCACAAAATTGTACAGGGTGGACTGGTCGAACATTGTATGTGACGGGTAAATGTTTGAAGAAAGAAACTTAAAATGATGTTTATATGAAAGGATAACAACAAGTTTTGATATGCACATCACTACATATCTACGTGAGTCCAAGCAGTCGCGGTGACAATGAACAATTTTTTTGCCAAGTACATTGGAGCATGTTTTCTGAAATGCTCTCAACAGCCTCTATTATGCAGTTCCAAGATCATAAAGGTCTATGACTGGGGTGGCATAAACTTTATCTTTGACATAGCCCCAGAGAAAGAAATCTAGTGGTGTTAAATCGGGAGATCTTGGGGGCCATGTGATTGGTCCTTCCCTACTAATCCAACAGCCAAGGAAAATGTTGTGCAAAGTCATACCAACTTCATTGAACCAGTGTGGAGGAGCGCCCTCTTGTTGGAAAATGATGTTAGGGTGCAGTTGTTCAATTTGTGGAAAGAAGGACTGCTGCAGTATGTCAAGATGTGTGGTATCACAGACAGTTTTCTTTGCCAATAAAAATTGTCCAACAATTTTTTCTGTGACAAACTGCACCAAACATTCAACATGGGATTATAAGAAACATGTTCTCGTGAATTGTGACGATTCTGTGATCACCAGATCCGCACATTATTCTTTTTTACCTTGCCTGAAACATGGAAAGTGGCTTCATCCAAGAAGAGAATTTCTGTCATGAAAGGAGGTTCAGCACCAATATGGTCTACCATCGTATTGATGAATTCTATTCATGAGTACTTATCATTTGGCTGCAGATTACGTATTAACTGCAATTTGTATGTGTACAGTTTGAGATGTTTGTGGACAATTCATTGTAATGTTGATTTTGGTATTTCAAGTTACTGTAAAGTTCTTCTTTATGACTTCAGAGGGTTTTGGCTTGAACATTTGCAACCGTTTCACCAGATGTTCTGTGACTACCACCACGATATGTCTTTAACACAGTTCCAGTAGCTAAAAATGTATCATACCACTTCTATGCTTTTATCAGTTGGAGCCTAATGTTAAAGACTCGCCGAAACTACCTTTGAACTGTAACAATTGATTTAAACTCTGCGTATCATACAACTGCTTGTGCTTTCATCTGCGGTGTTGCCATTTTGATGAACAGTAACACTAAGAATGTAAACTGTGTCTTTGCATCATCTACCGGCAGGATTAAACATTTTTGAGTTATCCTATCATATAAACATTGTTGTAAGTCTTTATCCTCAAATGTTTACCCGTCACATACAAATGACGTTTTAGTGGTGCACCCTGTATATACATGTATGTGTCTTCCAGAATAACTGGAGCAATCTCAATCAGTCTTGACACACTTATGATCTGAAAAATAAGTTGTGGGAGAAAGAGATCCATACAAACTGACAAAATGACCAACAATAGTGTCAAATACATATTTTCAGCATCACTGACACTCCTGATGTTTTAAATCGAAGTTTAATCCCCATTGGAACAGGTGAGGGTTAGAAAATGTCCAACATTGGACAGGTAAATTATACAGTGAATATTATGACCTTATAGAAGATATCTGGGCTGTTCGCTGTGTCTTGAGGTTTGAAGTTCCCCGACGTTTTGCCAGTGACTATATCCTCAAGAGTTGGCTTGAGACTGGCAATTTCGACTGTCTACCTTATTTATACTGTTAACAGTGTGTTCTCTGCGTGGCCTGTTCTGTTGTAAGTTGTATGTACCTTCTGATAGGTCCACGGTAGAGACTTCCACTGCACCAATGAGGTTGCTGTCTGATAATCCAGGAGACTGTACTTGTAGGGATTTGCAACTGTTGTTTTTTAGAGCGGGTATCCATACTTTGTTGACTTTATTGAATCTTCATTTCTTATTGAAACTATTTCCATATTCGAATATCTCAATGGCTTCTCGTTGTAGACAGGTAAAATTGTGTGTGCAGTTAGATAATATGTCTGTGATATTGTATTTTATCACTTTCAAGTTCAGAATGTTCTACTACTGCTGACTTTCCAACTTGTTTTGATACAAGCAATATTGCCAATTTCACCTTGTGTAAATTGTTTATTTAATTTCTTAACTTTTAATTTAATTTGTGGTATAACAGACCATCAGATCAAGAAATTTCAAAGTTAAAAGTCGACCATTCCACTTTCCTTAAGTACTGTATGAAACTCAGACCAACACACACCATCAATATAAACTAATGCACCAATAATTCCTGTAAGAAATACTTTTTCTGAAAAAAAACTTTACATTTGCAGCTCAAAATTTTTAAGACATTTTGATTATACTCGTATTTATCACAAAAAATTCATACTTCAAATCTGCACACTTATATTACTTCCACTATGTACACTTAGTAACAAAAAGAATGAGCTGCTTCAAAAAGCAGAGTCCCTGTTATGGCCCACTGCACATGCTCGAAAAGCTAAAGCTGTGATTCACGAGGCAACGTACTGTTAAATGTTTTAAATACGCTGTGTTTGGTTTCAATTGTCTTAAATTGTTAAAGAACAGTGAAGGAGACATGTTTCTATATATTTACAAGTATTCAACAAATGCAATATTACTCAAATTGCAACATTTCAAATAAAGTTAAACTCTCGTTCGTAGTGTAAAAGTACAAGACAACCAATATTTAGACAACTGGTACCCGACGTTGAGTAGCGTAGATTGTTAAACCATTTATCAAGAGACGAAATTTGTATAAAAGTCAGGGTTCAAATCATTCAACAATGTTTTTTCTTATTAATTTGTATTTTTGCAAAATACATCCTATAAGTGCTATAACATTTAATTTCTGCCATGTAATCTAAGTCCACTTTCACTATATTAACTTTACTATCTAACCTCTCTTGGTTAACTCTTGTTTTTCCGACCCCGACGCTATTAGGGCATCCGAGGGCTAGGGAGTCTTTCCTTTCTTCCATTTCTCCTTTCCTTTATTTTCTTTTCTTCTCCAGAAAAGCCTGACCAGAGGCTATAAGATGGCAGCCCCATCACTGGTCTTGCCTTCCTTTGGCCAGCAACCAATCGAAGGGACTATTATTATGCTTTCAAGTCTTATACGAGAATTTCCCGAGGTATGCTGGAGGGAAAATTTTCTATAGGATCGTAACAGGCCTTGGCCTAATACTTGGAAGGAAGAAGAAGAAGAAGTAATATTCCTGCCTTCATAAACTCTATAACACTATTTAGCTACCAGTATAAATTTAATTGTGTGTGTAGTACCACGTTTTAATAATAATGCTATAAATTTATGTAATAAAAAGATAATATAGCTTCATATATTTATATGTTTATTTATTTATTACGTATTAGTGAGGAAAAAGTTTCACCTTTCAATTTAAAAATTTAGTTTGTATATGTCAAGCCCAGCTATGATTTGAGGGAAGTAGATTATACAGGGATGATTGGAAAGCATTAGCTCAGGATAGGGATGTATGGAGAGCTTATGTCCGCGCGGCCATGAACCTACGGGTTCGATAGTGCCAATAAGTAAGTAAGTAAGTATATGTCAAGTCCAGCATAATTATAGCCCATAGATGATGGACAATAATACAAAATATTATTTATTTTTATTGTCCATTATCCATAGTAATAATAATAAATAATAATAATAATAATAATAATAATAATAATAACGGAATGTATCAAGGAATGTGAAGAATGTAATTAACTGGGGATCAGAATTAACTCAAAATGTGCCCAAGAAAATTACATAGAATATAGAATTCAAAAGGCAGATCAGTAATAACAATGTTAAACGGAGTTTTGTGGGAAAAGAACATATGAATGGATACCAAATTAGAAATTTATAAATCCATAATTCGAAGTACGCTAACATATGGTGCAGAAACTTGGCAGTTCAATAAAAGTTTGAGTTTAAAGCTCATGTATACTGAAATGGATTGTTCTAGACATGCAACTAGACATTCTAAATTAGGAAAAATCAGAAATACAATCATCATAACAAATTAAAGTCCAAAATCCAATATTAGATTTTGTGAGATACAGACACTACAATGGTATGGTCACACACATAGGGTGTCATAGAAAAGATTGCCCAGACAAGCTTTGGAAAGGATTCCACCTAGGAAAGGAAAGAGAGGTCCACCTAGATTTAAATGGATGGATAATGTAAGAAGAGGTATGAGGTAATTAGGTCTGGAAGAATTGGAATGTGAAGATAGAGAAGAATGGAGAAAGAAGATAAAAATTTTAAAAACTTCGGGCACAGGAAGATGTTTTATTACATTGTAAACCTGTTTATAAACAAATAAATACATAAATAAATAAATAAATAATAAAAAATAATAATACTTCCAAATGGTTTGTACGTTTTTTCTTTAATAATGGACATTCAGAATAAAATAGAAAGCATTTTAAAAATTAAAAATTTTAAACTCATCGGGAAACGAACCTGTAACCTTTTGCATACAAATCAAGCCACTAAGCACTGAGCTAAGCGTACGCTAACTTATTGCACTAGAAGGAATACTCTTCAAAGAAAGAAAGGAAACATATTTTAGCTCTACTGAGCAATTAATTTACTCATGTGAATCGCGCTTTGGAAATTAAAATATTCGAGATCAAGAGTTGGCCCATTCTTTTTGTCGCTAAGTGTACATGGAAATAATGATAACTAAATTACCTTGCTTAAGTAACTCTCTTAATTCCTTGCCACAAGTTGGGATGTATAGATATAGACTTAATCTTACATCACCTCTTGAACCCACATTACACCAGACTAGGTTTACGTTATATAAATGCAGGAAGTCAGATCATGGTGATTTGAAAAGTATGTTCTGATTTCGTTCTCAATGTGAACAAGGGCGGTAGAATCACCATCTTTGTACTACTGGTTTAGGTGTGCTCTTGGCAGTATAATTATGTGACCGCATTCAGCCTTTTCTCTCATCAAGACGGTGTTTCAAAATCTCGTTGTTAATTTCAAATTAGTGCACTAACACCCATTATGAAGAATGAAGTGGCTGACAGGCGGTTCTGAATGATCTACTTGTTACAACAGTAGATGAAGTGGTCACACAATCACCGTTTCACAATTTCTGAACTCTCAGAGAAATTTCTGCAAATTAGTTGGACTGGACTGTACAGTACAAAGTGATGACATATGTTTTGTGCTGTTGGGTGTCGAAAATTCTGTCTGAAGTTAAAAAAAAACACCAGAATGGTAGCAGCAAATTCTCTTGAAAGTTCCTGTGGGAGATATTTGATCATCCACCAAATAGTCCTGATTTGGCTACAAGCATGAAGAAATTATTTGGGTCACAGTGGTTTCTAATGGACGAGCAGAATGAAGAGAGCATCACAGAACATATTTTAAATGTTGTGAAGTGTTATGACAAATGTTTGAACAAAAATGGGAATAATGTTGAAAAATAATTGTAAATGTGTACTTTTTACTAGTATGTAAGAAACTTTTCCGCAATAGTGTTTTCTGAAAATAAAATACCCTTGTATGTTGGACACTTACTTTCGAGGGTGGCACTATTCTGTTCTTGCAAGCCATTACAGGAGTGAGGAAACGATTATATCTGCTATCAATGAAGCTCTTGAATGATGGGCTTCCGTCTGGCAGTGAATCTCGCTTCTGATTCTTTCTGGGGAATTCGTGTTTATACAGCCTGGAAGGTGAAAACATCATCAAGATTCTCTAAAAAGTGATGCAACAATTAAATGAGTTAATGATTTTATTATTAGAAGTCAGTAAATAAAGTTGGGCCCACGCCATAGCCAAATGGTTAAGGCAAGTTGCCTTGGCGCAGAGCCACCAGACTTGTGCTGGTTTGAGTCTCCATGGGGGAAGAAATTTTCTCATGAAGTTTCAACAATATGGGACCGGTGCCCACACAGCACTGTGAGGAATTTGGGTAGCTACAATAAGTAGCAGCTCCAGGTTGGGAAAACCAGATAAAATGGGTGGGGGCCCAACATGTGACCACATATCATCCCTACACTGGCAGGATGATCATCTACCTATGTGATTAACAGATGTAGTTATCATGCCAGCAGCCGGATGGTACCATATTTTATGGACTATAAGACGCATCTTTTTTCTTCGAAAAACTGCCTCCAAAATTCAGATGCGTCTTATACTCGAAATTAATATAAAAATGTCCAGTGTTTGATTTAGAATTCCATCCATATGTTCGAAGCCATGAGAATTATCTCTATCTGGCAACATTGTATTCAACTGGCAGCAGCAGTGCACAGATGCGACGAACATAAGTTGTGGGGATTCACAAGCTGGCTAACACTGTCTCCCTCCCGTCCCACCATCACAAAATCAGACCACTGTATAGACTATGATTTGTCATTCCAGTTCACGAAGCCAGTGAACTTGAACAAATGGATGATGGATGAAACCCAACATGTATTCATGCCGAAGGGAGCTTTAAAACAACACACAATCAAACAAGTGTGTCAGTGGATAAAAGAGTCTTGGTCTAGAGTGAGTGAAGACATTATTCTTTCAAGAAGTGCAGTGTAAGTAACACTCTCGATGGTAGTGGAGACCATCTTATACATGAAGTGGACTATGATGACAATGCAGAAGAAGAAGAAAAAGAAGAACAGTTCAGACGACGATTTTCAGGGATTTTAAAGTTCAGAATGGTTTTATATACTAAGAATTTTTTTTAGTCAGGCTTTGCAATCTAATAATATAAATGGTAAAAATTTTACTTTAAAAAAATGCTTTAAAATTAAGGTGCATCTTATAGTCCATAAAATATGGTGGGCCATGAGCCTTCTAGGCCTAGCATGCCATGGAGTAAAATAATTGTTGTATTTTTAAGGGAAAAATTTTTTCCTGAACCAAAAATTGAACCCAAGGTATCTGATTCTATGCACAGCACACTGATCATTATGGTACTCAAGATTTATTGTTCAATCACATATTTTTCTTTCTTTTATAATAGTCCTGTTTCCCTGTACAGTAAACCATGTATCACAATACAACTGGGCAGCTTCTAATTCAAGAACACTACTGTTGTAGGCGTACAGATGTTATGTGTAAATTTATACACTCGGGTTCAACAAAAGATAATTTTTAGAAGAGAAACATTTTTCCCTGGATTATGAACAAATGGAATAAGGGGAATGCTGAAGAAGTGGCTGAAATAAAATACCTAGGAACAATAATTACAAATAGGAATGAGATGCACAAAGAAATTAAACATAGGCTCAATTATGGAATTACATACTTATGCATTACAGAGACTTTTGTCATCCCAACTTCTCTCAAAAATATTAAACTGAAAATACACAAAACAGTTATTCTCCCACTTATATTATATGGATATGAAACACAGACTCTTACTTTCAGGGAGGAGAAAACATTACGAGTATTTGAGAATAAAGTTCTCAGCAAAATGTTTGGTGAAAGGAAGACTGCACTACAATGAGCTGCATGGTCTCTGTGGGAGATACAGGATCTTCATTTTAAGATGCAATCCTAAGTGCCTGCCACACACTCATCAAACGCACTTTGTATGGTAATGGGCGCATTCAGCTGCCAATAAAGCGCTCTAGCGCTTTAGCAAAAATGGCTGCCATTTGCAGCGGAAATTTAAGGAGTTTGTTGAATGGACCGCTGCATGCAGCTATACCGCCAAATTTAAATTTGTTCATTGGCTCATTACTAATATTACTACGCGATGCTATTGAAATTAATCATAATGCTAATAGGGTTATACAGATTTTACGATTTATTTTAATGTATGTAATTTATGAAATCGACGAATAGATCGTTTAAAATAAAATATTATTATAACGAGAAAATTTGTATTTTTTTAATTATTAATATATCAGGCGGCTCCGTGACGCAAGCGATTAGACGCTCGCCTCTCACCGCTGGCTTCTCGAGAACCTTATTTATAATGTTTATTATTAGTTTAATCATATTAATTTGTGTTTTAGTAAGAGCAGCTTTTTTTAACTTGGTTAGTCTCGGTCATTATAAGTAGATTTTGTAGTGGAGGAAACGGATCTACGGCATGTTCTTTCAGGGTTTCTCCCATTTTCCCCTACCACAATTTTATTCCACCTTTCCCCATTTTCATAACATCCATTTCGTTCATCAGATGTAGTCAGCCTGCACCCTAGTTAATTACAGACCTCTATAAATATAGGGGCTTAATCTAATCACTTGATCTGACCCTGATTTGGACACAACTTGATATTATTTTATTATATTTAAACATCACTCCTGCGAATTCCCTATGTGATGCATATATTGCTCCTTCATCATCACATAACACATATATTTAATAACCACACTAAAAGTATTGCCAGGTGGGCTGTAGGGTAAATTTTATTCAATTGTTCAGCCTTTTATTCATGTGATTTCTTACATAATATTTGACACTTTTAGGTCTATATTTAAATCTATGAGGAATAGGGGTTACACTAGAAAATGCAGGAAGTACAGGCATATGTGCAAAATTAATGTATGTGGTGCAAGACATGACCTAAGTACAGCAACCAAACAATTGTATAAAGGAAGGCATCATTGTATTTTTTCAACCTCAAACATACTTCATCTTATTTTAAATTTGTCAAGGAATAGGAATGAAAACAAAGAAGAATATTAATTTATAATAATTTAAATAGTTTTCTTAATAATTAATTTTTTTGCATCATCTGATAATATTAATTACTTATAAGAGTAACTACCATAATATTTATGGCTAAAATAAAACCAAAACATTATATGTAATTTCCAACCATATATGTGAAATTCTGTCATAACAGCAGTTAATTATAGATAACCTCTCACTCACCATACTTAAAGACATTATTAATATATTCTAACATTAGCAATGCCACTTTCTTAGTAAAGTTAAGTGCTACACTAAATAGTATATCACTGAATTATTTATAATACATGAAAAACATTTACCACCAAGATTAATGGTAATATACAGTGAATAGCAATATCCCATACGAGAGACTACATGCATTTGAATTAAAAGATATAACACCACATTTCATTTTATGATAAATTGGGAATTAATGCGAAAATTATTCATACCTGGTTCAAGTAACGGCTCTCAGTATCTCAATGATAGGACATAGTATATAAAGTTGGAGATTAAATAATAATGGATCAGCTGTGATTAAAATCCCATGCTGAGTGCAAAATTTTCCGTTAATACATTAACCAACTCTAGCTGTAATTTAATTTTATTCATGCACATCACACTGAGTATTTGTATCTTCACTGGTCAAATTTAGATAAGAAAACTAGAATATTGTAATATTTGAATTAAAGTTATGGCTGATACTTCACAAAGCTCTTTATTCAGAAAAGATTACAAACATAAGATACACAGTTCATCTCTTTGTCCCATTACACAAATTTCTTATTGTGTTGCACATTTAAAGAATAGTACAAATGTTCGTTTTATCTGTAGAGAAATTGGTTCGACAACCACTGTAGCACTTCCAGAAATGACCCCATGAACACAATCATACTATTCTAATTTATTTCATATATCTTGAAAACAAAAATTATAATTAACTTGGCACCAGGTATTAGCGAATGAATCATCTGCGGATACAATTTTCATAATAAAAACATTCACTCGTCAATAACACAATGATTTGCATGAAAAGAGGTTATAATCGTAAATTCTTGATCTTGATAATAATCTTAAAATTATCACTGTCTTTAGTTTTACTTAATATATCACTTATGTTCGTCTAAAACGGTTAGCCACCTCGAATAACTCATATATTAATGTCCAGACATAAATAACACAAATTTGTACATAAAATATAAATTGTTTATGGACAAAGACGCCATGTTTAAACTGAATGAACCGGCCAATCACAATGGATTGCAGCGGTTTTTTCTGTCTGCAGCCTACTTTTACTTCGCTGCAGTAGCTGCAAGTCCGCTAGAGCGCTTTATTGCCCTCTGAATGGTATGCTGCAGATAAAGCGCTAAAGCGCTTTTGCAGCGCTTTGGCTACTGAATGCCCCCAATATCATCAAATAAATCTAAGTAGCTGTGAAAATGATTAGAGTTTGCAAAGGAATAAAAAGATTTTCAAAATTATTTCTTTCTAATTGGCAAAGAATATTTCAAAACATGATATCCAATTCCTGTCTTGAAATGTTGGAGTTCACAGTTCAAATATTTTCTTTAAGTTCCTCTAATGTTGAAGGATTTGAAATCCTGGATTTATTTTGGACAGTTGCATTAGAGAATTGATGGCAAAATTTTAAGGCTACAACTTTTGTAAAATTTCTTCTTTGCATTTGTCAAAAGTAAAAAATACCCTCTGTTCAGTGATATACACCATGTTCAACTAAAATCACCACAGTCACAACTGAACACAATTTCACAATTTGGTTAAGAATAACTTCAGAAAACACGTCTGTACCTTACAGTTACACAAGTAACACTAAATAGGGGTACAAAGGATGTGAATGGAAACTGCTTTGCCTTCCGCCTGCCCACCCACCCACAAGTTCACTGACCAGGAAATGGGGGTGCTTTGACCGTTTGGCTTGCCGGCTGGTTGCTAGGCACTTAGGGTTGCAACTTTACTGAAGGCACTATATAATAAGAAAAGTTAAGTCCCATAGATTGCGATGTGCATGACATGTGGCACAAATGGAGAATGAAAGAGGGGCATGGGAACTCCCTGTAGGTAAATTAGAGGGAAAGTGATCAGTAAACATTAGCTCAGGATATGGGTGTATGGAGAGCTTATGTCTGCATGGCCATGAACCTATGGTTTCAAAGGTACCAGTAAGTTAGTTCAGTTAGTTACTGTGAATGAAGGGGAAACAGGGTTATATGAGAGAGAGAAAAATTTGTGTTTGAACAATGAAACTTTAGTAGCACAATGAACTGAAATTTAACCCAAGGTCTCTGGTTTTATACACCAGAGTTCTACCACTGAACTATTTAAGCATCTCAGTTTTCCTGTTAAATAGTGTAATTTGTTACTGGGAAACACTTCGGGAAAATACCATTAGGAAGGCCTAGTTGTATGTGTGTATTTACACCATACATCCCACATAGGTATATGGGTGCTCCCTGGTGGGAGTTTCTTAACTAATCTAATTAAGTTATGCTTATATACCTACAGATGTCAACAAATGACATGTGGTTAGCACATCACCTCAATGAGACATATAGTAGGCAACTAAGGTATTACTTGGATGGATAAAGGTAGGTTAAATTTTGCTTAGAGGGCTTTTTACTCAAGCTTGCAGTACTTTTACGAGCCTGAAAATCTTCAGACTCAGGATCTGTGGCTGAAATTCCCACCAGGAGGTCTTGTCCCTTTTTCCATCCTAAAAAATCCATCAGCTCCAACTGGGTTCAAACCCGCAAACCCTTGGGATAAGAGGGAAGTAACATAATCACTAGATATAGGTGGATCTTACGGAGACATAGTTGCACTACCTTCAGGAAACCTGAGTACATTAATTGTTTGTATTTGGCACTGAATAAATTCCCATCGTAATGTCTACTTGGTACAAGTGACCTTAACAGCAGTTATTCTCATGAACAGCATAGCTGAAGATACTGGGTTCAACTCCTGACTCTCTTTAGTTGTATAAATGACTCACTTGAATCGTAATTTAGATCGTTTGAGACGGACTTTATCAAGATAGAGAACACACTGCTCAGCTGCCAAACTGTCTCCCATCTCAATCACTGCACACCCTCCTCTCTCCCTCAAGAATTTGATCTGAAAAATAACAATGCATTAAATAAAGATACTCAGTTAAAAGAGTCTACAGTGGAAGTGGCGTTGAGGATGCAAATTAAAACAAATAAAGGAATATGGATAGTGAAGAGATACTATTAAATTGTCAGTACTAGAAAGCATTGGTTATTTAAAAAAGAGGCAAAATAAAGAAATGATTTGATGAGGAATGTGCCGACATTGTAAAGAAAAGAAAGCTAGCAGCATTCAAAAAGCTTACACATGCCAAATATTGTAAATTTAGAGCAAATGGGTAGTATTAGATGGGAAACCATCGGTTACTAAAGAGTAAAAAGAGGGAATATTTGAGAGAGAAGATTAATGATCTTGAAATGAATGCAAAAAAAATAGGAACATTACAGAATTATAACAGGGAATTAGGATAGAGAAGAAAGGGTTTCAGGCTAGAACAACTATAATTCAAAGCTTGACCAGAGGCTATACGATGGCAGCCCCATCACTGGTCTTGCCTTCCTTTGGCCAGCAACCAATCGAAGGGACTATTATTATGCTTTCAAGTCTTATACGAGAATTTCCTGGAATTCTCTCTGGGCCATCGTATGAAATGCAGGAGGGAAAATTTTCTATAGGATCGTAACAGGCCTTGGCCTAATACTTGGAAGGAAGAAGAAGAAGACGAACATAATTCAAAATGAAAATGGGGATATGATTGCAAATTCCAGGGGTATATTAAACAGATGGAAAAATTACTTTAATCAGGTATTAACAGGTATTAAATGTAAGCCTACATATTGAAGAGGATAATATACAGACAGCAGAAAGCTAGTCACAGAACCAAGTGCATTAGAGGTTGAAATGGCGATAGAAAAATTGAAGATGTATAAAGCATCAGGTTCAGATGAGATCCCAGCAGAACTAATAAAATCAGGGGAAACAAATTGATGGACAAGATACATCAGTTGCTTAGTATGATTTGAGAAAAAGAAGCTCTTCGAGATAAATGGAAAGAATTGATTATAGTACAAATTTATAAGAAAGGAGAAAAAACTGAAAGCAAGAACTACAGGAGCATCTCATTACTTTTAATTTCATTCAAAATTCTAACAAATATATTAGTAAGTAGACTTACTCCTTATATTGATGACGTTCTAAGAGATAATCAATGTGGAATTAGAAGAAACAGTTCTACAACAGATCAGATTTTTAGTATAAGACAGAGTTTAGAAAAGAAATGGGATTATAATGACACTGTACATCAACTATACGTATACTTCAAAAAGGCATATGATTCAAATAAGAGGGAGAAGTTATATAGAATCCTGCTGAAGTTTGGAATTCCTAAAAAGTTAAGACTTATACAAATCTGTCTAAATGGCACAAAGAGTAGGGTGCGTGTAGGCAAACAGTTTTCGGATACTTTTGAAACCCACAATGGGTTGAGGCAAGGAGATGTACTATCTGCCCTACTATTTAATTTTGTCCTAGAGCATGCCATCAAATCTTTAAGAGGATGAAGAAGGCATACATCTCAATGGTATTAATAAGCTGTTGAGTTTATGCTGATGATATAGTACTATTGGGTGATAGTGAAGAGATACCAAAGGTCAACATACATACACACTACTGAGTAACACTAAGAAATTGGGACTGGAAGTAAATATCAATAAAACTAAATATATGGTCACACATAGAAATACATTATATAATGGAAATGGACAGCTAATGACAAATGAGGGAAATTTTGAGGAAATGGTTGAATTCAAATACCTAGGAACAATAATCACAAATAGGAATGAGATGCACAAAGAAATAAAACATAGGATCAATTCTGGAAATGCATGCTCTTATGCATTACAGAGACTCCTGACGTCCCAACTCCTTTAAAAAAATATGTTAAATTGAAAATATATAAAACTATTCTTCTTTTTCTTCTTCTTAAACATAGTTTGTAGGAGTTTCATCTTGTTTGTTTCCAAAATTACTCCTTGGAGGAAGACGTATTGGATGTGCATTCACTGTCTATCCATCTCTTGGCTGGTCTTCCTCTTGTTCTTCTCCCGTCTATTGGTCTATCTTCTTTAGCTCTTTCTGCAAGTCGGTTTTCTTCCATTCTTTCTATATGACCCTTCTGTCTTTAAAACGGACTAGCAACCCACTTCAAAGTGTATCTTATACATTGCTCGCAGTCCCAAGGATCAACTATTATTTTACCAGTTATAATATATGGATGCAAAACATGGACTCTTACTTTAAGGGAGGAAAGGAGATTACGAGTATTTGAGAATAAAATTCTTAGGAAAATTTTTGTACCAAAGAGAGATGAACAGACAGGTAAATGGAGAAGACTACATAACAGTTAACTACATGGTCTTTATAGGAAGCCAGATATAATAAGAACAGTTAAATCACATAGACTGCAATTAGCAGGACATGTGGCATGAATGGGGAATGAAAGACGTGCATGGAAACTTCTTGTACGAAAACAATATGGAAAACGCCCAGTTGGTAGATGAGATGGGAGAATAACATTAACTATGATTTGAGGGAAGTAGATTATACAGGGAATGATTGGAAAACATTAGCTCAGGATAGGGATGTTTGGGTGGAGTGCTTATATCCATGCAGCCATGAACCTACGGGTTCGACAGTGCCAGATATTTAGTTAGTTGAGGGAAGGGAGGAGGCAATGCTGCTATGAGAGATTGGTAAACTGTAACAATACCACACCATAGCCGAATTGTCGAGGATTATTAAAAAATCACTCTATAGGCTGCCATGTTTGTTTTCTTGTAACACAACTTTGTATATACAATTTAATGAACATATAATATAATTGCTTATTTTAGGAATTCACACTATGTGGTATATTCATTTAGGTAAAATTTGATCACTCACCTCATATTTTTCTTCTTTTTTAACTATAAACTAGTATTGGAACTAAGCCTCTTTTCCATCTTCAGTATTATCATGACTGTTGTTCTGTCTTGAGGAGCCGTTCTTTGCTCCTTCCATTGGCTGACTGAAAAACTTCGAAACCAGGTCATTCTCCCCGGGAATTTTAATTTCATCATTTCCTTCTTTTCGTTCTTCTGAATGTAGATCTTTTGCCAAACAGTGAGTTTGATTTTTCTATTTGTTTTAATAATTAAGCTTCCTTCCCAAAGATGTTTTTCAGACCATGCATGAGCAACTACTGCAGATTTTTCTACTTCCCCTTACTTGATGTTCCTGAGATGTTCTTTCACTCTAGTTTTCAAATTTCTCTTAGTTTCCTATGTAGAATTTGACTAAAAATGACAACAGCATCAGTAGATTGATTAGACCTAATAAAAATGAGAAAGTAAAAGAAGAAAACAAATCAGAGATTTATCAGATTAAATGTGAAGAATGTGAGAAATTCTACATAGGAAAAACTAAGAGAAATTTGAAAACTAGAGTGAAAGAACATCTCAGGAATGTCAAGAAAGGGGAAGTAGAAAAATCTGCAGTAGCTGCCCATGCATGGTCTGAAAATATCTTATCGAGAAGGATGCTAAATTATTAAAACAAATAGAAAAAGCAAAAGAACTTACTGTTTGGGAAAAGACCTACATTCAAAAGAGCGAAAAGAAGAAATTGGCAAACTTTGAAATTCCCTGGTTTCGAGGTTTTTCAGTCAGCCAATGGAAGGAGCGAAGGGCAGCTCTTCAAGATGACAGAACAGCGGTCATGATAATACTGAAGATGGAACAGAAACTTAGTCCCAAAACTAGTTTATAGTTAAATAAGAAGAAAAATATGAGGTGAGTGATCAAATTTTACCTAAATAAAAAAAATATATATATATGATTCTGTAAACCAGCAAAATCAATTTGACTTTCTGATGCAAATGCTAGTTTACACAATTCCTAGGTGATGAAACTAACCAACTAAGTAACTAACTAACTTACAGGCATAATCAAGCACACAGATCCATGGCGGAGCAAACATATTGCCTCCATATATCCCTATCCTCAGCTAATGTTTTCCAATCATTCCCTGTATAATCTACTTCCCTCAAATCATTGTTAATGTATTTCTCTCACCTCATTGTTGGTGTACCATCTGGGCATTTTCCTTCTGGTTTTCCAACAAGAAGCTTCCATGTACCTTTTTCATTTCCCCTTTGTGCCACATTCTTATTATATCTGGCTTTCGGTAAAGACCATTATTAAGTAGTCATCTCCATTCACCTGTCTGTTCATCTCTCTTTGATTTAAAAATTGTCCTAAGAACTTTATTCTCAAACACTTGTAATCTCCTTTCCTTCCTTTAAAGTAAGAGTCCATGTTTCACATTCATATAATAACAGTTTTATATATTTTCAGTTTAACTTTTTTGAAAGTAGTTGTGACAACAAGAGTCCCTGTAATACATAACAGCATGAATGTTCATAACTGAGCCTGTGTTTAATTTCTTTATGCATCTCATTCCTGTTTGTAATTATTGTTTCCTAGGTATTTTAATACAGCCATTTCTTCAAAAATTCCCTTATTCGTCATTATATAATGTATTTCTATATGTGAAAATATATTTAGTATTATTGATGAACATTTCCAGCCCCAAATCCCCAGGTGATGGACTTTTTTAAAATTCCTGAATAGCTTATTGTGTAAATAAATTGAATAAGAATGTCCGATGATGAAACAAACAGATTCATTATGTTGTGAAAAAAATAATATTAACTAACCTGCAGAACATTGCCATATATACACAACATGTTGAACAGTTTGTCAGCATTCATTATATTTAGGTTCCATCTATGCACAATTATAATTGAAATTTGTTGTCCAGCTGTGGAACCTGAGTATGTTGTCCAGAACCACACTTCACAGCATGTCTGAAAAATAATAAAATAAAATAAAACAGTGTATAAGTGGCCTGGATTTAAGTATGAATTCCCAATGCTATTAATAAGCTGTTAGTTTTATAAGAGCATAATACAGAATATTTTGTCATATGGAAGTGAAACTTGGTCTTTGACGGAATTACAAAAGAATAAAATTAGAACAGTTGAATTTCATTATCTTAGAAAAAGCCTTCAAAAAACAAGACAGAATAAAATAAGAAATTAATTCCTTTGGAGAGAATTAATGTCACCATATCTGTTGTTAAGAGGATTGAAAATCAAACTCTTAAATGGTATGGCCATGTACAAAGAATGGAAAATAGAAGGTGGCCAAAAATTATATACCAATGGTCACCCCCTGGAAGAAATAAACGTGGCAGACCGAGATGGAAATGGAAAACTTATGTCAGAACTATAATGGATGATAGGAATTTGGAAGAAGGAGATTAGAATGAAAGAAACAAATGGAAACTGAAGACTGCAAACCTATAAGTTGGGGAAAGCCAAATATGAAGAACTTTATGCTGATGATGTAGTATTATTAGGTGATAGTGAAGAGATACTAAGGGCCAACACATACACACTCTATTGAGTAACACTAGGAAATTGGGACTGGAAGTCAACATCAATAAAACTTAATATATGTTCACACATAGAAATAAATTATATATTGGAAATGGGCAGTTGATGACATATAAGGGATATTTCGAAAAAAAAAAAAAAAAAGAAGTGGCTAAATTTAAATACCTAGGAACAATAATTGTAAACACGAACGAGATGCACAAAAGGAATTCTGCAAAGGTTCAATTCTGTAAATGTATGTTATTATGCATTATAAGGACTCACTGCATAAACCCTCTATTCTTCAAATTTTTCCGCAAATAGCTTGAAAAAATAGTAATAAATCATATAACTCTTTTGTCCTGCGATATTTTAAACCAAAAATATTTTCATGTTCACTCAAAGGGAGAATATTTTTCTCGATCTTCAATAATTTTTTTTGATTAAATTGAGGCTAGGCAACCCAACTTCTCTAAAAAAAGAACAATAAACTGAAAATATATAATATTGTTATTTTTCCAGTTGTATTATACGATGTGAAACTTGGGCTCTTAGTTTGCGGAGGAGAAAGGATTATGAGAGAATAAAGTTCTTATGAAAATGTGTGTGACCTAAGAGAAATATACAGACAGGCAAATGGAGAAGACTACATAACAGTAAGCTAGATGATCTTTATGGAAAACCAGATATAATAAGAAGCGTTAAGACTCCATCCATAGTAATTCTGCCCGAAGGCAGGTCCTTCACTGCAATCATAGCATTTTCAAGCTATGCTTGCAGCTTTACTAGGGAATTGTAGGTGTGGTAGCTTCCCGTTGCTTTCCTCACCGGTGAAGGATGATGATGGCAAGGATGATGATGGCCATATGATTTCGGGGACCGTTTGGGCCTTAAAGTTTTCCTGACATTTGTCTTACAGGTGAGGAAAAACCCCGATAAAGACCTCACCCAGAAAAAAATGCCCCGACCGGGGATCGAACCCGGGCCCGCTGCGTGACAAGGCAGCACGCTACCTCGAGACTACAGCGGTGGACAGTTAAGACTCATAGATTGCTATGAGCAGGACATGTGGCATGAATGGATAATGAAAGAAAGGAAGAAAACCAGAGGGAGAGCACCCAGTATGCAGACTAAGAATGAGGTGGGAGGAAAGTAGGTTATACAGGTGAATGCAAAACACTACCTCAGGACAGGAATGTATGGAGAGCTTATATCTGTGAGTTAATGAACTTACAGTTAGATAGTGCCAGTGAGTTATAGTTTATTTTATCATGCTTCTAATAATGAGCTACATAGATGGCAGCTGTTGATTCCTTATGAATTGAAACAAATGAAGAGAAATAAACAACCATTGGTACAACTGTTCTGTGAGTAGCTAAAATGGATGAAAATTAATATTATTTGTGGGTTAAAATTAAAAAAAAAAATTGTATTCTGATGGGGTTAATGGATTTCTTGCACTCTTTACTTATCAGACATTACCAATTGGAAAAAAATGAACACTCTAAAAATTAGAGACAAAATAATGAATTTTGTAGTTACCGGGGAAAAGGATATAACTGTGAGGTTTGTCTGCTTGAATCCAGAGGAGAATGCAACACCTTCAACATACTAGATGGTTTTGGTTGAAAATGGAGGAGATGTTCACTGAGAAATGTTCCTGGTGAGAGAGCAAAACATTAGATGAGATGTACAAAACTGCTGTGTTGAATCCATTTTACTGAGACAAATGTAGTATGGAAAGGTGAACTCTCCAAGTTTCCATGGATGTTCAATACTGGCACCATTTCTGACATGGCAGATATTCCACTTCTTGCCAGACCCTTTCCAAGATAACCCAAGTTTACAGCATAGTCTTCTGTAAGTCCTGTGAACATGGGGGTACATAGTAAGTCCTATGAACATGGGGGTACATACACCATGATATTCACATATTTGCAAAAGAAAAAATTGCATGGTGTAAGGTCAGGTGACCTGGGGGAGGGCCACAACATCAATGGCACATCGTTCAAATCAGCCAATTAATTGTTGGAGTAGATGCTTGTTAAGATGACTACATAAGAGGTTATGCAGGGCACCGTCTTGCTGAAAGATGAAGTTGCAATATGCCTTTTGTATCTCTGAAACCATAATTTTGATTAATAGCTCCTATAACAATGAGCAACATGATCTTTTTAAGAAACCAGATATAACAACAATTAACTCTTGTAGATTGCAATGGACAGGACATGTGGCACAAATGGGGAATGAAAGAGAAGAATGGATACTTCTTGTAGGAAAACCAGAGGGCAAACACCCAGTTGATAGACCAAAATGAAGTGTGAGAATAACATTAACAATGAGTTGAGGGAAGTAGATTGTACAGGAGATGATTGGAAAACAAATCAGGATAGGGGTGTATGGAGAGCTTATGTCTTTGCAACAATGAACCTATGGGACTTCGATAGAGCCGGTGAGTTAGTTAGTTATAATGTGCATCAGTAATATTTGTTTTGTTTGTTGCAAACTGAAACTTTGGAGTGATACTTCATATTAAATTTGTGCTTGTAAAATAAATGCACAGATGAAATGGTTATCAGATCACTCAACAACATCTCAAAATGAATAATCACTTTAAAACATAAACAAATGTGGAAGTGTGAACAGTAAAAAATGAATACCGTACTGGAATAATATATGTTTGAATACAGATTATTCGATTGTATATGCTAGATCCAAAGAAGCTTCGAAAACATTACAAAATGTCAGGAAATCAGAACAAAGAAGATTACTATTCAGTTAATAAGACCATCAGAATGGAAACAACATTAAAAAGGTTTACTTCTAGAAAATGGGGGCACGCCGTAGCATAGTGGTTAAGGCACTGAGCTACAAGCCGGAGGGTCGAGGGTTCAAGTCCCGTTGGGGTCAGGATTTTTAAACTGACCCAAACCCTCTGGCGGCACTATGGCCCTGGGGTCGACTCAGCCTCTAACGGAAATGAGTACCAGACGCTGTTCTGGGGGTAAAGGCGGCCGTCACGCAGGGCTGACAACCCGGCTGACATGAAGTGCCGATTGTCTAGAAAAAGTGGGAGCCTTAACCTCCTACTACCCCAAGGGCCTCCGGGCCTGTTGTGGAATTACTTTACTCTACTTTACTTTTACTTCTAGAAAATAGAAATGAATTTCAACTTCAAGATACGTATGTAGAACATAAATTTGACACTCCAGAGATAACAGAAGATGAAGTAAAAAAAGTTTTGAAAGAGACAAAAAATGGGAGAGCACCAGGACTAAGAAATATTCGGACCAAACTCCTAAAACATGGAAGAGATATTTCAGTAATCTTTTTAACAAAACTTTTTAATAAAATTGAAATTGGAGATGATATCCCAGAAGACTGGAATTTATCGTATATTACTACTATTTTTAAAAAGGTGATAAAAATCTGTGCTTAAATTATAGAGGTATAAACGTTTGCCTTCAACAGCTAGGATTTTTAGTAAAATTATAAATTTTAAACTCAAGGAGATAAAAGATTACTTAAGAGAAGAATAATGTGGATTCTGGAGTGGAGGTTCATGTATTGATAATATTTTGGTATTAGATAATATACAAGGGAAAATTCTAGCAAAAAATAAATAACTTCATACGACCTTTATTGATTTAGAGATGACATATGATAGTGTACCTCAACAATTATTATAGACGGCAGTGAGAAGTATGAATATACATGATAAATGGATTAATATTGTTAGGAGGATCTATAGTAATATAAAAGCTAAATTAAAAATACAGAATAAATAGACAGAGGAATTCAGAGTGAATAAAGGCCTTAAGCAGGGATGCAGTTTATCGCCAATTTTTTTAAACATTTATTTAGCCCAGGCTCTTAATTTATGAAAAAAAAATGTTCTGAAATGGGTATTCCTACAGGAGGAAAAATACTACATTCATTATTGTTTACAGATGATCAAATAATTTTTGCAGGGGATGAAGATGATATGAGATATATGGTAAATAAACTAATGGAAGAATATACAAATGGGGACTGAATATAAATTTATGGAAAACAGAATAATGTGTTTGGGAAAGGATGTGGATGACCTCATACTAAAAACAGGGAAAATTAAAAAAATGTGAAATTTTTAAATATCTTGGGTCAATAATTACATGTTTAGGTACATGTGAAAGAGATGCACAAACTAAAATTGCAATGGCAAAAAATGCAACTAAGACATTACATGGAATAATTTGCAACAAAAATATTACAAAGGAAACTAAAATGAAAATTTATAATAGCATAATACAGAATAGTTTGTCATATGGAAGAGAAACTTGGTCTTTGATGGAATTACAAAAGAATAAAATTTGAACAGTTGAATTTGATTATCTTAGAAGAAGCCTTCAAAAAACAAGACAGGATGAAATAACAAATGAATGTCACCACATCTGTTGTTAAGAGGATCGAAAATCAAACTCTTAAATGGTATGGCCATTTACAGAGAATGGAAAATGAAAGATGGCCAAAAAATATATACCAATGGTCACCCCCTGGAAGAAATAAATGTGGCAGATCAAGATGGAAACGGGAAACTTATGTCAAAACTATAATGGATGATAGTAATTTGGAAGAGGGAGATTGGAATGATAGAAATAAATGGAAACTAAAGACGGCAAATCTATAAGTGCAGGAAAGCTAAAGAAGAAGAAGAAGAGAAAATAAACGCAGTACAGTAGTCACAGGAGTGTTTCCATTGTGCTGTGTATTGTAGGTTCAAACTCACCTGCTGTTTGTTTGGAGTGGTTGCACATGTTCCCTTGATCTCCAATTTCCTTTTATACAATTTTGTGGTTTACAATTTCTTTCTAATTTTTTTACAACTTCCTCTTTGCATCCAATTTCCTTTTCATTTATTACTATGTTTTTTGATTTGTCCAGTTTCTGATTTTCATTTTTCTTCTTTGAATTTGAATTTTTGTTTTTTTCATTTTTCTTATTTTCTTCAAATTTTGATTTTTCTTTTATTATCTTTTTACTATTTGGTGCATTCTTTCTCCTTCTTTTTCTCAATGTGACAACAAATTCTCTGCGCTTTCTCATCTTGTTGTAGTGGTCTGTTCTCATTTTATCCAGTTGCTTGTTTGTTATGTCTATTTTAAGTATTTTTCTCAACATTGCCTTGTGCATTTCTTCTTGTTTCTTTATGTTGTGATGAGCTGGACGACTTTCCATCATTAACCTAGTTGTTATCCTTTCTTTATTATCACGCAACTTGTTTTTTCTTTGTGTTTTTCTTTTTTCTCTTGACTTTTTCCACATTTTCCAAATTTTATTATCTGTGTCTTCATTCATTATTTTACGATCATGCCACTTCTTTTTACTTTTTGTTTTTCCTTTTGCGCCTAACCTTTCCCACATTTTCCAAATTTTATTACGTGTGTCTTCTGTTAATTCGGCGTGCCTTCTGTATCTGGGTCTGTTAAAAATCTTTGTTTCCAAGTCACCTATAAATACATAATGAACCACTATAATAAGATACAAGGATATATATCATGTTGAAATAAATTGGTTGAAATACATTGAAAAAATGTCGCCACACATTTTGTTCAACAATAAACCCAAATGGAAAAGAAATGTTGGTCGTCCCATAACAAGATCTCTTGATGCAGAAACAGGTCAATGAGCTAATTCCAGGAGCCACATCATTACATTATTATTATTATTATTATTATTATTATTATTATTATTATTATTATATAAAACTTTCCTAATTAGAAAATTGCCACAAAGACAAAGTGATACAGACAATTAATTTTTGAAATTGATGAAATACATTTGTAAATACAATAAAAAATTTCAAATTGTAATTGAAGTATATTCTATAAAGTAGAAAGAGTGAAACTCCATCATGCTGCGTAAACAAAGGAAATTCCTCAGCAAATTTAAATTATGGTCCAATTTTATTAGTCTTGCTTAGTTAAATTGGAGAAACTTACTTTCTTATGCTAACTTATTTAAACAAGTTAGACTGCAGAGAAACAAACCTATGATAATGTAATTTATTACCTTTTCAATATTGTTGTGTAAATGGACACAATTTAAATAATATCTAGTGATTATTTTTTCTATTACTTTATTAAGGAATTGACTATCCGTAAGGACATGATACGAGGATGATAATGATGACTTTATTGCAAATATTAAATAAAGTAAACTAATGTATCTTATAATACATATAGCCAACTTAAAGGTTAATTAAATTGTCTGGTAAACAGATATATTGTGACAAACAAAACATGGCAGCTGTTATAGCTATTTTTAAATTTTGAGTTTCAGGTAAAGCACGAATTCTAGTGTTTTCCTGATTGTTGTAGAATTATCTTTTTTCTTTTCATTCTAGTATCATACATTTAGTTTCATTGCAAACCAACGAAAATTGCAACCACTAGAGCAATTTTATATTTTTGTTTAAGGTGAACTCCTATACCTAATGGCCCAATTTTACTGGTTAATAAATCTAACATTACTTTTTATTTTTTTTAATTTATTGCTATATACCAAGTTTGATGCTGATAAAACAAAAATTCTGGCTGTTAGAGCATTAATGGAACACATACACACACATATACAGAGTGTTAATGAATAATACCGACAAACTTTGAGGTATTGTGGAGGTGACGTAGATAAACAATTTGAGATATGCAACTTATAGTCTAGAAGTTCAAATTTGCAAGTTATAATAATAAATGTGTTAGGAGTGAGTATGCCACTGACATTATTTGGAAGATTTTGTTGACAAGCTGTTACATAGTATAGTCTACTTTTGCAGGTCGACTTCTTGAGACCATTTAGCTCAGTGGTAACGTGTATGAAATACCATTAATTAAGAATATGATATTCAATGTTCAAATCTCAGACATGCTGACCTTTTATTTTAATTTTTTTATATTCTTCCTTTCTTGTACAAGATGTTTGGAAATTTAGTACAAAATACTGTAGAATTTATTTTAGTATGATAAAGGAAAGTAATAAACGACAATATTCTGTACTAGTGTAAAATAAGGAATACTGTATAGTATACTAGGTAACTACACTAAGTATTCATAAGTGAAAATCGCATGGTTCATACGGTCGAAATAACAAAGTTATTTATGCATTAACGTAACCATTATTTCAGGTTAAAATGAATGTAGCATCAAGTCTTATGACGCGAAACATAGCACAAACATGAAGGAAAGGCATAACAAAATAAATAAATAAATTAATAATTAAATTAAGGTCCACTATTGTTTGACTTGCCAGTGGACAAATAGTAAAGGGAATCAAATTCGAATTCATATTTTGTTTTAAAGTAAGTTAAAATTCAGGAATATAATAATAATAATAATAATAATAATAATAATAATAATAATAATAATAAATGAATAGCAACTTGTTATTTTATATTACAGTGCACTTAGAAAAGGAGGCATGGTTTAAGCATATAGAAAAATAAAATTTCTCTATTCATGTTTGCTTCAAAAACAGGATCATAGGTACTGTTCAAAATGTTGCCCTTAATGGAGCAAGCAGAAATTGCATCTGCGCAGAAATGATGCTCGCATTCCTTCAAAGATTCCTGGAGTAGGCCTATTTCTGATTTCGTCACAGGCAGCCAAAATTCTCGCTAGTAACTCCTCATCTGAGTTGACTGGAGTCTCATAAACGAGGCTCTTAAGGTGTCCCCATAGGAAGAAACCTGGAGAAGTGAGATTAGGTTAACATGGAGGCCATGCTGCAGGAACGCCTTGACCAATCCAACGTCAAGGGAAGACAATATCCAGATGGTTCCTTAGATTCCTGAAAAGTGAGAAGGTGATCCTACAAGTTTCAAATCAGTAGTGAAACAGGCTGGTATCAGTTGCTAGTATCACGAGCACGCGCATGAGCAGTCGGTATAAATGCACGGTATTAAAAAAAATAACCTATGCTTTTCATGTAAACAAATCATGCAACCAGTTTAATTAAAAACAAATAGTAATGCTTAAACAGAATATCAGAAAGTGAATTAAGTAACTACAAAAGCAATATGCTTCTGTGAATAAAAATAAAAAAGGAAATAAAAATACAAAAAAACCAAAAAAGAGAGATTTGAACTTGGCATTGCAACATTTATAGGTAAGCATGCTACCCACTGAGCTATTATTGTTAACGATGCATGTGTACCAGGCATCTAATACATACGATTGCATTACAGAGCACAAAATACAGACTGTCAGTGGTGCACTGGCTTTTGCCGAAAGACGAAATTTCCATAACTTCAGGACTCAACATTTTGAAAATGCTGATATATTTGCAATTAAAACTAGGATTATCCTACTATTGGAGCAGAACTGAAGTATTCACAAGACAAACCATATTCATAGTTTGCTTCATTGTTGATTAATGAGTACGAACGTCCAGTTTTAAAAAACTCATGTTACTTCCAAATTTGGCTTCACACACCCCAAGTCTCTTATATCAAATTGTTCGTCTAACTCTCCTCTACAATACCTGAAAGTTTGTCGGTGTTATTCATTAACACCCTGTATATATATATCCATCCATCTATAGTAATTCTGCCAGAGGGCAGGTCTTTCCCTGCAATCATAGCATTTTCATGCTATGCTTTGCAGCTTTACTAGGAAATTGTAGGTGTGGTAGCATCCTGTTGCTTTCCACACCGGTGAAGAATTTTGATGATAATGATAAGGATGATGATGATGGCCGGATGATTTTCGGGGACCGTTGGGCTATAAGCTTCCTGACATTTGTCTTACAGGTCAGGAAAAACCCCAAGAAATACCTCACCCAAGAGCCTGTCCCAACCGAGAATCGAACCCGGACCCACTGTGTGACAAGGCAGCATGCTATCACGAGACCACAGCAGTGGATATATATATATACATATTATTACTCTAAAAGCTCGAACTACGGTACATCCCAAGATTTTCCAGCAAAACCTAAGAGAACCTAACATAACTCAAGATAACGTAACCTAAGATTTACTGGTAAAATCTAAAAATAACTAATATGCAGGCTTTTACAGTAATATATATATATTATATCTAACAATTTTGGTTATGGTCATTTTTGGTGTCAACCAGATGATATCAGCAAAGATTTCTAAACATATTTTCAAAAATCTTTTCATGAGAACAACCTCAATAGCTCTATTCCTTTCGAATTCACAAATAATAATAATTACATAAAAACAATAATAATGATTAATGATACTTTCAGTATTACTAATGTCCTCTGCCATAGCTGAGGAGCGGTTTAAGGTATGATCCCTTTGCTCAGAGCTACAAGATTTGCTCTGGTTCAAGTCCCCATGGGGAACAAATTTTTTTCATGAATTTCAACCAGTATGGGACAGACATCCACCCATCATCATGAGGAATTTGATTAGTTACAATAAGTAGCAGCTACAGGTTGGGTAATGTACCTATAATTGTATGGGAAACTGATATGTCACCACTATACTGGCTGCAGAATTATCACATGCGGAAGTGAGGACACTAGCCAACTGGTATGCCAAGGGTCTTCTAGGCCTACAATAATACTAAAAATGAGAATATTACCAATAAGAATGACAAAAATAATAATATTCTAACAACAATAATAATAATAATTATAACAATAACTATACCACAGCAATAACAACAATAAAAATGTTTGTTTATCGAGATTTCAGAACATTTTCCTGCACCTAAATAATAATAATACTCACTTTCCATCAAGCTGGGAACTAATGTGTGTCTTTTTTTAATTTCAAAATTGAAATTGATACCTATGGTAAGAGTGATCCATCTTTGGTACGTAGCCTTTTCTTGTAAAAATACAGATACCATTTCAACCTAACTGTAACAAAAAATTAAATTAAAATTTACATTTTAAATCATTATCTTAGCAACAAAAAGAGGATATAGATGAGTTGTATGGATCAGATATAAGTAGCGGAAATGAAAAGGAAGGTCATGAGCACAGAGGTGGATTACATGAGATGCAGTTCATGTAAAACACCGTGTGCATAAAAAATAGTGTGATGTGATAAGAGAACAAATGAATATGGAGACAGATATATGATACATAGTTACTTAGGTTTGGTCATGTCAATAGAATGAGGGAAGAAATTCTCCCTTAAAAGCAGAGACCAGCTTTTTATACCTTATGAAATATGTACATAAATATGTAACAAAAAATAAATAAAATATGTAATAAGTGTAATAATATAAAATTTACAAAGAGATGTTAAAAATGTTTAATTAATTCATTTTAATGCCAGGAACATGAATTTCATCTTTTCTCAAGCGATTACAAGTTTTTACAATTATTTTAACTAAAAAGGTGAAAAATTATTAAAAAGAAATTGCAAACATAAATACAGTATATCCTATCAGATTAGGTATAATCCTAAAGTTTATGATGGCACCAAACACAGTATGTGACAACATATTTTCAGAAGTATGTTTTTGTCAACGTGCAGTTAATTATTTTATTTTATATTTTGAAAACTATCTCACATGAACAATGACAACACAACAATCTGCCAGAATACAAGCTGCTGAAATGAGATTCCTCAGACCAATAGCAGGATATCAAAGAACAGACAAAAAACATAACACAGAAATGAGACAACAACTAAAAGTAGTGGAATTAAACACAACAATAGAGAAATACAGAACAAACTGGAAAGAACACTTAGCAAGAATGACTGAGAATAAAATACGAAAAGCAGCATACAGCTATTCATCACGTGAAAGAAGAAGTTTGGGAAGACCAAAGAAAAGATGGAAAGAACAGCAATTTGGAGCCGGAACAGGCTACTAAATAAGCCTAAACCGTGAAGAAGAAGAGAAAACTATCTCTCGGCAGTATTGGTGAATACTTCAGCAGATGGACGTGCATTTGACATAAAAATATGTGCTTATGTTTAAAATAATATGAGGATATGTAACATGAACATGACCCAGCAGCTTAATTCTCAGGGTGATACATGCCGAGGATGTCCGGACCCTACTAAGAAGGAAACCATCTCAAAGAAGGCATGTTGGTGGTGACGAAGGAATGGCAATAAGAAATTTACATATTGGAGAATGTCGGGATAGAGAAAGACGGTAACTGGGGACAGACAGATGGTGACATATGTAACAATCTGTGATGAAGAAGATCAATACTTCAAACATTTTTCTAATGATTTATAAATATATGGCTGAAAAACTAAAAGAAGAATATGAAAAATGGGGACTTTATATAAACAGTGAGAAAACTATATATCTGTGTATAGAGAAGAAATGGAAAGTATAAATTTCAACAATGGAGAAGAACTAAAACCTAGTATTGAATGCACTTATTTAGGAACAAAATTAGACTATTTAGGCAATAACACAGTGGAAATTAAAAATAGAATTGCACAAACAAAACAAGCAATAAATACTTTAAACTGTGTTTGGTGAAGCAAAAATATTACAGAAAATAGAAAATTACAAATATATCAAGCCATAATTGAGAGCATTTTAACATATGGTGATGAAGTCTGGCAAATTCCTACCAGGGAAATGAAAAGAATTTTAAGTACAGAAATGGAAGTTTTAAGAAGATCAGCTGGAAAATCTAGAACGGATAGAACACAAAATAAAGAAATAAGGGAAATTATGGGTGTACAAGAGGAGCTGGACATCAGAGACATTATAGAAAAGAAAAGATTACAGTGGTCATGTCAAAAGAATGCCAGAGCAAAGATTGCCTAAAATTGTTCGGGGATGGATCCCAATGGAAAAGAGGAAGAGCGGAAGACTGAAGAAAACTTGGATAGAAGGGGTACAAGCAGCTATGAATATCAGAGAATTGGAGAAAGATCAATGGATGGACAGAGAGGAATGGCATTTGGTTTCCGGAAGACGGCGGCAGCTGCCATGATACCGGATGATGATGATTTATCACATCTGATAATGAGCTGAGATACACTTGTAACACTATTATAGTGAGCTGGTACCTCTCTATAATCACAAAGGTTCTGATTTTTGGCACCAGAAATTTATCTGCAGATCCCCTAGCATTAAAACTTTGTACTTATCCAGCTAACAATACCACGGTGTTGTTCTATAGATTTTTGAACTATCAGAATTCTGAATGGCTTTAATTTAAGTAATTTTGTTGTTTGGCAAACGGATCTGTAACTTACTTTTGTTCCCTGTGCCAAACCCTATGCGAGGTGTGCTATGTGTCTTATCTAATTTGTCTTCTTTAACAACATGTCTCCTCCTTCTACTTTTATGATAACGTACAGAAACCCTCTATTTGAATTTTTTTGCTAAACTTCTTATTGTATTTTCATGAAGGACAGGACTCTCAGGAAATTTGTTCCAGAATTTTTATCATGTTTTCAAACAAGTTTTTCTGTGTTTTATGTATTATTTTGTGTATATATATATATATATATATATATGTGTGTGTGTGTGTCATGAAAATAAAAAGTATTACCTGAACCGAATTTGAACCCAGGACCTCTAACTCTATAATTTAGGGCATTAAGCAAGCACACTATCCAGTCATCCCAGTGAAAACACTGATTTTCCTTCCCTGATATATATATATATGTGTGTGTAGATAGATGTTATAACTATGTTTTTGACAATTGGCAATGAAGGCAAATACGATATGAAAAGAAAAATGAATGTTTGAGTCAGGATTTGAACCCGAGTCTCTAAACTCTCTACATTTAGCGCACTAACCTACTCATGTATTCCAACACAAATGTACATTTTTCTTATATATGTAGTATTCTCAATTCACACAAGAGGTAGCGGGAAGTCGTTCCAACTGACATCTTCTGGCCACCATAACAGGTAAGCAAATTTTTAGTGAGAATATTTACTTTATAGCAGTAACGCTTGTATATTTAGATGTTATAACTACATTTTTGACATTTGGCAATGACGGCAAATATGATATGAAAAGAAAAATTAATGCTTGAGTTGGAATTTGAACCAGAGTCTCTAAACTCTGTACATTTAGCGCTCTAACCAACCGAGCTACTCAAGTATTCCAACAAAAACATACATTTTTCTTATATAATTATGTAGTATTCTCATATATATATATATATCCAAACACCCATAACCGTAATGAAAATGGCATTGAAACAACACTAACTCACCGATCATATATATAAACAAACCGTATCATATGAAATCATACGAAACCGCTTTATGCACTAGTTAAGCCAAAGCTAAGCAAATGGCAGGACTGTCACATGGTAGGAGATATGACGACCAGCACCAATACTGGATAAATTAGAACTTTCATGAATTCTATCTTAAACTTTGTTTATATTAACCCATTCGCTTCAGGTTTAAATGCTTAATGGATTTCCCCAGAAACCGAATTTAAACCACCTTAAATTATATAGTCTGTTTTCAGACAATCAAAACGAACAAAAGATAACGGCACTTGAGATCTCAATGAGGGTGAAGGCCAAAACACATTCCTCTACTATTCATAGGCCCTAAATGTTAACAAAAGAATATCCTTATTGCGAAATATGTAACAGGCAGAATTAAGCGAATGTACCTCGTCTTCTGAAGCGAATGGGTTAAAGTACTGTTAATATAAATAAATGTTCTGTCTAAAAGTCTTTATATATGATTCTTTATAAAGGTTTCATTGTAGCAACAGCATTTTATTAATTTATTAATTTTCAAGCAACTTCTAATCTTGGAAAATATTAAGGAATATGAAGTTTTCACTAAAATATGAACATTTTGCCATATTATGAAATGTTATTTTTTCTTCTTATTTGAATGTACATATGATAAAATGTTAAGATACTTAGTGTAAGTGATCCCCGACTAGTAAATATTTTGTATTTAATAAAATTAAATATGTTTAGTTGGCTGCGGTGCTCATTGCTTCTAGTTTCAAGGGTCACGGATTCAAATCCGGCCTGAGTTGATGGATTTTTTGGGATGGAAAAATCCAAGGAGCAAGTCCTCCGGGAGGGACCTCACGATTTTCAGGCTATGGCTAAACAATGGACTATGCCATTATAGATTATAGATAGATAAAGATGTTTAGAAAAAGTAGAATAGAATTGTCTTAATTACCTGTACAGGCATTCCACTGAACGACATAATGAAGAAGTTAAGGAAAACAGATAGATACTTGCTAATGGGACATTCCATACGAAATCGGCAAAAAAAATTGTGAAAATTGAACTCACATCTTTAAAAGTTTACAATTTTTTTTACAGTGAAACTGTATGATATACTGAATATCTGAACCGATTTTCAGGTCTTCGTTTGATGTAATTAAAGAGTAGTAGAGCTATCAAATTATCGAATTGTTTAAAAAGTCTATTTTATAAAATAAATTTCTCGAAGTATAACAACTCCCTCAACTTGAGAAGATAGTCACATTATAGATGATTTTATGCTCTATCTCTTGAAAATTAGCATGCTAATATTTACGTTTTTCTGAAGGTGGTAAATGCAATTAATATGCAATTGACCTTTCCCACCAAAAAGTTTACAAAATCTAAAAATACCACATTATTACCCAATGACCAGTTAATTGTTTGTAATTAGTATTAAAGTGGAGGGATGAAAGGAAACTGCCAAAAATAATTATTATCCCTAAAATCCTCTATGTGTAGACTGCCCGCAATACCCTTCACGTGAGTAAAGATCGCTCGCTCGTACAAACAATGACGGAGCTACTTGATAATAGTTCTTCCTGCACTTCCAAACTTTTTTATTGTTATTATCATCATTGCATTAATTTTATTATCATTATTACTATTATTACATCATCATCGTGGACTAGTGGTTACACTGCATGCGTCCGACTCCGAGGTTCGCGGGTTCAAACTCGTTAGGAATCGATGGAATTTTAAAGGCGTGACATTTCTGTATGTAGCTTTCCTTCAGAGGGAAGGAAATCCGCGAGTCTCGTGTCGTATATTTACGAAGAACCTCTCGCTTGAAATAAATTGCCACAAAATGACCTCACATGTTAGTAAGCGTTGTTAAATGTAAGAATCTTTATTGATATCTCCAGTAGGTGGTAAATTTTGTGCTGCTTTTGGCTAATGTATAGTTTAATTTAAATTACTAAGCAGGTACAAATTCAATCTTATATGCGTATTAAAAATTATTTTCAAGAGAGTAGTTTGTAATGTGTTGTAATAATCTCTACTTGTACACTACACTAACGTTTGATGTTGAATATTGCAAGGAATGTTAAGCAATCGATAATAATTTATAAGGGTTTTCATGCTATTACAAGTAATATTTAAGAGGTATAAATATATTTTATTGGCTTGGCATCACTTACTGATCTTGCATTACCTACTCATGACATATCAAAGATGATATTAAAATGCATTATATAAGATACTTAAAATGACGAGGTGCACTAAACACGCACTGATTTAAATTATCTGTCTAGTAAAAAAATCTGAACTTGAGAATTGTTTATGGGGAAGCAGATATATAAGGTAGACTTGCTGATTCTGCATTGTTATCGTTTGGTAGGAAGTGGTATGAGTATTAAAACATTCGGTTTTATTTGGAAGGATATCTTATAACAACACTATTTCTTCATAGTTTTCAGTGTGTAACAGAGTACACGGAATAAAACGTTATTTTAAGATTGAAATTAGTAATTATAATATAATAAAAATCTATACCAGTTTATTCAATTAATGATATAAGAGTTTTTATTGTAATATTAGATTTAAATTCAATCAATCATAGTGTTCTGCCAAAGAGCACGTCTTTCACTGCAAACTCAGCACTCTCCACTCTTTCCTTAACTCAGCTTTCCTTTTTGTTTCTGCATACAAACCATTTATTTTAATATTGTCTGTCATCTGATGAGATTTAAACTGTAATGAAACATTTGTAACAAAATAAATAAATTGTTTAATAATTCATAGTAATTACTAATAAAATTCATTGTTAAAACCTTTGAGGTGGAGAGTCATAAAATAAAATAAGTTAAAATACCTTCTTAGGTAAAATCCGTCGTCCTCAACTTATAAAAATATGTATTCTTTATGCTCTGTAGGCCTCTCAGAACATCCGTTCCATCTTCAGCAGATCATTCTTCGCTACAATACCTAGTATGATGGTTGATGCTGCTGGTCCTAATGTTGCTGTGTCGTGACGAAAGCTTCTTCCTGACGATATCGTGTAGTGGGTTGTTTAGTCTGGGAGTGCTTTCATTTATTAAAAGCTTGTTGTCTATTTCCTTGATAATTTACAGGTCTTCCAATATGTTAATTTTAGTTGGATTTCCGTTTTTGTGTACTATTGTAAGGGGTGTCTTCTATTGAGTTCATTCTATGACCGGCGTTTTTTATGTGCTTGGCGTAATTAGACTTTCCATATGCGTATACGAAATCGTAACGATGTTCTTTAAATCTTATGTTGAAGCTTCTTTTCGTTCTACCTATATAGAACTTGTCACAGTCTTTGCATGTTAATTTATATACACCCTTGCCATTAAATTTATTATGTTTTTCTATTTTGTTACTTATTACATTATTTAGTTTATTATTAGTTTTGTAGGCTATGTTTAAGTTTTTATTTATTTTTCTTAATGTTTTTGCCAACTTTATGGTTTCGTGGCCTGTGTAAGTTAGTGTAATCCATGTATTATTAATATCCGTTCCTCTTTCTAGTTTTGTTATTTTATTTACATCAGTTCTCCGTTTTTGTTTTCTTACAAGTTTCTCTATAATTTTGCTGTTGTATCCATTGTTTTTAGCCATATTTTTGATGTACCGCAATTCCTTATTGTAATTTTTTTGTTTAATGGCAGTTTTAGCACTTTATTAATTAGGCTCTTGAATACGCTGATTTTTTGTTGGTACGGATGTCTTGATTTATTGTTAATTGCAAGCATATTAGTTGTTGGTTTTCTGTATATGTCTATTTAATTTTTTTTGTTTTGTTTTTGTGTTCTTAACTACGTTAAGATCCAAAAAATGCATTTTGTTGTTTTGTTCAATTTCTTCTGTGAATTCCAATTTTGTGCATATTGTTTAATTCTGATAGAATTTCTTCTTCTTTTCTGTCTGTACTTTCATAAATGATTATAATGTCATCCACATATCTAGCGATTAATTTTATGCTGTATTTTTGTGTTAATCTTTCGTAGTGTATATTTTCTAAATGTTGTATGAATATTTCTGATAATATCCCTGAAGTTGGAGATCCCATAGGGATTCCATCTTCTTGTATATGTATCTCATTATTAAATTGAAAGTAATTCTGTGTCATTATAGCTTTTGTGATATTATGTAATTGATTTATGTAGTTCGGATTCAAATTGTTTGTTTCTAATTTTTGCTTAATTATATTAAGTGTTTCGTCTATTGGAATATTTGTATATAGATATTTTATATCGAAAGTTGCCATTTTTGTATTATTCACCTCGATGTCTATGAGTTTATCTGCTATTTCGTAAGAATTCTTTATTGTGCATTTATCCTCTAAGTTAATATCTTTCTTCAATTTGTGTGCAATTAATTTAGAGAGTTTATAATTGGGAGCGTTGATGCAATTGATTATTGGCCGTATTGGAATATTTTCTTTATGTATTTTGGGTAGAGCTTTCATTAATGGAATTGTTGGATTATTGTTTATATACATATTATAATATTAGTTAGTTTCATTCTTGTTAATTATCGTAGAGGCATATTTTTATTTCTTTTAAAGTTTTGTTGAATTTGGCAGTAGGATCTTTATCTATTTTCATCTATAAATTGTTATGTTTTTAGAATGAAGTAATCTTTTTTGATCAGTACTGTTGTGTTTCCTTTATCTGCTTTTGTATGTATAATATCGTTGTTTTTAAGTTTAGATTTTAGTGTATTTAACTGTTTTAAGTTCTTCTTTATCAATTGTGGGTGAGATTTCTTGTATAGTTTTGGCATTTATGTATCTAGCATATTCTTTATTATTAGATTGTAATTTATCAATTGCTATTTCGCTCTCAATTATCATGTTCTCCTTTATTTTATTTATACTAGGATTGGGGAAATTAAATTTATAACCATTTTCTAGTATTTTAATTTCGTCATTATTTAGTGTAAGTTCTGTTAGATTTATTTGTCTTTTATCTTCTATGGATTTACTAGGAATTTATGTGTTTCGTTGATTTCAGATTTTCAAGTTTTTTGTTGATTGTTTGGTACTTATTTATTAAAATATTATTAATGTCTTCGTGTATTTGTTTTTCTATGATGTACCAACATTTACCATACATTTTATTTGCTTCTTGTGTAAGATAATATAATTTATTATTATAATTTTCTTTCTTTATATATAAGAATTTTATTTAATTTTTTATCCAGTTAATTTCTGCATTATTATTTAGTTTTTATGGCTGGGTAGCTTATATTTTTTATTTTAATTTTGGCATAATGTTATGAATTAAACATGGTCTGTTGAAATTTTAAAAATTGAGGACGACGGATTTTACCCAAGAAGGTATTTTAACTTATTTTATTCATAGTAAACGTAAGTAACAGAACTCTTTACTTCTCGCTTCAGTAATTAAATTACATAAATAAACATCTACTGCGTAATAATTAAAATATCGCCACTTTTTATAAATTAACGATATTGTTCCATTAAGCAGAACATATAACATCACACATGCACTTTTGAAGGAAATCTGTTAATATTTTTCGTTGCGTATATTTACAGTTATTTTTTGTTTTGTGTGTAGCACACAATATGGATTACTTATACAAAAAGAAACTAATATTTTGTACTAACTGCCCACTTAATTACAAACATCACACATTAATGATGATCTTGTAGAAGATTTCCGGGCTGTTGGCTGTGGTCTTGAGGCTTGTAGTTCCCCGACGTTTCGCCAGAGACTGTGTCCGGCATCCTCAAGGGTTGTCTTGAGACTGGAAATTTTGCCCAGAATCACAGAATCTGAATCTGCGGAATTCCCAAATACGGCTGCGACCGAAGTAGCAGCGGTTTTGGGTTCCTTTTGGATGAAGAAGTCACCCGCGGGTTCCAGGGATTTTCACCCTTTAGTCCCGCTAATTTGGATTTAGAGGTCGAAAATTATTAAAATTAAAGTGTGTCCATGGCAGAGTGTGTTGGTGAGAAGAGATGTGAGCAGCTGTAGCTTAGTGTAGATTTACCCTCTTACTAATAATCCATATATAACTTTTGTACAAGGTTTATACACATCTCAGTTGAAAATTCTTACTAATAAACACTGTATTAGCTGTTCAGTGTAGAAGAGGAGTACAACTTTACATGGAAATCGTTATACATGCCTCCAGCCTTGTTTAAGGATTCTATAACTAGACAAAATGTCGGACATCAAGATCAACTGATTGTTTTCTTATGATATTGATGAACGTTTCCTTAAATTTAACCCAAAATGCAACACTTTAACGACTGTTTGATGGATGCACAGGACATAAATAATATTAATAAAGCTCTGGGTAGGAAAATAAAGGCATCATAAAATGCCTTTCGTTACACTCATTCTCGATTAGGCCTAACAATATTTTAAAATTGAACATTGATTCACATAAGAATATGTTCTACAATAATTGCTGTAGACAAAATTTAACCTGAATGTAGTTTAAATGCTTCATAATATTATATTAAGAAAACTTTCTTGCATCTTTAATACATAACACACACACACCGATATAAAAATGTATTTAAGTATAGAGGTACTGTTATTGGAACAAACTACATGTTAACTTGGTAGTCTTGTGGTTAGAGCTTCTGACTACGATGCGTGAGGTCATAAGTTCGAATCACGGTCAAATTATAGTGATTTTTTTCGCTTGAAATGTTGTCGGTAACATTTCCTACTATTTTGAACGTTTTCTAACGCATCTTAAAACACTGCGTATAATTCATAAGTAATGGGAAAAGATTTTATTAGTTTCCAAGAATTAGTCGAAATTCTTGACGTTAGATGGCAGCACATTATCTGTGAAACCAATTCTACGATATATTTGACATAGCGTAAAGGGAAATGTATATAAATTAAAACACATATATTTTTTTCGTACCTCCTCAATTAGGGAATCTCTATTAATTCTATCCATATTCATTTCTTACACAATTAATCACTAGTTGATGTTTTATTTCTGTTACAAACTGCGAGTAATATTGTTCTGACGTCATTATGATGACGAATATGTGACGTATTGTGTGTCGCTGCTGTTTTGTTATATACCTCCGGCACAACGTCTATTAGTAAGGAAATTATACGTGATCTACATCAGGTTTATATATTGTATAATTAAACAACTGATGAAAGCCTGTATTTTTATTAGTAAGACCGTTAGTAGTGTGAGTGTGTATAGGTACTTGGAAATGTGTTATTTTTGGGAATGGGTACTTTTGAAAACTTCAATCACAATTCCATCCCAGTCCGGCCGATTTTTGTGGTATTGTGGGAATTGTTTTAAGTTAATTTTAATGGCGGAACAATGCAAGGGGACCACTCCGACATTCGCCTTTACGCCAAAGGGAAACCACCAAAACCTTGGCAGAGTGGTTGGTATGACCAAAATCGGGACACTTAGGGTTTTCTTTATTGATCATAATCATATACATAAACATAAATCACATAAATAAATGCACATAAACATAAATTAATCATAGGTATAAATGTACTAACTTTAGTTTTGACACTATTCTTCAGTGTTTCTTTTGATTTTAGTGTATCAGTTTATTTTTCTTTTCACTATTTTCACTGCACTGAATGTCACTGCACGAAATTTTTCTGCACTTTATTTCACTTTGCTGTATTTCCCTGCACTGGTTGAATCTTCTGTCTTCCGTCTGGATCCTGTTGATTATGTAAGGCACAGGAGCTCGTGCCAGATCGGTGGAAGTACGTGTGTGGGTCTTCTGTGTTTGTCCCTTTGAATGTCATAGTGACCAAGATTCGCTATGGGTGGATTTTCGTGTCCCTCCGTGCGAGGAAGAAGCGGCATGCTTGGTCCACCATGAATTCTTGCAGGGGTGTGATGTTCAGTAATTTTTCGAGACTGTTGATGGGTGTGTACCTCGGGAGATTGGTGGCGAGGTACAATATTCTATTTTGAAATTTGTACAATTTTCTTATGACTTTTTGGAGCGTGTCCCCAGATTTGGCAAGCGTATGTGATTATGGGGCGGAGTAGGGTCTTGTACAGCGTTGCCTTAACATTTGGTTGTAATTTGCTGTTTTTGTTTAGCAGTGGAAACAGTCTTGAAAGTTGCAGTTATGCTTTCTTTAATAATGCAGTAAAGTGTGGCGAGAAGGATAGTCTGGTGTCCAGAGTGACGTCGCTCCATTGTATTTGTTTTCCACCGATGGTTAGTGGATTGGGTGGTTGTAGATGTTTACGACGACGTGTGAAAATAATAGCGTGACATTTTTCAGCATTTATTTGGACACGCCACTTCATTAGCCAGTTTTCGAGTAGTTTAATGTTGTCGTGTACCTGTTTGCAGGCTGCTTTCACTTGTGTAGATTGTCCAGTTATGAGGGTATCATCAGCATAGATGTATAATTTACTGTTCTTGTGCGACGTGTTATGAGGTATGTCGTTGATATGTAGATTGAAAAGAGTTGGGGCAAGAATGCTCCCTTGTGGAACTCCGCTGATGATGGGGTATGTATTGGACAACTGATCTTGGTATACTACTCAAAAAGTTCTGTTATTTAGGTAGTTCGCTATGAGGTGGATTAGGCTGTCATCTATGTTTAATGCAATTAATTTGCGTAGTAATCCTGCGTGCCAAACTTTATCAAATCCTTGCTGAAATATCAAGATAGAACCCTATGGTTGTTCTGTGTTCATTGTATCTACGAGTTATATTTTCCACATGTCGCATTACTTGTGATACGGTGTCGTGGTGGCGGCGGAATCCATACTGTTCCTCTCTTAGGACTCCTTGATTAGTCAGGTTGTGCTTCAAACGTTTTAGAATTATTTTTTCTGTGAGTTTGCTTAATGTATTGAGTAGTGTTTTTGGGCGGTAGTTTTGAGGTTTTTTTAACTCTTCGCCCTTTTTGGGAACATTAGAACATGGCCCAGTTTCCATTATCTGGGAAAGCACCCATAAGATGGCAGCCTTTAATAGTTACATCCATAGACTTTTAAATATCCCTCTTTTACCCTTGGAATATAATAATGAATTGAATATTATTAAACAATTAACTATTAATAATAACTACGACCCTAAAATTATAGAATATTTAATTAAGAAAGTTCATTACAAAAAAAACAATTAACAAAGTTTTTCCTTTACCCAAAGAAAACAAAGAAATATGTCGTAATGTCATACATAGGCCCACTTTCAAATAAAATATCAACCACCTTAAAAATTTGAACGTTAATGTGGCATTTAAAACTAATAAAACATTACAAAATATAATAAAAAACAATAAAACCAAAATAAAAAAATAAAAATTATCAGGTGTATATAAATTGATGTGTGGCACATGTAACAAAGTCTATATAGGACAAACTGGTAGACCTTTTATCTCTCGGATAAAGGAACACATGAGGGCATATAACAGAAATTTAGAATATTCAAAATATGCTAACCACCTATTCCAATTTAATCATTGTTTCGATCCAAATTTTTAAATTTTACATGTTTGTGATAAGGGTAAGAAGTTAGATCTTTTGGAGGCTGTAGAAATTAATAAATTTAAAAGTAGTAACAAACAGTTAAATTCTCAACTTGATTTGAATGAATCCCCTTTGTTAAATTAAAAAAATTAAATAAATATTGTTGTATTGTTGCTTAGATTAGTTGGAACACAATTCATAACTTGTTAACTACGTTTTATTTTTATTTAATTATATATAAGTGGCGAAAAAACAGTAATGTGTTCATATAACATATAATCAGAACAATACAACTTTTCTAATGATTTAAACAATCTACTAGATTTAATGAGAGTTGAAAAAATCGCCGATGAAGCGGGTCAGCTATTTCAATAAGAACTACGCACGGGACCTTGGTTGTGAAGTAAAACAGCTGTTCTTTGATTCGCCAGGTTTTAACGAAAACAGAATAAAAAACGTATCTATTGTTTGAACTGTTCATCCCTCCAAAAAGATAATTGCTGGAAATTTTTCCTTATTATATGAGTAACATTCTGTATTTTTGTACGTTTTCATTTTTTGATATGTACTGAAGTAAACCGCCATAAAATAGAAAATCGACACCGAAAATAAAGATATCCTAATTATAAAAATAACATCCTTAAACTACATGATATAACCTATATAAATACGTTTGAAACAAATTTTTGGTGTTTACCGTTTCAGAAATATTAATATAAGTAAACGTTTTAGTTTATTATATTTACGATAATTTTAGATCGTCATAACTATAAACCTATAAATTATAAAAATTATAGTTCGATATTAATACGTTTATAAATTTATTCACTATTTTTAGGGATACATAAAATTAAAAAAATAAACTGCAAAATTTTTTGCTGTCCGATTTTGTATAGATTATCGGGTCATATGTTTGTTGGGAAAACTTGGGTTATGTTTTCATATTTATATTCTTACTAGCTGGCCCGGCGAGCATCGTATCGCCTTTAAATATTTTTACGTTAATTTTTCCGATATTTTAACAGTTATCTGCTATTCGGGGCGGAATCAAATCCAACAAATCAAAGATCATAAAAATCGGTCCAGCCGTTCTTGAGTTATAAACAGTGTAACTAATCCGACTTTGTTATATATATATATATATAAGTCCCGGCCACGCGTTGCTGTGGCTAAGGTATACGTTAAATTATGTTGTAGTAAACTAAGTGAGAAATCTAAATCAGAAAGTTTTTGTTTAACACAATTTTTTAGTTCTGGTACGTTAACTACACCCGGTATAAATATGGGTGGTGGTTTATGTGGAAGTGGTTTTGTTGATTGAGATGAATTTATGTTGACTGCATTCTCAGTATCATCCATAAGTGTATCATAAGGATTATATACATTTATTGATGAAATATTTTGAGGAGGCTTGCTGATTTCATTATACTTTCGTTTTTTTCTACGAACTTGTTGGCAGTTTGGATTTTCATCATCATCAAGAAGTCTCTGTATAGTAATATCATCTTGTAATATATTATATATTATAGTCATCTTGTTTTTCATTTAATTGAGGCATGGAGATTGTTTCTGTAATATTAGGCATATTATTATAAACTAACAGACTTACTTATAGTTCTGTTATTCCGTTCCTTAGGACCTTCATATGTTTTTAAATTGACATTCTTCTTAAATGTAAGATTTGTCACATAGGCCTATACCAATTTGCGGAAATTCACTTGATATCTTATCATTCATGGTCTCTAGAACTGATTCGCCATATTGTTCAATGTCCCTTCTCGGTCCAGTTAAATTAAAATTAAGTTGCTGTCTTTCAGCCAGATTACTTAAAACTAATACTTACACACGAAATTAATATTATTATCAAAATATTGAAAATAAAATAAACACAAACACACTTAAATTATGAAATAATCAATATTTGTAATTCAATTGAAATTCGCGGTTGCAACAAAAAGCACAGCCATTTGGTTAAATAATAAACCAATTACCTTACACCGTCATCTGTTAGAATCGTATGGAACTCACAGATAATTATAACTCTTTGTTAAATAATTAACAAATAATTTGCAATAAAAAATAATGCGACTATAAATTTAGGTATAAACAACCGTACGTCTCAAGTTGGATCAAACAGCACCACAGCGTGCAAAATTTTATTAAAATCGGTTCAGTAGTTTAGGATTCCATCGCGGACAAACAACGTGACACGTAATTTTTATATATTAAGATGGTAGCGCTACCTCTAATCTATAAGCCATACTACGCTACTGAAGTATATTAATTGCTTTACTCTGCGCACAAAAGTTAATGGATAAGTTATGAGGAACAATAATTGATTTCACAAAGTGAAAACAAATGTTCGATTTAAGAATTAAATTAATATTTTTAATACCTCATCTCATATCCTTTATTCTCCTAGACTGCAGTTTCAGAGCCATATCTCCATCATCAGTAGCCTCTCGTCGACCGGTGTTATATCGTATCTTGGTGGTAACAACATAACACCGATCGACGAGAGGCTACTGAAGATGGAGATATATCTCTGAAACTGCAGTCTAGAAGAATAAAGGATGAGAGGTGAGGTATTAAAAATATTTATTTAATTCTTAAATTAAAGTTCATAGTGTTTTATTCCCTGTGAAAGCTAAAAAAATAAAAAAAAAAGGTTTGATTTACTTATATAATGCGTAACCTGTGCACTGGCGATGGCAAAGTGTACTGCATCAATTCCAGTTCTTCTGTAATCAAACTTGTATATGGTATTACTTCATCGACATCGTCTATTGGGCGAACCGTGGTGCTACTTTTACCAGCCATATGAGTGTATTGTGTATGGAACTGTCATCGATAGAAATATTGCCCTTAGTCAACATCATATTTCATAGGAATAAGATTGAATGCAACATAAGATGGTACCAATAATTAAGAACTTCCATTTCTTATTTATTTATGACAAAACATTATATATAGGTCTACTTAATTAGACATTTACAATTTTTCCATTATGTCAATAGATATAATTTATTTACAATTTTATTACATGCAGACTTTATGCTCCATACTGACTCACCTGTAAATTCTGCAGTTTTTTCACCACATCCTCAATGGCAAATGCAGGATATTTTTCGCTAAACTGTACATTCAAAATAAATTGGGAGCAGCCATTTTAAAAAACTCAAAACCAATGTATTCTACTTTTGTATGAATAAGAATATAACAATACTCACTTAATATATTAAAATAGCAATTACATATTTTAAAATTCTCCTATACACCTTACATATAGACATGTGCCAGATATTTTTTTAATTTTCTCTATTTCGAGTGTTAGAGAGGGAACTACATTTTCTTACATGCTCAAAGGTAAAATTGTCATTCAACCAATGAAAATGCAGTCTTACATCGACTTTGTTTACAGTACAACTGGAACTTAGTTCGGAAGAGGAGAGAGTGTATGGAATTCCAATATGGTGATGTGGACAGATGGACACCTCAGAGATGGTAATTTAATAGGTGCAAAGTTGTGGAGACTGGATTCTATGACCTGTTGATGTGATTTGATCTTTATAATGGATGATAATGTTCATATACAATTGGGTTGTTGGATGACATGATGCAAGAAGAAGACATCGAGTTTCTGACAGTATCTGATCTTATTCATCCAGTCTCACATCCCTGTTTCGGGGCCATGTTTTGTACACTCATTCCATGTCCTCCTCTTCCATCATTTTCATCTACTCAACTTCTCTTTTCTCAACATTCCTCTTAATTTGTTATTCCCATCTATATTTTGACCAACCTCTTGGTCTCTTCCCACCTAATCTGAAGTGTTGGTATCCTTCCAGAATTCATTCTTTCAACTTGGTCACACCATCTTATTCTACTGTCCTCCATTCCATCTTGTATTTCATCTAATTGAAAAATTTCTCTTACTTTGTGATTTGTGTTCTATCTCTTCTGGTTTTTCGAAGCAGCTTCTTAAAAACTTTATCTCTCTTCCTCGAATTCAACTTAATTATTTTCTGTTACTATCTACATTTCAGCTCTATAATTAATATCGGTTCAAAATATGTTTTATACATTTTGTTTTCAGAATTCAATGGTATAAACTTGTTCAACAGGTAGTTTTTAATTAAATGATAGCATCTGGTCCTACTTTGTGTCCTTCTGCTTATTTATGTTTTTATTTTGTCTTTAAGTGATATCTGAATAATCCCATCTTCTGATTTATGATATTCTATAATTATTTGAACATTATATATAAATGTATACTGTAATTAAAATGGAAGCCACCTAACAGATTTAAGATTTGTAGATGCTGTCGTCCTGTTCACCAGAAAAATTACAGACAACTATGTTCACATATTAAAGCCACAGGCCTGTTAATGAAACACATCTGATGACACAACTACAGAAGATTTACAAGGGGGGGTACGTGCCCTTTTCAAGTGCCCACAATATTTCACCTGAGTGGACTGTGAGAAGCTGTTAAATCTCTCCAAGGATTTTTGAGTGAAATTAGATGAATTATTTTTCAATAATTTTCAAATTGGTGGTGTAGAACAGTGATCTAGCACACTAGGATTCCAATCTCACTGCCATTGATTTATTCCTCACAATATTACATTTTTAATTAATTATAGAATTAGAATGTATTTAATAATTAATTTTCATATTTAATATATATGGTATAATATTATGTAATATATATATATGTTAACATGTATATGGGCTGAAGAAGGGATAAGAAGAGTAACAAACAGCCTCTCCCATCCAAATGCCATCCTCACCTTCTTGTGGTCCACCGTGTTTCTACAAATGAGGAAATGACAACCGAGTCACAATGGTATAACTGTTTCATTAAATAAAGAGGAAATGCTGTATTGCAAGCCTGTCCAGAGGCTAATAGTGTCAGCCCCACCATTGGACTATCAAATGATAAGGCTAGTAACTTATCTTACGGTAAACTATATTACTTTCAAGCCTCAGAATATATATATATATATTCAATTTATTCAAATTACTAGACTAAAAAATCTTCATTTAATAACTTAAATGAAGTATACTTTCCATTGAAACAAATATAAGGAAAATGCTCGTGTTCCAAAAAAGTTTCATGAAAATGCATTATGTAAAAAAAAAATACTTATATTTTGCAATTTTTTTTTGATGAACAATCTTTCTGACAAATATATCTATTAAAGACAAATAAAAAGCAGCATAAGTAATTACTTATTTGAATTTTAAGATATTTTTTCAGTCAAAACCTTACTCAATTATGTAAGTGAACTATTAAATTTAAATATATTATTTAATTACAATTACTTACAGCAAAAATATGAATTAAGTATACATATACCTATATATATTAAATATCTAAATTAATTATTTAATATATTTTAATTCCATAATTAATAGTTTAATATTGCAAGGAATAAGAAACAAATAGATTTATGGCAGTGAGAATCGAACCCAAACCAGCAGAATACCACACAGTGCACTTGACCACTATGCTACACCACCAAATAGAAAATCATTGAAAAATAATCCATCTACTTCCACACAAAAATCTTTTGAGGAAGTTTTACAGCTTCCTCCACTCATGAAGTTTTACCTAAACTGGTTCATACCCACCCCTTGTTCGGTCAACTAATATCCTTCTCAGAGGAAGAAATAACAAGAAGAATATTGCTAGCTTGGAGAGCCTTCCTTGACAAGATGCTAAACAGAAGACTTAAATTTGAAAAACTCAATCCAACACTACCATGTCGTAACCATGCTACAAATGTGGTAGAGGAAGGTGGAGTGGTAAAACATGGAGGGATAGTGTTTTCAACAAACATCTGACAGAAGTGAAAATGAAAAGGTTTTTACAAGATGAAGATGCAGGATGAGATATGAGCCAACACATGCTGGTCAGTAGTGGTCCAGCATATCAGAAAATTATAATAAAAGTCCATAGAAACTTGACTCAAAAATGTGTGATAAATGAACAGTCATGGAACAGCTCACTGTTGGAGAGTTACCCTCAAGTAGGAGGCCTTAGCTCTTCCACAGACAGATGACAAGCACATTGTACTGTAAGTGATATCTGAAAGATCCCACCTTCATGATCTATGATATCTTCTAATTATGCTCTGAGTATTGTAAATAAATTAAATGAAATGATTCAAATACCTATGAACAATCATTTTTGGAAAAAGGAATGAGATGAACAAGGAAATTAAATATAAACTCAGTTCTGGAAATCATGCTATTATGCATTACAAGGATTCTTGTTCACCCAACTTCTCTCAAAGAATGTTAAACTGAAAATATATAAAACTGTTATTCTCCCAGTTATATAAATGTGAAACGTGGGCTCTTACTTTAAAGGAGCAGAAAAGTTTATGAGTATTGAGAATAAAATTCTCAGGAAGCTTTCTGGACCAACAGACAGATGAACAGACAAGGCAAATGGAGAAGTGAACTACACAATCTTTATAGGGAACCAGATATAATAAGAACAGTTAAGTCTCATAGACTGCATTGGGCAGGACATGTGGGACGAATGGAGAATGAAAGAGGCACATAGAAGCTTCTTTTAGAAAACCAGAGGGAAAACGCTCAGTTGGTAGACCAAGAATCAGAGGGGAGAATAAAATTAACCATGATATGAGGGAAGTAGATTATACAGGGGATGATTTGAAAGTATGAGCTCAGGATATGGATGTGTGGAAAGCTTATGTCTGCATGGTCATGAACCTATGGGGTCGATAGTGCGAGTTAGTAATTGTAAATAAATGGATAATTATTTTTTCTCACCTGTTATATTTGGTTCTGCTCCTTATTGAACAATTGATTTCTACAATTTATCTGTGATGTTTACATTATAAATGACAGATAAGGAAACAAATGATAAGAGTATCCTGATATATGATAATGCCCTTACAGATACTTGTTATTTGTTATTTATCTTTTTATCTTGATAACTGATCACATCTATAATCTTACTCTTGAAGTCAGGAGAAAAAACAATATTTTCTCAGTCAAGCCCTCATGTATTTTGTACATCCTTTGATCAATTTTTTTATCATTTAGGCCTCCAACTATCCTCTATCCAAAATATAACCTATTATTAACATAAACAAATATTCAAATTTAAAATAAAATTCTTTATACCTTACCTGTTCTTTTTAAACTAGTTTCGTAACCTAAACAGTTATATCTTCATCATATGATATGAGGTGAGGTGCAAAGAATTTTATTTTAAAATTAAAAGTAAACCTCATAGTGATATTTCCTATAACAGTTCAATAAACAAATATATATATATCAGCACATGTGTTCACTAAACTGTGAGATGTGGTATATGTAGAAATACATTATTAAATAGGAACGGACATTTAACAACAAATGAGGGGAATTCTGAATAGCTCAAATATCTAAAAATAATAATTACAAATAGGAATGAGGTGGAAAGATATTAAACCCTGGAAATGCATGCAATTGTACACACTCAATAATACCTTCATCCACATACTATAGTATTTCTATCTATCTATAATGGTGTAGCCCATTTCAACAATGGGCCATAGCCTCTCCTTTGTAAGGAGTTACTAGACCAACTGAATTTTTAGCTACCTTATTTGCTCATAGATCATGGATGGCATGCGGTCATCACACTGACCCAATGAGACATTTAACAGGCAACTAAGGTATTACTAGGACATTGATGTCGGTAAATTTTGCTTAGAGGCCTCTTTATTCAGGCTTAAGGATCTTTTACGAGCCTGAAAATCTTCAGACTTGGGACCCACAGCTTAAAGTCTCTCCCGGAGAACTTGCTCCTTGAATTTTTCTGTCCTAAAAAAATCCATCGACCGCAGTCGGATTTGAAACTGCGATCCTTGGAACCAGAGACAAGGAGCATAACCACTAGTCCACAGCAGACGACCTAGAATTTTGAGTCAAACAATTTGAGGATATTTTCATATAGTTATCAGTGGAGTGATGAATTATACTAAAATATGAAATCATAAGAACAAAATATATAAAAAAATATGATACAAAAATATTATGAAGGTGCTATTTTCTAAAATATGTGTGTGGATATTTTTAAGTGTTATTTAATAAACAAAAAATTAAAGAGATTTTACACCTTGCCTCATAATCCAGGACTTTTCATTGTAAACTGACTTTAAGCCCAGTTTCGAAAGACCTCCTGGATTATAGAAAATGTGTGAAGGATACAGAGGAAGAACCAAGAAAGTCATTTTTTTTTTCCAAATAGAGTTTGATGTGCCATTAGATTGTTCATGAAAATAACTGTCATTTAGAAGTTTGAAACTGGGTTTATTTACCTTCAATATTTGGCACAATATGTAAGGAACTGTGTACATTGTATAATTAAATGTCTGTCACTTAGGTTCATGGAAAAGTGACTTACCTGGTTTTTCTCATGTACCCTTTGCATAAGATGTAAAATCTGATTCATGCATTGATTAAGTTGATTATTCTTCTAGTTTTTAACATATTCCCATAATTTGGTTTCATTATAACTTACTGACACTAACAAATTCGTTCATGGCCACATGGACATAAGCTCTGCATACATTCCTATCTGAGCTAATGTTTTCCAATTAACCCCTATATAATCTACTTCCCTCATATCACAGTTAATGTTATTTCCCCCCTCATTTTTGGCCTGACAACTTGCAACTTTCGCTCTCGTTTTTCTACAAGGAGTGTCCGTGCCCCTCTTTCATTCCCCACTCATGCCACATGTCCTGCACATCATAGTCTACCAGAATTAACTGTTCTCATTACATCTGGTTTTCTATAAAGATCATGTCCCTCACTGATTAGTAGTCTTCTCGATTTGCCTGTCTGTTTATATCTGTTTGATCCAAAAATTTTCCTAAAAACTTTATTTTCAAATAGAGCGATTCCATGAAAATGTCATACTGAGGTGAAAATTTTAAATTGACACAGGAATAATTTTGTTGTCGTGATATATATCTTTAAATATTAAATTTCCAGATTCTATAAGATAATGTTTCAAATGTGTATTATTTTAATCTAATATTAGTGGTACAACTTGTCATATTCCAAATCTGTAAAACCACGCAAAATTTTAACAATTTGTTGTTTAATGATTTGGTTGTATTAATTCGTTTTATTTCAGAAATTCGGATCAGCTGTCTCATGAAATAATTACTGGCCCTTCTTCTGTGTCAATTTGAGCTAAAAGGTAGTCAGCAGAAGCATTTAAATTTATTCGAGAATAAGTTGCAGTAAATGGAGCAGCCATACTTGTTGATTTCTCAGAAAATTATACCCACAGACAACAAAATGAGATCCAAGCAGTTCATTGGAGCAATAAGCATATCTCAATATAAATTACTGTTGTTTAGTTTAGGTGGAAGGTGAGAGAGAAGTTCAGTAGTACTTTGTTCTGGTCTTAGGTTATGTGACACATGGCAAGTGTGCTATAAATGTTTACTTAAGAGAAATGTTTTGTGAATTATAGGTACTTCTTCCAAAACTTGAGGTGATAAAAATTTTCACTTGGAGCAGCAGATAATTTAAATAGATATAGGCCCATACATTTAGCAATGTGACACTGCTTACTTGAATATTTGGATTTTTACATAAAATTGAACTTCTTTGAATCGTACTATGGAAAGTGTACAATGCCATTGGCGGCCAATTAAAAAGGATGGCACTGATGTATGGAAAATCGGAAAAGGAGATAAAAATGGTGCAGAATTCTATAATGTGAGCTGTAAAACAACCAAATAACTGTTCAGGTAGGGTCACAAAATTATGTGGAAGAAGGAGAGAAATGTCTACAAAAACAATTTGAACAACTTGCAGTTATCACGGACTCATTGCATTCACAACGTAAGCGTCGGACACGTATATTATAGCTATAGATTATGCACAACAGTCACACAAACAATCAGCGCAACAAATTCAAAAGTTCGTGTGTTAAAAAAAAACTAAATGGCGCGACAGGCTTAGAAAGTCCTTGGCCTACCAACTGGCTGCTATCTCACATTCAGATACAACAATCACAGAGGTGGCCAATCATCAAGCCAATATATAGGGGTGACATGTGGTCAGCATGTCAGATACTTCAGTTATTATGCTGCAGCTGCTAAATATTGTAGCTGCCCAAATTCTTCACGATTCTGGGCGGGAAAGTCGCATGGTGGCCGATATTCCATGACAAAATTTCTTCTCTCATGGAGACTCGAACCAGTGCTCTGTTAAGGCATCTTGACTTAAACCATTCAGCTACGGCATGACACTTTGTATGTGACAGGAAACAATATTTATTAATGGAAGAAAAATAGTAACTGCATAAGCGAATCTGATACATTGATGTTATAAAGTGAGTCACCAGAAGATTGAGGTGTAAGGTTAATAACAACAATAAACTAGAATTCACTGCGTCAGCAATTGGGCACCTTACTCATGCAATTTGTTTTGAAAGTACACGCACAGTGGTAAATAACTAACTTATAAACAATGTGCATATGTTCTGGAAGGCATATAGTTAATTTTATGTTAGTATTTTTTTTATTTCAATGGTATGATCTAGAAATCAGAAATATTAAATCTTGCATTAGGTAAATTGTAATCAGTTACTACACACACACACACACACACACACACACACAAATACATATGCATACAATTATAGTAGGTATATTTAACAATAGAGAAAGCCCATTGTTATTTAGTGTTTAATATTTTTGTTGTTTTATATAATTTAAAATGGCAAGCAAGTAAATTCAATTACATTAATGATTTAAATTAATATTTATTTTACAGCAAAATTAAATGTGACATTTTTCGTAGAATTGATAAAGTATTTGTAGTTCGTTAATAATCTCTGTTATCAAAGCTCTTTGTCTAGTTTTATAGTATTTTGTTACATTTTTGTAATATTTACATTTTGAAATTCTAAATAAAATTCAGGTATGTCAGTCAGTCACAGAATAAAGTTAGTCATCACACATCACCAATTAAGTCATAACTCCGGTCTTAATTGTGAATTAGGTTTCGTTTTTCATTTAAAATATAACTTAAAATGTGCCCTCCAAACAGTATTTTGAAAAATTGAATTAGGAATGACACTTCAGAGAATGATGCAGATGAACATGTTAAGCTGCATGATGAGTTGACATTTATGTCAGTCAGTCACATATACTTTGATAGCTAATAAATAGCATTATTTATCTTCAGAAGTTGTATATTCATGTACAGTCCTAATCACACACTTTTTCTCTGTCATATCACATAGATAACACCCCTAATTTTAATCAATTGTAATATTTATGTAGTCATTTTGCTGCAAAAGTGTATTGTAAGTGTCAGTCAGTCACATATGGAATTGCTCGATAATTGTAATACTTTGTCCTCCTTTAAAGTTAGAGTCTTGTTTCACATTTATATAATATAATTGGGAGAATAACAGTTTTATACTGCACTCTTACTCTATGGGAGGGGAAAAGATTACAAATATTTGAGAATAAAGTTCTTAGAAAAATTCTTTTAACTGAAGAGAGATGATAAAACTGGCAAAAATGGAGAAGACTAGAAAACAGTGAGCTACATGATCTATATGGGAAACCAGATATAATAAGAACAATTAAATCTCATAAACTGTGATGGGCAGGATTTGAGGAATGAATGGAAAATAAAAAAGAGGGCCATAAAACATCCTTGTAGGAAAACCAGAAGGAAAGCGCACATAGGAAGACCAAGAATGAGGTGATAGAATTACATTAACCATGAATTGAGGGAAGTAGATTATACAGGGGCTGAATGGAAAACTTTAGCTCAGGATATAGATGTAAGGAGAGCTTATGTCTGTAAGATCATGAACCTATGAGTTTGAAAATGCCAGTGAGTTAGCTAGTTACTTAGTTATGGGACTAGTGTCCACCTAGCATGGTGAAAATGGGTAGCTAAAATAAAGACTGCTCCAGGATGAGAAAATCAGCTACAAGAGCCAGGGAACTCGATATATTGACCACATGTCACCTCTACACTGCCTAAATATTATCCACCTCTATGATTAACACATGTACATGTGAAACAAATAGCCAGCTAGTAGGTTAAATACCTTGTGGAGTTTTTAAGCCTAGAGTAAAGAAGAGTCCTACATCATCATCAACATACTGCAAACAGCTCAATTGGCATGTTTTTAAATTAATTCTTAATCCTCCGGTCTACCTGCTTCTGAAGCAGTGTGCACTGCCTTCACCTGATGTACAGATAACACTGTAAGGTCCACCTTCCCTTGGTGCACTCTTAATTTGATATTAAACACCTCTTCCTCAACATTACCCCTCTCTACATATATATATAATCTGTCTACTGCTGCAGTCTCGAGGTAGCCTTGTCAAGCAGCCAGCCTCGGTTCAATCCCCGGTCGGGACAAGTTTCCTGGGTGGAGTTTTTTTGGGGTTTTTCCTCACCTGTAAGATAAATGTCAGGAAACTTTAAGGCCCAAATGGTCTCCAAACACCATCTGGCCATCATTATCATCAGTATCATATTTGCCTAATTAGCTTAACTTTAGTTTAAGGCCTCTCCTGGAGCATCATTACCATCATCATCAACTCTCATATCATCGGGGCAGCGTAACCCCGCATTACAGGTGCCCCAACGTTGGAAGTGGGTTACAAGTATGCAATGCCTGGAGAGAACACTAGAAATGTTGAAATGACAAACTGCGGCATTTGCAATATATATATATATATATATATATTGTACTATATCATCAGATTATCTTCTGACATGTCTGGAAATATAACCCACTTCTGAGGTAGGGGCGCTAGGAAGGCCAGGAGTTCGAGTTATGTTACACTGATGACATAATGGGTGATACCTGATAAATGATATTGGAGCACTACGAAAGTCCTTCACATAAACTTAACAAGAACATGGCCAACCATAGGAATAATTCTCTTTGAACAGAGTGAAAATTCAACCTTGGACTCATTAATTGAAGCCAGAAACTCTAAAACTCTAACCACATGACCATGGCGTTGGTCAGTGAATATATATATATCGCATGATGCAAATGTGAAACTACACTCTGATTAGAAGACAAATTAACAGCAACATCTTAACAGAGTAACAGTCCCTACCGCCCAGTAGTGGGCGTTCCAGTTTCATGGTGGGCAGTAGGAGTTCTGAAAACATTTTCATTAGGTTTTTATAAAATTCCCGTGACAATTTCAATTTCAGAAAATATGCTACAGATGTAATTTCATCACACTTCATGCTTCTATATATGTAAAGTATAAATAAAAAGAATTATAAACAAACTTAGCAACAGTCTGACATAAAGTATTTGGTAAGTACGTATTATTGTGATTTAACTTGCTGCAACTTTGTTTTATAAATTTTATACATTTATAAAATTTTATGAAGTAAAGTGTAAAATTAAGGGAGTAATGAATTCAGTGATGATACCTTCACCAATCCAGAGAGATACCAGAGTACGGTTATACAAAATCTTAGAAAGACCCGCACATTGCTAAAACAGTAAGGCATAGACTTTGAGGAGAGCAGGATAACTTCTAGTAAAATTAAATATACATGAGTGTACACAAGTGGTATTACAAACGCAATGAAAATGTTTTGAAGGAACTTATTACTTATGATGGGATTAATTAAAATACAAATACTAACTCAGGAAACATGATTTCAAAGTGATGAAATTCAACAATCAAGATCATCAAGAAACAAATTCATTATGGCATCTACACATGGTGATTGTTAATAATATTCTCATGATTACAATGAAATAGTTCACTTTTGATGGTTCATTTGAACAAAATTCTTGGTTGACTACAAGTAAAAAATTGCAAACATTTATAAGTTTATTTCAATAAATATACAGCATAGACAAATAATTAATAAAACAATAAAGAAATTAACTATTTCATTACCTGTTATATGGCTTCTTTTGATGTTAACTATTCCCTTTCTTCGGCGAAATTTAATTTTCATGAACACAAAAGCAAAAGGAATGGCCAAAGACACACACGTAAAAATCATCTCCGTAACAATCAGAAAACACCTTCCTGTAATTACAACAATAGAAACAAATGAGCATATAGTAAGTAAAACATGAACATCAAGAAACAAAATTCAGAGTCGCCTGGACATCTCAAAACTAAACATGGACAGACCAAAGAGAGAAAAAATAAAAGATATCATCAACCAAGGGAATATAGAAGAAGCAAACAAAATCCTGGAACACATCCTGATAGATGCCCAGATATCAGACACATACAAAGAAAGAAAAGCAAAACCATGGTTTCACTCAGAATGCTACAAGAAAAGGTAAAAAGTCCTTAAACACCTACACAAATCCAGACATACAAAAGCACTCATAGACATTCAGGTGTACACTGAATCCAGAAGGAAATACAAATAGTTAATAATGATGAAACATGAAAAATTCAAAGAAGAAGAAGGACAAAAAAATAGCTGAAGTGAGGATGAGCCCTTTCTCTACCCTAGAACTGAGAAAAACAAAACACATATAAGGGCCGTCCCTTATATATAATATAAGAAAGAGCTGGAAAATCATTTCCAGAAAATACTGAATACACAAAACTCCAACAACGCATTTGAATTGGATGAGATAATGAGTACGGACTTCAGTTGTATCACAAAGGAAGAAACAGCTGCAACAATCACTAAACTAAAATCAAGAAAAGCGGCAGGGTCAGACATCTATAACGAACATCTAAAAGATTCTGCACAAATCCTCACAGAAGTACGTACAAAACTGTTAAATGTATAGAAAACGTCATTCCAGAGACTTGGATAATATCGATTATCAAGACCCTACTTAAAGGAAGAGAAGAAACAACATATCCACATTCGTATAGAGGCATAGCCCTAGATAGTGCAATATTCAAACTATTCACAAGAATCATAACAGAAAGGCTGATAAAGAATATAGACCACCTTATTCCTGATGGGCAATTCGGCTTCCGAAAAGGCAGATCTACAATACAAGCTATTGTGAATCCACATGCAGACATCACAGACATACTAAACATCAGAAAGGAAAACTAAATGCAGTATTTATTGACTTCGAATCACTAATAAGAAATACCATAAAAGAAAGGTTGAAAAATGATCGGACGAAATAACTACCTCATAACAATCATCACAAATATATTTCTATTCAACAGTATTGTCGTAGTTAACAATCTAGAGAGATTCGAGCCAATCTTACAGACAAACGGAGTCCTCCAGGGAGATCCCTAAGTCAAGTATTAATCAACATAGCAACAGCAGGCATCATAGAAGCAACTACCAAAGAAGACAGTATCACAAAACTATACATTTATGCAGTCCTAGTATCAAACAAAATATAGGACATAGAGGAAAACCCAGATGGCCTATCAACATGGGCCGATAAAAATGGACTGAAATTAAACACTGATAAATGTGCACATATGATGCTCAAGAAAGGAGGGAAAACATCAGGAAAAGACACTCTGCAACTTGGACCAGAAAAGTTAAAAATGGTAAACCAATACAAATATTTTGGAATCACACTACAAACATCAGGGATCACATTTAATATACGTATAAAACAGAGACCAATAGCACCTATTATAGCAATAATCATATGGCCATCATCCTTATCATTATCATCCTTACCATTATCATCATCATCCTTCACCGGTGTGGAAAGCAACGGGAAGCTACCACACCTATACAATTCCCTAGTAAAGCTGCAAGCATAGCATGAAAATGCCTTCGGGCAGAATTACTATGGATGGATAGCAATAAATGAAATAAAACAGCTCCAAACTCTCTCCCTGAAGACAGCAATTATAAGATAACCCCTGAATTCACATATGAAATACAAATGATAAGGGAGCATCGTAAGATTAGAGAGCTGCTAATCCTAGAAAACGTCAAAGCAACATTTCCAAGGAAAATCCTAGGCGTCCCGAAGTGCACACCCTCCAGGCTCACATACTTACTAACAAAGGAAGCATTCCTAATAGAAAAAATATCCTTTACACTACTATTGCCATCCACCCAAGCATACCAAAATCTCATGACAGAATAACTACAAAAATGAAACGATATAGAAGATGAATTCTTCATTGCTAGCGCAATGACGAATAGAAATTGGAGAGGGCGAACCAACAGATGAGGAGTGCAATCAACAAACTTGCAGTACACGGCTTCCACACAGAGTATGCAACATAAACACCTTTCACACGTTTCCGAGTTACGTGTATGCAAACTATGCAGTGCAGACTAAAGTGTGGCAAATGCCATGTTTTGAAAATGTAAACATAAGAACCTTGATGGAACTCAGAACAGAACACTGATTCCTGGGTCTGTACTCTACTCTTATGCACACTTTCTCGTTTCCTGCTATTATTATTTCTCATCTTATGTCCTTAATCACTTGGCAAAATGTATAAATGTTTCTTAAAATCGTTAATATTAGACCTCAATGGCGATACAATAATATCTGAAGAGAAAATACACGTCAGCGTTTATTTAATCGTGTAATCCAACTTGAAGTAAACTAGTCAAAGTGTGATTTTTAGAATGCCGTTAAATTATTAATTTCTAGTCCAAGGTGGAACTCTTTAATTATTAAATTATAATATACAGTAAAACTTGTTTAATCCGGAACGTGAATAATGCGGAAATCTGTCCAATGTAAACAAATTTATAGGTACCGGCGAAATAATAGTAATTTTACGTGTATTTATTTTGCGGAATCTGTCCAACGCGGAAACGGAAATATATTTCTACGCAGTTCATGAAACATTTTATAAAGCGGAAAATAAATACATATTTATTAACCATCGGAGTTTGTTTTTACTGAAGGCAGGTGCCAAGACGACTTTTAGAAACAGTGATTCAAACCAATTGGACAAATCATATCAAAACAAAACACGCCTAATTGTCACTGACCCTAAAGTTCATTGTTAAAAGCTGTTGTCGTATTTGACATGCCGATATGTACTTCGATAAATGCCTCCATCGCCATGATCGGTATATTATTGTTTCAACTTGTTCGTTGCAATAATTTTGATTGAATAACACGTGTCTCTTGTGTTTTGTTCCCAGTTTATAAACGTAAAAGGAAAGAAAAATAATACCGAAGAGAAAAAAATTAGTGCTGCCGCTTAAAGTAAAAATAAAAATGCTTGACCGTTCATACGCGTTGGCGAGTCGTTTGTGTCTACATCACGCTGTTTCAATGTCAATGAATCAAGATAACCGAAGACAAAATAAGAAATTATATCGCAGAATTCACATCTGAATATCAATCATAATTCAAATACCTTTTAAAAGCGGTAAAATCGGAAGACATTACTGAGTTCTTTAAGTTCTTGCCTAAACCTGACAGTAATAATTGAAGGTGGGTTGTTGGATGTGATGTCCCACGTTGTAGATATATGATTGTAATAATTTAGATCACTGTTATTTGCCACGGTACTGATGACTCTCGTCAGGGGAATGAGGGAAAGTTTCATACATAAACAAATAACGACACTTTGTTAACAATTAAATTAAATGTTATTTTATTAAAGTTTTCACTTCTGTTTAGATGAATCTTGTAAATGATCAATAATTTAAAAGATTCCGGCTTCAATTAATAAATTTCACTCATACAAGATTATTACTTCATATATGTAATAGTTGACCATTTCCAACGGTCAATTTTTCACTAACACTTTATTTCCACTTTATGGATTATTTATATTCAAGATGAATGGAATGTATACTTCAATATTATTTTCCATAACTTTGACACCATTTTGTCAACTAATATCAAGAAATTAACTATAATTCTCTTATTTTTCGATGACTCATTATTTTACACGTCCAATTTCTTTCAAGTATTGTAGTCATCTTCTTATTCTGGGAAAAATCCCATTTCATTTCTGATTGGCCCAACTGAAAAGGAAGGAGTACTACTGGCTGACTCCCATCCAATTCGTCCAATCCCGTTTATTTGTTTATAAAAAATACAAATTAAAATATTCCAAGTATTTTTACATATATTAAATCAGTTTGGAATACATCTAACTGTATTAACAGTTTATATTGACCAGTTTGAATTTTTTATATACTTATAAAGAACCTTATTATTTTTATAAGGAGATAAATATCCGGTTTTATAATTAATAGAAATTGTTCAAAATTTCTCATTAATTTATTTTATTTTGATAATTTTTATTTTATTCCGTAAACTTGGAAAGTATCCCCTATATGCACATACAAATTACCGTTCCATATTAGCGGTTTCTGTATTCGCGGCATATTTGCGGAACATATCCCCCGCGAATAAGGAGTTTTTACTGTATAGATTCGGCCTCATTGCACACCCGTTATGTGAAACACAGATACCTGTCTTGAAAATGACGATTGCGCTGTAAAATCTTAAAATAGTTAAGTTCTGAGATTGATCTTTCACAGGTATCGTTCTGAATTTACGGAATAAAGATGGCTGAAACGTATGTATTATTCTCATTAAGCGAAAAAGTGAAGGTGATTGAAGATAAATCATTTTCGGACCGATGCTCCAAAGTCAAGCTCTAGCTCTTGTTAAATCCCTAAGGGAATAACGATTTCGAGGAATCTTCAGGTTGGCTGGATACTTTTAAAAGACGACACAATGTAGCGTGGAATGAAATTTGCTGTGAACAAAGAATGTGGACGAAACTGCATACTTGAATTTCAGGATACGCGCCTAAGAGACACACTGACGAAATGGGATTGTTTTTCGCGCGTTACCGTCGAAGTCGCTCATACAACTATACTTCACTTTTCAACGGCATCGGAACAACAATTAATCCAAGGTACATAAAAAGACATATACGGTACACTATAAACTAAGATTATTGATAAGTTTTAGTTTTTTTTATAATGCGGAATTTTTGTGTAACATGGGGGGGGGAAATTGGTCCCATGCGTTTCCGCTTTAAGCAAGTTTTTACTGTATATATATATATTTTGCTGTTTTTAACTTTTTACCATCCATGATGAACGTTGAAAGAAAAACATCTCAATATTAACAAATATGATAAAGTTTCCATTAAATATTTTGCCATAGCTAAACATTAAAAACATGTGAAAATAAATTAAGAACATATTTTGACAATTATGTAGAATCTCGCTCTATTTCTCTTCCCGTATTTCACCTTTTCTGTATTCCCACCATCACCAAGAGCTCAAATATATTATCTAACTAACCCACTGGCACTATTGAACCCGTATGTTCATGACCGGTAGGACATAACCTCTACATACATCCCTATCCTGATATGTTGTCCAATCATTCCTGTATAATCTACTTCCCTCAAATCATGGTTAATATGATTCTCCCACCTCATTCTTGGTCTACCAACTGGGCGCTTTCTGTCTAGTTTTCCTACAAGAAACTTCCATGCACGTCTTTCATTCCCATTCGTACCACATGTCCTGCCCACCAGAGTCTACGAGACTTAACTGTTCTTATTATCTCTGACTTCCTATAAATACTGTTCACTGTTATGAAGTTTTCTCCATTCACCAGTCTGTTCATCTCTGTTTAGTCCAAAAATATGCCTAAGAACTTTATTCTCAAATAGGCCTACTCGTAATCTCCTTTCTATTAGGCCTATTATCTCTAATTATATTAATCTCAAATCACATATAAATGCAGTTTATAGGCTATATTACTACACTTTCTACCACTATGATCTAATGGAATTAATAGAATTAAGAGTAACACCAGCTGTATGAATAACTGTGTCTTTCACTCTATAACTCGTATTGCAATAATAACAAGCTAATATCGTATTAATTTATTTAACGACGCTCTTTTTAACAACTAGGGCTATTATACTCATTATCAAAGCGATTCAAGTGTGGGCGTGAAAGGGCTAACAAATTTTGCTCTGATGTATTTTTTGCAGACTTTAGCTTCTTTTGCGAGTGGTGAATATCCACGGCTTTATTACTTTCTCAAAAGAATCTATATCTATGATTTATATGTCTTGACATCGAACGGTTTTGAAACCACAAACCTTGGAACCAGAGGAGAGCATTATAAACACCTGGGCACCAGGAGCGACCTATCGTTCACCTTATAAATTGAAAAATGAAGATAAGGTGATCCCAGTACAGGCCTTGGGATAGGAGAAGGTTAAGGCTCCCATATTTCTAAACAATTCGCACGATATATCAGCCCAGGGTGATGGCAGGTCAGAACATCATTTCCATGAGTAACCTCATGGCCATGGTACCGCCAGAGGATCTAGGCCAGGACTCCAACTTGTTGTTATTTCGGCTTCTAGTGTAACAACGTGCCCTTATTAATAGCAGGTGGAATTAAAATTATTCTAAACATGTTTCAAGAAATCTGCTATAATATAAGGTATATGAAAAATTAATATTCTAAGAAATACCATATATATATAAAATTGATAACTCTGCCAAAGAAAGCCAATGTATAAGTTTCTATAATATGAGACAATTGTTTCCTCATGGGAATCTGTTGATTTCGTTAAACATCTCAGATTTACTTATGGTACTGGATTTCTTCCAATTAGTACATCTGTCTAGGCCGAATAAATACATCTTCCTCCATTATAAGTTAATATTACATGTTGGAGTTTCCTTGTAACATTTTCTTAAATAAACAACTTCCAGTTGGTAACAGTTTGATAGTTGTAATTTATATTTAATTTTAAACCTAATTGTTGGAAACAAATCTTTGCACCAGTTAAAAAGTGTGTTTTAATAATGGTACATAATAGATATGTTTGCTGTGATTATTACAACAAAATGTGTAATTATACCATTTACACTAGTAATATACTTTACATGTGTTCAGGTGGTATTTGCTGCAAATTATCAAATTAAACTTGTAAATCGTCTTTGGCTTCAATTTTGTAACATAATTTCCTACAGAGCAGTCAGGGCAATATGACACAACAAACTTACAATTTAACTTCATTTTTTTTAAGCTTGTAGTTGAACTATCACATGAGTGAGGTGTCCCTCTCAGTCAGATGAATCTAATTCAAATTTCTTGTATCCAGTTAGCAAAAATCCAACCAAATATTTTCACCTTGCTTAATTTGTAGGCTTGTAAATGTACAATTAAGCTTGTGTTTCCAATTTAAAAAATAGAGTTCTTCCACTGCATCCATCTGAGTTACATGAAATTATAGTGTTCCTCATTTGTGCTTTCTCAATTCTCTTTTAACTATATTATCTGACTGTATAGTTGCCTTTAATTTTATCTTTAACTGAGCTTTCTGAATGAATGTGTAGGAGGTAGCATATCTTTTTTGTTTTTAGTAATATGTAAAAGGTACTTGGAATGATTATTAATTCCTCAACTCATCAAATATCATAAACTATATACGTGTCCAAATCATAGAATTGCTACTTCAAAATGTTTATGTTCTATATAAAGTTCTATTCACAAATTAATCTTCAGACAAAAAAATAATAAATCTTGTTTATTACTCTTTAAAAGTTTGACATTTTACATACAAATTTAAATTCCCATTGTGTCGCTTCATGGAATTTCACTGGGGTACTGGTATTTAATATTTCTTCTGCACAATTTTATAAAATTTATTGATACTATTAAGAACTTTGACAACATCCTACGATGCAAGGAGTGATACAATCTTAAATATTGTAGAATATTTTCTTTAAGTTTCTCAATCTATAATAATGTTTAAAATGTGAACAAAAATTAAGAATGTATTATTTTTACTATTCAGTTATATATTATAATCATCATTTACATGTCGCTTTATCGTGGCTGTGGACTTGTGCTACAATTTAAATATTTAATTTTTAAAATATGACCCTTCTTTGCACTTACTTCAGCTAACAAATGTCTGAGCTTCCCAAAAATGTTTCTATTATATCTTCGTACTACTCCATTTATTTCATGAATGTTGGCCAGAATTGGATTTAAATACATTACTTCATCTTTTGCTAATCAACAAAATAGTGATAAAGCACTCTTCTCCACTGACACAGAGTATTTTAGTCTGGTTTTGTATTAATTAAATTTATTTGAGAAAGCAATGAAACATTTCACTCTTTTGTTTAATACAGAACACTTTTAGAAATCTACTATAGTCATCTATATGACGTACTAAATATCTCTTAACATTATATCTCATGTATAAAGTCTAAGGGGGCACGCCTTAGCGTAGTGGTTAAGGCACTGAGCTACAAGCCGGAGGGTCGAGGGTTCAAGTCCTGTTGGGGTCAGGATTTTTAAACTGACCCAAACCCTCTGGCGGCACTATGGCCCTGGGGTCGACTCAGCCTCTAACGGAAATGAGTACCAGACGCTTGTTCTGGGGGTAAAGGCGGCCGTCACGCAGGGCTGACAACCCAGCTGACATAAAGTGCCGATTGTCTAGAAAAAGTGGGAACCTTAACCTCCTACTACCCCAAGGGCCTCCGGACCTGTTGTGGGATTACTTTTAATGTATAAAGTCTAACCCACTTTTACACACGGTCTGTTTGATAAACATATTTCCACTGAACATAAACTTCTTTCAATCAATCAATTAACTTAGACTCACATAAATTCTTTAAGTTGATAGAGTCAGTATGACCACTTGACATGTGATTAACTCTTGTACATGATCTCAAATATCCTTATCAAGATCTACATAACCTACCACTACAAATAACTTCTTCTCTTTAAACCTATGAGTTTAAATTATTTTTATTACCATGTGGTTGAGCACTGTCATTACTAAAAATGATCAAATTATTAGTAGTAGCTGAGCTAGAAACATTCAACAAATTCTCTTTCATGCTAGATACTTGATAAAACACTTTAGAATTAAGCTTAGATGCAGATACTGTGTAGGTTAGTGTGCGAAGCAACACATGTAGATTCATTAAACATGTGATGTGGAAAGCAACGGGAAGTTACCACCCTAGTAAAGCTGTAAAGCATAGCATGAAAATGCTATGATTGCAGTGAAAGACCTGCCTTCGGACAGAAGTATTATGGATAATTACGTGCAAAGTGTCTGTGCGTATTGTATGTCATTGAGTGTTTTTGGGCAAACCACACCAACAACAACTTTTGAAATACTTTTTATCATCACTCCACATTATATAAAAAAAATAGTGTAAGGTTAGTTAAAAAATCGTGTTTTTGTGATTTTCCTTAAAATGACATAGTAAATGTAGGCTTGACTATGGGGAAAAATATAAGTAAGTTGTCTTGTTAATATCAGTTATGAATTTGCCGTTATAGAGAACAATAAAAGTTTAAATATCAGTGGGGTTCATTAACCTATGCCAATGACATAGGAGGTGATGTTAGCTGGTTAGATTTTTAAATTTACTTGCAAGGAAATTTCTTTAGATGAATATTATACAAAAACAAAGCATAATTAAGTGAGATGGATATATAGCTGGTCATGACAAGTGATCTCTATGTAATAATTCATAAAAAAGTGATGTCATTCAAATATCTAGAACAATTTTTATCAGATAAAATCACAGAATAAATTAATTAAATATTCCAATAAAGTAACTCCAATGTTTCCTGTGTGTTAGGTTTTTGTCTCTGAATATAACAATTGAAACTTATTAAATATTATCTTCCATGTGGAAGAAACACTGCATAGATGATGAAACAAGCTAACAGTATTAGATGGGAATCTAAGGTGAATTATGAATATACAATAGGAAGTATCATTATAAGGTTTTACTTAATAAGTTTGGTCTGTATTTATCTTACCTCATATGAGTTGTTTCTTATAACACATGTTTCAAAGCATTTTTACTCCATCTTTAGTTGGTACAGACTGATTTTTCCTAAGTTGTCAGCCCTGGATCTCAACTTGTGCTCCCTCTTTTTGTGATCCAAAGAACTTGCTTCTTAAGTTTCTCTCCCCAAAAATTCATAATTCTGTCCTTATTCTTTTACAGGCATAAGTACATTTTTTTCCCCCATATGGTGAATTTGTATGTTTTTTCTGTTTTAATAATCTTGTGTCTACATCTATTTTGTGTTTTTCTGACCAAATGTGAGTAGCTACTGCAGATTTTTCTACTTGTAATGTTTCCTCACTATCAGGTAATAACATTGCATCATCAGCATATACCAACAACTTATTAACTTTATTTTCTGAAAATGTTATTGTATGTTCTAGTACACAATTAATAACAGAGGAGATACTGTATCTGCGCTGTAGCCTGGTGTGAATTTGAAGAATATCGGAAAACTGTGTTAGCAATTTATTCACATTGAAGTAAGTCCATCTTATTAAGAATTCCGAAATCTAGCAGAATACTATTACATAATCTCTGAGAGAAATCAGATGTAATAACAATTGAGGGGCTCAGTGGAATAAGGGCCCATCCAGCCAATGGTTGAATTTTAGTTATTTGCAGATTATGTATCTTGTGGCCATATTCTGTTAATATTTAGAAGCTCATAATTCTAACTTTGCTCAAAAGAGGGTAAATGAGACTTTATGTATAAGAAAAATGTCTAACTTCTTCACGCACACGGGAAATAAAGGCCCATCCCAACTGCTGACACGTGACCGTATATTGTCCACTACTCTGTGGTCCGCTGCAATACTGACTAGCATTGCCGGCAAGTATCAGTAAATGCAGAATGGCTGATGCGCAGGTCCTTCTGCAAATGGAAATAGTGTAATAAAATCTAAGAAAAGAAAAATAAATGTGGAAGAGTGGAATAAAATCAAGCAGAAAATTTTACGCAACAGTGGAAAGGAATATATATTGGCCTGAATCAGTTGCTTCAAGAGGTGCGGACAAAATTGCTAGTTGCTTATTAAAAGCTCTGCCACTGATTGAAAAAGGTGCTATAAAAATAAACTTATAGTGTATGTGATTCATGTGTTGGTCAAAACAAGAATTTTACAATAATGGGACTTTGGCTGTACATTATTGATTGTGGTTGGTTTGAAGAAATTGAACATAAATTTCTTGTACCAGGTCACACTTTCCTCCCCTCTAATGCTGCCTCTGGTGTGATTGAAAAAGTTAAAATAAAAATACAAGTGGTTTATACACCTGAACAGTGGGCTCACCTCATAAGAAAGAGTCAAACAAAGGAACCGTTCACAGTAATTGAGATAAATGCAGAAGATTTTAGAGATTTGGATAACTTAAAATAAAATGTTCACAAAGAGAAATGTGACGCTGGATAAGCATAAGATAGATATCAGAAAAGCATATCACTTTTGTCTTGTGGAAAACAGACATGTAATGTACGTAAAATCCGGTTTCAGTGACTTGCCTTTAGAGAAAGTAATAAGCCTTAAAAAAAAGGGAAAGGAAAATGTCCTGTATTACAGATGTAATATTGACAACAAAATATCCTAATAGTAGGATGATAAAGAAGACATCATAAATCTCATGACATTTGTACCACTTGTACACAGCAGCCTCAAATCAGATAATGTTAATACAAATGCTGCAAACATAGAGTACATAGAATAATGCAATGTTCAAGTTAAAAAAAGTGCTATTTAATTTGTGTATTTATAAGAATTAAATTAATTGTGATTATTTCTTACCTCATAGTCTATATTTCTTTAAATACAGCACTGCAGTATCAGCAACTTTTTGTCACCATCGTCAGCTGTTTTCACGATTGTCAATTTTTACTTTTGTTGATAATTATCCAAACTGACATCTGATGTTCTTTTAAAGAATTATTTCCTAAACTGCCATCTGGTGTTCATTTTAATGAATCATTTTCTAAACCACCATCTGTTGTATATTTGAAGAACTTTGTAATCAATCTCGGTTCATCTGGAATTTCGAAGTTCATGGTTCTAGTATGGTTTTTTTTTAATATATATTTTTTCCCAAACTGTTAAATCTAAAGGTTTAGATAGATGTTTCAAAAGTTTTGCTTCTTTTTCAATCATATGATGCTCTAATAAACTATGTGCTGCTATAGCTGATTTTTCAATTTCTCCATTCTTTATGTTTCTGAAGTGTTCTTTTTTACGAGTTTCCAAATTCCTTTTTATTTTTCCTATATATATCCTGTTGCAATCTTTGCAATCAATTTGATAAATTCCAGATTTTTTGTTGTCTGGGGTGTTAATTTATTATTAGTTAACAGAAGATTACCCAGGCTGAATTTGTTAATTGGAGCCAATGTTATATTAAATTTTCTGAAATTTTTTTGAAACTTATTATGTACTTCAGGATGGTAAGTAAATTTCTTGAATTTTACATCTTTTTTGGAATCTTGTTGTAAGGTGGTGTATTCCTGTAACCTTTTCTGTTGTTTAAATTTCTTTAATTTATTCTTTATTATGTCTTCATCAAAACCATTTATTTTAGCAACATGTACAATTTGATTATATTCCTTGTCAAAATTTTCTACATTAAGTGGAATATTTATCAATCTGTGTAATAGACTATTGTAAATTGCATGTTTATGTTACAAATGATTAAAACCTGAAGATTTTATGTAGTTGTCAGTATGTGTGTCTTTTCTATAAATATTATTCTTTGCTGTTGTTCATTTCTTATTAAGTATAAGTCTAAAAATGGGATCTTGTTAGCTTGTTCAATTTCAATAGTGAATTTCACCGACTCATCCTGAAGATTAAGCAATTTCAATGCATCTTGAATGTATATTTTATCAATTACAGCAATAATATCATCTACATATCTATGTCAACACTTGAAAATCAAAGCAGAATAAGCATTGGTGATATGAGATTCAAGATAGCCCATAAATAAATTTGCTAAGAATGGAGAAAGTGGATTTCCCATTGTCAATCCAAAAATTTGTTTATAAAATATTTTATTAAATGTGAAAAAGTTATTCTCGATACAAATTTTGGTTAGTCTTAAATACTCTTCTATGATTTCTGCCTTTAATCCACAAAATTGGAAAATAGTAAATAAAAACCAAAAATCAGAATCTCAAGATAATACCAATGTAATTAATTTTTCAAAAGAATTGTTAACCAAAGAAGAAACTAAATTACTCAACAATAGTTTAAAAACTTGCATAAATTTTTCAAATAATTTGGAAGATTATATCGCAGATGTTGAAATAGCGATTTCTGAACTAAAAAATGAAGATAAAATTATAATCAGAAAAGAATGTGAAAAATTTTTAGTTGATATGAAAAGTAATTCAAAAAATAAAGTCACAATGAAAAATATGAAAATTTTGAAGGGTATTAAAGATAGAAATGTTACTATTGCAAAAGCTGATAAAGGAAACAAAATTGTCATTTTGGATCAGGATGATTATGTAGATAGAATGAACCATCTGTTAGACTCCAAAGAATATGAAGAAATAAAATCTAACCCTCTCCCAAAAACAATCAGGACTGTGGAAAACACATTAAAACATATAAAACATACAATTAAAGAACAAGAAAAATTTAAATTGAAAGTTTCAAACCCTTCTAATCCGAAATTATATGGTTTACCTAAGGTCCACAAGGATGGTAAAAAGATGAGACCTATTGTCATTAGTATTGGCTCCCCATGTTACAATTTATCTAAATGGCTGGCCAAAAAGTTTAATGAACTACAACAATTTGGAAATAAGAGCATTGAAAATTCAATAAAATTGGTAGAAAAATTTAATAACATTACATTGGCTCCGAATGATAGACTGGTTTCATTTGATGTGATCTCTTTATTTCCTAGCATTCCTATTGACAAATTGTTCACGTTTTTAAGAAAGTGGTTATATTCACAAAAATTAAAGGCAGAAATCATTGAAGAATATTTAAGACTAACCAAAATTTGTATCGATAATAACTTTTTCACATTTAATGGAAAATTTTATAAACAAATTTCTGGATTGGCAATGGGAAATCCACTTTCTCCATTTTTAGCTAATTTATTTATGGGGTATCTTGAATCACATATCACCAATGCTTATCCTTTGATTTTCAAGTGTTGGTATAGATATGTGGATGATATTATCGCTGTAATTGATAAAAAATACATTCAAGATGCATTGAAATTGCTTAATCTTCAGGATGAGTCAGTGAAATTCACTATTGAAATTGAACAAGATAACAAGATCCCATTTTTAGACTTATACTTAATAAGAAATGAACAACAGCAAAGAATTGAATTTAATATTTATAGAAAAGACACACATACTGACAACTACATAAAATCTTCAGGTTTTAATCATTTGTCACATAAACATGCAATTTTCAATAGTCTATTACACAGATTGATAAATATTCCACTTAATGTAGAAGATTTTGACAAGGAATATAATCATATTGTACATGTTGCTAAAATAAATGGTTTTGATGAAGACATAATAAAGAATAAATTAAAGAAATTTAAACAACAGAAAAGGTTACAGGAATACACCACCTTACAACAAGATTCCAAGAAAGATGTAAAATTCAAGAAATTTACTTACCATCCTGAAGTTCATAATAAGTTTCAAAAAAATTTCAGAAAATTTAATATAACATTGGCTCCAATTAACAAATTCAGCCTGGGTAATCTTCTGTTAACTAATAATAAATTTAACACCCCAGACAACAAAAAATCTGGAATTTATCAAATTGATTGCAAAGATTGCAACAGGATATATATAGGAAAAACAAAAAGGATTGGAAACTCGTAAAAAAGAACACTTCAGAAACATAAAGAATGGAGAAATTGAAAAATCAGCTATAGCAGCACATAGTTTAATAGAGCATCATAGAATTGAAAAAGAAGCAAAACTTTTGAAACATCTATCCAAACCTTTGGATTTAACAGTTCGGGAAAAAATATATATTCAAAAAAACCATACTAGAACCATGAACTTTGAGATTCCAGACGCACTGAGCTTGATTAGAAAGTTCTTCAAAAATACAACAGATGGCAGTTTAGAAAATGATTCATTCAAAAGACCACCAGATGGCAGTTTAGAAAATAATTCCTTCAAAAGAACACCAGATGGCAGTTTGGATAATTACCGGCAAAAGAAAAAATTGACAGTCGTGAAAACAGCTGACGATGGTGAGAATGGGTCGCTGATACTGCAGTGCTGTGTTTAAAGAAACATAGAAGTATGAGGTAAGAAGAAATCACGATTAATTAAATTCTTATGAAGTGAACCTCATAATGTTAAAAATTCCCAAAATTTAATATATAAAATTGTTTATTTATGTTGCATTTTTTATATTCTCAACTTTCTTTTTCTTTGATTAGACATATGAAGCAATATAGTGATCTATACATTTGCAGGCAGAAAGCTTATTTTATGTACAAGACATGTACCAAATATTATCAATGTGTGCACTATATATTTTACTCAATGTAGAATTTAATAAAATGCAGTTTTTCTCCAAACTTACTGCAGTTGGGATGGGTCCTTATTCCACTGACCCCCTCAATTATGTCTTGTAGACTTAAAGAAGGAAACTATGTTTATCGTGTATATAACTAGATGAATAATAGTTTTCTGTTTAGTTTGAGAGAAGTTGGGATGACAAGAATTCCTGAAAAGCGTAATAGCAATCATTTCCAGAATTAACAATATGTTTAATTCCTTTGTGGACCTCATTCACGTTTGTAATCATTGTTCGTAAGCATTTGAATTGCCTTTCTTCAAAAACGTCATAATTTGTTATTAAGCTCCATTTCCATTACATAATGTAATTTTTTGTGTAAGCAGCCTATACATTTAGTTTAATATATTTATGTTAACACAAGTTTTGTTAAAAATAATTATTTATTTCATATGATGTAGCACCAAAGGGAGACCAACGAACAGATGAATGGAGAAAATAATATAACATAGAGTTACATGATCAAAATATTTAACCAGATATGATTATAACTATTACGTTTTCAGGTTAAGTTTATTGGCAAAAGATGTGTCATTGGAATAGTTTCCCTGCACAAGGCTGTAACTCTGATATTTTTAAAAATCCCACGCGACTATAACAACTTCTTTCATGTAAAACCAAACTTGAAAATAAAAGAGAGTTACAACCTTGTTCTGTGGAGCTATTTAATTAAAATTCAGCATGGAAATTTCTTGCAAGAAAACTAGAGGGACATAATAGATGTGATGTGGTTGTTAATAATTTCTCCCCTAAGGAGAAGATTGTGAAGTTCATCTTAAGAAGATTCCAGAGACGAAGTCTCGTTTGACAGACTATGAGGAGGACTCGCATGAAGTTACTCTACAGGTGTGTTCATACTAAAAATGTTTTATACGTAGGAGGGCGGCATACCAAATATATGTTTGAAGGAATATCTTATTTCTTAGCCAAATTCTCGCTTTGAAGAGTCCACCATTTTTTACGTGTACCAATGTTTAAAAACAAAAGCTTGTTATTGCTCTATAACTTCCTCCCATGTATTTGTAATTTATTTAATGACGATATTTTAGGTTTTTCTTGTTCCACTCCTAATTATTTTTTGTCAGTTTTTCTCATTCCTCAGGTCGCTAAGTATATTTTACTGCAGTAATTCAACCATTATTATTTTTATTTCTTGAGCCCAAGCCACAGCTTCATTCATCAAACTTCCTTGCTGCTTTGAAGCTCATAGAATTCATTACACAATATTCCTTCACGAGCCCAAATTGCATTTTTTCTGCTGCTATATAGACTTCATTCACGGTAACAGAAATATTATTACGGATACTGTCAGTATTTCTATCTGAAGAACAATATTGTTTCATTAATTAAATATGGATTTTCATCAAGTAGACACCAAATAAATTGAATGTCGTTTCTATTTATATATAATCAGCATTTAAAAATAAAAAGTCTACAATTAAATTAAGTTTTTTTTTCATGTTTATGGATTAAATTTACCTCCATGTATATTTTAAAAATATTAGTTTGGTGTTTAAACTGCTACCAGCCGACCCGGCAGACGTTGTTCTGCCCAAACATTCAATTCTCGTGTTATGGCCGGACAATAAAAATATAAGTTACTTATTTACCATAAAATTCACTAATTAATGCACAATCAGATAATATTACTCAGGATCCAGATGATGCATCTTTCATGTTAAGGAAATTAGAGATAGAATACAAAAATGGGGATTACAGATAAATTATCATAAAACAGAATATCTTTCATTGGATACAACAGATGAGGTAAAATGTAATTCAGGAAGAATATGTAATGTTAAAAATTTTAAATATTTAGGATCTATTTTAGATAAAAGTGAGAATTCAACTAGAGAAATTAAAATAAGAATAAATCATGGAGGAAAAATCATTGGCATGTTGAACTCTGTGCTTTGGAATAGAAATATAATATACAGAACGAAGAAAACTACATTTCAAGTTCTGTTATAAAGCATTTTATTATAACTTTGACGCAAGTAGAAAACAAGCCAACAAGCTGTTAGCAGCAGAAATGGATTTTTGGAGACGATCAACAAGAATTTCAAGAAGGGATAACGTCAGGAAAAGCACAATAAGAGAAATTATGCAAGTTGAAAAAAGCATATTAGGAAAAATAGAAGAAAACGTTTGAAATGGACACCTCATAAGAATGGATGAAGAGAGAATACTAAAGAAGATCCTTAATTGGAAAGCTAATGCAAGAAGTGGAAGAGGCAGGCCTAGAGAACGATGGATGGTTGGAGTGAAGAGAAGTATGTTTCTGTGTTTGAACCTTTGGCATGGATTCCCTGGAGTAGTTCCCACTCGGAAAAGCGAATAGATGAATATTTTCCTACTAACTAACTCATTGGCACTATCGAGTCCGTAGATTCATGGCTGCGCGGACATAAGCTCTCCATACATTCCTAAAAAAACTGCTGGCGCGACAGGCCTAGAAGGCCCTTAGCCTACCAGCCGGCTGCTGGCCTCACATCCACATGTGTCAAGGACAGATGTGGATGATCATCAGCCAGTGTAGGGGTGACATGTGGTCAGCATGTCGGGTCCCCCAACCGTTATAACTGGTTTTCTCAACCTGGAGCTACTTATTGTAGCTACCCAAATGCCTCACGATGCTGGGTGGGCACCGGTCCCATTCTAGTCGAAATACCACGAGAAAATTTCTTCCCTCATGGAGAATCGAACCAGCGCAAGTCCCATAGCTCTGCGCCAAGGCTTCCTGCCTTAACCACTCGGCTACGGAGCGGGACCCATACATTCCTATCCTAGGTTAATATTTTCCATTCATTCCCTGTATAATCTACTCCCTCAAATCATGGTTAATTTTATTCTCCCAACAGCATTCTTGGTCCACTTACTGGGCGGTTTCCCTCTGGTTTTCGTACCAGCTTCAATGTCTCTCTTTCATTCCCCATTCGTGGCACATGTCCAATCCATCGCAGTCTACAACACTTAGCCATTCTTATTATATCTGGTTTTCTATAATAAAGATCATATAGCTCACTGTTAAGCAGTATTCTCCATTCTCCTGTCCAACTCTCTTTGATCTAAAGATTTACCTAAGAACTTCAATCTCAAATACCCGTAACCTCTTTTCATCCCTTAAAATAAGAGTCCATGTTTCACATTCATTAATATAACTGGAAGAATAACAGTTTTATATACTTTCAGTTTAACGCTTTTTTGAGAGAAGTTTGGACAAGAGTCCCTGTAATGAATAATAACATGGATTTCCAGAATTAATATCTCTGTGCACCTTATACATGTTTGTAATTATCGTTCCTAGGTATTTGAATTCAGCTACTTCTTCAAAATTTCCCTGTATATGTAGGTAAAGTGGTCCTTAGGACCGACTGGCAATAAGGAGGTTATGGTTCAGCCTTCCTAAACAACTGGCAAGAGATGTGAACTCTGCGTGAGAGCCGCGTTTACCCTCAGAAAATAAGCGTCTGGCACTCATTTTTTCGAGACTGAGTCGATTCCTGGACCATGATGCCGGGACTCGAACCCTAGGCCTTCCAGCTTGTGCTATATTGTCTTAACCATTTACGGTGTATAATCTATTTATACTACAATTCAATTTTGAATTTAGAAATGAAAGCCAAGTATGACATGAAAAGAAAAAATAATCCTTATCCGGGATGGATTTGGACCCTTAACTTCTAACCCTGTATGTCAGCGCGATGTCACGCTAACGTAAATATTTAGAAGTCTCGGGTTGAAATCCTAGTTCAGGCATTAATTTTTCTTTTCATGTAATATATATAATCCTTCTAAACGTTTTTATGTCACTAACTCCTCCTAAACGACTGGAACGATTTTAATGAAATTTTTGTGTGCGTTTGAATGGGTTAATGGATGGTTTAGATTCACAATTGAACCCGGTAAAACCATTATGAGAAGGAGTTCAAAAACAAAAATTTTAAAAATCGCTCTAGCGGTCGCAATTTTCGATGTTTAACAACGAAATTCAGTATATGATATTAAAATGACCGAGGTAGGTATTGACCAAACATCATCGAAATCTAGCCGTTAAATGTGAGTTTACCTGAAATTCGAAATTAAAAATTGGCTCGGAACCTCCATGTTTGGTTTGTCGCAGTGTACACCAAATAATATAATTAATCCTTAATATTTAATTAATTTAGGCGTAGAAGCGCACGGCGAGTGCGTGTGGGTGTTAGTTCGCAAATGAATAAACAACAGGACACGCAATTGACGTCTCTGTTGTGGGTTAAAACAACAACATAACCATGTTCCCCTGACGTGCATGTTCATTCCAGCATCTGCTATTACATGGGCTCTACGACAATGTTTTGTCGATGTGTATATACATATACAAATACATTTGATTTTTTTGAAGGAACAAATAAAAACCAAGTATGTTTACACGACTTGTAAAAGTATAATGTCTGTTTTATCAACTTTGTATTTTTTAACAAAAAAAATCGATTTCTTCTTTTTGTAGATTTCTAAAGAATATAGAGCTATTGAGGTTGTTTTGATTAATTTTTTCTAAATCTATCTATCTTCGGGTTTTTACAGCTGCTGCCGTCTTCCTGTGCCAAACCTCCAAAGCCTTGGGCATCTTCAATGCTTAGCCCTCTTGCTTGCATTACTATATCCATGCTTTCCATCCATGTTAAGTTTGGTCTCCCTCTTTTCTTCTTTCAGGTCGGTTGCCATTGATATAGTAGTTTCGGCCATCGCTTATCTTCCATTCTTAAAATATGTTCTAACCACTTTAATTCCTTCTCCTCAATTCTTTAAATTATACTTTCTTCTGCTTCCATTATCTTTCTAATATCCTTATTTGTGACATGTTCTAATTTTGACTTTCTGGCACTTCTACGTAAATAATCCATTTCTAGGGCTATTGGTCTATTCTTGTTGTACTTATTGATTGTTCATACCTCACTTCCATACATTGCAACAGATTCCACCAATGTTTTACCAATATATTTTTTTGTGTCTTTCCAAATATCCTTATCCCACCATATGGAATTTAACGATGAAATTATTTTGCTAGTCAATTCAATTCTATGCTTTTTTAAAATACTAATCTTTATTGATCGTATTTACTAACGACCATGATACATGTGCCTATATATACAGGGTGTAAGTAAATTACCATTACACTTTGAGGACGTGTAATGGGGACCAAGACGGTTACGTTTAGCATAGGAACTAATGTCAGGAAACGTACCGTTTTTTTTTAGCTACATGCACGCAAAAAAAAAAATCACAACACATGTTCAACTCTCCCGCATTTTCGGCGCCAAAGACTGTACGTTATCCCGACTTGACACCTCTAGACTACTATCTGTGGGTTCACATGAAATCCCTAATTTACGAGACCCCCGAGGAAGACATACTGGTGCGGGTTATGGCTGCAGCGAATGTTGCAGGACCAAGGATTAGTGAACGTGTGCATCAGAACATGGTACGGAGGTACCGTATCTGTGTTGACGTAGATGGTCATCGTATCGAGCCCTTCTTGTGAACTCGGACGACAAGCAGAAGACATCAGAGAGAGAGAGAGAGAGAGAGAGAGAGAGAGAGAGCAACGTGTGTTGTGGTATTTTTCGTGTAGCCGAAAAAACGGTACATTTCCGGACATGAGTTCCTATGCTAAACGTAACCTACTACAAGTCCTCAAAGTCTTTTAGGTCATGTAGTCCGTGACAGTGAACCTAATGAATATGGTCTTGATCTTTCCATCGATGTTTTGCTCTTCCTTGGTCCCTATGTAGAGTATATTGGAACGTCAATTTTGGGAGTCTATTTCTTTCCATTTGTCTAAGATGATTTTTTCATTCTTGTTGGTATCTTTCTATATTTTCATTTAAACTTGGTACTCTAAGATTTTTTCTGATAATAGTGTTCCTTTGGTGATCCAGTCTATTCAGTGATCGTAAGAGGCGCATTTTGGTTTGCTCTTAGTTTATGAGAAAATATGTACGTACATTAAAAGCAACATTGTTGTATCTGGGTGCGGCTCCTACCAGCCGCCACTGCTCAAATTGCGTTTGAATTGGATGCATGATAAGCGGAGATATGAGTTGGGATTTTTCATGACGTCATTGTTCAGAATTTCCTACAACTGCCACCTCATTGTCATCCGGTTTGTGGGTTGGGTAGTCAACAACAAATTCTTTAAAACTTCTTAAATACAAAGTTGTTTGGGAAAGCTTCACACTTCAATTTTCAGCAACAAAAGGTATGCAATTTTTACTTTGCACCACTTGTATAAGTAAAAACAAAAATTATTATAAATTTATATCGTAATTATCTTTAGATATCCCGTGCTGATTAGACGGCGTTGCCCGGGAATCTTCTTCTTCGCATAAATGAGCTCAAAGATAAAAAAAAGGTTATCGTGAATTATCGGTAAAAGGTAGACACAGTATGTCAATTTGGTATTTATACACATGCGTTTTTATTAATAAAAATCCAATTTTCAGAAAGTTTTTAAAAGTAAAGGAAAAATATTTATTGTGGCTTGAAGGAAACATTAAGTTATATCTAAATATGTAGTTCAAAACTTAATTATAAAATAAACATAATTTTATTGAAATAAATAATCTTTATTACACCCAAATACAAGCCAATTTGCTATTCATACACTAAAGAAGACACTGCAGTGTATTTGCTTGTCTAACTTGCTTAAACATTAATGAAACATGAATACTCTAAGTTGTGCATTTGTTTACATCTGCCTACTGTGCTGGTTGTGTACACTGGCAGTCAGTCGCCTCCAAAATGGGTAAATGTAAACTCGGTTCTGATCCCAAGGATACAATTGTAAATCTTGCACTTAAGGGATATTCTGTGAGAAAAATAGGGCGACTGATAGGCAAATGTCATGCAACAGTACAGTTTAAACTAAATAAATTCAAGTATAAAGGTTCAGTAGAGATTGTTCCTAGAAAACCTAAACAAAAGAAGTTAAGTGAAAAGGAGGAGAGAACCATTGTGAGACAAGTGAAATGCAACCCCAGAATTAGTGCTCCAAAATTGCGGTCTACTCTAGAAATTTCTACTGGTAAAAAGGTATGTACTGAGACAGTTCGGAAGGTGTTACGCAGAAATGGCTATCATGGAAGAATGACTAGAAAAAGGCCGTATGTAACTAAGAAGAATCGTGTTGTAAGACTACAATTTTCAAAAGAACATGTAAATAAGGGGCAGGCATTTTGGAATAATGTTCTCTGGTCTGATGAGACTAAAATCAACCTGTTCGGTTCAGATGGCGTTCATAGAGTCTGGAGAAAAGCCAATGCGGATAATGATGTGACCAATACAACACCTACAGTAAAACATGGGGGTGGGTCTATAATGTTGTGGGGGTATATGTCGGCAGTTCATTGACAATGTTATGGATAAATTTGTGTATAACGGTATTCTTCGTAAGAATGTTAAACAAAGTGCAGCAAAATTGGATATGCTCCCTACGTACATGTTCCAACAATATAACGACCCCAAACATACGGCGGACTTAAATAAGACTTGGTTGATATGGAACGTGCCAAAGCAATTGAAAACCCCTCCTCAATCTGCTGACTTAAATCCTATAGAACATTTGTGGTCTTTTTGAAACCTAGAGTCCACAGCAGAAATCCTTCTTCCAAAGAAGAATTGAAGAAGGTGGTTACTGAATAATGGTGCAAAATCAGTCCTCAGATATGTGATAGGCTTGTTAGATCCATGCAGCGTAGATGTCAAGCTGTTATCAAAGCTAAAGGTTACCCTACAAAGTATTAAGGACAGTTCATTTTTTTTCTTTATTTTTTTTTTTTATATTTTTCCCCCATTCTGACTGTATGAATAGAAAAGTGACTATAAATTTACAACTTTTTGGATAATTCTATTTATTATTTCAGAGGTATTTTTCTTTCTTTCATTTTTTTGAAAGGTTTTTTTAATATATTATATGTTAAATGATTATAGAATTTGTTGATTTGTATATATTATGTAAAGAAGTGTGCCTGAAAATGTTTAGTTAATGGCAAACTCTAATTGCAATATTCTGAGAATTAAAATTGTGCTATTTAAATTATAAAATCTAAGTGTATGAATAACAAATTGACATTCTGTATGCTGTCGCGGACTTTGTTGGTAGATTTTTTTAGATATTCAATTCTGTGTAGACTACATTAATTTGGTGTATTGGTTATGGTTTAGGCATCGTAAGTCATATAAGCGTACAAAGACAGACTTTTTTAGTGCCAACGATGGCCCTTTTTCATTTAGCTCCGACACTATAGTACGTAGGGTAATATAGTTTATACGTTAATAGTCCCAGAAAAAAATTCTAAATGATGGGAAACCCCATTCAAATCGGCCAAATAATGTTTTAATCCATAAGGACAGACACTCAATAAAGACAAAAAGCGGAAATTCGCCTACAGTCACGGACAGAAGTGTTGTACTGTACAGACATAACAAAGATCCTGTATTTAACTACGGCAAACTGCTATAACATCACAAAACATATTGGTCCTTTTGACGGCTCAAGTCTAGTATTTGTCGCTTACAATTCCCATACATTCTAAGGCCACCGTTCCGCTACACACTTCTACAGCTAGTAATAATGTTTCGTAGGGCCTACGTGGCGCAAGCGGTTAGACGATTGCCTTTCACCGCTGGGGTCCCGAGATTGAGCCTCGGTCACTCCATGTGAGCTTCGTGGTGGACGAAACTGGTCTTGGACAGGTTTTTCTCGGGATTTTTCCCGTTTTCCCCTGCCACAAATTTCATTCCACCATTTCTTCATACTCATCTCATCCATTTCGTTTCATTTCATTCATCCGCCCATGTGATAGTGCACCAGGAGTGGTCGGCCGGCACCTTTGTCATTCACATACCTCTATAAATATAGGGGCTTCATCTTATCTCATCCCTCGACACAACCCTGAGTTGGAAACGAGTTGAGGATATTTTAATAACATTTCATACTGTTTTAAACATTTTGCAACGATTTTTAAATATTTATATAATTACGCAAATATCGTGAATGCAGTTCTACAGAATCGCACTGCGCAAGCGCAAATGTTTAATATAACGGAAAAACGCACAATTCATGGTTGAAATATGTGAATAATTACCTGAGAGAAATATAGCTATGTTTTTTTTTTAATTGAGAAATGCCTTAAAATGAAGTGAGAAGTTCAGCTCAAAGTAATCTAAAAATCACTCATAATCACAATGTAACATTGTATTAGTCATTGCTCAGACAGTGTAGCCAACTTATCATAAAATCCCGTTAAACAAGTGAACGTCAAACTAATCTGGTGTACTAACTCGCCCATTTTCTCACCTTAATTTGCCTAAACACTAACTAGTCATTTTCTCACTCTAAATTACACGAATGCTAATTTGCCCATCTAACACTAACTTGCCCATTTTCTCAGTCTAACCTACCCACTAATGTAAATGAACTGATGGGATAGTATCCTCTTATATGTGAGTAATCATGTTGGAAATTAGCTCTAGCAGGGACTTGTATTATCACATAGACCAACATGACACTAGCAATCACTTTTTCTCCGATTGACTATTCACAGGTGGTATAGAATAACCAAAATGTTGACTCTTGTAGCATAAATAATAATATGTGTAACTTTACAGACATGGGAAACACCATTGAACAGTGGAGGGCCAGCATTGGAAGTTGGACCAGAGGGTGTAACCTACAACATTATGATAATTCCAAAGTAAGACCTTCACCTCTCTGGTTCGTCTTGTTGGTGGTACTGGTCCTCCTAGTTATTGGGGGCGTGGAGCTGAACCCCGGTCCTGACCAGGTGAGTGCAGTCATATTTATTGTTAATAAAATCATGAAAAAACTTTACTAGTAGACAATCACTTACTCAATGAATTTTCCAAATTCTACAGAATTGCAGTGCACATGCATGAATGCTTAATGCAAAAGTGAAATTCGAATGACCAACCTTAACAATAAATTCCCAAACATATTTAAAAGAAATGTATGTACACCAACTTCCTTCTTCCTAACACATGAACATGTACATAAAATATACAGAACAAAACAATCAAATTCACATTAGAAACTAAAGACAACAAACAATTACCATTTTTAAATCCCAAATTACATAAAAATGAGGAAAAGAAGAAAATAGAATCTGGCATTCATAGAAAAGAAACACACACAGGTAAATATATTAAATCAATAGGATTCAACCATATTTCACAATAAATGGCAGTCTTCAACAGAATAGCACATAGATTGGTTAATATACTCTGAGCAGAGAAAATTATGAGTTAGAGTAAAAATAGATAATTGAAGTGACAAAAGAAATTGGTCTCGAGAAAAGAAAATGATACACTAAAATATATATATATATATATATTATATCTTCTCTAATATAAGTACAAAAAACAAACAATTAGGAATGAAAGCACTCTTCAGATATAAAAACCAACAGAAAATAAATACAGGAAATTCATATTTCACCCATAGATATCCAATAAATTTCAAAAGATTTTTGAAAATTTTAACATCATATTAGCACAAGAGAATGATTACAGCCTAAATAAATTAATAAAATCAAACGAAAATTTTAAAAAAATTTGATGGTGGCAAAAAATTAGGAACATACCAAATAAAATGTGCAGATTGTGATAAGATATACATAGGGAAAATAAAGAGAAATTTAATCATTAGAACTAAAGAACACATAAGAAATGTAAAAAAGGAAATGTCGAAAAATCTGTAGTAGCTACTCACGTTTAGTCAGAAAAAACATAAAATAGATGTAAATACAGAATTATTAAAACAGTTAGAAAACACAAATGAACTCATCATATGGAAAAATATCTACATAGAGAAGAACAAGGAGAGAATCACGAATTTTGAAATTCCCGGGAAGAGAGACTTAATACACAAGTTCTTTGGACCACAAAAAGAGGGAGCAGGAGTTGACATCCAGGGCCAACAACATAAAGATCATCATTCTGTACAAGCTGAAGATGTAGCAGATGCTCTGAAACACGTCCTACTAGAAACAACTAATATGAGGTAACATAACAACAGACTTTACTTATTTAATAAACTATAAACTAAAATAGTGAACATTAATTTGTCTCATCAGAACCTGACAAAATGAAGTTCATTTCTTGAAATATGGGTACAATTAATTCCAAATTTGTTTACAATGATTTCACAGATACATCCTGGCATCTAGTAGAAGTTACATTAAGCATTCATGCATGTGCACTGCAATTATGTAGAACTTCATTGATAGATACGTAGCACAATTTGAATACTTATATATGTTTTAAGAATTGTTGCAAAATACATGGAATGTTATTAAAAGTATGTAGTGCAACAGTGGCATAAGAATGTTGTATGAAAAATCATACGTCACTCTCTAAACTTCAGTCACAGTTATTAATCATCATGATTGTCAGCACGACCCTCTCTCATGATGGCCACCCAAATATTCAGATGCAAACCCTTCAGTGTCCATTGTTTTACATCCACCTTTATAAAACACCGAGCTTGTTACTTGGTGCTGTGGGTACATTATTTAACAAATCAAAGCTAGGGGTGAAAGGACTGCTAAATTATAATATTAATCAATTACAATAGGAAGTAACATTCTGAGCTTCTTAATAAATGACAAATGAGGGACATTTTGAAGAAGTGGCTGAATTCAAATTCCTAGGAACAATAATTACAAACAGGAATGAGGTGCACAAAGAAATTAATCATATGCAAAATTCTGGAAATACATACTTCGATGCATTACAGCGACTCTTGTCTCCAAACTTCTCTCAAAAAACAGTAAACTGAAAATATATAAAACTGTTATTCTACCAGTTATATTATATGGATGTGAAACATGGACTATCACTTTAAGGCAGGAGAAAAGATTACATTTTTTTTAGATTAAAGTCCTTAAGAAAATTTTTGGACCACAAAAGAGATGAACAGACAGGTGAATGGAGAAGACTACATGGTCTTTATATGAAGCCAGATAAAATAAGAACAGTTAAGTCTCATAGACTGTGATGGACAGGACATGTGGCACAAGTAGGGAATGAAAGAAGGGCATGGGAGCTTCTTGTAGGAAAACCAGAGAGAAAACACCTAGTTATTAGACCAAGAATGAGGTGGGAGAATAACATTAATCATGATTTGAGGGAAGTAGATTATACAGGGGATGATTGAAAAAAAAACATAAGCTCAGAATAGGGATGTATGGATGGCTTATGTGCAAGCGGCCATAAACATATGGGTTCGATAGCGCCAAAGAGTTAGTTAGAGTCTGTTTCAACTTACCTCAGAAATCATTCTTTTTAACTTGTTCCAATATGCTACGATATTATCATCAGCTTGTCCATGGAAGCATATTGAAACATGTTAGAATATAATGATTTATGAGGTAAGATTAAACAGGCAACTCACTGGCACTATCGAATACGTAGATTCATAGCCGTGCAGACATAAGCTCTCCACACATCCCTATCCTGAACCAATTCTTCCAATCATCCCCTGTATAATCTACTTCCCTCAAATCATGATTAATGTTATTATCCCACTTCATTCTTGGTCTACCAACTGGATGCTTTTATTCTGTTTTCGTATAAGAAGTTTCCATGCCCATCTTTCATTCCCCATTATTGCCACATGTCCTGCCTATCGCAGTCTACGAGACTTAACTGTTCTTATTATATCATGCTTCCTATAGAAATTATGTAGCTCACTATTATGTAGTCTTCGCCATTCATCTCTCTTTGGTCCAAAAATTTTCTTAAGAATTTTATTCTCAAATACGCGTAATTATTTCTCCTCCCTTAATACTTTAAGGGAGTCCAAGTTTCACATCCATATAATATACCTGGATGAATAACAGTTTTATATATTTTCTGTTAAACTTTTTAATAATTTTGAACTACAAGTGTCCCTCTAATACATAATAAGTGTTTTCAGAATTAAGCCTGCAGCAAGCTCTTGTGTAGGCACGAGGGTCTCCTTCAGTTTGGCATGTGCTAAGAATAAGATTATTGTGGGTTCTACTGGTGTGAAAGGACAAGGAATTCGATAATCGCCAAACAATGAGTTGCGTAATTAATTAAAAAAGGGTTGATTTTTGTTAACCTCTTATGAACAACACAAATACCCAAGAAATTAATCTCCTGTAGGATACTTGAGCAAATCTTGCTCCCCTAGTATATTTTTTAACATACGATAGATTGGATTCACACTTTTAGGTAATAATATGGGAGCAACAACGCTCCCCTGAATACCCGTAATATGATAAACTAGCCCACTCTGTTTTCGTAAAGGAGCTACGCTACTGGCTCCTCTATGTAGGTACTCTTATGGGAGCTACTGGCCAACACTCTGTTAAAAATAAAAGTTTTCTTGGCCCTTTTATATTCAATTCCCAAATAAGTTTTAAAATTAGATCAAGTATTACTTTTTAACAAAAATTAGTGTTTTGACAAACCTGACCATATTCAACACATCAATCAAATTTACACTTTTATAATAAACATTAGTTTTGCTTCACTAGGTACATGTACCTGCCAACCCTTGAGTTACCGTTAACCACTGTATAACAACAGCTTATTGAGTGGTCCCAAATAAATTTTAATTCTAGGAAGTACCCCTGCTACAAGCCTAAGACTAATTTCTTGGTGCATCACATTCCTATTTGTGATTATTGTTCGTAGGTGTTTGAATTCAGCCACTTTTTTAAAACTTCCTTCATTTGTCATTAACTGTCCATTTCCATTATACGATGTATTTCTGTGTGTGGACATATATTTAGTTTTATTGATATTTATTTCCAGGAGCCTATGATTAATTTGTTTGTGAATCACATTCCTATTTGTGATTATTGTTCCTAGGTGTTTGAATTCTAAAACTAAATATATGGTCACATGTAGAAATTCATTATATAATGGAAATGGACAGCTAATGACAAATGAGGGAAATTTTGAGGAAGTGGCTGAATTCAAATACCTAGGAACAATAATCACAAATAGGAATGAGATGCACCAAGAAATTAGTCTTAGGCTTGTAGCAGGGGTACTTCCTAGAATTAAAATTTATTTGGGACCACTCAATAAGCTGTTGTTATACAGTGGTTGGACATGCTTGAACAATTTCTAGAACCACAGCTTACGCAGGATGGTGTTTTACATCTGTTGTCTTTCAGCAAGATGGTGCTCCACCGCATTTTGCTCTGTGTGTGCATGCCTATCTCAATGCAACATTTTCGGGTCGCTGAATCGGCAGAACTACGCCAAGAATGTGGGCACCACGCTCGCCAGACTTAACCCCACTTGATGTTTTTGCACGGGGTTTTATCAAGTCCCATGTGTACAAGACTAAGGTTCGTGATTCTTCCTCATTTACGGGAACGCATTTACGAGGCAGTAGCAGATATTACACCACGTCATCTGCAACGCTGGCAGCAATGCCTCGAAATGCAAGGGGGGCAGACTGAACTGTACTGAAGATTGTTCACAGACATCTGACAAATAACATATGTAACAGTCATGAACGTTGGTCAATGCTTTCAAAGAAATGGATCGAGACTTTTGGACCACCCTGTACAATAAACGTCAAATCCTTAAACTTATGGGAGATAGTACAAACTTTGAAATAGCGGAACATAGAAACAAAATCGGGTGTGTGCGACATGTGATTATGTTAATTGATTATTACATATCATACAATCCATTGTGTTGCAGACATACAAAAGGACGAAAGGTTTTTGCGGCATCGAAGGACCGAACTATGAAATAAAAATGTCAGCATTGCTCTTTCTCCGAGCATTACGAAAACGTGAAAAATTCCACATCGCTTCCAATATGGCTGCAGGAGGTAAGTTCGATGACGTGGTGTTGAAGCTTGGAGACAGCGTGTACTTTTTACAACTTAAGCACAAACAAAACTCACAAACTATCCTCAAATTACATCATTTTGTTCATGAAAAAGACTTCAAATTGACGATATATCTGGAGTCCCTCCACAAAATAAAAAAACGATGGGAAACTGATGATGACTTGAAAGAATGTGGGAAATTTGAGAACGCCAAAATTTGTAATATTTACGAATATTGGGGTGGATGAGGGTTTGGTTAATGATGCTGATGCTGCAGATCTAAATATTTGTAAGCACTGGAGGGAAATTGGTCTCTCTGACTGAATTGTATGACAATTTGCCTAGATATAAGGCAATACTGTCATCAGCAGTCACCAGTGGGAATGTGACTAACTCTCCAGAACTGTGGGAGGTTGTACATAAAACTGTACAACAAACAAGCTCAAGATCTTCCTTGCGAAAAACAGCTTCAGGAGATGCTGAAAAACCTTGAGTGTCTGGAACACTTGAACTTTTGCCACGAAATTATCCCACAGCTCTTCTTTTGCACACAGCAGTTAGCTGAGACGAACCTGGATGATCTGATCAAGCAAGAGATTCACTCAGCTACATTGCTTGATCAGTTGTTGAAAGCTGTGACGAACTGGTGGAGAACATCCAACAAGTATCTGACAGCAGACTGGAAGGACTGGATAGAAATGTTCAAGTTACATACAGCCAGCGTTATTCAACCAAACCCTCAAATACATGTTAAATTTAAACCAGAACACTGTGTTGACATAACAGAAAAGTTAATAACATGTGGTAAAAGAATGTTACTAATTAAAAGCAACAGCACCAATCTCAGTATAGTCAAAGTGTTGCAGGCTTTTGAAAACAACACTTTATTGATAGATGCCAGCACTCTGCAAGGAAAGTGTGGATAAGGTTGTGACAATATGGAGGTTAGGATTCTGCGATGTATTGATTGTGAAGGGTTGCACAACAGATGTCATCGCATTGAAGGACAAACTAGCGAGCTTGCATGAGTCCAAGTGTTTGGTAGTCATATCAGACAGTCACCAGACCAGACAGCGTGCAATTTGTCACAATGTGTGACACTTTCTGTTTCAGTCAGTTGGAGGCAGAGTCACAGCGTCAAGTCCTGGAATGTCAAGTTGAATTTCAGGGTTACACTGTGAGTTTGAATTCACTGGCTGATGTCTCATTTATGCAGACTCATCTATCTGCAGATGTAGTGGAACAGCTATATTACACACTGCGTGTAGGACAGAAACTGCAGGAAGTAGATCCCAGTTACCTACAGCGTACATTCCTGAGGAATGATGTTGTTAATAAACAGATATTTGGTGAAGAATATATAACTCTAGCTATAACAGGAGTACATCAAGATAGACTGGCTGAACTAGTACCACCTGGTGAGCAAATCCAAAAATTCAATAAAGAACAATTTCATGGCAAATAAAAATTGTAGATTTTGGCTTATTGAAGGAGAAGCTGAATTCACAGATCTCTGCACAGTGAAAGACAACATTCATTGGGTTGAGTCATGTGAACAAGGTTTTCGTTGGATACATTCAAAAGGTGACATTTCGAATTTAAGAAAACACTTTAAACAAGAGTCCAAAAGGAATGCTGACTCAATTGTAGGATTACCTCAGCAGGTGGTATTAGTTGTTGCTGAACCTGGGATGGGCAAGTCAACAGAAATGGACAACATAGCTCATGTGGTGAAACGAAATGATCCCTCTACATGGGTGGTGAGGGTCAATTTGAATGAATGGTCAACTCTCATCACCTCTCAGATTACAGCTGTGGAATTCCTGCAGCAAGTTGGAAGACTGAAAACAGAGTTTGAGAAACATCTGCTTGGAACACCAACTGTTGTTCGATGGAAAAGTTGTGGTTCTCGTAGATGGTTTTGATGAAATTTCTCCAAATTACACGGAGCAAGTATTTGGGTTGCTTAGTAAATTCTCAAAATACAAAATTAAAAAAATACTTGTCACTTCTCGACCAGTTATGAAGGAGAAATTAGAGCAAAATCTTCCTAGCTTAGCTTTTACATTTTGCGGATTCAATTATAAAGACCAAACACATTTTCTTAGCAAATACTGGGATGATAATCCTAAAATAACAGAATTCATTAAAGTTCTATTACAACGTGTAAGGGAGACTTTAAGTGACAACTGGAATGGAATTTTTAGGAATTCCACTGCAGTGTAGAATGTTGGCAGACGTGTTTCATGACGATGCTAACCATTTCTGTAGCACTGGTGAAGTGAGGGTCCCTCCAAGTCTTAATGTGCTCCTGTTGTATGAGAAGTTTGTTAAAAAAAAGTTGAGTGTGTACTGTGAGAAATTGTATGGTAATGTGAACACTGGAATGTTACAGATGGAAATGGAAGATAAGAACACTAAGTTACAACAAATTCACATGAACTGTGCAATGTTTTCATATTTTGTTGATGATAACATCAAAACTATTGTACAGCTTTAAAGAGTGTCATGGAAGGAAATGAGAAAATTTGTTAAAAAGTTTAACCGCGGTAAAAAATAAGTTTGGAATTGTGACACACATTGTGTGCAACAAGGCAGTTTTTGTTCATCGAACATTTTACTGAATACTTTGTTGCAATGTGGGTTTCACAAAATTTCCAAACTGAATCTAATTTAACAAAACAAATTTATTTTGATGAAAACTTTGAAGTCATTCAAAAGTTTCTGGATAGTATGTTGTCTAAGGGACATGAACTGCACACTGCAGTGATTAATGTAGATTTTCAAAAAGTTAACTGGATTTTGGAACAAAGTGCAGATGTGAATGAGCGAGACAGAGGTGGCAGAACTGCCTTGCATCTAGCCATCATGAATTTTAAGGAATTAACAATAACTGATTTTCTTGTTTTCCAAGAAAATTGTGTTGTTGAAAGTTAAATGTAGGATTATAGAAACTTTGCTGGAACATGGTGCTGATGTTAATTGTGAGGAAGATAAAGTGTTTGCATTGCAGGCCACTGCGACTAGCAGAGGAAATTAAAGCTTGGTATGCTGTTGACACGTTTGTTAGCAAACCAAGCTGATGAGGCAGACATGACTTGGATTAGAAACAATATAAAAAAGCGAGTGACACACAGGCAATCTTTTTCTTGTGTCTGAGAGAAGTGATTCACAAATTAATAGAGCACAGCACTCTATTCTGTCTGATTATAAATGTTGTACATAGAGAGTAGGCCTGAGATTGAAAATGTTCAATCTGAGGGTGTTGAAATATTGTATGAGCGATCCACTTCATGAAGTAATGTACACAGCTCTGCAGGAAGGATATGTGAATTTGGTGAAATTTATATTGAACTGTGGAGTTAGCATACATTATAAATCATAACATTACACGGAAAATAAACTCACAATGTTAACATCGCTGTAGAGTCGGGCAGTTGGAAATGGTGCAGTTGCTTATAGAGCAAGGAATTGATGTAAATGTATTTGACAGCTTTAACAGAACACCACTAATAGTAGCAGCTGAACGTGGTGAACTGGAAATAGCAGTTCATTTGGTTAAATATGGAGCTGACCTAAATGCAGGAGATAAATATGACAACACTGCACTCACATTATCAGCTTGGTTGGGAAAACATGAAATGATGGATTTTTTATTACCACTCATATCTCACAATGACATTGATTCAGTGATTTGTGCAGCTGGTTGTGGTGATGTAGAAGCTGCACAAATATTAATTCAAAACAAAATTATCAACTCACAAGACAAGAAAGGCAACAATGCACTGATATTAGCAGCCCGTCTGGGTAAACATGAGATTTCAGAGTTACTGTTACAGCACAGGGCTGATGTTGATATATCTAATAAGTATAATAGCACTCCACTAATACAGGCAGCACAGTTTGGTCATTTGCAAGTAGCAGAGCTCCTAGTTCAACATGGAGCTTCTGTAAATGCAAAAGATGAAAATGGCAACACTGCACTGATGTTCGCAACTATGTATGAACATGATGATTTAGTACAGTTGTTGTTAGCGCATGGAGCTGTCAAGTAGGCAACTGTAATTAATGATAAATAAACACTTTATTATAATATTATTCAATGTAAACCACAGTCCAGCCAAGGTCCTGCGTGCTTATTACAAATTACAGCTTCTCAACTCGTTTCCGGCCAGGGTCGAGGGATGAGATGAGATGAAAGTCCCTCATATTGAAGGGACTTTGAATAACAAGTAGCTGGTGAAATGAATCAGCAGTGCTGGTGAATGAATCAGAGTGTGGAGAAATGGTGAAATGAAATTTATGGAAGGGAACAACGGGAGAACTCTGAGAAAAACCTGCCAAGACGCAGTTTCATCCACCACAAAACCCAGATGGAGGACGGAGACTCGATCTCGGGACCCAAACAAACATCTAACTGTTTGTGTCATGAAGCTGCCTACAAATTATTCATTTATTTCAAGGTGATGCTCAACTTTTTATTGTCTGTTGTGTAACACATGTGTTATTTGTTGTTATGCATAGCTGCTTTACAGTAACTCTCAACTACATATTTTCCTAAAAAAAACATTTATTCTACATGACGTGCTGTGTATTTTCTCTTTTCCCGTCACTTTTAAATTTGTCTCATTAATAACATTCAGCTGACATTCCTTCAATTATCAACATTAGTACAGTTTTATTATTATTATTGTGAGGGTGGTACTCCTGAATGAAGTTAAGTAAATGCTTTGTCTGTAATATTTGAAATTCACTCAACAACTTGCTGCTTATTACCATAAATGAAGTTGTCTGAACACAGAAGGGAGCAACACCATAAAACTAACACAGTTTGTAAGTAACAAAGGAAACTACTCATATGGACATCACCACTTGTTTCAATACAGGAATAAATATAAATAAATTATTTAATGTGTTTTAACAATTTGGCAGCACTGGCTGAATCAGCCTTCACAACTGTCAGTTTAATGTTGTTGATGTTTTGTCTCGAAACAACTGCATGAGCCACTTCATTCTCAACATGTTTTATGTGTTGTTACTCTTTGTGTCAGTTGTTGAATATTTAATGAAAATATTTGTGTACTTAAACAGAAAGGAATGGAAGGACCTCTGTTAATCCTTGTCACCTAGTGATGTATAAAAATTATAAAATTCAACATAATGTGAAATAAACACATTGTACGTTACATGCATTAAAAGTATTTTATGAATTTTATAAACGTACATAAAACTTTAATGTAAATAATTGTGTTGCTTGTACGTACATCAGTGTTTCTCAAACTGTGGTCTGCATGGAATTTTTCTGTCACATTGACCATATATTTCAAAATTAAACCAATTGTAATTATCAGTTGTTCAAAAATGTATGAACATTAGATGGCACTACTTTCCTAAAGCTTCTTAAAATAAATGTACATATTTAATCTTCAAATTATAAACTGGGTTGGAATGTGGAACCTGCAAATTCAATACCACATTCACTGGTCCCTTTCCTCAGTCCACTTAATATCACTGTTCTCTACCTTCCATCTGAATATTATTCTCCCCTCATACACAGATATTACAAACTAAAGAATAGCACCAGCTAGGAATTTTGGAGCTTATTAAAGCACATTCAAAGAAGAATGGCAGTGAGAAGTACATATGCCTGTTGTAGAAAATGGGAAGCGCAGAGATAGAACAAATAATTAACTATAGGGTGACACACTGATAATTAGATGGCATTATGAATCAACCGAGTATGTGCCATTATGGAAGTTTCGAGAAAAATAAGTTTAATTTTTTTTTTTTGCATTTTAAACTCTAGCACCAAACTATCAGTACTCAGTTATGCATCAACAATGTAAAAACGGAAACATTTGGAACTTAGCTGCATGATGCAAAATTTAGATTAGCATTTATGAAGATCTGGTTTCATAGCCATATGTTGTACAACATAGGACTGATAGGATTTACATTTCTTTTAATAATAACAATATTATGGCACTTAGCCAGTTGATTCATAACATCTTCCAATTAGTGGAATTAAAAGTTCAAGTTTAAGGATGTTGGGACATGCGGAAACAAGTAATGAGCAGTTGCTGCTAAGGAAAACTATAGAGGACATCCTGAAGAAGTGGGAGGGGATATAAAAGAACAGGAAGAGAGTGGGTTACAACAATTACATCAATGTAAATTTATATTAAATACATTGTTCATTAACAAATGTGCAATTCTCTCGGTCACTCCGCATGAGTTTCCTGATAGACAAAATGGAATATGGGTAGGTTTTTCTTGAGCTTTGTCCCGTTTCCTCTGCCACAAATTTAATTTCACTGACCGCCACCATGGACTTGTGGTTATATTCCTTGGCTCAGGTCCAGAGGGTCGCGAGTTCAATCCCGGCCGGGATCGATGGATTTCTTTTAGGATGCAAAAATCCAAGGAGCAAGTCCTCAGGGAGGGACTTCAAGCCATGGGTCCTGAATCTAAAGACTTTAAGGTCTTAAAAGTTCCTTAAACCTGAATAGAGAGGCCTCTAAGCAAAATTTATCAACCTTCTTCATCCTAGTAACACCTTAGTTGCCTACTAGATGTCTCATTGATTCGGTATGTTGACTGCATTACATTCATGACTTCTCTAGAAAATAAGCTAACTACATTATCTTGGTCTAGTAATTCCTAACAAAGGAGAATCTATGGCCTGTTACGTCATTGTAGAGACTACATATTTATATGATAAATAAACATATATATATATATATATATATATTAATAGTCTAGTGGCTGGAATTTTTGTTTTATAGAACTAAGTTTAGCATATAGGAATCAAAGTTAAAAGTCAACATAGAATCATTAACAAGCAAAATTTGAACAGTAAGGGTCGTATGTTAGAACATTACTCTCTACTCAAATTAATTCCAATCACTAGTGAGCTGATTCACCGTGAGCAATTGCTGAGAACGAATTAACGGCCGACTTATCGGTCATGCACGAGAGTCGACGTTTTCGTAATATTGGCAACGAATTACCCAGAATTCTCAGCGATAAAAACCACTTCCGTTATTTTCGTCTGCTATAGAGGAATGCATTTATGCTTGCATCCCGCAAATAATACCGTATACAAACACGTCTGCGACACGCAATATTACGGCCGATTCTCCTGTTCTTCCAGTTGAATTCTTTGGTAGACTCTATCAAATTCCTCTTCTCCGTGTATACCGAAAACATGATCGAAGTCTTCAAGGTCCGACATCTTGGATAAATGTTGGATAAAGCAGCAAAGTACATCGATTACCATCGGTTCCCGTCGGTTCCCTTCGGGATTTTAATTTGAGTTGCTCATTTAAGCTACCTCCGCAGGTAGCTTACAAATTTAACCAATTATTATCGCATGAACAGATTTCTGAGTAAGCAAAATCGTATTAGCATACAACTTGCTCAGCAGAGAAGGCATTTTACTGTCTAATGCGTCCAAACATGCGACCCTAAGTGTAGGAATTTCCCTGAAACGAAAATTTATATGTAAAGATTTATTAAACATACTGTGCACATCATAATACAATTACAGAAAGTTATTATAATCTGCATAGAATTTTAGAGGCTTTCTTCTTGCTCTTGCTATTGGTAAGGTGGTATTGTTGACAATTTTGGTCACATAGCTGGCAGAGGCACTGGTTCGATGCGAGGTGGAACCCTTTTTTTGGTACAAACTCTATAGTGGAATCCATGTGTAGCGGTCCTCGTGAACACGTGTCTTAAGGAGAAGTTCGGTTCCTTCCATTCTTGGTGTTCATCGCTGGGGTCAGGAAGAATCCGTGGTCTATATCATCTGCTTTTTCTTCTCTCTCTCTTATGTGTGCTTCGTAGGCCAGGGTGTGTGGCAGGTATTATTTTAACGCTATTTCTCTGATGAAGAAGTCAGTCTTGCTTAGATGCTATATGAGTACTCTCCGGAGGTAGGCAATTTTGACCATTTTCAGTCTTTTCAGATTTGCTTCGGTTAACCGAGTCCAGAACGTGGTGATTGCATAGCATGCTATGGGTGATATCTTAATGTGAAATAGTCTTATAGCTGTTTCGATTGACAGCTTTTTGACATTTTGAATGTCAAATGTGGCCTTTATTGCACCTTTCCTGGATGTGCTTGGTAAATGATTTTCCTGTGACTTGCTACGTTAGACCGATATACTTGTAGCAGTTGGTTAATTCTAGTTGGGCATTTCCATACTTGAATTTGTCATCTCTGTTTACGTTTCCTCCTCGTCTAAATTTCATAATCTTAGTTTTACTTGTGTTAACTTCTAGTTCGTTCCTGTGCGCCCAGTCGTGTAGTTTATCCAGGCTAGTCTGAAGAGCTACTTTATTTCTGGATAGGATGACTATCATCTGCATAGAGGAGGACCGTGGCTTCCGGTGATGATACTTCTTGGACTACGTCGTAGGTTAGCAAGTTGAAGAGGAATGGGCTAAGAGGATAGCCTTGAAGCACTCCGTTTGTTTGTATTATATGGTCAGAAGACTGGCTACCGTTTGTTGTTTTTTTTTTTTGTTGTTTTGGGTGTAGGTTGAAAGCCAGTATACTTTCAATTAGTTTCAAAAATGGGTTCTGTTTTCCCAGTATTCTGGAGATTTTGTCCAGTAATGTGTTTCTATTTACGCTGTCAAATACCTTGGAGAAGTCTATGAAAGCTGCGTATACTTGGCCACTTGCGGTGCTTGTTGCTTCCCAGATGATGGATAACACCTCTCTCGATGGCTTGTATCATGGATTTTCCCGTCACAAATCCGTATTGTTCCTCAGGAATGAATGTGCTGGCTTGGGGAAGGATAGGTTGTAGTATAATCTTCGTCAGAATTTTAAAAGGCGCACATTCCAGTGCAATTCTGCGGTAAGTGTAGGGTGAGTCTTTTGCCCCTTTCCCTTTATAGAATTAGATGGTCGGACTCTCTTCAACACTCTGGTATGATGCTTAAGTCAATGCATTTGTGAAACGAAAATTTAGAAATGCCTTTGGCAGTTTAACAACAAAATTTATAGAAAGTAATGTATAAATTCTCAATAAAAATACTTCTGAATAAAAGACATCAGCTGGCGCTATGATAGCGACAGCTATTAGCCGTTGGATGGTGTAATTGGTATAATACTGGTGTACAGAACCAGAGATGCAGGGTTCAAATCCCGGTTTGAGCATTGATTTTCTTTCGTAAACAAGTCTGACTAAATTAGTATGGTTAAATTTCCCCCTGTAGAGGAAAACACATTAATTCTTCATTGAGGAGAAAACAAGAATTATATTTTTTCCTAAATAAGAAATGTTAAATTTATAATAAGAAACATAGAAAGAAGCTCTAATGGCTCTATAAATTAATGTCAAAATTCCCATTAAAAGTCTTCTTAAAGAAGAAGCTGTCATTTGCATGAGAAGCAATGGGTTTTGAAGCCTTTGGCGCTCTCAAGAATTACAATGTTAAAAAAAATTGCATTTAGATTGTAGGCCTTGGTTAGCTCAGTGGCAGAGAATTAGCTTAAGGTAATGTGATCCCACTACAGGCCATAGGAGACCATTAGGGTAGTAGGGGGGTAAGGTTCCCACTTTTTTAGACAATTGGCACTTTACATCAGCCCTGCATGATGGTCACCTTTACCTCCCGAACAAGCATCTGGTACTGAGAGGCTGAGTCGACACAAGCCATGGTGTCACCAGAAAGTTTTTGTCTGTTTAAAAATGCTGACCCCACCAGGAATCGAACTCTTGACCTTGTGGTTCGTAGCGTATTTCCTCAACCAACTATGATACGGCATAAAGCTGCTTAACCCCTCAGCGCAGATTGCCATATTTATACGACACCAGTTTCCTCCCTTCTGTTCGGTCATTTAAAAGTCCATGCAGTACCCCCATGCAGTAGTGTTTTTAAACTCTATTCACCCAATAACTTATTTTAGATACATATTAAATTTTGGTTAATACAATATAAACAATGAATGACCATTCTACTCTATATTGTTCTGCCCAAGGGCAGGTCTTTCACTGCAATCATGGCATTTTCATTCTATGATTTGCACCATTACTAGGTGTGGTAATTCCCGTTGCTTTTCACACCGGTGGATGATAATGATACTGATGATGATGCCTAGATGGTTTTTGGGTACCGGAGGGCCCTAAAGCTTCCTGAAATTTGTCATACAGATCAAAAAAATACCCCGAAAAAAACCTCAGGCAGGAAGCCTGTCCTGACTGGGAATCGAACCTTGGCCAACTGCATGACAAGGCAGTACGCTACCCAGTTCTAGATTCACACAATTCATGTTTTACATCAAAGTTGGCAGTTGTAAGTGGAGGGAATTGTTTGCCCCTTCCATAACCATAATGATTCATAAATTACTACATCTTTATTTGGAAGGTAGAGAGATTGGAAATTCATCATCAACATCATCATCATCATCATCCAGGGATTAAGCCTGTTGGCTCGTTCTGGTTTAATGAAAGCTAGAATTGTTAAAATTGTTCAGACCATCTTCTGTGTGGGCATCCAACATTTCTCCTTCCGTGCGGTTTATAATTTAGCAATAATTCCAGAAATCTTCCTTCTGGCTTTCTATCAATATGTACTTTCCAGTCGTTCCCATATTTAATTATTTGGTCTGTAAGTTTGAAAATATTTAATTTCTTTCTTATATCTTCATTCCTTTTCTTATCCAGCAGAGTATATCTTGCTATATTTCTTAAAAATCTCATCTCAGCTGCTCATCTCATCTCAGATTGGAAATTATTATTACTTAAATATTCAATGAAAGGGAAAATTTTGAAAAAAAATTGAAGGGCACTGGAAACCAACTTGTTTTGCATTGTCTTGAAATTAATGTCACCATCGAACATGGAGGCCATGATCATGCATACATAACCTCTCCATACATTGCTATCCCAAATAATGTTTTCAAATTATTCCTGTGTAATTTATAATAATATCCTCAACTAGTGTCCAACTCAGGATCGGGTCGAGGGATGAGATGAGATTGAAGCCCTTATATATAGAGGTCTGTGAATGACAAGGGTGTGGCCTACCATGCCTGATGCACAATCATGGCAGCAGATGAACAAAATGAAACTAAATGGATGTGATGAGTATGGAGAAATGGTGGAATGAATTTGTGGCAGGAGAAAAACCTGCCCAAGCTCCATTTCGTCTGCCACGAAACCAACATGGAGTGACCGAGATTCGATCTCAGGACCCCAGCAGTCAGAGTCCTGTATTATTTACCTCCCTCAATATCTGGTTAATATTATTCTTACACCTTATGGTTATCCCTCCCTACTGGGCACTTTCCTTCTAGTTTTCCTACGACAAGTTTCCATGTTCCTATATCATTTCCTCTTCGTGCCACATGCCCTACCCATAGCTGTCCACGAGACTTGCACTGTTTTATTACATTTGGATATCATAAATATCAAAAAGAAAAATCATAAATTGCTCAGTGTTATGTTCGATTTTCTTCAAAGTTATATCTACTTTCCAATTAGATCTCTCATTGACATGATGTGCTAACCACATGTATCTTGTTGATAAATATGCGTAAACGTCAATAAATAAAACAAATAACAAATGAAACGGTTAAGAAAATATTAATTATTACATCTGTGGTCTCGAGGTATAATGCTGTCTTGTCACGCAGTGGGCTTTGAGGCCCAAACGTTCCATGGGCATCATATGGCCTTCATCATCATCGTTACCATCATTATCAAGCTATTACATTTATAATTCCCTGATAAAGTTGCAATCATAGAATGAAAATTCTATAATTACAGTGAAAGAACTGCACTATAACAGAACACTATAGAATATAATATCGAAACAAAGAATGATATAGGATGGTGTCTTTCATTGGATAATTACGAGTTATAGTTAATTGCAGAAGGAGAATTCCTTATAATTTCATCAATATATAAGTTAAAATGCATACATTTTTAAAATTGTTATTAAAGGTTTACTTATAATTTATAATTCTAAACTTTGTCTATTTATACTTCCTTCATATTTTTAAATTAAATATATTCATAATTCTACACATCTGATTCACTAAGTACAAATTTTATAAAAGTTGAAGAATCTAAAAGTAAGTTACTTCAAATTCATTTAAATAAAATATATTAAACTTGGAGAGATAAACTTTCACATTAAAATTTTATTTGTGAAATAAATTCATTACATAATTATTGAAATTGATTCTTGTTGAATGGATTACCTTGGTTAATAAACTCCCGCTTGGGAGCAGCTGTGTTGGAAGAATGCAGTACATACATACATTACTATTATTATTATTATTATTATTATTATTATTATTATTATTATTATTATTAGTATTTTATTTTTATTATCATTACCATTGTCATCATAATTACTATTATTAATCTATAAAAAAATCTTAAAAAAAATTTTTTTTCATAATTCTACATATCAAATTCATCAAGTAAAATGTTTATATAAGTTCGAAAATGTCAAAGTAATTTACTTGAAATCCATAAAGTTTCTTCTTGCGAGGCATATGACTTTTGTGTATACACACGAGCCATGTCGGTTATAAAAGAAAGATTAGTTATGAGACCATACAGTGAGACACTTAACAGATATTTCTTTTTGGTAAAATTAGGGCATTCACTATGTTAAGCAAAGGGTCTGGCTGAAGAGAAAAAAAAATACAAAAGGATCTCGTTTCACTTATCCTCACTCCATTTGCCTGTTATAATGTCATAATGTGAAGGGGGAACTTTCTTACCACAGCAACAAAAAATAAGTTCTCCAGCATGTTTAACAAACTCGTTATAGGCTTTAGAAATCATAGATGTACCAACGTGTAAAGACACGGCAATGTGCATTTGGATATTTAAAAGTCCACGCAATCTAACACATCCTACCACATCTGGGAAGGAAACGCAATGTTTAAATGCCCACGCTGATGGTTAAAAGTCCAAGTTCAAACTCAGTCTAGACTATATTTTTTTCTCTTCAAATAGAAATTTATCCCTTTAACCTGTCTGTTAATCTCTTATGTCTCACATTGTAGCCAAACAGTTTAAGGCATCATGCTTTGGTGCAGAGCTACAGGATTTGCACTGGTTCAAGTCCCCATGGAGGTGCCCTGATGGTTTATAAGCACTTATGATTGATAGACCTGAGTAAGTAGTTTCACACAGAAATAAATGAATTAACTTTATGAGAAAAGTGTCAGTTTTATTTTATAGGCATGTAATACAATTGTCACACCTACCGGGTATTGACCAAGGTGCAAGAAAATAAACTCACAATAACCAAGAGGAAAATCTCAACGAGAATTATTGGAGCAAACATCATCCTGATCATTAACTCATGGCTAATTACAAATAAGGGAAATTTTGAAGAAGTGGCTGAATTCAAATACCTAGGAACAATAATTAAAAACAGGCTCAATTCTGGAAATGCTTGCTATTAAGTATTACTGAGACTCTTCTCATCCCAACTTCTCTCAAAAAATGTTAAGCTGAAAATATATAAAACTGTTATTCTCCCAGTTATATTGTATGGATATGAAACATGGACTCATACTTTAAGGGAGGAAAAAACATTTCGAGTATTTGAGAATAAAGTTTTTAGGAAAATTTTTTGACCAAAGTGAGGTAAACAGACAGATGAGTGGAGAAGACTTTATTTAACAGTGAGGTACATAGACTTTATAGGAAACCAAATATAATAAGAACAGATAATTCTCATAGACTCTGATGGGCAGGATATGTACCACGAATGGGAAATGAAAGTGGGGCATGGAAGCCTCTTCTAGGAAAACCAGAGGGAAAACACCGAGTTGATAGACCAAGAATGAGTTGGGGAACATTAAACATGATTTGAGGGAAACAGAATACACTGGGGACGATTGCAAAACAAGAACTCAGGACAGGGATGAATGGAGAGCTTATGTCAACATGGCCATGAACCTAAGGATTTAATATAGTCAATGAGTGAGTTAGTTAGGTTTAGGTCATTTGTTCCTGTTCCTCTGAGATCTCAACATGTGTTTGCTCTTCCTTTATCCCCACATTCTTTTGGTTGATACTCCAATTCAATGAATGAATGAGTCACTTCATAGTTTATGTTTTCTTAAACCTGGGAACTGCAGATGCTTGGTATTATTTGGGGAAAATAAGCTCTTCCAGATGAACGGAAAGAATAGATTATCATACTAATCTATAAGAACAGAGATAAAACTGATTGCAACAACTAGAGGGGCATCTCATTATATTCAACTCCATACAAAATTCTAACAAATATATTAGTAAGCAAATTTACTCCCTATATTGATGACATTCTAGGAGATCATCAATGTAGATTAAGAAGATACAGATCTACAACAGATCAGATTTTTAGTATAGGACAGATTTTATAAAAGAAATGTGAATATAATGGCACTGTACATCAACTATATGTAGACTTGAAAAAAAGCATACAATTCAATTAAGAGGGAGGTTATATAGTATCCCGCTGGAGTTTGGAATTCCTAAAAACTTAGTCATACTTATACAAATGTGTTTAAATTACACTAACAGTGGATGAGTCTAGGCAAACAGTTTCCAGATACTTTTGAAATTGTCAATGGGTTGAAGCAAGGAGATGCACAACATCCTCTAGTATGGAATTTTGTACTAGAGCATGGCATCAAATCTTTAGAGGATGAAGAAGGCCTACAACTCAATGGTATTAATAAATTATTAGTTTATGCTGATGATGTAGTACTAATGGACAATAGTGAGGAGATACTAAGGGCCAACACACACACCCTATTGAGTAACACTAAGAAATTGGGACTGGAAGAAAATATCAGTAAAACTAAATATATGGTCACACACAGAAAACAATATATAATTGAAATGGACAGCTAATGACAAATGAGAGAAATTTTGAAGTAAATTGCAGAATTCAAATACCTAGGAACAATAATCACAAATAGGAATGAGATGGACAAAGAAATTATACATAGGTTCAATTCTGGAAATGCGTGCTGTTATGCATTATAGGGACTCTTGATGTCCCAACTCATTTAAAAAAAAACATTAAACTGAAAATATATAAAACTGTTATTCAACCAGTTATATTATATGGATGCAAAACAAGGATTCCCACTTTAAGAGAGAGAATATGAGAATTTAAGAATAAAGTTCCTAGAAAAATGTTTGGGTCAAAGAGAGGTGAACAGACAGGTGAAAGGAGAAGAAAACTTAACAGTGAACTACCAGGTGTTTATAACAAGCCAGATAAAATAAAGAACAGTTATGTCTCATAGACTGTGATGGCACGACATTTGGCATGAATGGGGAATGAAAGATGTGCCTAGAAGCTTCTTGTAGGAAAGCCAGAGGGAAAACGCCCAGTTGGTAGACCAAGAATGAGGTGCAAGAATGGCATTTACCATGAATTGAGCGATGTAAATTATAGAGGGCATATTTGGAAAACATTAGCTCAGCACAAGGACGTATGGAGAGCTTATGTCCATGCAGCCATGAGCCTAAGGATTCAATAGTGCCAGTGAGTTTAGTTAATTAGGAACATGAATTACAAACAGGAATGAGGTGCACAAAGAAATTAAACATAGACTCAAATCAGGAAATGCATGCTATTATGTATTACAGGGACTCCTGTTATCCCAACTCCTTTAAAAATGTTAAACTCAAAATATATAAAACAGTTATCCTTCCATTTGTATTATAAGGATGCAAAACATGGACTCTTACTTCAAGGCAGGAGAAAAGATTATGGGTGTTTGAGAATAAAGTTCTTTGCAAAATATTTGGAACAAAGAGAGATGAACAGATAGGTGAATGGAGAAGACTACATAACATTGAGCTGCATGGACTTTATAGGAAGCCAGATATAACAGTTAAGTCTTGTAGACTGTATTGGACAGGATATGTGGCACAAATGGAGATTGAAAGAGGTGCCCGGAACTTCTTGTAGGAAAACAAGAAGGAGAACACCCAGTTGCTAGACCAAGAATGAAGTGGGAGGAAAATAATATTAACCGTGATTTGAGGGAAGTATATTCTACAGAGGATGATTGCAAAAGATTTGTTCAGAATAGGGATGTATGGAGAGCTTATGTCTGTGTGGCCATGAACTTATGGGTTTGATAATGCTACTGAGTTAGTTATGTTGGTTCCATTGGAACAAAGAAAGAAAATGGCTGAATAAATATGGCAGCCTTGTCGGTCTGCTTCATTTACACTTCAATATTTAAAAAAAAAATATAATCGAAAAATCATTAGAAAACAATTAAAGTATGTCCAATCAATGAGTTGTTTAATGTTTTCTGACTGTTTTAATAATTTAGTGTTTACATCAATTTTATGTTTTTCCCATCCTAAATGGGCAGCTACTGCAGATTTATATATGTCTCTATTTTTTACATTTCTAATGTGTTCTTGCTTTCTAGTTTTCAAGTTTCTCTTTGTTTTACCCATGTATGTCTTAACACAATCAACACATTGTATATTGACGTTTTTATTATTAATTTAACATTTCTCACTGAAGGATAAATTATATTTGAAAAGAAAAATTTTCGCCCAGACCGAGACTCGAACCCGGGACCCTTGGCTTTCCGGGCCAAGTGCTCTACCAACTGAGCTATCGAGGCGAATTGCGATCTAAATGCAATTTTTTCTCCTACATACGTTGTAATTCCCTCGCGCCAAATGCTTCAAACCTTTGCTTCTATCTTTGCAAATGGCGGCTTCTTAGTTAACCCATTTGCCTCAGAAGACGAGGTACCTGTTATATATTTTGTAATTTATGTACACCCCTTGGCAGGGTAATGTTTTGTTAACATTTATGAATAGTAGACGAATGTGTTTTGTCTTTCACCCTTATTGAGATCTCAAGTACCGTTATATTTGTTCGTTTTGAATGTCTGAAAATAGACAATATAATTTACGGTGACTTAAATTCGGTTTATGGGGAAATTCATTGAGAATATAAACCTGAAGTGAATGGGTTAAGAAGACATTTATAGGGAATTTAACACTACTTTATAAAGCCAGTAGGGGCTTCTATTGACGTTTTTATTATTAATTTAACCCTTCTCACTGAAGGATAAATTAATAGAGCAATTCCATATGTGACTGACTGACATTTACAATACACTTTTGCAGCAAAATGGTTGTATAAATATTACAATTTTATTGAAATTAGGGGTGTTATCTACGTGATATGATAGAGGAATAGTGTGTGGTTAAGAGTGTACTTAAATATACAACTTTGAAGACAAACAGTGCTATTTATTATCTATCAAAGTATGTGTGACTGACTGACATAAATGTCAGCTCATCATGCAGCTTAAAATGTTCATCTGCATCATTTTCTGAAGTGTGATTCCTAATTACATTTTCCAAAATACCGTTTGCAGGACACATTTCATGTTACATTCTCAATAAAAAACGAAACAAAAATCACAATTAAGACCAGAGTTATAACCTAATATGTGATGTGTGACTGACTGACTACATTCTGTGACTGACTGACATATCTGAATTTTATTAAGACTTTAATATTGTGGAGCTGCAAATATTATACAAATATTACAAAATAATATGAAATTATAATAGATAAGTCCACCGCTGTGGTCTCAAGGTAGCGTGCTGCCTTGTCACGCAGCAGGCCCGGGTTTGATCCCCGGTCGGGACAGTTTTTCTGGGTGAGGTTTTATTCGGAGTTTTTCCTCACCTGTAAGACAAATGTCAGGAAAACTTTAAGACCCAAACGGTCCCCCGAAACCATAAGGCCATCATCATCAACATCATCCTTCGCCGGTGTGGAAAGCAATGAGAAGCTACCACATCTACAGTTCCCTAGTAAAGCTGCAAGCATAGCATGAAAATGCTATGATTGCAGTGAAAGACCTGTCCTCGGGCAGAATTACTATGGGTGGATAATAGATAAAAGGCGATAATATGGAGATGAATAAAGAACTTCACTCCTTTTATCATGTATAGTAAATGTACAATTTGATATGCTGTAAAAAGATTAAATAAATAGTGTAATTTATTTAACTTGGTTACTATGTATCATTTTAAATTTCACAAAATAAAGAAAATATTAACTTCTTAACAACAAAGGGCCTTCTCTATAGTTAAATATGTCTAATATGAGTATAATTTTTATTACATCCATATTAACTGATTAAAATTTATCTGATGCTGTTAGGATTGAACCATTGAAATAAATAAAAATGCTGATATGGAATTTGCAGGGTTCATTCCAGAACACTAAAATTAACTTTCACACGTCTCAACTTTAAAGACAAAAAAAAAAAAAAAAAAAAGAAAAATACAATATACAAATTATTAAAATAAATGTGGAAAATTCTGTCATAATTCTTTCAAAACAACTGATTAAAAATTGTATTGCTGACATGTGTTCCATTTTTAAACTAAACAATTGAAAGAAATCTCTTACAATGCGCGAAATCGAACTTTATGACTGACTGTTCCCAGCTGGCACACATACTACAGCGTTGACATACGTATTTTCACTCTGTGTGGTTCCATCCAGGGAAAACTCAATGAACTTTCTGTAGGACATCACAGACACTTGGTTCCATCAAGTGACAACTCTATAAACTTCACATAAACTTTTGCGCATGCACACTCTTTTTCTCTAGAACTTAAAAAAATTATTTCGGAAGGTACACTAAAGTTTTCTTTCCATTTCTTAAAATGTTTTGGAATTAATTGCAAATGTTTGCCATACCAATTTCATATACATGTCCTACCACTACCGGTTATACATACTTAATCACATATACGCCACGCCAATTGTATTTTTATACAAGTAACCATATGATTTAAAACTGTTGTTGCATTCAAAGTTAATGCTAGCACAATAATGGAACTGACAACATCGCACTATGGATCCCCGATAATAAGACACACATGGCATGTCAAAGGTCTACATTTAAATCCTTCCGCTGACTGCCTTGTAGCTCAAATTGTGACATAAGACGGGCCAGTAATTATTTTATGAAACAACTGAGCCGAACAGTCTACCAGATTTCCTAAACCATGTTTATGTTAATACACAGTGGAGTCCAGCAAGCAACTGACTGCGTCATGCGTATAAGCAATATAAATGAGGGGACAAAAAGTCAGTCAGTCACGGGACTCCAGCGGGAAAAATAATGACTTTACAAGAAAATGTCATCAATCCTTTTTTGTTTAGTTGTGTACCGGTAACGTAGAATCCAAGAGGAAATTTTAATCCATCAATTATTATGTTGTGTACAGTAATTTTTATCTGTTTTTTGTGACTGACTGACCATAACTTACAGTTAACAACTGTAGGACACATTTAAGGTATATAAAATATTAGAATGCAATTAATATTGTTTCATTTACGACCAAGGAGGACCAAAGTATGGTTTAAGAAAAGATTTTGTGAAATAAAACTAATTCATACGACCAAATCATTAAACAAGAAATTGGTAGAATTTTGCATATTTTTTTCAGGTTTGGAATATGACAAGTTCTACTGCTTTAATAGATTAAAATAATGCACATTTGAAACTTTTTCTTATAGAATTATAAAATTTGTTATTTACCGATATATATTACATCAACAAAATTATTCCTGTGTCAGTTTCAAAATGTTCACCTCGGTATGACATTTTCATGGAATCGCTCAATAATAAAAACGTCAATAGAAGCCCTACTGGCTTTATAAAGTAGTGTTAAAATTCCCGATAAATGTCTTCTTAATTAAGAAGCCGCCATTTGCAAAGATAGAAGCAAAGGTTACAAGCATTTGGCATGAGGGAATTACAACGTATATAGGAGAAAAATTTGCGTCCAGATCGCAACTCGCCTTGGTAGCTCAGTTGGTAGAGACTTGGCCTGGAAAGCCAAGGGTCCCAGGTTCGAGTCTCGGTCTGTGCAAAAATTTTTCTCTTCAAATATACATTGCATATTCCTGATTTTGGGAGAAGATTTACATCTTAAAGATTAAAAATGGGATGATAAATTTTGAAATTCCCGGAGGAAAAGATTTGAATTACAAGTTATTCTGTCAAACAAAAGATAGAGTGGGAGTCATCATGCAAGGCTGACAACATAAAATTCACCAGTCTGGAAAATCTGACAATGATATGGACAGCATATCGAAACATGTCAAATAACACAAAAATATTAATGAGGTAAGATGCACCAGGTTCAGCTTATTTATTAAGAAGAACCTCATAATGTTACTTCCTATTGTAATTCATTGATTAATTCTACATACTCACTGCGAGAATGTTGGGACTTCTCATTGTCATGGGCAGCACTCCCTGTAAGATGTCATGGTCATGACTGCAGAGACAGCTTCCCAGTTACCTCCCACAAGGTAAGCAACATCACGTAATCCAACAAATTTCATTCATTGGCCAAAGCAGACCTGTTCTCAAATGTATTGAAGTCTGGCACATAGCACCAAAACACTGAAAACAACACAACATCTAGATATTAGCAACATTATCACTAGAGCTTAGTTCTGTCTATTGGTAATTACTAAGAAATGGATTTTCATGAATATTCTTTCCCAGAACTTAAATTCATATGGTTTATCTATACTTTTTTGAGTTTATTAAACCTGAGTTGCTAATAACAGAATACTTTGCACAATGTCATAAATGTTACATATTTATGATAGTAACACATGGAAGCTTATCATAGAGGTAAATTTCCATGTAAAGTCCATGAATGAGGTGGAAGAATAAATTAAACTCAATTTGAGGAAGGTAAATTATACTCGGAATGATTCGAAAGCAATAGCTCAGGATAGGGATGTATGGGGAGCTTATGTCTGCACAGCCATGAACTACCATCTGAGACAGTGTCAGTGAGTTAAAGTGCCGATGTGACTTATTTATAGGGCTTTCAAAATCCCCCCTTTTTTGGCCAGTATCCACATAGCATCGCGAGGAATTTGATTAGCTACAATAAGTAGAGGCTCCAGGTAGCGTAAACTACCTATAACAGTTTGGGGACCTGACATGTCACCCTATACTGGCTGCAAGATTAACACAAGTGAGGACAGCAGCCAATGGTACTTATCCTTATTACTAATAAAAATGACAAAAATAATACTCTTACAATAATAATTATAAAAGTAACAATACTCTAGTAATAATAATAATAAATAATAATAATAATTTATTTATCGAGGTTTCAAAACATTTTCCTGCACATAAATAATAACAACACCCGCTTCCCATCAAGCTGAAAACTAATCTGTGCCACAAATCCTACCCATCGCAGTCTATGAGACGTAATTTTTCTTATTACATCTGGTTTCCTACAAAGAGCATGGAGTTCACTGTCAAGTAGTCTTCACCTGTTTTCATCTCTCTTTGGTCCAAAAATTGTCCTAAGAACTTTATTCTCAAATACTTGCATCCATACAATATAACTGTTTTATGTTGTTTCATTTTAGTGTTTTTTGAAAGGATTAGGGTTGACAAGAGTCCCTATAATACATAATAACATGTATTTCCAGAATTGAACCTATGTTTAATTTCTTTGTGTAACTCATTCCTGTTTGTGATTATTGTTCCTAGGTATTTGAATTCAGCCCCATTTTCAAAATTTCCCTCATTTGTCATTAGCTGTCCACTTTCATTAGATAATATATTTCTTTGTGTAACATATATTTAGTTTTATTGATGTTTATTTATTGTTTACTTCCAGTCCCAATTTCTTAGAGCTACACAATAGAGTGTGTATGTTGGCCCACTCAAACTACGTAATAATATAAAAATTACGAAGATATGTTACAAATTTTAATTAATTCTGTAATTAAACTGGCAGGAACATGAAGTCCATAATTTTCTCAAGTGATTACAGGTTTTTAAAATTACTTTGTCACTAAAAAGATGAAAAATGATTTTAAACAAATTAAATAAAAATACCGTATGTACCATGATATGGTGTACAATCCTGAAGCCCATGATGGCACCAAACACATTGATAAAACATAGTTTTTTATATTTTTAGAAGTTAGTTTTTATTTTACTTTATAGAATTAACACTTTTTTATTTTAATATTACAATTAAATTTTGACATGATACAATGAAAGCCAATATGTCATGAAAAGAAAAAATTAATGCCTGAACTCGTATTTGAACCTCGGACCTCTAACTCTATACGTTAGGTCATTACCAACCATACTATCCAGGCATCCCAATGAAAAAACTAATTTTCCATTCTTCATATATATATATATACATATATATATACATAATGGAAATTGCATTGAAAGACCGCAAACACAAAGCACATGAATAAGCAAGATTATTATATGAAACCGCTTTATACTAACAACCAAAGCTAAGCAACTGGCAGGATTGTCACTTGGCAGGAGAGTGCCACTGCCAGGTAAATTAGAACCTTCATGAATGGATAATCTTTTTCTATCCTAAACTTTGTTCATAGCAAAATAATGTTATTATTAATGAATGTTAAGAGCATAATACAGAATATTTTGTCATATGGAAGCGAAACTTGGTCTTTGACGGAATTACAAAAGAATAAAATTAGAACAGTTGAATTTGATTATTTTAGAAGAAGCCTCCAAAAAACAAGACAGGATAAAATAAGAAATGAATTCCTTTGGAGAGAAATGAAGGTCACCACATCTGTTGTTAAGAGGATTGAAAATCAAACGCTTAAATGGTATGGCCATGTACAAAGAATGGAAAATGAAAGATGGCCAAAAAATATATACCAATGGTCACCCCCTGGAAGAAATAAACGTGGTAGACCAAGATGGAAATGGAAAGCCTACGTCAGAACAATAATGGAGGATAGGAATTTGGAAGAGGGAGATTGGAATGATAGAGATAAATGGAAACTGAAGACGGCAAACCTATAAGTGAGGGAAAGCCGTAAAAAAAAAATTAAAATAAATAAATATTGTGTTTAAAAGACTTAATTTATACATATTTTTATGAAGTTTCATTGCTTCAATGGAAAATATTTGCATTTCACAACTTTATTAATTTTCAAACAACTTGTAATTTTATTTTCTTGGAAAATATGAAGGAATATGAAATGTTTACGAAAATATGAACATTTTGCCAAAATATTATGAAATATGATTTTTTGTTATTTGATTATACATGTACACATGATAAAATGTAAAGATATTTAGTCTTAGTGCTCCTGAAAAATAGTTTAAAAAATGAGATTATCATGTAATTCTTCGCTGTAATTGTAAAACAACTTCTTTCTATTGTTTCAGTAAATCATAGATTCTTTGGAAAAACTCAGATTGCCTCACATGTATTTTCTAAAATAATTTTTCAGGACTCTGTACACTATGGCTTTAAATATACTCAAGACCAAAAATTCAAATGGTGAAGGTCAGAAAAATGAGAAACGCAAGTTGGTGAAAATTTCTGTTCATAGAATACAAATTAAACTGATTGTAGTAAAAAACAATTTATATTAAATTTAAGACTAAGATCACTTAAACACTTTTATAAACAAAATAATAAGTAGGGAGTAACACTGTGAGTCATGTGCCATATGTGAGCAGTTGGAAGCATCATACCTTGGTGGAAATCTACAGGACTTCCACTGGTTTGAGTTCCCATTGGAAAGAATTTTAAAATGGAATTTTGGTCAGTATGGGACTGGTATGGCACTTGTAAGGAATTTGCAAAGCTACAATTAGAAAAAGATCCTGGTTGAAAAAAAAACTGAGTTATAACATCTGTGGGACCTGACATGCCACCCCTACACTGACTGGATGTGAACCTGTCACACGCGGAGTAGCAACACCTCACCTTATGCTTTGCTCTCTCAGCTGGACTAGTTCTGAAGGCGAAACTGACTGTTGGAAGACCAACTGGGCTGAAATCCTTCTCCCCAGAGATTTCAACTGTGAGTTGTGTTGTACATACCAGTATATCCTCAATTCCATGATTTTCTGTCCAGACATGAGCGCTTGTTGTCAAATTTATATCACCGGTGGGAGGTGATACATATGCTGTGGTCATTATGAAAGTCGTTTTGGCTGAAAATAGGAGTAGTGATCTTAGAAACTAGTTCCAAGTGGGACAACATTATAATCATTTTGTTGCATGCTACATTCTGTGTAAAAATTAGAACCTTTTTTTCAGAACATTCTGTATAAAAACATTAATTTTTTTAAATTAACAAAATTGTTTTCTTAGTAGATTAAAATAAGACTAAAATAACTAGGTTTCGTATTCAATGAAATTATATTTCAGAAGACATAAATTAAACTTATTGATTGCCCACTGATAACAAGTAATTGTACAGCAATACATAAAGTTTAATTATTTTTAACAGAACAATTTTCTAATTTCTTTTCTAATTTTGTAAATTAATGTTATAATGTATATGTGTTCTAATGCCATCCACTGCACTTTACGTGCTTCAGGTTCTGCACTGGGCAGATGGATGGCATTAATGTTGTCTATTTTCAATTTACACATGAATTCAGCAGACCACATTATTTAGATGATGTATTCATGTATTGTGTACAGAGAGGAGTGTAGTTTGTGTAGTGTAAAGTGTAGTGAATGAGGCATGATGGTGAAGAGAAGGGAGAAGGTGAAACCCGGTGCTGGAATGTAATCTACTTCTTCTGAAAAGCACCAAAGGTACTGCCAGGCTTAATGCACCTATCCAACAGACAAATCCCTATCAACAGTACCACATGCCTTCTCAACATATGTACTGTGCAGAGGTTTGTTATTTAATACAACAATCTGGTGCACAATCAGGTGATTAGAAATATACACCACCACCTCTCCTGGCAACGAGATTGAAACTATTGCGATAAAATTAATGTAGTGACGGTAGATAACTTGCAGTTTTTTTCAAGACTCTGAGTTTCGATGCCTTAGGTATCACTGTCAATTCTTCCTAACTTAGAGTTAGAGAGTTATAAAGAATTGACAATGATGACTATGGCACTGAAACCCAGAGTCTTCCAAAAAGCTACAGATATGAAGTGTGTAGTGCATATCTAACTCATAATATCTAAAACAAACTTCATATTGTTACTTCCTTGAAATATTAAATAAATAAGTTAATTAACTTAACAATTAAAAGTTTTGAGCCCTTCCAGGTATCGAACCTGAACCTGCTACTCAGGAAGCAGGTATGCTACCACCTGAACCTGCAGGGCAGACAAATAATATTAGAAACAGATCAATTAAATAAACAAGAAGTAAATTAATGGAATTCTAATAAATATCATCACACATTCATAAACAACAAAATGACAGATGACCTTGCTAAAATAACAATCCAGTCTAAAAAAAGGATGAATATCCTTACATTAAAGTATACTTATATGAATGATCACAACACAAAGTAAAAATTTAAAATTAATTGCTTTACTCTGTTCAAAAAGTTAATGGACTTGTTACGAGGAACAGTAATTGCTTTGAGAAGGTGAAAACAAATGTTTGATTTACTTATACATCGCTTAACAATTGCACTAGTGATGGCAAAATGTACTCTACTCTACCAATTCCAGTTCTACTGTAAACAAACTTGCATACTCCACCTATTGGGGAAACGTGTAGCTACTTTTACCGGCCATATGACTGAATTGTGTACAGAAATATCATCAATACAAACGTTGCCCTTAGGCAACATAATATTTTATTGGAAATAACGCTGAATATGACATAAGATGGCACCAATATTTAGGATTTTCCATCAGGCATTTACGCTTTTCCCACGATGTTGACATATATCCTTTATTTACAATTTCATTACAAGCAGATTATGCTCAATACTGATTTACCTGTAAATTCTGCTGTTATTTTCACAATATTCTCAATGGATAATGTAGGATGTGTTTCACTAAGCTGTTTCAAAACATATAAAATAATTGTTTCTCTCTTTTTCCAAATAGTTTCCTTTGCAATATCTTATAATTATACAGAAGCGGCCATTTTAAACAACTGAAATTACAAAGTATTCTTCATTGCATATGCGTAAGAATGTAACAATGCTCATTTCATTTATTAAAATTGTAATTATATATTTCAAAATTCTGCTATATAACTTATATAGATATGTGGTAGATAATATATATTTTTCTTTATTTTCTCTTTTTCGAGCGTTAGAGAAAGAACTACATTTTCTTATATGCAAAAAAGTAAAATTGTTATTTGACCAATAAAAATGCAGTCATACACCTATTTGTTTACGTTGCTCTTCAGACTTCTTCCATCTTTACTAACATTTTATACAATTCTAAACATTTGGCAACGATTCTTATAACATTTTTTTAAATTATTAAATATTTAATTACATATGCAATGATCTCTTCGAAGTTCTGCAGAATCGTTGTGTGCATGGACAAATGCTTAAAGAAACTTCCTCTAATGGTGGAGATATGTGTCAAATTGAAATGACAAAAATTCAAAAACATGTTTTAACAAATTAATGTTCACTCACTTCATTTTGTTAGTATCCGATGACCAAAGTTAGTGTACATCAGATTAGTCTTTACACTTCATTAAACAATATGCATGAAAATTATTTTGTTAGGTTAGGAAAGGGTAATTTGGTGTACATCCATTTCTAATAACCGTTTGGGAATTTATTGCATAGGTTGGTTATATCTATTTCACAGCTATGTGGTTCCATCCAGGGAAAACTCAATAAACTTTCTGTAGGACATCACAGACACTTGGTTCCATCAAGTGACAACTCTATAAACTTCACATAAACTTTTGCGCATGCACACTCTTTTTCTCTAGAACTTAAAAAAATTATTACGGAAGGTACACTAAAGTTTTCTTTCCATTTCTTAAAATGTTTTGGAATTAATTGCAAATGTTTGCCATACCAATTCCATATACATGTCCTACCACCTGCTAGAAGTTTCATTAAGGATTCGTGCATGCAGTCTATGATTCTGTAGAACTTACAAAAAATCATTGAGAGAGAAATACCACAATTTGCATACATAAATATTTAATAACTGTAAAATATGTTTTAGAAATCATTTCAAAATGTTAAAATACTAAAAAAGTGGAAAAAGGATAAAATGTAGCAATCCCATAAGAATAGGAAGAACTTAGGATACTTGACCGAAGGCTTCTTTCTCATAGCAGTGGTATTTTGGATGCATGATATTTATACCACTGTATACCATTGATACCCTCTCTCATTTCCTTAGAAAAAATACATTGTTTACTGAGATTAGTGGGGGCACGCCATAGCATAGTGGTTAAGGCACTGCGCTACAAGCTAGAGGGTCGAGGGTTCAAGTCCCGTTGGGGTCAGGATTTTTAAACTGACCAAAACCCTCTGGCGGCACTATGGCCCTGGGGTCGACTCAGCCTCTAACGGAAATGAGTACCAGACGCTTGTTCTGGGGGTAAAGGCGGCCGTCACGCAGGGCTGACAAAGTGCCGATTGTCTAGAGAAAGTGGGAGCCTTAACCTCCTACTACCCCAAGGGCCTCTGGGCCTGTTGTGGGATCACTTTACTTTTTTACTGAGATTAGTGCACAAAGGGATAAACTGTGCTTTGTACTTTCAAAAGTAAATTTTGAGTGATTGAATTTTGATCAGTCTACATTTGTTTACTTCGAGATAAGAAACTTTGTATTATTTCTTGTTATTAGTAATGTATTTGGTCTTATTTTCACACAAAGCCACTTAGCTGTTTTATAATAGATACAGTGAAATATTGGATTATGTCTACGAACTCAGTGTGGGGATACTTGACCCACATTTGATATATGTAAACTAAAAACTATACTATTAGTTTTAGATTCCAGATAACACATCACCACAAAAGTAAAGAGAATGCCAAACTCAGGGAGTCCATCCCCAGAGAAATTATGAAAGAGCCAGCCAAGAAAGTTTTTGATAGGTGCCCTACATACAATTCCAACAAAAAACAAAATGGCATTAATAGGAATACTTTATGGATATACAATGTAAAGATTAGGAGGCAATATACAAGAAGAGAAAAGACAAGTTGAAGAAAAAAGATCATCAATTAAAAAAATATGTATGTACCTAATGCTCTGGAGTTAACAATAAAATTAAGAAACTTCATGCTCAAGAAAAAACAGAAAGATATTTTCAAAAAAAAAAAAAGAAGAAGGAAAAAGACAATTTGGTAGGTCTCCAGAAACCTGTTCAGAGTGATTTAGAATTAGATATGAACGAAGAGACACAAGTCATAAAGCAATAGTAATGTAAAGTGATCCCACAACAGGCCTCAGGAGGCCCTTGGGGTAGTGGGAGGTTAAGGCTCCCACTTTTTCTAGACAATCGGCACTTGATGTCAGCCGGGTTGTCAGCCCTTCGTGACGGCCGCCTTTACCCTCAGAACAGGCGTCTGGTACTCATTTCCGTTAGCGGCTGAGTCGACCCCAGGGCCATAGTGCCGCCAGAGGGTTTGGGTCAGTTTAAAAATCCTGACCCCAACGGGGCTAGAACCCTCGACCCTCTGGCTTGTAGCTCAGTGCCTTAACCACTACGCTATGGCGTGCCAAGTCTAAATGGTTGGGTGGTTGTTGAATTTTGTGGAAAGTGAAATGTTCTCAGGTTGGTGAGCCAAGTTAGCAGAGTTCGTTCTGAAGTGGGTTAAAGATTCCAGTGACCAGTATGTGATAATGTTCCTGAGGTTGATCTAAAGAAAATTCAATTTTTAATTGAGTCTCTCGAATTTATAACAAAAAATGATAGAACTATAATCTTCCGACTGAATTTCTCATTAAGTAGACTTAATAGTTACATTTTTGTTAATGTTACATAAGCTGACATGTTAAAAAAAATGCAATTTTACTTAAATTACAATTATCATAGTAAGCGCTTTAATTTTATATCTGATTAGCATTATTTGAAAATAATTAGACATGTGTGAAGTAACCCATATGGACAGTCAAGTATCCCTAACTCCAGGGATAGTTGTCCCTTTTGCACACTTTAGGAAAAATGAAAATTTGCACATTTAGAATGTGAAATTTCATGATGTATAAAATTAGATATGGAAAAACTGCACTTAAACCAGCGTGAAATATTTTCAAAGAAAAACTGCACTTAAACTAGCATGAAATATTTTCAAAGAGAAACTGCACTTAAACTTAACGTGAAATATTTTGAAAGTTCTATAGAACAAGAGTGCACATATGCCAGAGTTTATAGAGCCAGTGATAACCTACAATTGAACCACATATTGATTATCCTACTCAATTACTATTCATCGCTATGAAATTTAAATGACCTATATTTGCAATAAATCCCAAAACTTATGTTAAAAAAATATATTATTAATATTAAAATTACCAAACATTTATTAAAAATGGGTGTACACTTACTTATCACTCCCTAACGCTGATTCAACCAGCGTTAATCCAAAACAGTGATTGAAAAATCATGGACTAAGTAATATACTCTGTGGAGAAAATAGCAGTTAGCAACACAATTTTGTCTAATAGTGTCATAATATTGTGATTTGCATATTTAAATAAATACTTCAAATTGTCTAATAATGTTATAAAAATTGTTTGAAAAAGTTTAAAATATTAAATAATGTTAGTAAATACAGAAGAAGAGCTATAGTTTACAACAATATAACTGAAAAATCAAGTGCTAGTAGAAAGTGCAGTTGAGCCTTGGATATAATTACAATATGATGATGTCATTCAATATTTCTTTCATTTCAATAAAATATTCGGCTCAACTGCACTTCTACTAGCGCTTGATTTTTCAGTTATATTGTTGTAAACTATAGGTCTTCTTCTATATTTACTAACGTTATTTAATGTTTTTAACTTTTTCAAACAATTTTTATGACACTGTTAGACAATATTGTGATGCATCATCATCATCATCATCCTGCCAGGTATTAGTCCTAGTAGAACTGTTACGGCCTGAGAAAGCGGTTTTCGTGCCATCTTTTCATAGGTCAACCAAGTGACCGTTTCCCATTCGGACAGTAATTCATTATTGCCTTGGGGATCCTGGATCTAGCCATTCTTGAGACATGTTCCTTCCAGTTTAGCTGATATCTGGAGATGTAGTCCAGTATTGGTGACACATTAAGTTCTTGAAGGATTTCTACATTTTTCTTTCAATCCCATTTGGTGTAGCCAGCTGTTCGGCGCATAAATTTCATCTCACAAGCTGTTAGTCTGCTTTCATCACTCATCCTTATAGTCCATGCTTCACTCCCATAACATAGGATGGTCAAGCCATTATTTGATAAAGACGAGTACGAGTTGATTTTTGTACTAATGAAGATTTTAAAACTTTATTAATGATTCCCATTGATTTGTTGAATTTCACAATTTTCTCTGATAAATCCAAATTTTCAACAAAAGAGAGTTTATATCCTAAATAAGTAAACTCATTAACTCTCTCTAAAATTTTGTTATTTAAACAAATTTTGCTTGGTATTGAGGATTTTCCACAAAAGGCCATTATTTTAGTTTTATTGGTAGATATTTCCATTGAATATTTCTGGGCTATCAAATTTAAATTATGTACAACCACTGCAAATCATCGTCAGATGTTGCTAGTAAAACAAGATCATCTGCAATCATTATTTTATCTAATTTTAAATTTCTATTGATAGTGGTACTTCCATGTTTTGTTTCTCTATAGTCTTTTACAATGGCATTCATATATATTGTGATGCTAACGGCTATTTTCTCCACAGAGTATATTACTTAGTCTATGATTTTTCTATCGCTGTTTTGGGTTATCGCTGGATGGATCAGAATTAGGGAGTGATAAGTGAGTGTACACCCATTTTTAATAAACGTTTGGTAATTTTAATATTATTATTGTATTTTTTAAACATAGATTTCGGGATTTATTGCAAATATTGGTCATTTAAATTTCATTGCGACGGATAGTAACCGAGGATGATAATTGATATGTGGTTTAATTATGGGTTATCGCTGGCTCTATAAACTCTGGCGCATGCGCACTGTTGTTCTCTAGGACTTTGAAAATATTTCACGCTAGTTTAAGTGCAGTTTTTCCAAATATTCTTAAAAATAAAAAAGTGGTAACTGGATCAAGTATCCTAAGTTCCCCTTATAGTGTGGAAAAACATAGAGTAAATTATTGGAATGTTGAGCCCAAATAGGTTTAACACAAAACAGAAATACAATTTAGTCTTAAACTGATAAAATTAACCAAAGTAATCATCCAAATTTAATTTACCCTTTCATGTGTTGGTAAATTAAATTTCTAGCACAGATTAAATTAAATTATGGAGGTAACATTAATCAGGTTAATGATAAAAAGCACCGGAGTTACCCATCGTAGCATACTCTAATTTGTTTTAAACTGTGGAGACGTTTGAAGTTGTGCAACCATAAAATTCGTCAAAATATCCGTACTTCAATATTTGAGGAAGATGGAATGACTATATCATTATAAATTAAATAGTTACCTCAATGGTGGCCAAAAATGTTTCTTAAAACCGAATACACAATATTCTGATTACAAAATACCCACTTTTTTAACAACTACATGAACTATAATAATAATAATAATAATAATAATAATAATAATAATAATAATAATAATAATAATAATAATAATAATAATAATAATAATAATAATAATAAATAATCATAAAAACCGTTCTGCTCTATCCGATCAATGTTCTCCGCTGGCTTCCTTGATTCGTATTTCCCAATTGGACATTTTAATAAAGAAAATATCACCAAATATAAAACTAATTTTTTTCACTATTGTGAATACATAGGTAGCTAATGAAACGGAATTATGGAAGAAATAACTTATTACAAATATTACATTTCATAGGTTTGTCGTTACTACGATGTTCTATATGATTAACAAAAATGTTTTTCGAAATTGCCCTTGTTAAATTAGTAACACTTGAAAGGTTTCTCCTTGACATGAATAATCACTATGTTTTTCTGTGAAAATTCACATATATATAATGTAGTAATTACTGTGTATCTGAAATGTCTCATAAGAATAAATTAATCATAAAACAATCTATCACAAATTTTATATTTCTATGGATATGTCTTCTCCATGGTATCTTTACCTTGTCGTGGTGGAGTGGCTTGCGTGCTTAAATGATCCTGAGAGCTATGCCGGCGGTAGCATTGCTGCCGATAGGGTTACCCATGCCGGACTGGTCGAAGGTGATAAGCCAGACGAAAAAGGTACCTTGGGCGAAAGAGTGACGATCTTTCACCGTAAAAATATAACCGTCAAGAAATGCGGACATGGGTTCATCTGGGATAAAATTTTCCGGAGGTCAAATAGTCCCCCATTCGGTTCTCCGGGCGGGGACTACTTCAGGGAACCCATGCCAAAGGCTCAAACACAGGGACATGTTCCTAGGAACATGGAATGTTAGGACTTTATACAATAGCGGGGCACTAGAGATATTAACGCGGGAATTGGATAAATCGCCCTTGGATATAGTCGCTTTACAGGAAGTTAGGTGGCCAGGAGAAGGTAGTCAGGAATCAGGAAGCTTTGCATTATACTATGGGGGTGCAGAAAGACCTGCATTTGGAACGGGTTTTTTAGTCAGAAGGAGGATCCTATCCGCTATCCGAGATATTAAGTTTGTTAGTGATAGGATATCATACATAATTCTAAAGGGTAAACGACATGATTTTATAATTGTAAATGTACATGCCCCCACAGAAGATAAAGATGACAAGATCAAGGATGAGTTCTATGAAGAATTAGAATGCTTATTTGATAGCCTTTCACGATATCATATGAAAATTGTCTTAGGAGATTTTAATGCAAAAGTGGGGCGGGAAGATATATTCAAACCAACAATAGGCAAATTCAGTCTTCATGAAGATAGTAACGACAACGGGGTTAGATTAGTCACATTTGCCACATCAAAGAATCTCATTGTTAAGAGCACAACATTTCAGCATAAGGATATTCATAAATACACCTGGACGTCCCCAGATGGAGAAACTCGGAACCAGATAGATCATGTATTAGTGGATAAACGCTGGCACAGTAGCATCATTGATGTTAGATCAGTTAGAGGGACAGACTGCAATTCGGATCATCATCTGGTCAGAGTGAAAATCAGACAACGGCTATCGCTTATGAGAGGAACGAACGCTAAAGATGATTCTGTAAAATATGAATTAAAAAACTTGAAAAATGATGAAATGCGGCAAGAATACCAAATCAAAATTGCTAATAGATTTGAAGTACTGGAATCTTCAGATGACAATGTGGCAAACGAAGAAGAAACTGATATAAATAAAGAATGGGAGGCTATAAGAGATACTATTAAATTGTCAGCATCAGAAAGCATTGGTTGTTTAAAAAAGAGGCAAAACAAGAAATGGTTTGATGAGGAATGTGCCGACATTGTAAAGAAAAGAAAGCTAGCAAAAATGAAATGGTTACACGAGCCAAATGAGGTAAATTTAGAGCAATTGGGTAGTGTTAGGCGGGAAACCACCAAGTTACTAAAGAGTAAAAAGAGGGAATATTTGAGAGAGAAGATTAATGATCTTGAAATGAATGCAAAAAATAGGAACATTAGAGAATTATATCAGGGAATTAGTATAGAGAAGAAAGGGTTTCAGGCTAGAACAAACATAATTCGGAATGAAAATGGGGATATGATTGCAGATTCTAGGAGTATATTAAATAGATGGAAAGGTTACTTTAATCAGCTATTAAATGTACATACAGAACAGGACATTGAGGAGGATAAGTTACAGACAGCAGAAATGCTAGTCGCAGAGCCAAGTGCATTAGAGGTTGAAATGGCGATTGAAAAATTGAAGATGTATAAAGCATCAGGTTCAGATGAGATCCCAGCAGAACTGATAAAATCAGGGGGAGAAAAATTGATGGACAAGATACGCTGGTTGCTTAGTATGATTTGGGAAAAAGAAGCTCTTCCAGATGAATGGAAGGAATCAATTATCATACCAATTTATAAGAAAGGAGATAAAACTGATTGCAACAACTACAGGGGCATCTCATTACTTTCAACTTCGTACAAAATTCTAACAAATATATTAGTAAGCAGACTTACTCCCTATATTGATGACATTCTAGGAGATCATCAATGTGCATTTAGAAGAAACAGGTCTACAACAGATCAGATTTTTAGTATAAGACAGATTTTAGAAAAGAAATGGGAATATAATGGTACTGTACATCAACTATATGTAGACTTCAAAAAAGCATATGATTCAATTAAGAGGGAGAAGTTATATAGTATCCTGCTGGAGTTCGGAATTCCTAAAAAGTTAGTTAGACTTATACGAATGTGTCTAAATTGCTCAAAGAGTAGGGTGCGTGTAGGCAAACAGTTTTCAGACACTTTTGAAATCCAGAATGGGTTGAAGCAAGGAGATGCACTATCTCCTCTACTATTTAATTTTGTACTAGAGCATGCCATTAAATCTTTAGAGAATGAGGAAGGCTTACAACTGAATGGTATTAATAAGCTGTTAGTTTATGCTGATGATGTAGTACTACTGGCCGATAGCGAGGAGATACTAAAGGCCAACACGCACACACTATTGAGTAACACTAAGAAATTAGGACTGGAAGTAAATATCAGTAAAACTAAATATATGGTCACACGTAGAAATTCAGTATATAATGGAAATGGACAGCTAATGACAAATGAGGGAAATTTTGAGGAAGTGGCTGAATTCAAATACCTAGGAACAATAATCACAAATAGGAATGAGATGCACAAAGAAATTAAACATAGGCTCAATTCTGGAAATGCATGCTATTATGCATTGCAGAGACTTTTGATGTCCCAACTCCTTTCAAAAAACGTTAAGCTGAAAATATATAAAACTATTATTCTACCAGTTATATTATATGGGTGCGAAACATGGACTCTTACTTTAAGGGAGGAAAGGAGATTACGAGTATTTGAGAATAAAGTTCTTAGGAAAATTTTTGGACCAAAGAGAGATGAACAGACAGGTGAATGGAGAAGACTACATAACAATGAACTACATGGTCTTTATAGGAAGCCAGATATAATAAGAACAGTTAAGTCTCGTAGACTGCGATGGGCAGGACATGTTGCGCGTATGGGGAATGAAAGACGTGCATGGAAACTTCTTGTAGGAAAGCCAGAGGGAAAACGCCCAGTTGGTAGACCAAGAATGAGGTGGGAGAACAACATTAACTATGATTTGAGGGAAGTAGATTATACAGGGAATGATTGGAAAGCATTAGCTCAGGATAGGGATGTATGGAGAGCTTATGTCCGCGCGGCCATGAACCTACGGGTTCGATAGTGCCAGTGAGTAAGTAAGTAAGTAAGTAAGTATTTTCCTCTTTTTGGTCGGTTGCCATTGAGACAGTAATTTCGGCCATCGCTCATCTTCCATTCTTAAAATATGTCGTAACAATTTTAATTCCTTCTTCTCAATTCTTTGAACTATGCTTTCTTCTGCTTCCTATGGTTATGTAAATGTATTGTTAGATGTGAATTTTTACAAAAAGTATTACTGTAAAATTACATTTGAAGGGTTTATTATTATTGTGAATATTAAAATGCATAGTTATATGCGCTTTCTAAGAAAGTGTCGTATGACGTCACATTTGAAAGGTTGTGTTATATGTTATGAACGTAAGAAAGTATATTGACATGGGATTTCTGATAAACGGTTGAAACAAAAAACATTTAAAAGGTCTGCTTGTCTGAATGTATGTATCGTGCTCTAAGCAGTCTCCCACATTGTCGGGTTCAGTTGAGTTCTCTTCCTCTAGATAAACTAGTGCGAGACATCATTCGGCTGTATCATTCACATTTTGCTTCGCCGAGAAACACCTCGGATTCAAGTCTCGGTGTGGGCGTAAAAATTGTTCTCTTCAAATATAATTTATCCTTCAGTGAAAACTGTTAAATTAATAACAGGAAAACATCACATGTTAAGTGCACTATTTAATTATTAATTCCTTAATCCAGGGGTTTTCTAACTATGCACTATGTTTCCCTGGGGAAACGTCAAAGTTTTTCAGGAAAGCATGAGAACTTCAGGAAAAGATCTTAAATATGATAAAGTATTAGATCTACGTATGTCTTTAAGTTCCCATGTGCTGTCATACGAGTTACTTATGACACAACTGAAGTACTTAGACTTACCAGCAACCTGCTGTCCTCACATCCACATTTTTTAATCACAGAGGTGGAGTATCATCTAGCTAGTATAGCAGTGATAAGAAGTCAACACATTGGATCCCCCAGCTGTTTTCTCAACCCAGAGTCCCTTCTTATTGGAGCTATCCAAATTTCTCATGATTCTGGGAGCTCGCCAATCCCAAAATGGCCAAAATTCTATGAGAAAAAAAATACATTCCTCGATGGGGACTTGAATCAGTGTAAGTCCCATAACTTTGTACAAACTTAGACAAAAAATTAGTCATCCGCAGATTATATTAACCGATCGGGGAACTTCGTGAGCGTTCGCAGAAGCCGTATTCACATCAACACGTTTTCAGTACTTGTACCATAGATCAAATAACCCCTGACTTTTACTGGGATGTTTGCTAGTTAACGCAGTGCGCACTCAAGCAACATGAAAAAGAGAGCTTGGCTTAGTGTGTTTCCGTGGTCGAGAGGTTTGACATCATTCTGCGTTCGTAACCTCACCGGGTTCGAATCCCGTACTACTTTTTTTAACTGAATGTTAGAATAGCATTTCGCCTGTAATATAGTTTCATATTTAATTTTATATTTGAGTTTTATGGCTTTAATGCACACACAAAACACACATCAATTAAAACCTTCTAATAAATATATGAGGAAAGAAAACATTATATTCTAAAATGAAAACTTTAACAAAATCACTATCGGGTGCATGAACCCTCAGCATATATTACCGCCCTCAATCTGCGGGGCATTGATACAATCAAATATGTACAGGCACGTGGACGATCGGCTAGACCATCCCATACGTCTTCAATTTGTGCCCATAAGCCAGCTTTCGTCTTTCGTGCATATGCAGGCCATTTGGAGTCCATCTCTATTTTCATCTTAGCCCACACATTTTCGATTGGATTCAAATCTGGTGAACAGGGAGGTCAGTCAATCACTCTGATATCGTGCCTCTCCAAGAACCAGTTTGAAACCGCTCGACAAGTGTGGAGAGGATGATTATCCTGTACGAATTCAATAATTCCATCAGGATATCTCATCCTCACAGATGGAATCAAGATAGTCTCTAGTATAGCCTTATACTGCACATAGTTCAGCTTCGTCCAGCTTCCACAATACACCCAGACCGACCCGTGATATCCAGCCCCAACACGACACAGATACGCGACCATGACGAAATTGTCTAGCCAATGTATTCTGCAGTATCGAGACCCTTTTGGACGATAGACAATTATTTTGCCGTTATGAGTTGAAGAAAATGTCACATCGACTTAGAATATTTATTACTCCAATCAAGGTTGGCATTTTCCTCTGCAAAGGCATGCCCAAAAAATCTGTAATTGTCTGTCATTTTTTCCTTCTTTGCCGCTGTTCGTGTAAAGTCGTGCATCATTTAAACACCACAGAGCTGTCCGAGCTGATTCAGAGAATTGAGAATTTGCTTTAATTTGAGAAGCAGTTTGAAAGGGGTTTCTATGAGCTTCTGCAATTAAAGCTTCATTCTCTTGGGAAGTGGAAACACGTCTTCTTCCTGAACCAACACGACGGTTTTCAATCCCTTCCCTGGATAATCTCGCCCATCTCTGAGCTGTAGATGAAGGGACTCTCAAACTCCTTTCGGCCTCACGAGCAGAAAAACCTGCAACGTTTACCAGTGCAAGGAGAGATTGCCTTGTGCCTATGTCCTTGTGTGTGCGCTGAGCCATGGCAAAACTCGATACGATTCATTATAAACAAACTTGTTAGAGGCTGTTGCTTTTGAACAGATGTCTGCGCATCACAGTCTATTGAATGCAATACTTTGAAATTACCTAGAACAAAACCTGAATGTGGTACATATAATTGTTACAATAACGACATTAACATGGATTTAATTCAAAAGCCAAAATTAGATGTTGTATTTAATGCATAAAACATTTTAATGCAAATATCAGGAAAAAAAACTGCATAATTGAGGACACGAACCTGCGAACTTCATTAACAGAAACAGTGACTGCATGCTTTACTGCTGACCTAAGAGGACACGTAGGAGTGTCTTCAGTTTATGCCACATAACACAGTAGCTCAGGGACTGCGCAATTGAGTAGTTTCCTAGTTTGAACCCAGCGCTGTGCCGAGTATAACTTAGAAAAATGTGCGTTCAAGAGATTACGCATTTTTTTGTCTAAGGTGTACCTAGCGCATGATGCCTTACACTGTTTTGCTACAGCACAGGACCACGCTCATTTCCCTACAGAGTTGAGCAAGTGAAAATATGTTAGCTCATCAGTCAAGAGATAGCTACTAAGATATTAGCTGGATGGGAATGACCAATTAAATTTTGCCCAGAGACTCTAATTTAGACAGAGGATTTATTATGAGCAAACAATCTTCAACCACAGCTTCAAATTTCTCCGGAGGATATATCCCTTCCATTTCTCCATCATAAAATCCATCCATCCGGGTCAGGATCAGTTGCAAGAAACTAATCAATCCTAATGTTAAAAGACTTCGGGCTATGTGGCCATGGTCTATAACTAGTATTTCTTCCAAACGTTTCTCCATTGACTGCGGAGGGCATCTTCAGTGGCGAGTGATTCTAGGTGATGTTACCTTGTCGTAGACTCGACTGTGAAGACTCGACACTGAAGATGCCCTCCGCAGTCGAGGTTGAAACGTCTGGAAGAAATGCCAGTTATAGACAACGGCCACATAGCCCGGAATCTTCTAATATTATGATTACCGGCCGTGAAAGCCTGCATTCCACAATTAATCAATCCTGTTTGTAGGATGTATATTACAAATAAGCACGACATAATTGAAATATCAAGAATTAATTGGTTCAAACAGTTTGAAAGAAAGTTGTCACACACAATTTAGCCAACTGTAAACACAGAGAGAAATGAAATTTAGATGGAAAGATTTAATCTCTTGATATGGAAACAGAGTCAACAGGCTAATTCCAGGAGCCACAACAAGAACATAATGCAATGTTTAAATTATTTCTACATAAATAAATTTTCATAAAAAATAAGTAAATCACTTAATATTATTATTTAAGTTTTCTCTCTGCCTCCGGTAACATGGATATCTTACAGATCTCACAAGATCTAATAGCATTAAAACTATGTATAAATCATTTTTAGAATAATTTTTTAGATTGGACCTGGTCTGGAATTTAGATCAAGTTAAGGTATAAGAAGTCCTTTCAAATCTTGTATCACTAATCATATCATTGGGGTAATGTAACACCACCTTCCAAGCTCCCCAACCTGTAAGTGGGTTACAATTCTGGCAATGCCGGGAGAGGAAGCGAAAAAGTGAATAAGACAGCCTAGTGCAATTGCACAAAATAAAAATATTTAGATTATTAATTACAAAACTTGTCCAATTGTTCTACCAGCCTCTGTCTTTGTTTTGTCATAAAGCATCTGGATACATCTGATTCAACTAATAAAAAAAAATTACATTCCATAAACCAGTAAAATCAGAACATAAATTTGACTTGTTGGGGAATTCACTTAGTTTATGAAGTTCCTCCATGATGCAATTTTTATATTCACAGCAGCATGTATGTGTTATATTTTGTATTGTTGTTTGTAATCTGGACACGTCCTAAAGCATCTATGATGCTCTAATAGATGTTAAATACATAAATAAATAAACCAGGTTCTTACAAATTCTGGGGACTTGGTTCTGCCCCATCATCATTGTGGCAACATTGTACTGTTGTTGTAGTTGTCGCAAGTACAAACATCTGTTAATTACACTGTACAATTGAGAACACACTAACAAAAACATTACCTTGAGTACTGCTTCCTCGGAAGTTGGTAATGTTTCATGTTTAACCCTTCACTATGGAGGTGATAGAATGTTACTCAACTGGGGAGGTGGTGTTATAATATCCGGAAAGATTGACATTTTTTAAAAAACTGTTACTTAAAATCTGCACATAATTTACAAATATGGTTACTTTATGTAACTAGAACTAGAGTATCTGTGTTATAAATGTTCTAGAAATTAAAATAATTACTGAAATTACACTGAGCAACAAAAAATAAACTTTTTTTTGTATCAGAAAGAAAAATATGTGATTCTGATAGTACTCTTTCTCCTGAAATCAAATATGGTATCGGTTTTTCTCCATCATGCAAGGTTTCCGAGAGACAGTAATTTATAATTTCAAACACTTTTATATTTTCTACATTTGTAACTACACAATATTCGAACATTCGGACACACCTAGAAAGTAAGAAATGCTGATTTTGTGCTATATTTTGCCTGTGGAGAATCCCTCTTGATGGTCCAACAATAATTGGCCAGCTTATTAGGATTCCATGTACCTTGATATCTCTTTTCCATAGCTGAAATCATTTGAGTTAGCTCATTTGGTTTTATTTTACAATGGACAAAAAAACGTTTATTAAAGAAATAATTATTTAAATCCATTAATTGAAAATGAAATAAATAAAACAGTTGGCGATGGAGAAATTCCGAATACATATTTGAAAACACGATAAAAAACTGGATTAAGTGCAACTATTGGTACTCAGGAGACAAAAATCATGTTGACCAGTGTTATCAGTGTTGTAAAAATATGTAATATTACGTCAATTTTTAATCAAGATTTGATTTAGTCACTGTAATACGATAAAATATGTAAACACTAACAATGTAAGATACATTATGCTATAGAGAAACATACTTTCATAAAAGAAATCTCATATTACTACATACACTTGGGAAATTTCAGGGAATTTTCTAACTTTGTAAGGCAAATACAGGAATAAACCCTGATTATATTTTTCTGGCATTAGCATGTACTTGGTTGTCAAGAAAAAGGAATACATTTACAATGCATTTAGATATAGCTATCAAAATTAAAGGTAGAATAATGGTATCTTGAAATTCTACAAAGAAGAATATATTTACGTGTTGTTAGTTCTCTCAATACACATTATAAAGATTCTTAAAGAAAAAAATATATGGCAGATTATGCTTACAATTACTTTCATTATTTTACCGTTACCTACCAGGTATAAACGTCATTAATTCTAAGAATTTTTAAATACTACATCAAAAATAGACACTGGTTTGTTAGAAGTATTGTTCCCTGAAATGTAAGTGGGGAGGTGGGCTGTAACCATCACTCCAGCACATTCAACATTTTTCTTAAAATGAACAGTATTCTTGTGGACATAATTATAAAACCATAAATTACAGAAATTAATAAGAAGGTACTAAAAATACAAAACTGAAATTCTATTTTTTTTTAATGAATGAAATTTCAACTCAGGGTGATATAGACACCCCACCTCCACACTTAAGGTTAATATCAATATTGTATGTTTTTCTCTTTCTGATTTTACTTGCAGTTTAACATCCTATAAAGTGAAAATCACTATTTGTCAACATTAATTCATATCATAACATAAAATTATAAAAACTGAACACTTGTAAGATTCAGTTACACTAATTTAGCACCTTTTCAAAAGCTTTTCTTATCTTCAGGAGAAGGTTCTTTCAAAAAGTTGAGAAAATTGAACCATGCAGGTATTCAAACTTTTAACTTTATATTATAACTCTGTCCCGCACCATTGACGAGCATTGTGCCTTGGTCCAGAGCTATGGAAATAGAGTTCTAATGGAGGAAGAATTTTTTCATGGACTTTTTAAACAGTAAAGAAATTCATGACCTTGAGCAATTTCGGTAGCAACAATAGTAATGGCCCCAGGTGAGATAACCTGTTGTGATGGCTGGAGGAATTGACATGCTAACCACCTATCACCCCTATATAGGATGGATTATCGTCCACCTGTGATTAACACACGTCAATGTGTGGCCAGCAGAAGACTGGGAGGCAAAGGACCTTCAGGACCTGTTGTGCCTTGGATTATAATGTAATTTTGCATTGTTTTTGTGTCAAGCAATCCTATATAAGAGGGAAGGGAAATACATATATGGGTAACTGAAACGAGAAAGGATGGGGAATAGTGTGATATTCGATGTAGAGGTACAGCTAGATTTAAATTGTCTCTTGACTGTGAGTTATGTCTTATTGTGGGAAGATAGTAAATGGAAGATAGTATAAAGATAAAGGAGTGACTAGGAACAAAATGTGGTACAAGATGTAGAGAAAATTTATATTTTACCTGTTTACCAATCAGAGCCAAATTCTGGCGTTAGGTGACCTGATTTATAAAGGTAGCATATAATTATGATGTACAAAGCATTATGAACACAGTGCAGTGTTTGTCCGAATGTGAAGCTCATGATACAGGGGGCTGTGGCCCTAACCACAGTACATACTACTACTAATGAGGTTATACTTTCCATGAAGGATCCTGGGTTCACTCATAATGATATTCCATTTCCAAAGCCATTAATCTCCATGTCCGCTCCATATCCAAATCTCAAGTTTCCTTTCCCATAAGAATTTGTAGTTTCCTTTATGGCTCAGTCTGACTATTCGTATTGAGATTGTCAAGAGCAACTAGGTGGAAACTATCGCAGAACGAGGTTGTCAGCCTCAGCTCAATCTGGAGCATCAGATCCCACATTTATAACACATGGGATAGGGTAGCTCAGTTGTGCTGTCAGGTACTAATTATGATAACATCTTTCGATACATATCAGCTATGAAGGACTATTCTATATCCCAGTCACCACATGGGAACTCCTTACATGCATCTGGTGAATCAGTAGCAGTCAGTCCTGCAGAAAAGTTTAACATTATATATACCCACTTTAACAGGTTTCTAGGGAGCCAAATATATTTTTTATTTTCTAGGGAGTTCAAAAATATTAGGGGGACTTTCATGAGGGTCCTAAATTGTGATTTTGTGAATTATAATTTAATATTCATGTTTGATAGGTTAAGCAAAAAATAATATAAATTTTCAAGAAACAAAAATATATTTTAGGGAAGGGGCATTTAAGAGAGTTTATGAGTCTTAACCAAATTTTTGTCCTTTTAATGATACTACCATCTAGGGTCTGTAGTTGGAAACTGAAATAAAAAATAAGCTTAAAGCTCTAAAGGTATGAAACATGATGCCACTCAACAGAGTGAGTTTGAGGTTGAACTTTTTCCTAAAGGAGGGGAAAATAAAAAAAAAAGGTTAGCTACTCCACCAGGATAGAATGCTGATGTTCAACATATTAAAAAACAAATTGATTAAATGATACCTAACAGGGGTAATTAGTTTGATGATGAATTTCCTGAGCAAAATGATTTACTAAATAACCAACAATTAGAATAATCTTGATGCTTTATGTCTAAGTATATGCTTATTTAATGTGACTTCTTCCAAGAGAAAACCTGAAAATGTCTCATTAGTAGAAATATTTATTCCAAAGTTTTAAGAACTTTATTACATAAAGTATAATAAGGCTATAGTTCTTAAGCATGCATATAATTAACTAACTCACTAGCTCTATCAAACCCATACGTTATGGCCGAACCCACATAAGCTCTCCATACATCCCTATCATGAGCTAATGTTTTTTAATCATCTCCTGTAAAATTTACTTCTTCCAAATCATGCTTAATTTTATCTCCCACCTCAATGTCTTGGTCTACCAACTAGGCATTTTCCCTCTAGTTTTCCTATAGAAGTTCCATGCCATCTCTCATTCCCCATTTGTATCATATATCCTGCCTATCACGTACAAAACTGTTCATATTACATCTGGTTTCCTATAAAGATCATGTAGCTCACTATTAAGTCTTTTTCATTTGCCTGTCTGTTCATCCCTCTTTGATCCAAAAATGTTTCTGTGAACTTTATTCTCAAATACTTGTAATTTATTATCCCCCCCTTAAATTAAGCTTTTTTTAATGTAACTGGGAGAATAATAGTTTTATATATCTTCAGTTTTACGTTTTTTGTGAGACGTTAGCATGACAAGAATCCCTGTAATGCATAATGGCATGAATTTCCAGAGTTGAGTCTTTGTTAATTTCTTTGCGTATCTTAATCTTATGTCCAAAAACATTCAAGACTAAAAGTGTATAAAACACTGGCTCTTCCAACTCTTTTGTATGGTAGCGAAGTATGGACGTTGAACAGAAGGATATACAGAGACTGAGATACCTTCGGAGGACTGCAGGATACACACTACTAGATAAAAAAAAATGAAGATATCTTAGAAGAATTACACATGGAACCTTTGGAAAACAAAGTATCTGATTATAGGTCAAGATGGATGCAACATGTTCAACGAATGGAAGATCACAGGATACCCAAACAAATGTTAAGATATCAACCTGTAGGAAGAAGAAGACCAAGACATCCACTCAAAAGACTTCTGGATGGTGTTTCTCTTGAGGCCTAAATTCGTGAATCTACTAAGATGATGACGAACTTAATCTTATTTGTAATTCTTGTTCTTAGATATTTGAATTCAGCCACTTCTTCAAAATTTCCCTCAATTGTCATTAACTCTCCACTTCAATTATATAACACATTTCTACGTGTGAAAATGTATTTAGTTTTTTTTGTTATTTCCAGTCCCAAATTTTTACTGTTACTCAATAGTGTGTGTGTGTTGACCCTTAGTATCTCCTTACTATCACCTAATAATACTACATCATCAGCATAAACTAATACCAATGAGTTGTAGGCCTTGTTCATCCTCTAAAGATTTGAAAACATGCTGTAGTACAAAATTGAATAATAGATGTGCACTCCTTGCTTTAACCCATTCTGAGTTTCAAAAGTAACTGAAAACTATTTGCCTAAACGCACATTTAGACATATTCAAATAAGCCTAGCGTTTTAAGAATGCCAAACCACAGCAGGGTACTGTATAATTTTTCTCTCTTAATTGAATTATATGCCTTTTTAAGTATACATATAGTTGATGGACAATGTTATTATACTTCTGATTCCAACTTATACTAAAAATCTTATCTGTTGTAGACCTGGTTCTACTAAATTTAAATTGATGATTTCCTGTTATGTCATCAATACAGGGCATAGGTCTTCTTAGAAGTATATTTACTAGAATTTTGTACGAAGTTGAAGTAATGAGTTGTCCCTGTAGTTGTTGCTGTCAGTTTTATCTCCTTTCTTATATATATCATTATGATGATCAATTCTCTCCATTTATTTGGAAGATCCTCTTTTTCCCAAATCATTCTAAACAGCTGATGTATCTTGTCCATCAATTTTCTTCCCGTGATTTTATGGCCCAAAAAATTTAATAGGTAGATTGAGGGACTTGTATAATAAGTGCATTGCAATACAGAAGATTCCTGATGAATGGAAAATAAGCTACATAGTACCAATATACAAGAAGGGCGATAGAAGAGACGCAAAAAACTACAGAGGAATAAGTATAAATAACACATTATATAGAATATTTACGAAGTTATTAAAAACAAAGTTACAAAAAGATGTTAAAGACAAATTAGGAGAAGATCAAAATGGATTCAGACCAGGAAGGTCATGTTTGACAATATATTTGCAATACAACAGTTAATTGAAAAACGGACTGCAGTTGGAGAAGAAACCCATTTGACAATGATAGATTTAGAGAAAGCTTATGACTCAATTCCGAGGAACAAATTATGGGAAGTATTGGAGAAATACAATATTGACAGAAACCTAATAGAAATTATTAAACAAACCTATAAAGATAACTCCGCTTATGTTAAAATGGGAAATATAATGTCTAATCCTATAAACACCTCAAAGGGATTGAAACAAGGGTGCAGTCTATCACCAATTTTATTTAATATTTATGTAGAATTTATATTAACGAAATGGAAACAAAGCTGCAAAGGTATGGGGATCCCAATAGGCAATAGATTTTTGCTGACATTACAATTTGCCGATGATCAACTGGTTTTAGCGCAAGACAATTTTGATATGGAATTCATGATAAAAAGGTTGAAAAGCACATATGAATCATGGGGTCTCACAGTAAATTTACAAAAAACAGAATATCTGGCAATAAATAGCAATGAAAGAGAAAACTTAGTATTGGAAGATGGAATCCAAATAAAGCAAGTGAAACAAACTAAATATTTGGGAATGATTATGGATAACATCGAAGGTATAGGCAAAGAGAACATAAAACATAGAATTGAATTGAGTAGCAAAATAATATCATCATTAAATTCCATATGGTGGGATAAACATATTTGGAAAGACACAAAAAATATATTGGTAAAACATTGGTGGAATCTGTTGCAATGTACGGAAGTGAGGTATGGACAATCAATAAGTACTACAAGAATAGACTAATAGCTCTAGAAATGGATTATTTACGAAGAAGTGCCAGAAAGTCTAAATTAGAACGTGTCACAAATAAGGAAATTAGAAACAAAATGGAAGCAGAAGAAAGCATAATTGAAAGAATTGAGGAAAAGGAATTAAAGTGGTTAGGACATGTTTTAAGAATGGAAGATGAGCGATGGCCGAAGCAACTATATGAATGGCATCCTAACAGAAAGAAGAAAAGAGGAAGACCAAGGTTAACATGGAAGGAAAACATGAAGACAGTAATGCAAGCTAGAGGGCTAAGCATCGAAGATGCCCAAGACCGTAGGCTTTGGAGGTTTGGCACGGGAAGACGGCAGCAGCTGTAAAAACCCGAAGATAGATAGAGAGATTTTTATCAGTTATAAAGCATATAGAGTGTAAAAAATTCCATATACAAACTTTCAGAGTTTTGGATGAGGTAAAAAGAAACTGTTCTGTTATGCAAAAAAAAAATTGACAGGTTCTCAGTTTCCCCATTAGGGGTCCTTGAAGTGTTTGACTCTGGATTATTTGACTGTATTCAACCTCTGTGTGATAAATATTTTACAATGTTGCTTAAAATGTCGTCCGTTTACATTAATGCACAGCTGACATCTGCGTTCAAATAATTGTCTCACTCATTCAAAACAACCAGGTGTCTCACAAATAATTGCTGCAGTTTCAACCACACAGGCAATCAAATGTTTTCGGGCAACTATCAGTATCTCATAAACCAAACACTTCATCTCCCCCTCATAAAAAAATCCATAGGAATAAGATCGGGAGAACATGGTGGTCACTGTACTGGCCCAACCCTTCCAATCAAACATTGTTTAGGTATTTCTGACCTCAAGGACGAAGAGTGTTGGAGCCACGTCTTGGTGGAACCATAATTGTTGTCTGACTGATAGCGGGACATTCTCAAACTGTTCTGGTAGTAAAAAAAAAAAAGGTAAGGTAATTTCCTCAACCAAGTCGTTCAGGTAGAAGATACGACCCAATCAGATGGTAGTGAACAATACCAGCCCAATCATTTATGGTAAATTTGTGTTGATGGTGCAACATACGCAAGTTGCTTTAGGATTCACTCACTAGCAGACATGGCTATTGTGGACGTTGAATATTCCTTTGCTTGTGAAGGAAGCCTCATCAGTAAATAAAATACACATGTGGAAATTAGGAATGTTTACAATTTGGTGGAGAAGCCATTGGCAGAATGCCACTCCTGACATTTCTTGCACCTTCTGAGTCTTGAATGGATGCCCATCTCATGTATGACATGTCAAACATTGGAGGTTTATAGATCTTTGGCTTTGGCTATGGCTTGTGTGTTCGTGCTTGAATTGTCCTCGATATGGTGTAATGCAGCTTCCTGAAACTGAACTGTTCATACACTGCAAGGTCTACCAGTGTTCAGTCGGGCTGTTCTATTGACTCCTGTTTCACAAAGACAAAAATCAAGTTTTTGAAATGTAACATTATTTGGTAACCTCCTCCATGGAAAACATGCTGCATATATTTATCTTGGTTCTGAACCATTGCATTGTGCCCGATAAATGAGATGCATGTCAGCTAACTCTTGTAGTGTGTAATTTGCCATCAAGGAACTGTAGACATAACTACCATACAGAAAATTTGTAATTTAAATACAACATATCATGTAAACAATAATTACTGGAAGTGTTTATCGTTAAATACAACCTAAAATGTAAACAATAATTACAGTGTTTATCAAGGGACCTTGGTTTCCTAGATGTCAGTGTGAGGCGGAACACTGACCACAGACCATTCAAATGACATCTGTACGAAAACAAGTATAACTAAATTAGTATGGTTCAAATTTTTCCCTGTAGGGGGAGAGAGCCTAAATCTCTGTTAAGGGAACATGGGCTTACAAGAAGAAGATTATCAAGGGATGTGGACACTACTGACAACTTACCCTTCAAATGTCAATGAATGCCTACATGTTGTATACAAAGCAGTCAAAACATTGAAATGTCACCATATTACATACAAACTAGTTAAAACTGCTGTGAACGGTAGCTTATGGTAAGTCCAGCATCAAACACTTGAAGGAACCATAGAGGCGAAATGGAGAACCTGTCAAACTTTTTTCACATAATAAGAGTTTTGTATTACCTCCTTTACAAATTCACAAAATTCGTATACAATTTTTTTTACACCCTGTGAAAAAGTAATTCTCTTCATGTGAGTTCTCAATCTGATAGTAACATTTTGAACATGAATTCATGTCCAAACAGATTATTGGTTTAGATTAGCTTTAATTTTTGGTAGAGCCTGATAATGTTCTCAGGGTCGGAAGTTGGTACACTGGATAGGAGAACACTTCAAAATCACAAAAAAAGATGTTTCTTGTAGAAATTATTGCAAATTTATTCACTTCTTAAGTTCCCAACAGATTAAGTAAATGTAGGTGGTATTATTCTTCACCGTCAATTAAATACAAATCCTTTTCTTAAATCACTTATTCCTCTTGTATTAAATATTACATTTTGTCACCAGAGCTCTTTTTGTTTCTATCCTTGATGAAAATTGTATGCAGAGTGAATAGTGTTACTCTTTCATAATTTTAAAGAACGTTGTTACATCACATGATATTATTATTAATTTCTATTGATTAATAGTTCTTTAGATATAAGGTTTAATTTGATTTGTTAAATAAGAAAGTTAATTGTTTTAATATCTAATCAGAGTTTAGTTTACTTTAATTTAAGAATATGAAGTTATGCAGGTGTCTATAATACAGTTATAACAGAAGGATTTATAATTTTGACAACAATAAATTAACACAATTTTAAGAGTATTCTTTACAAAAACCGTAATTATTATTAAGACATTTTTATTCAACAATAACCAACAATAAATTATTTAGATTTTTTATTTATTTAAGTTATATTTAAATATTAAAAGAATTTTAAAATACAAAACTATTAACTTTAATTTTCATATTTATTATAATATTAAAATCCTGCTATACCTGTACATACACAATATTTTAACTAGGTAAGGAGAATAAATTTAATATTTTAAAGATATATAAATAACTATTACATGAGGTAACAATATTTAAATTTTTAAATAGTAGTGATCAATACATTTTAATAATTTGTTATACCAATATTTTTTTTAAATGTAATATGCGGAGATATTACAATATGCTGAACCAACTCAAAATAAGAGCATTGACCAATGAGAGATTGAGTCGTCATGTACCAAAATGAGAAAATATTTCCCATTAATGTGCACGAATTTTAAGAAAAAATCCATAACTTGAAAAAGTTCCGAAAATACTTACATAAATACTTATTCTAAATCTCTCTTACGCAGATGAAAATTAATATAATATACGAGTTATGAATATCAATAGTAATATCACTGGAATAATGGCTAGTCTAGAGCTATGAAATCAATTTTGAACTTTAAAACATATTTCTGTTCTGCAAAAACTTAAAAGAAATTAAATTTCTCTTCATATTAATACATTAATTTAACATTTCCTCCATCAATATTCTGTTCTTTCTGTTAGTGATAACCAGTTCAAACCAGAAACTATATTTATAAAAAAAACCAAACTCTTGATAATTTCATAAAGGTTCAAGATGCAATTAATTAAAACTTATGGTATCACTCTATGCAAGCTCAATGTGCTAACAAGTATCCAAAACAGTCAACTGTTGTGAATAATCCAGTATAACAAATTCAATAAAACTAAATAACTGAATACGTTTGCTTCATATATATATATATATATATATATATATATATATTGATGACATTCTAGGAGATCATCAATGTGCATTTAGAAGAAACAGGTCTACAACAGATCAGATTTTTAGTATAAGACAGATTTTAGAAAAGAAATGGGAATATAATGGTACTGTACATCAACTATATGTAGACTTCAAAAAAGCATATGATTCAATTAAGAGGGACAAGTTATATAGTATCCTGCTGGATTTTGGAATTCCTCAAAAGTCAGTTAGACTTACAAGAATGTGTCTAAATGGCACAAAGAGTAGGGTACGAGTAGGCAAACAGTTTTTGGACACATTTGAAATCCAGAATGGGTTGAAGCAAGGAGATGCACTATCTTCTCTACTATTTAATTTTGTACTAGAGCATGCCATTAAATCTTTAGAGAATGAGGAAGGCTTACAACTCAATGGTATTAATAAGCTGTTAGTTTATGCTGATGATGTAGTATTGTTGGCCAATAGCGAGGAGATACTAAAGGACAACACGCACACACTATTGAGTAACACTAACAAATCAGGACTGGAAGTAAATATCAATAAAACTAAATATATGGTCACACGTAGAAATTCATTAAATAGTGGAAATGGACAGCCAATGACAAATGAGGGCAATTTTGAGGAAGTGGCTGAATTCAAATTCCTAGGAACAATAATCAGAAATAGGAATGAGATGCACAAAGAAATTAAACATAGGCTCAATTCTGAAAATGCATGCTATTATGCATTGCAGAGACTCTTTATGTCCCAACTTCTTTCAAAAAACGTTAAACTGAAAATATATAAAACCATTATTCTACCAGTTATATTATATGGATGCGAAACATGGACTCTTACTTTAAGGGAGGGAAGGAGATTACAAGTATTTGAGAATAAAGTACTTAGGAAAATTTTTGGCCAAGGAGAGATGAACAGACAGGTGAATGGAGAAGACTACTAACAATGAACTACATGGTCTTTATAGGAAGCCAGATATAATAAGAGCAGTTAAGTCTCATAGACTGCAATGGGCAGGACATGTTGCACGTATGGGGAATGAAAGAAGTGAATGGAAGCTTCTTGTAGGAAAGGCAGAGGGAAAACGCCCAGTTGGTAGACCAAGAATGAGGTGGGAGAATAGCATTAACTATGATTTGAGGGAAGTAGATTATACAGGAAATGATTGGAAAGCATTAGCTCAGGATAGGGATGTATAGAGAGCTTAGGTCCGCGCGGCCATGAACCTACGGGTTATATATATATATATCTTTATATTAGTGAAGTGTTGGATAATAAAAGAGTTTTAAACTAATGAAATCTCTCATTTATTAAAATATACTACAACCAATATTCATTACCTACTCATTATGTCCGATTAAATGTTTATTAAGATCGCACTACCGAGAAAATTACTTCTTACAAAAAGAACATCTGAATAGTTTCTCATTACTATTCACAAATAAATGTGTATTAAAATGGTCCTTCTGTAAGAATCACTTATTATAAATTTAACATTTGAGTTCTTTCACATTACTATGCAAAAGTAAATGTCTATGAAGATGGGCTTTCTGAGAGAATGACTTATTACAAACTGAACATTTGAATAGTTTCTCATTACTATGCGCAAGTAAATGTCTATTAAAATGGTCCTTCCGGGGAGAATGACTTATTACATACAGAACATTTGAATTGTTTGTCAGTACTATGCACAAATAAATGTCTATCAAGATAGGCCTTCTGAGAGAATGACTTATTACAAAACTGAACATTTGAGTTGTTTTTCACTACTATGCACAAGTAAATGTCTATGAAGATGGGCCTTCTGAGAGAATGACTTATTACAAACTGAACATTTGTATAATTTCTCATTACTATGGGCAAGTAAATGTCTATTAAAATGGTCCTTCCGCGAGAAAGATTTATTACAAACAGAACATTTGAATTGTTTCTCATTACTATGCATTAGTAAATGTCTATATATGTAGGCCTTCTGAGAGAATGACTTATTACACACTGAACACTTGAACAGCGAATCATTATTATGCACAAGCAAATGTGTATTAAGGGTGTCCTTCCTCAAGAATGACCTATTACAAATGGAACAATTGAATTGTTTCTCATTACTATGCACAAATAAATGTCTAGCGAGACTGGACTTCTCAGTGAAAGACTTATTACAAACAGAACATTTGAATTGTTTCTCGTTACTATGCACAAGTAAATGTCTATTAAGACCGGACTTTGAAGAAAATGGCTTATTACATACAGAACATTTACATAACAGTATTGTGTCTTCTGAATGTGAAGAATGGTTAGGGCTGCACATCCTACCATGTTCCTCTACAGACTGCTCCACCTGAAAATATAACATTACAACAACTATTTTAATATATAAGTTTTTTCACCTGGTAAGTCAGTCGTCCCCAACTAAGTTATTAAACTTCTTGAAGTTGTTGTAAATTGGAGGCCTTTCGGAATCAATGTTTCATCTTCTGCGTTTTAACTGGAAGAAGAAACATTGATTTCGAAAGGCCTCCATTTTAGAACAACTTGAAGAAGTTTAATAACTTAGTTAGGGTGACTGACTTACCAGGAAAAAAAAACATATTAACATCTTATTACATAACCTCAACAGTGCTTTAACATGAATATCAAAAGTGTTGATCACTATAACTAACAGATGTGTCACACTATTGCACAAATCTAAGTATGTTTTACTCACAAAATAAAAAAAAATCTCGGCAGCAATGTGAATTGTCATTATGTCATATTTTAATTTCTTTATTTGATACTATGTCTCATGTCAGTTCTTCAGTCTCACAAGATGGCTGTCAAACATAACACAGAGCACCATCACATGAACTGTATACTAAAAAAATATTGCACCTACATATAGTAAACATAACGTTACAAGTAAAAAATTACGTAGAATACAAATATGAACTGAAAACTTATAAAATATCACATGTTTTGACACTTGAAAAAAGCTTTTCTTGTTCCACATGGTGAAGAATGATCTTTGAGATCAAATCATGCACAAGCAGGAACTTTAATATTCATTGTTCTGTTCTTGTTTTTTTCATAATGTGAGTTCTATTGGTCTTTCAAAGTGTTTTTTAGTTCAGTAGATTAATAAATTTTGTGATACTGAATCTAACAAGGATTTGCTACCACAGTTATTAATTTTTCTATTTTTAAAAAGTTCTTGAAATGCTGTTTAGAATAAATATTATTTTCTTTCTTATGCATATTTTACTGCAGTCCTTGTAAATAAATTAAAAAATTCCTGACTTTTTCCAATTGTGATTTTTACTTCATTTGTTAGCAGAATGCTCAGGCCGAGATTGTTTATTGGTGCTAATGCATCTTTAAATATCCTAAATATTTTTCTGAAATTTGTTATATGCTACAGGACGGTAAAGATAACTCATAAAACAATTAATAAAATATTTAGAAAATTTACATTACACTAGAACCAATAAACAAATTCAGGTTAAATATTCTTCATAAAAAAGTAAGAAAATAGAAACTCCAGATGACAAAAAAAAAGACATTTATCAAATTTATTCAAGGAATTGCAGAGATAAACAAAACAAGAAAGCAATAATAAAAATCAGGACATTGAATAATTGATGGTAGTGGCAAAATGTTTGATGATACAGGATCAAAAAATTGAGCAGGAACTGAACTGTCGAATCATTTGGAGGCGCACAGAAAACTTAAAATATTGGAAATAATATGCATTCTAAACAACAAGAATAGAAACAGATATTTTTGTTTTCAGAAAATAAGACATGACGACGAAGTTCATTTAACTCCCACCAGAAAACTCAGGAACACAGAAAAGAATAATATAAGAGTTTATTTCAAATGTAGATGAGAATGCAGATGGAACAATGTCCAGGTGAGATATTTCATATTTATATTTGTATTCACCTCATTGTGTTACTTCCAGTATTTCTTACAAAAATGTTACATGATGATTGCATTTTTTGGATAAACTCTATTACTTTCAGCTTATTTATTATTAAACAGGTTGAATCTGAGCATATTTCAGGGAAGTGTTTTTTCAAAGTTATTGAATATTTAGATACAAAAAGTATTAAAAGTGAGATAGTATAAAATAAAAATTAAGTGTAGGCCTACACTTCTGGAATATCAAATGTTTTAAGAATTTGTTTCGAAATTCCAGCCTCAACTAAACATAAAGTGAAAATGTTTCAAATCACCTAAATCCTTTAAAGTAAATAACTAACAGGAAAATTCCAAATAATTTACAGATAATAATAATAATAATAATAATAATACTTTATTTATTCTGGCAGAGTTAAGGCCATAAGGCCCTCTCTTCCACTGAACCAGCACAAATACAAATAAATATTCAACAAATATAGATATACACTGTACTAATTATAAAAAGTTAAAGATACAATAAATGTAGCAATGTAAATGTCATGTACAAACAACATTTCATAGGGTAATAACAATAATGATACGATAATAATAATAATAGTAATAATAATAATAATAATAATAATAATATAAATATGATACATTATACGGGAAACACCAATTAATATATATATCTTACACTGGATAATAATGAAGTCGAGTTTAGAGCAAATATAAATTTAGATTCCTTTTAAAAGATGCCCCTCCTAAAATAAAAGCCATCGCTGAAATTGAGTCCACTTTACAAAACGCGCGAATACAATATGAACACGTTATCGTTATGGGCGACTTTAATATAAATATACTAGACACTGATAACAGACATACACAACAACTGATGGCTACGTTCCAGGCTTGTGATATGACACTCCTACCCCTACGACCTACACATCACACTCATCACTCTGAGACGTTACTTGACTTAATTGCAACTAATAATCCAGACAGAGTACTTACTCACGGGCAACTGCCAGCCCCGGGAATATCAGCACATGATATTATATTCTTAGCATATTCACTGCAGTGCCCTAAACCGACTCGAAAGACTATTACGTATAGAGACTTAAAACATATAGACAATGCAACCCTAATTGAAGAAGCTATGCAGATGCCGTGGCATTCAATATGGACGCTGCATTCTGTAGATGAAAAAGTTGAGACACTAAATGACTTTATACTACAATTATACAACAGACATGCCCCACCAAAAACTAAACTCGTGAAACGACGCCCTGCACCCTGGATGACTCTTTCAATTCGTAACTTGATGACTGATAGAGACGCAGCACATAAGAAATATAGACTCAACAAAACAGACACAAGTCTCACTCAATATAAACAGTTACGTAACAAGACAAATCAAGCTATAAGAAACGCCAAACTTAGACATTTATACAACCTAACAAATACCAATACTTCAGAAATCTGGAAAAACTTGAATAGAATGGGAATTGGGAGAAAAGACACACAGGTAGACAAATTACCTGTTTCCCTGGACACACTCAATAATCACTTCACAGGTATAACTACTACTCTAAAGGATAAAGAACAAACAATAAATGAATTATCACTGACAAATCAACCCGACAGAGAACATTTCCACTTCTCATATGTTACAGACTACGACGTAAAAAAGCCATCATGCGAATAAAAACCAAAGCAGAAGGAACTGACCGTATAAATATTACTTTACTGAATAAAATAATCGAAGCTATACTACCTACTATAACTCATATTTTTAACTCCTCACTACAAACTTCTACATATCCCTCATTGTGGAAACAAGCCCTCGTACGTCCACTGCCTAAAGTTAAAACGCCCTCAACCCCGAACGACTTTCGACCCATTAGCATTTTACCTACTCTTTCAAAAGCTCTGGAACGATTAGTCCATAAACAACTGACTGAATACCTAAATGATTACAACCTTCTAGATCAATTTCAGTCAGGCTTCAGGACAGGACACAATACAAATACTGCTCTACTAAATATTTGCGAAGACATACGCGAAGCTGCTGATAAGCGAAAACTTACCATTCTTACATTACTGGACTTTAGTAAAGCATTCGACACGGTAGACTTGGACTTATTGTTGCATAAACTTAAAAACCTCTTACTCTCTGATAGTGCCACGAAATGGTTCAATTCCTACCTTCATGAGCGCCAGCAATCTGTTATAGGAAATCATACATTATGTTCTTCTTGGTCCTTCCGTAAAGCTGGGGTTCCACAGGGTTCGGTACTTGGACCTTTGCTTTTTTCAATCTACATAAATGACATATCTAACTCCCTAAAGCATTGCAAACATAATTTATTTGCAGACGACATGCAAATCTACATCCACACAGACAAATATTCACTAAATGACGCTGTTGCCAAAATTAACGAGGATCTTGACTCACTAATGACTTGGACAGTTAAATATGGACTGCAATTAAATCCTACAAAGTCACAATCAATCATTATGGGTCATCAGAGACTATTATCTACAATTAACCTAAACACAGTTTCGCATGTGTCACTAAACGGAGTTCAAATCCCTTATAGTGAGACAGTAAAAATTCTAGGAGTATTTATTGACAAAAACTTAAATTGGAATACACAAATAAACCATACATGCAAAACAGTCTTCTCAATAATACATTCATTAAATCGTGTACGAAATTGTTTGCCATTCGCCCTTAGGAAAATGTTAGTAGAAACACTTGCAATGCCCCATTTTGATTATTGTGACACTCTTTTTACAGACTTAAATATTATTTCCACTCAAAGACTTCAACGTGTTCATAATTCTTGCGCACGTTTTATTTGTGGTATTCGCAAATTTGACCATGTTACACCGTCCCTGGAACAATTATCGTGGTTTCGTCTAAGAGATCGTAGAACTGTCCATTCCCTATCCCTTCTCTATAAAATACTTCACACATCATCGCCTAATTATTTATCA